>JAWHQI010000002.1:5740000-6449166 GCA_033032865.1 Dactylorhiza incarnata
TGAGAGCTCCGGTGAGCTTCTTGAAGCAATTCATGATCATCGTCCCAGGAATCGCGATATGTTTCCAAATTCACTTCGTTGTTTCTCAAGGATGACAAGCATAATTCTTTTCTCCATTCTTCCAGGTGCGGAAAATCACATTTATCTCCATATCTGTCACAGTACTGTCATCACAGAAGAAAATATGGTGCATTAGCTTGGAATTTAGTTTATAGTATGTATTATTATCAATACTAAATAATACTTAGGCAATGCTGGTTTAAGCTCGCAAAAACCCAGATTACTTCAGCAAAGAAAGAAAAAAAGTTGAATCACGAAATCACATACTATATAGAAAATTATGTGGTCACACATATCCATAGGATATGCCACAGATCTTCGGTGCAGAGAATATGGCTCTATAGCTACATGTTTGGCACACTTCATATATACCCAACAACTAGAAAAATTTATACACAATATTATAGGTGAATTTTTGAAAAACCTCTGTGAAGTGCGCATAAGCTAAAATATCAACCGACGAAATTTACAACATATTATAATTCTATACATCTCAACATGAGTAGTCTAACATGAATCACTTAATTTAGCTCTAAATCTTGCAAAGAGATTGTTCACAAAAACTCTACCGAGGTCAGTCATATGAAACCTATTACTTGCAAGTTTTATCATCAACCAACTATTTTCATTGCCAACATCAGCATCTTCGGCCTTATCTCAACTCTACGCGAGCTAACTTTGCATCCACGCTCTCCATTTTTTTTTCATGTGTGACTCATGAGGGTGTTAAACCTATTTTACGCTGGGCTTTGTATACAACTCGAACATTGTTTTTTGTAAACCTAAAAGGGTGTATCTGTAATTAAAATTAGAGAACTATAGAACAATTAGAAGAATATAATCAATGTTTCATACAATTATTAGCATAAGATTCATGTAATGTTTACATAGCTTATAGTTCTCAACGGTGGGATGATGAGAAACTCAAAGTTACCTCAAAACAGGCTATGTCATGTGAGTTATGCTTTGGTATTCCAGCCAGATCCCTAGAGTTCCAATACTCCTTGATGGCTTTCATCATCTCCTCCCATGATGGAAGTGTTATTTTCCCTGAGAGCACTTTGGATATCCATTTTGCTTGTGATTCAAAAAATGGGAACCCAATGATCTGCACAACACATTCAAGGTTGATAATGATTCAAGCATTGACATTCAATTCATGGGAGTTCTTCTAACTGAAACAAGTAGACTGACATTTTGGCTCGGATCAAGCTTTGGTCGAACCGGAAGAGTTTACATAATGGAGTTTTGACTCAACTCCAGCTTGAGTCGAAGTAAACAAGCAAAATATGTCTTGAGCGCAAATCAAACACAGGCGTAACTTTATATATGAAGTTAGGGTTGTAAGTAATCTAATCTCAAGACAATTTCACCTCAGCTCAAGAACCTCGATCTGATCAGGAGCTGAGTTAATCTCAGTTCGAGCAAATTATGGATCCTTAAGTTCGTCAAAGCTCAGTCGTAGACAAATTTTGATTTGTGTTTTATCAACTATCAATCTTGTAAGTCAAAGTCTTAGTCCAACATACATGCACACACTCAAACGCAAGTTTGATCTGAATCAATCTCGACTCATATCAATTTTTATTTGAGTCATGACTCGCTCGTTAGATGGATCATTGATTTCAATTCGAGCATTATCAAAACCAAAACTCGCTCCAATATTCAAGAGTTGAGTCTCACCTTTCTTGGAATGCCCACAAAAGATAGAGAAGGAGCAATGGATGGTGGAAATGTATGCTCGTACAATGGCCCCACTCGATCATCATCAATAGACACTATTCCTTTGGTGTCAAGAAATGGTAGAGAGTATGAATACCTTCCAAGCAAAACAAATTTATAATAATCAGTGTGAAAGTATTAGTTAATGTCATTTTAACCTATATATATACTATATAAAAGAACCCCCCCCCCCCCCCCCCCCCCCCTCTCAGCCTACATGTAAGGACCAGATTCTCTGCTGTCTACAAAAAATTTATTCTAAAAAATCAAAGTGGCAGCTCAAATTCCTTAAGGAGGCCGAGAGAGGGTTGGTTGGTTCCGGCAAAACTTTAAACTGTCCCGCTTATACTGTTGAAATCCTGCATCAGACTTTCAAATTCAAACTATGTAAGTATTAATAGTTTGAAATATGAGATGATTATGTTTAGGACTCATTTGAATGGACTTTGCTAGAACCTGTGCATCCAGCTAGCTACATGACTATATTCTAAACCGTGCACCCCCACACGGCAGAATTTTGGCCTCTAATACATGGACCTTTGTTAATTAGGTAACACGGGATTTGACCTTTGGGCCCACAACTTTCTCCGAGCCTGCCATGCTAGAATCTAAGCATCCAATTACCAAAAAAAACAACCGTCTTTTGACCGAGGCGTCTATGATCTACATTAAGCGTATAATAAGGCTACATGAGTATCTCGATGTGGGACTATATTGCCAACTAACTTCATAACTTACCCTGTGCAGTAAACAATCGTATCGGCAACAATGCACGTCCCATCTGCAAATAGGACTCTCCCGTCTTCATAAAGAATGTCAATCTACAATCGGAATGCTAGCTAGATATATTATAAATCTATGCTTTCATAGAAGAAAATAGAAGAAATTTCATGGAGAATGTATACTTGTAGTTGTAAGTGCATGTTTTCATGTTTAGCTATAACTTTGGACAATCCCTCAGAGATTTCAAGGGACTTGGAACTGAGATGAACTTCCTTTGCTACTTTAAGGAGCTCCATTGATATATCCTGACCACTCATTGAGTTTCCCACCACTACAACAACCTGCATTTCATGGACATTTGTTATGAAACTTTATAGATGGGAGTCGATCTTTATTAACTTTATACTAATAACTTTTCCAGCATGCTCTCACATTCCTTGACAATAAAGAATAAGTGAAAAAATTATGATGCTCTAAACATAGGTTTAATTATAAAAGTTATAATTATTATTTTTATTGAAAAAGTTTATTCTATGGAAAAAGTAAAGTCAGGATGAACCTCAAAATATGTGACCAATTCTAGCAAGAATCATGAGTTCAATGCTACAAAGGATAAAATATTTCTTACATCATTGCTGAAAGGCTCAGGAACTCTGTACACATGGCTATGTAACTTCTTCCTTGTCCATGAATCCATTCCTACTTATGAATAGAGAAATAAACTATATGAGAAACTTGGCTCTGTTCATTTAAAGGTGATTTATACATAGTTACGTATATAATTAGGTAATATTTTATAAATAATTTGTCCAAAATCTAAGAAAATTTACTCAAATCATTTTAATAGAACATGATAATTAGTCACATCAAAATTGAGTAAAATTTTAAAGCCCAAGCCTTAATTGAGCCAAGCATGCAGCGAGCAAACTTATGGCGACTCTTCAGTTTGAGGTAGATCGGAACAAAATGTATATGTATAATGTATTTATATATATATATCTTTAACTATTATATACAAGAAGTTGCCTTTGGTGCAGCATTCAAAATTACCAAATATAGCCTCATTCTTTTACTCCAATGACTTAACATATATTATGAAAAAATGGAAATTCACAAAATATACTGGCTATTTGTGTAATTAAATTATATCCCTATAATACAAATAATGATTGAAATTCATAAAATGCAAAAGTTTTTAGCAGACCTCCTATAACTACTATGGTAGGTAATCATTAAACCTCCTAGACCTACTTTAAAATGATTTTTTTGTTAAAATAGAAATGTTTTTGAAAAAAAAACAATTATAAAATATTAATTAAAATTTTTGTGCAAACATTTTGAGTATTCATATGTATATGTTGTGGGCGCAAGGGAGGGCGAAGATGGCTTCATATCCAAAGGTGCGGGCGTACGGGCACCCAATTTTAGGGGTCAAGATGGCTTCATATCGAAAAGTGGTCAACATGAAAGTTGTAGATCTCCTCGAGATCTACAACTTTCATGTTGACCACTTTTTGATTTGGAGCTGTTTTGACCCCCAAAATAGAGCCCGAAAATCGATTTTTTCGTAGTTGGACTGTAGCACTCTCGCCACCCCCACTTTTCGAACCCCAAATCGAGGGTCAAAACGACTCCCAATCAAAATGTGGTCAACATGAAAGTTGTTCAACTCGGCGAGATCTACAACTTTCGTGTTGACCACTTTTCGATTTGGAGCCTCCTTGCTCCTTGCCCGTACGCCCGCATTGTACAACCCTCATATTTCCCGAGTCGGTGTGACCCGACCCGGACGAGACCAAGACAATTCAAGGTGGTCGAGACGGTCGAAACCGATCAAGGCAAGAAGAGGCCGCGGGAGAGACGGAGGAAGCACCCGCTACCCCGGCTCCCTTGGGTGGGTAGGAGAAATCCTCCCACTCAGGCCCTTTGCGAGGGGAGTGGGAGGAGTGCTCCCACTCACCGGGCGAGTGGGAGCAGCTCTCCCACTCGCCGGGCGAGTGGGAGGGGGCCTCCCACTCGCCGGGCGAGTGGGAGGGCTGCTCCCACTCGCCGGCCGAGTGGGAGGGCTGCTCCCACTCGCCGGCCGAGTGGGATGGGACCTCCCACTCGCCGCCCCCTTAGGGGGCGAGTGGGAGAGGCCTCCCACTCGCCCGGTATGGGTGGGGAGATCGGTATGACCTCCCGCGAGGGGGGGAGTGGACACCTCGAGTCCCACTCGCTCCCCCTCATGCGTGGTCGATGGCGGTCATGGTTGGACTGCGGATAGCAGGATTTTTGCTATCCGCAGTCCATTTTTGGGAAAGTCTATAAATAGACCCCCATGGGCACCTTGGGAAAGGTTGGTTCCTACCCCCTCCCTCGCGTGTGAGCAAGCACTACCCCTCCCCTCCCCTGTCATTGAAGGTGGACGGTGAGGTGATCCTTAGTGCCCTCCAAGGTGCCCAGGCTCAGCATTGGCTTGGGAGGGGAAGTTCCGAGTGAGCTTCCGGGTGTGTGGTGGGACCTCCGCGCTGCAGCTTAAGGGGTCCATTGGTGGATTCAAGTGTTCATCAAGTCCAAGTCTTCCAGTTCCTAGTGACCGGTCAAGGGTCTAGGCTTAGGTCAAGTAAGGGTTAGTCGCAACCCCCTTTCGAACGCTGAGACCGGGAAACTGGTTTCAACATTCTGGTGCGGTGAGCGTGGAAGCGGCTAATTCGGAAAGCTCCGAGCCGAGTCTCATGGCGGGAAGCAAAGAACCGGGGAGGTCGCCTCCCCCCAGCATGTTGCGGCCATTAACGGGGGAGGAGGAGGCAGATGAGGCAGATCATGTGTTGGGTGATCTGACCAAGTTAGAGGTGGCAGAGGAAGTGACTGAGAAAGAGGTCATTAGCGGCAGTGGAAGGCCGGAGAAGGTGCGAATTAGCGGGAGGTTGAGCGGGTCAGATCAAGAGAAGATCCAAAGATGTGTCCAGCAGAACATAGACATCTTCGCATGGAGCGGTGCGGAGATGCCAGGTATTGACGCGGACGTGGCATGTCATCGCCTCAACCTCGACCCGAACGTCCGTCCCATTCGCCAAAAGAAGAGGAAAGTGTCGCCCACCCTCGCTGGGCCGATCAGAGAGGAGGTGGGGAAGCTGCTCGAGGCCGGGTTCGTGGAAGAAATCCAATACCCAGGGTGAGTTTCAAACGTAGTAATGGTGAAGAAGAGAGATGGGAGGTGGAGAATGTGTGTGGACTTCACTCTGTTGAACAAAGCATGCCCTAAAGACTGCTACCCGTTGCCCCGGATCGATGCGTTGGTAGATTCAGCAGTCGGATTCCCTGTGATGAGCTTCTTGGACGCGTTCTCCGGCTACCATCAAATTCGAATGCACTCGCCCGACGTCAAGGACGTCTCGTTCATCACGGACGATGGATGTTATTGTTACAAGATGATGTCGTTTGGGTTGAGGAATGCGGGGGCAACCTATCAAAGGATGATGGATCGGATCTTCAGAGAGCAGAAGGGGCGCAACTTAGAGGTCTACGTGGATGACTTGAGGGTTAAAAGCAGGGATGTGGAGTCCCACCTGCAAGACCTAGTGGAGACCTTCGCTACCCTTCGGAGGTTCAAGATGAGGCTGAACCCTTCCGAATGTGTTTTTGGAGCAAGTCGAGGAAAGTTCTTGGGCCATCTACTCACCCAGGAGGGGGTCGAACCCAATCCAGACAAGGTAAAGGCCATCTTGGAGCTGGAATCGCCGAAGAACGTGAAAGAAATTCAGAGGCTGACTGGGAAGTTAGCAGGGCTGAGTCGGTTCCTCTCCAGGGCGGGAGAGAAGTGCTCTCCTTTCTTCAAGGCCCTGCGCCAGGGTCAAAAATTCGAATGGACACCAGAGTGTGAGAAAGCCTTTCAGGCCTTGAAGGAACAACTAACGCGAGCCCCCTTGCTCCAGGGGCCGAGGGAAGGAGAAGACCTCTTTCTCTACCTAGGGGTAGGGGTCGAGGCAGTGAGTTCGGTCCTGGTCCGGGAGGAGGGGAAGAAGCAGCTGCCGATCTACTATGTTAGCAGAGTCCTGAAGAAGGCGGAGCTGAGGTACCCTGTCCTGGAAAAGCTAGCATTTTCTTTGATCATCTCGGCCCGGAAACTCCGCCCATATTTTCAGGCTCACTCGATCAGGGTGGTGACCGACCATCCCCTTCGCAACATTATGGAGGGAGTGGAGCATTCGGGCAGGTTGGCAAAGTGGTCGGTAGAGCTCAGCGAGTTTGATGTCAGCTTCATCCCCCGGTTGTCGATGAAAGCACGAGCAGTAGCAGACTTCCTGGCAGAATACGTCAAAGAGGTGGACGGGCCAGAGCCCGCCGGGTTGGTGGCATGGGATCTGTTCGCGGATGGAGCATCAGAAAAAAGTTCCCTCGGCGGAGGGGTGATCCTGGTCAGCCCACATGGGACCAGGATCGAGCAGGCGATCCACATTCGGTTCCCTGTGACCAAAAACCAGGCCGAGTATGAGGCAGTGGTGGCAGGGCTCCGTCTGGCAAAGGAGCTGGAGATCCGGGACGTGAAGGTTTTCACAGATTCAATGGTGGTGGCCTCCCAGGTTCGAGGGGAGTTCGAAGCAAAGGAGCCAACCCTCCAGAGGTATCTGGCGAAGGTTAGGGACCTCGTCGGATGGTTCCACACCTTCTCCATTCAACACATTCCAAGAGAGGAGAACGCCCGAGCGGACCAGTTGGCGAAGCACGGTCCTCGCGCGGGAGGAACGGTGACCGAGCTGTTCCGCCCATCCATCGAGGAAGGCGAGTTGATGGAGATTGATCGGAGAACCTCGTGGATAGACCCGATCCTCACCTTCCTGACCTCGGGCAAGTTCCCGGAAGGAGACCTAGATAAGAGGCGGTTCAGGTACAAGTCAGCATACTACATGATGCGCGAAGGAAGCCTGTACAGAAAAACCTTGGCTGGGCTCCTAGCAAGGTGCGTGACGGAAGATGAAGTTCTGAGGGTCTTGGAGGAAATCCACTCCGGAGAATGCGGGAGCCATTCGGGAAGTCAGACCCTAGAAAAGAGGGTGCTAAGGCAAGGGTACTTCTGGCCGACTCTGCGGAAGGATGACATGGAGTTTACAAAAAAGTGTCAGAAGTGTCAACTCTTCGCGCCGCTCCAACTTCAACCCGCGCAGAGGCTCAGGACGATCACTGCGCCCTGGCCCTTCGCCATCTGGGGGATGGACTTGGTCGGCCCATTCCCTCAGGCTAGCGGTCAGAGGAGATTCTTGTTGGTTATGATTGACTATTTCTCCAAGTGGGTGGAGGTTAAGGCCTTGGCGAAGACGACCTCGCAGGTGATAAAGAATTTCATCTGGGGAGAAATAATTTGCAGCACGGACTTCCCCTTGCCATAGTGACAGACAACGGACCACAATTCGCTAGCGATGAACTCATCACTTTCTGCGGACAAGTGGGCATCGACCTCCGCTTTGCCTCTGTCCACCATCCTCGAAGCAATGGGCAGGTGGAGGCCGCCAACAAAGTCATCGTCAACTTGCTGAAGAAGAAGGTGGAGAACCTGAAAGGGAACTGGGTGGAGCAACTTCCCTCAGTCTTATGGGCCTTGAGAACAACTCCCAACACGGCAACGGGCGAAACGCCATTCAAACTTTCCCACGGGTCAGAAGTCGTGCTCCCAGTGGAGTTCGAGGTCAGATCCCCCCGGGTCATAGCTGCCGAGGAAGGGGACGAGGACTGGAGAATAGGCAACGAAGAGGAGCAACGACTCTCGCTAGATATGGTTGAGGAGCTCCGGGACCTCGCCACGGTTCGACAAGAGGAAGTGAAGCGTCGTATGGCCAGGTACTTCGATAGGAACATTAGAATCAAACAATTCATCCCAGGAGATCTAGTCCTCAAAAAGGTCGACGCCGCGGGAAGGTCAGCGAACGTAGGAAAGCTCCAGCCCAATTGGGAGGGGCCCTATGTGATCTTGGAGGCCCTGAGGTCAGGGGGTATCGCCTTCAGAATGTTGAGGGAATCCCCCTTGGGAATACTTGGAGTGGCGACGATCTAAAACGTTTTTATCCTTAATGAATATGTTGATTATCTCTTTTGTCATGCCTCTTACTCCAGCTTAAGGTAGTTACTATGGCCGATGGGAGCACAAGTTGGTAAGGTTCCACGAAGCGGAATTGTATCGCGAAAGCATCGAGTACCACCATCTCCGGTTAGATCAGGAGTGCGTTGAGTTCCTCCACCCCCGGTTGAGCTAAGACTCCCAGGACGTGGATGGGTACTACCACCCCCAGTTAGATCAGGAGTGCGTTGAGTTCCTCCACCCCCGGTTGAGCTAAGACTCCCAGGATGTGGATGGGTACTACCACCTCCAGTTAGATCAGGAGTGCGTTGAGTCCCTCCACCCCCGGTTGAGCTAAGACTCCCAGGACATGGATGGGTACTACCACCTCCAGTTAGATCAGGAGTGCGTTGAGTCCCTCCACCCCCGGTTGAGCTAAGACTCCCAGGACATGGATGGGTACTACCACCTCCAGTTAGATCAGGAGTGCGTTGAGTTCCTCCACCCACGGTTGAGCTGAGACTCCCAGGATGTTGATGGGTACTACCACCTCCAGTTAGATCAGGAGTGCGTTGAGTTCCTCCACGCCCGGTTGAGCTAAGACTCCCAGGACGTGGATGGGTACTACCACCTCCAGTTAGATCAGGAGTGCGTTGAGTTCCTCCACCCCCGGTTGAGATAAGACTCCCAGGATGTGGATGGGTACTACCACCTCCAGTTAGATCAGGAGTGCGTTGAGTCCCTCCACCCCCGGTTGAGCTAAGACTCCCAGGACATGGATGGGTACTACCACCTCCAGTTAGATCAGGAGTGCGCTGAGTTCCTCCACCCCCGGTTGAGCTAAGACTCCCAGGATGTGGATGGGTACTACCACCTCCAGTTAGATCAGGAGTGCGTTGAGTCCCTCCACCCCCGGTTGAGCTAAGACTCCCAGGACATGGATGGGTACTACCACCTCCAGTTAGATCAGGAGTGCGTTGAGTCCCTCCACCCCCGGTTGAGCTAAGACTCCCAGGACGTGGATGGGTACTACCACCTCCAGTTAGATCAGGAGTGCGTTGAGTTCCTCCACCCCCGGTTGAGCTAAGACTCCCAGGACGTGGATGGGTACTACCACCTCCAGTTAGATCAGGAGTGCGTTGAGTTCCCCCACCCCCGGTTGAGCTAAGACTCCCAGGATGTGGATGCGTACTACCACCTCCAGTTAGATCAGGAGTGCGTTGAGTCCCTCCACCCCCGGTTGAGCTAAGACTCCCAGGACATGGATGGGTACTACCACCTCCAGTTAGATTAGGAGGGCGTTGAGTTCCTCCACCCCCGGTTGAGCTGAGACTCCCAGGACATGGATGGGTACTTCCGCCTCCGACCGGTAAGATCCCCGACGAAAGGCGACCGTTCTCCGGGCTCTGTCATGTCGACAGATGGAAGTCTCATCGGATCGATTAACTACCCAATGATCGGTTCAAGTAAGGTATCAAATCCTCAAGCAGTAAAGGGAGAAAGATTAAAGGAAACAAGTATGTAGGAAATACATGGCTCCTACAAGGAGCCAAAGAAGAGAAGAAGTCCCTGGCCACCCTCACGTTCAGGGGGAATAGCCACCGCTGCAAGGGGACGAGTCGGGTCGCGCAGGAGAAGGGGAGGACTCATGCAGGATGTCATCGGCAGAGACTCCCCTCCAGCTGTCTCGGAGAGCATCCGCCTCATGAAGGCGGCTCCCCAGGGCTCGGGTCGTTGACATCACAATCCTCCTGCGAGTACACTCGGCTTCAACAGGGCAAGGTGGGGCAGCCGTCGCTGCCCTCGAAGGTTCGCCTCTTTCTCTCTCCTTTCTCCCTTAGCTGTCTTTGGGCTTCAGCAGGTGAGAAGAGAAACCGGCGCGCGGGCTCTCGTTGAGCTGCCTCCACTTCCAGTTGAGCTCTGCTCCCTGGAAGATGTTGAGTTCCCTCCATCTCAGGTTGAGTTCGACTCGACTAGAGATGTTGAGTTCCCTCCATCTCAGGATGAGTTCGACTCGACTGGAGATGTTGAGTCCCCTCCATCTCAGGTTGAGTTCGACTCGACTAGAGATGTTGAGTTCCCTCCATCTCAGGTTGAGTTCGACTCGACTGGAGATGTTGAGTCCCCTCCATCTCAGGTTGAGTTCGACTCGACTAGAGATGTTGAGTCCCCTCCATCTTAGGTTGAGTTCGACTCGACGAGAGGTGCTGAGTTCTTCCTCCACCTCGGGTCGAGTTCAATTCGACCTGAGGTGTTGAGCTTTCTCCACCTCCAGTTGGGCTCGGCCCATAGGAGGGTTCTTAAGTGGAGAAAGGTTTTCCTCCCACCTCAGGTCGAGCTCGGCTCGACTAGAGGTGCTGAGTTTTTCCTCCAACTCGGGTCGAGTTCAATTCGACCTAAGGTGTTGAGCTTTCTCCACCTCCAGTTGGGCTCGGCCCATAGGAGGGTTCTTAAGTGGAGAAAGGTTTTCCTCCCACCTCAGGTCGAGCTCGGCTCGACTAGAGGTGCTGAGTTTTTCCTCCACCTCAGGTCGAGGTTAATCCGACCCAAGGTGTTGAGCTTTCTCCACCTCCAGTTGAGCTCGGCCCATAGGAGGGTTCTTAAGTGGAGAAAGGTTTTCCTCCCACCTCAGGTCGAGTTCGGCTCGACTAGAGGTGCTGAGTTTTTTCTCCACCTCAGGTCAAGGTTAATCCGACCCAAGGTGTTGAGCTTTCTCCACCTCCAGTTGGGCTCGGCCCATAGGAGGGTTCTTAAGTGGAGAAAGGTTTTCCTCCCACCTCAGGTCGAGCTCGGCTCGACTAGAGGTGCTGAGTTTTTCCTCCACCTCAGGTCGAGGTTAATCCGACCCAAGGTGTTGAGCTTTCTCCACCTCCAGTTGGGCTCGGCCCATAGGAGGGTTCTTAAGTGGAGAAAGGTTTTCCTCCCACCTCAGGTCGAGTTCGACTCGACTAGAGGTGCTGAGTTTTTTCTCCACCTCAGGTCGAGGTTAATCCGACCCAAGGTGTTGAGCTTTCTCCACCTCCAGTTGGGCTCGGCCCATAGGAGGGTTCTTTAGTGGAGAAAGGTTCACCTTCCGTCTCAAGTCAGGATCAACCGAAAGGCTTGGCAGAGGTTCCCCGATGACGGATCCTTTCGTGGATTCCCCTAAGGTCCCACCTACTCGTCAAATAGGTGGGTTGGACTTTCTTTCCGAGCTTGGGACAAGCTCGCAAAGAGCGGGGATTGTGTACAAACCTCATATTTCCCGAGTCGGTGTGACCCGACCCGGACGAGACCAAGACAATTCAAGGTGGTCGAGACGGTCGAAACCGATCAAGGCAAGAAGAGGCCGCGGGAGAGACGGAGGAAGCACCCGCTACCCCGGCTCCCTTGGGTGGGTAGGAGAAATCCTCCCACTCAGGCCCTTTGCGAGGGGAGTGGGAGGAGTGCTCCCACTCACCGGGCGAGTGGGAGCAGCTCTCCCACTCGCCGGGCGAGTGGGAGGGGGCCTCCCACTCGCCGGGCGAGTGGGAGGGGGCCTCCCACTCGCCGGGCGAGTGGGAGGGGGCCTCCCACTCGCCGGGCGAGTGGGAGGGGGCCTCCCACTCGTCGGGCGAGTGGGAGGGCTGCTCCCACTCGCCGGGCTGCTCCCACTCGGCCGGCCTCCCACTCGCCAGCCGAGTGGGAGAGGGCCTCCCACTCGCCGGCCGAGTGGGATGGCTGCTCCCACTCGCCGGCCGAGTGGGATGGGACCTCCCACTCGCCCGGTATGGGTGGGGAGATCGGTGTGACCTCCCGCGAGGGGGGGAGTGGACACCTCGAGTCCCACTCTCCCCCCCTCATGTGTGGTCGATGGCGGTCATGGTTGGACTGCGGATAGCAGGATTTTTGCTATCCGCAGTCCATTTTTGGGAAAGTCTATAAATAGACCCCCATGGGCACCTTGGGAAGTGTTGGTTCCTACCCCCTCCCTCGCGTGTGAGCAAGCACTACCCCTCCCCTCCCCTGTCATTGAAGGTGGACGGTGAGGTGATCCTTAGTGCCCTCCAAGGTGCCCAGGCTCAGCATTGGCTTGGGAGGGGAAGTTCCGAGTGAGCTTCCGGGTGTGTGGTGGGACCTCCGCGCTGCAGCTTAAGGGGTCCATTTGTGGATTCAAGTGTTCATCAAGTCCAAGTCTTCCAGTTCCTAGTGACCGGTCAAGGGTCCAGGCTTAGGTCAAGTAAGGGTTAGTCGCAACCCCCTTTCGAACGCTGAGACCGGGAAACTGGTTTCAACACGCATAGTAGCAATATATATATATATATATGTATACGCATCGGCGGACCAAGGTGGAGGCACACCCGGGCACGTGCCCGGGTATGAATTTCGGGAAATTCGCTGATAGGCTATGAGCTTTTATCTCCAATCCTTGGAAACACAAACATAATGTAAATCATCAACATAATGTTCTGATTTGAATCAAGTTTGGCTTGACTCGAGATCAAACTATTAAAAATCCTTGGAAACACAAACACGAAATTTATTCATCATGTAAATCATCAACATAATGTGATTATTCATATAAGGATTATACAAACAACATATACATCCACATAGGCACATACCTTTGATGATAGGCAACCTAGGCACTGAATAATGCCCATTAGCCACAACGACGGCATCAAATATTTCCTCAGTAATCAATCCCGTCCCAAGCTCTTTGGCTCTAACAACCCATCTGATGCTATAATGATCGCCTACATCAACATCTTCCATGCCCACGTACTCCACCCTCGTGTTGAACCTGATCATCTCCTTAATCTCAAACCACGCGCAGAAATCCTGAAGATAGAGCAGCAGCTCTCTATGACCCGGAAATCTCCTCTCATCCCTTCCCTTCTTGGCGACGAAAGGGAAGTCGGTGAAGCCCATGATCTCTCTCGGAGAAGTCAGTCTCAGCGATTCATAAATGCTGCTGTGAACCTTCGAGGGAATGGTCTTCCCCATCGCCTCCTCGCCTTCTACATTTGGTTCGTACAGCCATTGCCCGCCGACGTCGAGTTTTTGCTCGAGGATGACGACGGAGTGGCCCTCCTTCCTCAGCTCCCTCGCGGAGACCAGCCCGGAAGGGCCTGCTCCGATGACGCAGACGTGTTTGGAATTCATATGAGTTTCTTGTTTGTTTGTTTGTTTGGGTGTGTGGAGTGGCTCGAGGTTTTGTATTAGCTGTGATGAATGCGTGAGTATGAGTCGTTTGATGATGCCTTCATTTGAGCACAGCGCTTGAGAATGAGATTGAAGCACTGCAATATATTCTCCACCTAACGCCAATAGATATGCCGACAGATAAATATTAAACATTGCTCTCCACCTAACTCGGAATATGGTCCAGCAACTTAAGGCTTTGTTTATATTAGGCTCCGTTTGGGAGAATATAAAAAGTAATGAAATGACAAGAGTTTTACTATAAAACAGTTGGATCATGAAATGAAGTTTGCTGTTTTCAAAATACTATTTGACAAATTAGAGTTTTATTAGGTGATTTTTTTTTCAACTTATTATAACCTTTATTTTCAATATCAAAAATAGTTCGAGAGATTTACAATCAAAGTTACATGACATACATAATAAAAGTTTACTTTTTTTAATTATTAAAGATACAAAATTTTAAAAAAATTTACGAACGGATCCATCGGTTGCGTGCTTTGTATGGTGTATCACCCACATGAATGAATGCGTAAAATTAGATACAAACAAATACACAAACACACACACACACACAAACACACAAATACACACAAACACATAAATACACACCCAAAATTGGGGGAGACAATTTGGAAAAATCTGGAAAAAAATATGGAAAAAGTATGGAAAAAAATCGATAAATGTAAGAAGGAATCGAATACACCAAAAATCGGGAAGAAGAAATCTAACCAGAGCAATTATAAACCCTAAACAAGGAGGAATGAATCATACCTAGAGCAGATCTAATGTGTTTGGGCAGAGATAATAAGAGACATGCCGAGAGAGATGAATGGCCTGTAAAGAAACACATCAGAGGGTGTCGCATAGAGGAACCCTAGACGACAGTGAGAAGGAAAACAAACCTCCTGGAGCAAGATCGTCATCGTCGTCATCGGAATGAAGCAAGATCGTCGTCGAAATGGAGGGGGGAGTTGCTTATCGATAATAGGTATAGGAGGCGTTTATTAATAAGCGACGTTTAATAACTTATGAAACACAACTTTTAAGCAAACTTGCATTTTCGCCAAAACGCACTGTTGGCAAATCAACTGAAACAAACGCCACCCTAGTCGATGGGCTCCGGGGTGGCTGACTCAAAACGTAGGTTTGATACGCACCATTTGAGGGCTTTTTTTAAACCACTTTTTTTAAAGCTTGGTTCACTCTCAAGCTAAGACGGACATTTCCTTCGGTCCATGGGAGTATTATGCGACCCACAACAATTTGACAACGTCTGTGAAAACGGTGTTCCCAAAACACTGAATAACTTCTGATACCGTACTCACTCTACAGAGTACTCCAAGCTGATAGCAATGACAAGAAAAGCGTACGCACAACCAACGAGGAAACTCACAAGGAGTGTGCTCATCTATCCCCCTCCCCACCTCCCCTGTAAACCAGCCAACAAGCAACGTTCTGCTTCTCGAAGAAGCCATCCCGCGTCAGCCACATCCATAGAAGTGCGTGTGCGCTTGATGGAGGAGCACCATGCTAAGGTGCTCACCCTGCTGAGGGATCTAAGGGCCTCCCGCCACCTCCACACTTGCACTACAACAAAATTGATATACGGTGACATTTTTGTATGTCATCAGGGACGATTTTTAAGCGTCGCGATAGTTTTCGTGACGTTTATAAAAACGTCACAAAATCGTCGTGATTGCGCGTGTCGCCGTAGCTCTCTGCGACGCTTTCACAGAAAAGCGTCACGATTGATGATTATTTTATCGCGATGCTTTTACAGAAAAGCGTCACGATTGATGATTTTTTTATCATGACGCTTTTACAGAAAAACATCACGATTGATGATTGTTTTATCGTGACACTTTTTAAGAAAGTCAAGATAGATAATTGATCTATTGTGACACTTTTTAAAAAAAAAGTCATGATAGATAATTGATCTATCGCGACACTTTCTAAAAAAACGTCGAGAAAAATATTAACTCTACCACTATATTTTTTTTGTAAAATATCACCGTAGTTAGAACTCTACAATAACATTTTTCGAAAAAAAAATGTCACAACTTTTTTGCATTTTAAGCTCGCACGCCAACCCACTTGAACATTCAAAACCAAGTAGAAATGGAACATGATCAAAATTATATTCACTCGAAACAACAAACTATATACATAATATTAAGACTTTCATTTCATATCACATTAATAGATAACAATTTAACAAAACAAACATTTCATTTAGATAATGATGCACACTACATCACTAAATAAAACAAACCATCATTTGTCATCATATTGCACGATGTTCTTTCCAACTTTCTTCTAATATATCAAAGTCTGCCAAAATACATTGAAATAACTAGACATCGCAGACTACAAAAGAAGATAAATATAAATCAACTTAAACATCAAAATGATCTTCATGGTCCATTGTCATCATATCACAACTCCTCTTTTATCTCACCAACATTGAGATCTTTCTGCACAAAATAAACAAATATATAAATATAATACATCAAGATCAGTATATAATTAATAAGTTATAGACGTTTTGTTTTTATGTTAAAAGTAGGTAAGAGCATCTAGACATATAACAAAATAATAAATAAGTGACAACACAGGCATGTCAAGATACCGATTTATTGGTTCATGGCAGAAGGGTGATGTGAGGGAGGATGTAGTAGTTCCCGAGAAATCATATTTCCTGTGTAACCATTTCGATGGAATAAAATACAAAATTTACTGAAAACATAACCATCCTACAAAAAAACATTCATAAATGAATTATTGAATACCTTGGAGTCTTCCTATTTAGTGAATTTTTCAACTTGTTGGGCAAATGACAGATTCATTAGCTGAATTATACCTCACACCATTATCTGTGTAGCATCAGAAAACAAAAAAATCAGTGATGAACTTCCACACTAAAATTCAACAATATCTGTAAGCCAACATAAAATTCAACCATATCACACACGTGGATTGATGTAGGTAAATTCATTTTTCTGCAAAACATGTAGATAAAATCATACCAAGTGTGACATCGATTGTGTTCAGGAAATACTAGAAGAATCTGGCCAAGTGAGGCTTGATATAAAAATCTAGGATTCATAGATCACATTCCTGGTGCAAAGATTCAGTATTATGAATAAAACATACTAATTCAATTAGCAAAAAGGAATCCATATCAGAAATGGAGCAAGATTTCTAATCCATACAACAAATGCTTTCCATTCCAAATGAAAAGTCATTTCGCCTAACTAAATGAGAATTAAATTAGCATATAATCATTTTATAAATACGCATGGTTTAAATAAGAAAGTAATTAAAATTGAGTTTTTTTTTCAATTGGGTCGAAGGAGATTATGCATCAAAAGCACTTAGCGGCTATTAGATCATGGCACATGCAACAATCATTATACATTATTTCTAAAACATAACTTGATGAATGACATTCCAGATAAAATGAGAAAAGTTAAGTATCATGTTATGAAACAAGCTGTAAGGTGAACGTGTAAATGACTCAGCTTATAGGAATGCCCATACAAACTTATAAGTTGAGTGTCTTGTTTTGACATAATAATAAATCTAGCAAGTAACTTAAGAGAGTATTGCAATGAAAATAAGTGTCAAGTATGACGCAAAAATAACTAAACGTATAAGAATGCCCATACAAACTTCTAGGTTAAGGGTCTTCAAATATCATAACATAGGTTTATCTTACAAGAGTGCCCATACAAACTTATAGGATAAGGGTACGCAAGGTATGCAATGTAGTGTGACATGATGAAGTCCTACTTTAAGTATGATGACAGATTGAACTATTTTACGTTAAGATATTTAAGTCCTACCTATTCCACTTATTAAGCGGGTAGCTAGCCACACTGTCCTTATAACCGTGGAGGATGAAAATAGCAGATCAGACTACTTCATTTCTAGGTAGTTGACACACTGCCATCCCAGGCTATAACGTATAGTACTTGATTATACTTACACTCCTATCATACATTTCGCTAAAACCAGCATAGATTTGATACAAGTTAAGGGAGTTTTGCCCACTGGATTATAGCCACAAGAAAAACCCTTCCCATAAGTCAAAAGGTCTAATACTCAAGTTTCTCCATCAGTGTGTTCTGTTTGGTAGGGTGGTTAGACCCACCATAGTTTTTAGAACCAAAACATTTAACTCAATGTTGTTCTCCTAACCAGACTAAGAAACTAGTCTCTAAGATCACCAAGTCTAAAAAAGACATGAAATGAGGATTGAGAATAACTTTAACATACCAATTAACTTAATAACAATGGTAATGATATCTAATTTATGTATCACATTGGCCAGGTAAGCATAAGGTTGGTGGTCACACTGTGTACCGTTATACACCACCTTTCTTACAAGAGATACTGGTTCACCCCTAACCACTTTCCTAGACACCAATTAGATGAATGAAAGAAATATTTTCACAGCCCAGTGATAAATTTTATCGGACTAAAATACTAGCCTAACAATGAACCTAAGGCTATTTCAGAAATAGAATGCTTCTTAAGAGCGTAAAGGTATACTAACTGGTTTTTGCTAAATAGAAGCCACACTAATTAAGAGTAATTGAAATTTAACTCATTCATTGAGAAATGCTTTAACATATGAGCCAACCTCTTTCATGTTTGACCTTTTTAGTGGGATTCCTTAACTTAGTAAAGGCATGAGAGTTTAATTTAAGTGTGACCATTAATTGGACGAGCTATACTCTTTTAATGTGTAATTCATGATTTTAGCAATTTATGTCTAAATGTTCTCAAAATTTAAACTAAGATCATTTATGAGAATATAAGTGTACCATATAAATTTGGGAGTTTAATTCAATGATTAAGATCATAATATTTCAATAATATACATGTGTGACTATTAATTAAATGAAACATACTCTTTCAATGTATAATTCATAAAATGAGCAATTCATGTCCTATTGTCCTCAAACTTTAAACAAAAATTAGTTATGATAATATAAGTGTATTATATAAATTTGGGAGTTTAATTTAATGATTAAGATTATAACATTTCAATAATATACATGTGTGACAATTAACTAAATGAAACTATACTCCTTCAATGTATAATTCATAAAATGAGCAATTCATGTCTAAATGTCCTCAGACTTTAATCCAAGATCAATTTTGAGAATATAAGTGTCATAAAAATTTGGAAATTTAATTCAATGATTGAGATAATAACATTTCATTAATATACAAGTGTGACAATTCATTAAATGAAACTATACTCTTTCAATGTGTAATTCATAAAATGAGCAATTCATGTCTAAATATCCTCCAACTTTAACTCAAGATCAGTCATGACATAGTAAGTGTACCATAAAATTCTGAGAATTTTATTGAATGAATGAGATCATAATATTTCATTAATATACAAGGGTGACAATTCAATGTATTTTGAATCAAACTATGAGAAAACATATCCCAGAAATTCTAAGCCTTTGCATATACATTACTAACCTAATAATGAATTTATACCCCAAATATAAGGTTCATCCTATGTGAATTGACCAGAAAATACATATAATATGAAAAGACATATGGTTTATGTCACATTTATTTCAATAATTAATTTAGGGAGTTATAGTCATCTACAGAAAATGTGCCACCCTATTTTGGTAAGTCCAAACCAAGACCTACATGTTTAAAGTTGACCACTTGGTCTGTTTCAACCATGTTCAAGCATACACACCCATGTTTAGTTATACACAGCCGTGTTCAAGCGTACATGCCCATGTTCAATTATCACGACCATGTTCAAGCGTACACGCCCATGACATTCAAGTCATGGTCGTGACTTTCAAGACACGCCTGTTTTCTCCCCAGAAACAGCCGAAATGACTCCAAATCGAGTCATTTGTTGTCGTTCTAGATCCAGACTGACAGACCCTAGGTCACCGACGTGACCTAAGGGGTGTAACTTTCAGTTATGACACTTTTTCTCCCAACGTTCCCGGCTTTTATTTGGCGGTTAAATTTAGGTTACACGCCCTAGGTCACGGGCATGACCAAGGGCATGTACATGGAATTTTCTACTATAAAAGATATTTGCTACCTAGTTGATCCTAATCCAGTACTTGCTTTAGATTGGGTCATTTTCTTTCATTTTGTTGTATTTTCTTTCATGCAATTTTACTTTATGTATTGCATTTCTAAATCATAGTATAAAATTTATTTTTCTTGCAATTGAAATCTCTTTTCTTAGTTATAAAATTGTTCTTTCTTTTTAACATGTCTCTAGCTAATCTTTTAGCATTTTATCGGATGATGCCATAAGATTTATAATTTTGTAATTCTCTTTTTCATTGCCTTTGATTTAGGAAACTACGATTTACCTTGATTTTAATCGTATTGATTTCATATTGTCGACATATGCTTTTCAATCAATGATCCATATTTTAGTTGATCGAGAAATCTGTGAATACGAGAAAATCGCTCAAGGGTGAAAGGAGTTGAATGTACCACTCGAGAGAGGATGACATAAATCTTCTGAATTGGAGTCAAATCCAATAGTGGTGTTCACATCGTAAAGAAAGCTTAGGGTTTTTGACTGTCCGAGGGGTATTAATCGATCAACCTAAGGTTAGTTGGTAGTATTCCTCGAGAGAGGTGCTATCATGATTTGGGAACCTCCGTGATCGAGTTAATTTCATCAATTGTTTATGAAATTTAGATTTACTAATTTTTTTTTCTTAAGTTTGATTCTCGATCAAATTCTCTTTTTCTATATTATTTCTTTTACAGAACCATTTCTATCTTTCGATAAATAATATTAATTTGCGTAAGTAGAAGCACTCAACAACCCCATGGAATACAACACTTGAAATTTTCTTGTAAAATATCTTATATTATGAACAATAGGTAATCTTACCTATAGTTCGTAAAATTTGGAAAATAATTATATCGTAAATTTTACGTATCAAGTTTGTTGGGGAAATGATTTATCTTAACCCCTAGAATTGAGTAGAATATAAATTCTAAGTATAAAAAATTAGGCTAAGTAAATATGCGTCGAATAGTATTCGACGCAACGTCGAAATGTAGTCGACGTTTCTCTCAGAATGAGTCGAAGTAACTCTAAGAAGAATTCGACGTAATCTTTGTCGACGTACCTCTGACTTCTAGTCGACGCATTTAATAAAGTCGACGCACCTTAGTCGACGCACCTTCCTTATTCTCCTCTCGACGCTCAGCCAGGATGAAATCAACGTTCACGTCGAATAGTAATCGACGCACGTCGATTTCTGTAAGAAATTCAAAAACACGCCAGATCTCTTTCCTTCTTTCTGAAGATCTGATTTTTATGGAATGATATTATTCTTTTATAGCCGTTCTGAATCAGTCTTTCCTTCTATTTGATTCTTAACTAATTTGATTAAGTTTATTATGGATATTATTTGAAATCAAAAAGATCTCTTTCCTTCTACAGAAATATTGATTATGGAAACTTTTATCTCTTTCTAATTCTCTGTCTGCTAATTGATTATTCTCCTTTAGCAATATCTTTTTAAATAGAGCTATAAAGTAATTAGAATTGAAAACTTTGTAACCAATATTTAGAGATTATGCCAAATGATAGAAATCAAGTAAACACAAATAGAGACATGATTGTATTTATATAAAAAAGTGTTTACATAAATTTCATTTCAATATCGCTAGAAATCGGAGGCGTACAAATGTAAATATCTTTTCCTTTTATATACCGACTTGTATCCCCACAAACCGGTTGGCTTTAGCCTATCCTTCTCGGATAAGGCCTCAAGCCGCTCTAGCCAATCCTTCCCCGGATATGGCCTCGAGCCCCCTAGATCTAATCATCTAGAACTAGTCGCCAACACAAGGCGAAATACTCCCTAAGTCATACCCAGACCTAGTCGCCAACACAAGGCAAATTCTCTAAACGGTTACAAAGAAAGTATGGAATGAAAAATAAAGATAGCAATAATAAAACTCCCTATATGAGATTTCTGAAGATGAGGATGAAGGATCGCTGTAGCATAAGCGAGGTCGAAGCGATCGTCCTTCGGATGTAGCGTGACGTAGTCCTCCTCCAGAATTCTCTTTAAGCTTTTAGTGGGAGATCCATCTTTGGCAGCATAACAGCAATAGAATTGTGGCACTGGCAACCTCTCTGGATGGATAGCCAAAACGAGAAAGAGCCCATCAATTTATAGATCTTGAAGATAGCGCCTGTAACATCCCATTTCCTACTAGACCCCATAACTCCAATTTAGGGTGAAACAAGTGGTGAGTGGGGTGAGTTTTAGCTAGATTGTAGCCTTAGGACTCACAGGGTTAGGTGAACTCACATGTGGTCTACTATAAGGCTCAAGTCAACCTAGGTCAAACTAGCTCAACATGAACTCATACTTGCAAATTTGACTCCTCCAATAGATGATAAACACTCCAAGAAATGCAATAGACCCAAAAGCCCCATCATGGGGTCATCAATTGACCTAATTTGACCAAAGTCAAACTTGGGTCAACATAGGTCAAATCCTCCCCAATAAGTTCAATTGAACCCCAAAGCATGAAATTGACTTCACCCCTAGTCTTAGGACATCATGAGGGACCTAATTGACTCAAAAGCCCCATCATGGAGTCTTCAATTTGGCCAAATTGACCAAAGTCAACTTTTCCCCAATTTTGGTCAAAATCACACCTTTGGGTCAAATTGGCTCTCCTAGGCCCTCACCTTGACTCAACCAACCTTGGGTGGTGTCACTGAACTCAATGTCAACACATTGGACCAGTCAACACACCCAATTGACCAAGTCAACCCAAAAGTCAACATAGGGTCAATTTTTCCTAAATTGGGCTTATTTGGAATTAATCCAAATTCCAATGGATTAAGGCCCTCAAGGTCAGCCCACTATGAAGCCCATAGACCTAATGACCAGATTTGCCCCTTAAATCCAACATGCAAAGGCATGCTTGGGGGCAAAAGTGAAAATCCCCCCTCCCTCCATTAAGAAACAAGAGAATTTTGAGGAGAGTCTGCCATGTGGCCCTCCTCACCTCTGCCCAAAGCCCCCACTGAGCTCCCTACATCATTCCCAGCCGATTTGGTGATGGAAGGGTGCCATTTGGCAGCAAGGAGGAGCAACCAATGTTGGCCGAACCCCCCTCCTCTCTAAACTCCTATAACCAGCCTCTCTCAGCCCATTTCGACCTTTCCATCAGCTTCAGAGGGTCCAAAGGAGTGGAGCTAGCCATTTACAGTGATGCAAACCATGGAGAATCGGGATTTCTGGGAGGATCGTCGGAGCTCGCCGCCGCCGTGCCGCACCACCTCAATACGCGCCACCAAGCTCGCTTAGGGTACGATTTCTCCCCCTCTCCCTCTGTGCTAGTATCTAGAACACCTTAGGAGAGATATCGGGCTCAATTGAGCCCGATTCCATGCGAGATCGAGGGAGTTTTACCGAGCTCTTCTTCTTGCTCGGGATCGCCGTAGACGGGCTCTCAGGCGGCCGTGCCGCCGTCAATCGATGGCCACCACCTCAACGGAGGTGGTGGAGGCGGTGGCCAGCGGTGGTGGGCCGTGGATGGCCGGGAAATGGAGGAGAGAAGTCACCCAGGCAGGATTAATCGCGACCGTCGGCTGGCTGGGGAAGACGACCGGATGTCGTCGATCTGCGCCGTGATTCGTGCTGGATCAACTTTATTCTTATATATTTGTTTTTTTTTATTAAGTGTAATATTCTGTCACACTTTATATCCTAGTTTTGTTTAATTAATTAGAGGCATTTAGAAGCCATATTTTGAAAAACGACCAGAGACAAGATTTGTAGATATGGATGTCTACTTTCAGTAGAAATTTAGATCAGGTCATTTGGACCACTGTAGGGTCCACAGTAGTCATTCTTGTGAGGTTGGTCAGAACTTAAAAATGCAATGGTTTGCATGCAAAAATTGAAGCCCCTAGAGGCCATATTTGCAAAAAAAGGCAGAGATAACTTCTGTAGCATTAGGAGTCTACTTTCATTTTCCACTTGAATCAACTGATTTGGTGCACTGTGGACACCAGGGCACTCATTTTCCTAGGACTGCTCCTTGTGTAGGGCAGAAATTAAAAGTGCAATATCTTTTAAAGGCTTAACCAAATCCCTTCATTTTCTACCATGCATGCATGGTATGATGACACACCTAGGGTTTCAATTTGGGAATTTTTGGAGGTGTATCCATTGAGTTATTTCATTTATTAGTAAAAGTAAACTTTTGGTATTTAAGGAGTTGTATAACTCCAAACACCCCCTAATTTGGGGGGTGAGCTCTTCATACATATCTAAATCACTGGTTAAAATCTCATCTCATGTGCATGAGTAGTTTTCTCTGAACTTCAAAATGAAGTTAGGGTTTTAAGAGGAAAATTGGGGTGCTAATAGTCAATTTGGGCTTTTGAGCTTTTTGATGGAATTGAAGGTGGGAATCACCTTGCATGCCTCTGAAACCTTGGGGTTAGTGTATGTCATGAGGATATACATCATTGACATAACTTTCATGATTATTGGAAGTTATTTTCCTAAAGTTTTTAATTAAATGAAAATTGTCACACTTTTAAAATAATGTAATAATTTGAATCATAAATTTAGGGATAAATCCAAAACTCTGGGAAATGGATTTTTGACTGGAAAGGCACATTTAGGAATTTTGTTGGAATTTTTGGACCTCATTTATTTCTCTGAATTTGATTTATTTGGTTAGGTCAATTTATTCAAATATGACATTTAGGTCTCATATGCATTTGGAGAACTATGAAATTATTCTAGTAGGTTTCCTTGGTGATTCTATAGCTCTGTAAATTTTATCATAATTTTTAGATGAATTTTTGTGGTAATTATCAATTTATTGAGGAAAAATCCCCTTTTGTAATTAATTAATTTGATGGGGTAAAATAGTTTGTAAAATTCTAAATCTCTGGATTTAGTGTTTTTAGATGATTATTATACTAGGATAAGTTTCTCAGAATTTATATAGACATATTAAGGGTAGTTGTAGTGTAAATCCCTTTTTGCACCCCATTTATGTTAAATAGAAATTATGGTCAAATATTCCTGTTAAAAATGTGAAACTTATGATTTAGTGTTCTTAGACCATTATTATGCCATGATATTTTTACCAGAATTTATTGAAGTCTTAACATAGCACTTGTAGTGTAAACCCTTATACGCACACCAAATGTAACAAATGATAATTAAGGGTAAATACTCCTTGGAATAATATGAAACTTAGGCATTGTTGTTTTTAGGTCAATAACATACTTTTGTGATTTATTCAGATTTTATTGAGACCTGTAGGTGGTGGTTGTAGTGTAAACTCTTATTGGCACACCACTTGTATTAAATGAATATTGTGGATAAATATTACCTGGAATATTATGAAACCTTGGATTTGGTGTTTTTAGATGATTAGTATACTAGGTTAATTTTCTCAGAATATTTGGAATTCACTTTTTAGTACTTGGTGTGTAAAGTCACATCTTCATCTTTTTCATGATAAATATAAATTATGATTATAAATTTACTGGGAAAATATGATCTTCTGGAAATAGTGTTTTTATGTCAATATGAAGCTACTGTAATTTTTCCAGATTTTTAGGAAGTCTAATTTCAGTAATTGTAGTGTGGAGCCATGTTTTCTCTCCTTTAAAGATAAATAGAAATTGTGGGTTTAAAATGTTTGGAAAAATATGATCTTCTGGAAATAGTGATTTTATGTTCATATGAAGCTACTGTAATTTTTCCAGAATTTTAGGAAGTCAAAATCTTGTACTTGATGTGTAAAATTATTTTTCCATTCATTCATTGAAAATTAGGGATTATGGTTATTTAATTGCTGGAAAAATATGAAATATTGGAAATCTTTTTATCATGTCACATTTCACCTCTGGAAGGATATTTAACAAGTTTGAATTCACTAGCATGATACCCCCTTCACACTTTAGATTCAGATTAGTAATTAATGAATTTTTATAGGGGGCAAAATTATATGAAACATGCTTAGATTTTGATCATCCCATCATATACCCTAGTACCTTGCGAACCCTTCACCGGGTAGCCCTCGGGAAGTCCAGGATCCGCCCTAAACTTCCAAGTAGGATAATAACTAAACAAGAGTAGTCTAGTTAGGAGTTTAGAAGATGAGAGTGCTTGGTGAGCTGTGGGTAAGGCTGTGCTCGGGATTGACGAAAGATCGTCCTTCCCCTTAGAGAGTTATAAAGCGCTGAGATTAATTCAAGTGAAATGATAAGAGGGTAATTTTATGGGTAGTTACCAATAATACTAAGTGTCTTGAGGGAAGAGAACTTTGGGGTATCATCCCATCGTAGTTTCTAGTACCGTAGCGAGCCCCTTACAGGGTAATCCTCGGGAAGCCCAAGATTAACCGTAAGCCGTAGGAATAAGGTGTTACAAGAATAAATTAATAAGACACTCACCCACACCCCGTAGTTACGGGAGCCTAGTCTGTTTGGTGCTGCGAGCAGTAAGCTCAGTGTTTGAAAGAGCGGATTGAAAGTTAGGTGAGCTTATAATTCAGTAGTGTTTGTTAATGACGGGCAGGTTAGCCCGGGGAGCTTATGGCTCGGAGATAGATTGTAGAACATGTTGCATGTGCACGAAGGTGGTGGGTCTTCTGTATTGGACGGACGTTCACACCGACGTCAATACGTTGACTCGGCAAGTGTGGTGTATACACTTTGCCTAGAAAGTCTGGCGGTCCAGTCAGCAAGAGCACGCAGACGCTCCACGGTTTTGTGTTGAGGCGTACGATAGGTCTAGGTTAGGTAGTGTGAATACCAACCTAGAGGTGGGCGAGGCCCAACCCACCGCTTCCGTTTTCCACTACGGGAGTATCCTGGGAGTTTTGCTAGCTCCAAAAAGGGGGAACTAAAGGTTTATGCGCATAGAGTCGAAGTGTGTGAGCTGCACTAGTATGAACATAGCATAACAACATACCTTGCATGACATAGCATGAACATTGCATTTCAACCCCTACCCCTATCGTATAAATTGGTATGAGACTTTTTATACGATAGGCCCTGCTAAACGACCCCTTGGTCTATAGGTTTGTATGGGCATTCCTATAAATCAATGGTTACTCTTAAATTAATTTACTTGCGTCGCACTGCTTCTCTTGCTTACCTCTTTTACTACTGCGATATTACTTTACTGCACTTATTACTGTTTACTTGCTCATACTGCTAGTATAGAATTTTATATGGATATACTCTTGTTAGCGTAGAATGTTTGTCACCTGCTACCTTCTTGATTACTCCACTTTGTTGTCCTCCGCTTCTTCCTCCCGCACGGTGCCTAGGAGTCGCGGGGGGATGCGGGGGCAAAATCGGCTTAGTCTTTATGACTAACGGTCGGTGGTGACCGTAGGTAACCGAGGAGCTGGAGCCCAGCTGGCAGGGGAGACAGGACCAGTGGAGCAGATGTCGTGCTTTACTACCGTTACTGGACAGGTGTCCGATGAGAGATGTTTATGTTTGTAGCTTCCGCATAGATATATATAGTGAGAGAGAGAATTGTACTTCTTTTATTCTTTCGGACATGTACCGGGCATAAGCCCATTTTACTCTTTCTTGTATTGTACTCATTGATGGTCAGTTTACATTTGGATATATATACATACAGATGTGTGTGATTGTGGACTTATGTACTAGTTTTCTTTTTCTTCTTATCTCTTGTTGGCCTGGTTGATCGTTCTTGCCGGCAGGATCGGCGTCTTGCGGAGGTGGCTAACTTGTGTGCTAGCATCTCCGTAAGGCGGCGGTTCTGGGCATAAGATCCAGGAACTCTCCTGGTGCGGGAGAGGGATCTTACAAATGGTATCAGAGCGTAAATGATCCAACGAGAAAGAAGTCCACAAAAACTGGGACACCCCCGCTCGAGTTAGTTTGAGGACAAACTAGCAGCGGAAGCAGTGGTGTGCCCATGTGTAAAAATCACACAATTTTGTCCATTTTCCAATGAGTTAGGCCAACCCAACTAAGGACAACACTTTAGTTTTGGCTTACCAAGACGTTTTCATAGCGTATCTTAGTCTTAAATCGATCCCAAGTATAGATTTGGTTAGGACAGGGGGATTCCCGACATGATTAGAGGAAGGAGTTTAGTATGAGTGTAGGTGTTTGAGGCTTACACTCTGATGCTTACCGCACACTTATCAAATGATTTTACCCCCTTAACCAAACTAATTGAACTATCTCGAAGGATTTGGTGCCTGTGACCTACTTTTGGAGTAATAAGAGACTCTTGCGCGTAAATTATCCTACCAATTACACTTCCCGTTTATTTTACGGTGAAGCGGTCACCAAGACAAGTATTAGAGGTCGAATAATAATCCAAATCCAAAGAAGGCCCATTCTTGGTTAGGTCACACATTGACCTTAAGAAGGATTCGTGAATGGTAACTTTAAGGACCTTGAATGTGTACCATATCAATAAGTCTCAAGGTAGAACTCCAAGACAAGGTTGTATGCCCTAAGAATTGTGTGCTTATATAGGGTAAATGCACTATAGTGATATCGAAGGAATTTAGCCCAAAATGCACTAGAGGTGGGCGAGGCCCAACCCACCGCTTCCGTTTGCCACTACGGGAGTATCCTGTGAGTTTTGCTAGCTCCAAAAAGGGGGAACTAAAGGTCTATGCGCATAGAGTCGAAGTGTGTGAGTTGCACTTGTATGAACATAGCATAACAACATACTTTGCATGACATAGCATGAACATTGCATTTCAACCCCTACCCCTATCGTATAAATTGGTATGAGACTTTTTATACGATAGGCCCTGCTAAACGACCCCTTGGTCTATAGGTTTGTGTGGGCATTCCTATAAATCAATGGTTACTCTTAAATTAATTTACTTGCGTCGCATTGCTTCTCTTGCTTACCTCTTTTACTGCTGCGATATTACTTTACTGCACTTATTACTGTTTACTTGCTCATACTGCTAGTATAGAATTTTATATGGATATACTCTTGTTAGCGTAGAATGTTTGTCACCTGCTACCTTCTTGATTACTCCACTTTGTTGTCCTCCGCTTCTTCCTCCCGCAAGGTGCCTAAGAGTCGCGGGGGGAGGCGGGGACAAAATCGGCTTAGTCTTTATGACTAACGGTCGGTGGTGACCGTAGGTAACCGAGGAGCTGGAGCCCAGCTGGCAGGGGAGACAGGACCAGTGGAGCAGATGTCGTGCTTTACTACCGTTACTGGACAGGTGTCCGATGAGAGATGTTTATGTTTGTAGCTTCCGCATAGATATATATAGTGAGAGAGAGAATTGTACTTCTTTTATTTTTTCGGACATGTACCGGGCATAAGCCCTCTTTCTCTTTCTTTTGTTGCACTCATTGATGGACTTTTATATTTTGTTGTATAAATGTGTGATTGTGGACTTGGTTCTAGTTTTCTTTTTCTTCTTATCTCTGGTTGGCCTGGTTGATCGTTCTTGCCGGCAGGATCGGCGTCTTGCGGAGGTGGCTAACTTGTGTGCTAGCATCTCCGTAAGGCGGCGATTCTGGGCATAAGATCCAGGAACTCTTCCGGTGCGGGAGAGGGATCTTACAGCGCCTACGGTGGTAGCTCCTAGCGCCTGCGGTAGCGGTCGTGTGGAGCGGTTGCGAAACCGTCGGTGGCGTGGTGCTGTGCACGAATTTGAGATAGCGCCAGGCGGTAGCGCTAGCGCTGGCGGTAGCGTTCGTGTGGAGCGGTTACGAAAATGTCGGCTCGTGACAGAACAATATTTCGTCGAACGAAACAGAATTCGTCGAACGCGCCTTCGTCGAATGCATCCTTCGTCGAACTGAAAAACCGCAACATCGTGCAGAACCAACTTTCGTCGAGCGGAGTCGATTTCGTCGAACGGAGCTTTAAATTCGTCGAACCCTGGTTTGGCATTTTCCATCCCAAACCTCTTGATGAGTTCTCTGGTATAGTTGGATTGGGATATGAAAATGCCATATGCATTTTGTCTTACTTGAAGACCAAGTAAATAGGATAATTCCCCCATGCTACTCATTTCAAATCTTGGTTGCATTAGGTAAGCAAACCTTTTGCATGGAGATTGGTCTGTTGACCCAAATATAATGCCATATACATATATTTGGACTAGTAATAGCTGATTCTTATGTGCTCTGGTGAAAAGTGTTTTATCCACATTGTCTCTTTCAAAAGAGTGTTCCAGAAGAAAGTGGATAGGGTCTCATACCAAGCTCTTGGAGCTTGCTTGAGACCATATAGTGCTTTATCTAATCTATACACAAAAGAGGGAAAAGTAGGATTGACAAAATGTGGGGGCTGCTCCACATATACTTCCTCTTGTAGAGTTCCATTTAGGAATGCACTCTTTACATCCATCTGATAGACTTTGATCTTCATGTGAGATGCATATGCCAGAAACATTCTGATGGCCTCCAGCCTTGCTACTGGAGCAAATGTCTGGTTAAAGTCAATCCCCTCCTCTTGCATGTATCCTTGGGCCACAAGTCTGGCCTTATTTCTGATTATGGCTCCTGTTGAGTCCATTTTGTTCTTGAATACCCATTTGGTGACAATGACTGGGTAATTCTTTGGTCTTTCAACCAATGTCAAAACCTTGTTCCTCTCTAACTGATTTAGTTCTTCTTGCATAGCAGATATCCAATGAGGATCACTGTCTGCTTCTTCAAACTTCTTGGGTTCATATTGAGAGAGAAAGCATTGTAGCATTGTTTCATCTGTAAGTTGTCTCCTTGTCTTGACTCCCACTGTCAAGTCTCCTATAACTAGTGTTGGAGGATGATCCTTTAGGGTCATCCTTGATCTTGTTGAGTTATCTAGGAGACTCTCTTCTTCCTGAGGAATCACTTGCTCAGTGATAGTGGGGACTTCATCCTCATTCATTAGAATGATCTATGTTGCTGGCAGTTCAGGTGCTGTGATTTCCTCTTCACCTGCTGCAGAATCTTCATCTGAATCAATGTCAATCTTTTGTTTCCCTTTGTCTTGACACACTGATGAATGGTCCATTATGGTTATCCTTTCAACTTGTTCTGCAAGCTGATCTTCTTCCTGCAAAACAGTGCTGGTGGAATTTTCCCGCCCCTTATAAAACATGTTAGTTTCATCAAAAACTACATGTACAGACTCCTCAATTTTGAGAGAGCTTTTATTATAGCACCTATAGGCCTTGCTTGATGAAGAATATCCCAAGAATATTCCATTATCAGCCTTCTTGTCAAATTTGGCAAGATGAATTTTCCCATTGTTGAGGATAATGCAAGTACACCCAAAAATCCTAATGTATGTGACTATAGGTGCCTTTCCCTTCAATAACTCATAGGGAGTCTTCAACTTAGTCTTTTGAATGAGACTCCTATTCAGAACATAGTTGGCAGTATTTACTACCTCAGCCCAAAAGGACTTAGGCAAGTTGGATTCAGCAAATAATGTCCTTCCTGATTCAATTAGTGTTTAATTTTTCCTTTCAGCCACCCCAATATGTTGGGGGGTTCTAGGAGTTGAAAAACTTTGTCTTATCCATTCATCCTCACAGAACCTACACATTAACTGATTTTCAAACTCAGTACCATGATCACTTCTGATCATAGCAACCTGAGTGTTGAATTCAGATTAAATCTGTCTAATGAACCTTGAGAGGATCTTGAAGTTGTCAGACTTAGCTTTTAGAAAGAACACTCAGCTGAACCTAGAAAAGTCATCAACAATGACTAAAATATAAGCCTTACCTGCTAAGCTTTGAGTGGAGGTAGGACCAAATAGGTCCATATGCAACAGGAATAGGACTCTGGGTGAATCATTCTTACCAATTGGTTTGAATGATGCTTTGATCTGCTTTCCTAGTTGGCAGACTCTACAGGGATGATATTTATTGAACTTACCAGTTGGTAAGCCCCTCACTAGGTTGAGCTTGGAGAGTTTAGCAATTGTCTTATGATTAAGGTGACTTAGTCTCCTATGCCACAACTCACTATTTTCTAACTGGGAGTTGAATAAGCAGATCTCAGACTTTGTGTACTCAAAGTCTACAACATTGACCTTACCCTTCCTAAGACCAGTTAATACTACTTGCTCAGTTCTAGAGCTAACTATATGACACAAGGACTTAGTGAATACAACTTTGTATTCACCATTACACAGCTGACTAATACTGATTAGATTATGTTGAAGTCCTTCAACATAAGCAACCTTAGAAAAGGAGAATTCCCCAATCCTGAGCAAACCATATCCTTTGGTTTGGCCAGAGTGGGAATTCCCAAAGATTACCTTAGGCCCTTGTTTGGCCTTGAAATTCTCCAGCAGTTTTTTTGCTCCAGTCATATGCATGGAGCATCCATTGTCCAGATACCACTGTTGGTTTGTGGTTGAACAGTCTCCCTTCTGCACATGAAATCAACCATTAGTATAGACCCTTACATGTTGGGGTCTCTTTCTTCTATCATCATATGGAGTTATGAAAGAGTGAGAAGGTCTTTCAATATACCCCTTAAGGTGAAGAAGTGCTGCATTATTATGCCAGCAATGTCTAGATGTTTAGAACATCAGAAACATCTAGGGATGAAGGTAGAGAGTGGTTTAGATGTTTGATAAATCTTTGTAGGAAACATGCGTCGAGAAGAAATCGACGCATCTTTAGAGTTGCGTCGAAAGTAATTCGACGTATCTGCATAGTTCCATCGATAATAATTCAAAGCAAAATATTGGTTGCGTCGAATATAATTTGACTCACGCTCATGCTTGCTATGAGATGATGTCGACGTATATGCTGAACTGTGTTGAGTTGCAGTCGATGCATCTCTAAAATTGCGTCGAGTTCTATTCGACGTATGTTTCTTTGTATTAAGATTCTTACTATTTTTCTTTGATTTCTCTAAGGGGTGTTTGCCTAAGATCCCTGGTTGATTACCAATGTTTGCCCTATTAAATGTGGTGAGTTTATTAGGGTTATTATGATCTTCACGTGATTCTGAAATATTATTAGGTCTAGACTTACATAATGCTACAGGATTTTCTCAAGCATGTTTTCTAGGGATTAGTGTGCTAGTGGATGGTAGTGATTCCTGATCAAGATGATCAAATCTCTTGGAGATATTTTGTGAGATATCTTTAAGCTTTTGACTCCTTCCATTGAAGGAGTCCTCAAAGGCTTTTGCCTTTGTAAGTCCTTTCTTTAGGTCTAAATTTTTATTAAATAATATATATTGTTCTTTTTCCTTATTATATAACTTATTTCTCAGATTATAGTTAACTGAGTACTGGTTATCTATCCTAAGTTCTTCTTGTTCTGATCTGATTGTTGTAAGTTCCTTTTGGTTGCTAATAAAGTCTTGACAAAATTCCATAAAACAGTCCTTAAAATCTCTTGATGAAAAATCAAAGTCATCAAAGATTGTTACGTCATTCTCAGCAGTGGAGTCTTCTAGAGCCATTAGGCAGGCTTCATCTGGTCCACCATCTTCATCATCATCAGATGAGGAGGAGCTTGATTCAGAGTCTGAATCACTCCAGGTTTCAGCTATGAAATATTTCCCTCATTTCTTATCCTTCCTCCTGAAGGATTTCTTCTTGTGCTCTTTTCTCTACTTGATGTTCTTGTTCTTTTCTTCTTCAGGATACTCATTGGAAAACTGTCTTGTTTTCTGCATGAAAAACAAGTAATCTCCTGTCTAGGAGTTTTGTCATACCTTGGCTTGCTTGAACTCCTCTCTTTCCTTCTGGAGTCCTCTGTCCTGACCCACCTCTTGAATCTTTTGACCAAGAGGTTGAACATTTCTTCTTCAGTGGTGGAGGACTCTGCTTCAGCAGTCTTTAATGCAAGACTCCTTTCTTTAGGAGTAGATTTTCTCTCATGGGCTTATGTCTCAGCCCTGCTCTTCAGTAATAGCTCATAGGACTTGAGCTTTCCCACTAGAGCATAAGTTGTTATCTCTCTGAGGCATTTAGAATCTCTAATAGCCCAGATTCTAGAGTCCCATGTACTTGGGAAGCACATGAGGAGTTTGTCATTAATTTTTGTCAGAGAAATTTCTTTGTCAAAGCTCTCTTAGCTCATTTATGATAAGGCTGAATTTGTCATACATTTCTGTTATGTTTTCATCAGCCTTTTTCTTGAAATTCTCATACTGGGATATGAGAAGTTACTTTTTGTCCTTTCTCTCATCAGAGCTGTCTTCAACTAATCTGGAGAGAGTTTCCCAGATTTCTTTGGCAGAGTTGCAATCAGTAACTTTTTGGAAAATGTCATTTGACATAGTTGAGACCAAGATGTTCATGGCCTCGGCATCACATGCCCTTACCTTTTTCTCAGCATCAGTCCACTCTGCTCTGGGGACTGAGGTTTGTATGACTTTCCCACTATCATCCTTCCTTACTGGGGCTGGGGGACCTGTAAGGATGACATTGAAAATGTCTTCATCAATGTAGTTCTTATATAATTTTATTCTAGCTTTCCAGAGTGTAAACTTATTCAAGTTACACATTCAAGTTACACACTGGAGGTCTTGTTGAGGCATAATCCTTAGAACTCATTTGACTTAAGAAAACAAGTTTATTAAAAAAAATGAGATTATGAGATCTTTTTGATCAAGGTGTTAACCTTTTAATGATCTACCTATCTTTGATACCAATTGAAAGTGCACAATGTGCCTCTGAGAATTCTCTAGAGGGGGGTGAATAGAGATTTAAAATATTTCTATCCTACTTGTGCACATAATAAAACCCCTAAGGAATTATGCTTCAGCAATACCAAGATACAGAATAAATAATGTGTAGTAATTATAAAAACAAGAAACAGTAAACAATAAATATGGGGACAGCACATAAAAGGCACAATATAGAAGACACAAGATTTTATAGAGGTTCCCCAAAATATGGGTAGTCCTCTCTTCTACCACCTGGTAGGAATGCACAATATGTGCCTGAGTCTTTTGATAAGGAGACTCTTGAACCAAAGATCTTTTGATAAGGAGATCTTGAACCACTCAGATCTTTTGATAAGGGGATCTTGAACCACATAGATCTTTTGATAAGGAGATCTTGAACCACAGAACTTTTGAAAAGGAGATCTTGAACCATTGAATCTTTTGGAAGAGGGATTCTTAAAACTCTTTTACAGATGAAGGAAAGATGAAGGAAGAGGAAGAAGTATGAAGAAGAATTTTGTTCTCAGAATTCCATTGAAACCTTCAGCTTCTATTTTTCCTTTTGTTGGATCAGCTAATGATGAACCCTTGCTTATGATTGTGATGATTTGCAAGGGTTTTTTTGCTTTAGATCCTTTTGTCTGTATTATCCTTGTATTATGTCTGCTATAAGATGTTGATGAAGAGCAGCCTTCAGTTTTCTGTTCTTAGAGAGAGCAGTTCTTTTTCCTTGTCTTTTTAGGGTTCCAAAAGGAAGAAGAAGAAGAAATCCTAAACGACAATCACTGTAAAATGTGTTGATTGTGCTATCGTTTTTCTCACTGCTATTCTTATTGTCCATGATTTAATTTGAATTCATTTCCTCTTTTGGATTGTCCTGAAAAGGTATTGGCTTGGACAATTAATCTCTCTTCCTTCTTTTGTTCATGACCCGTCTGCCAACTGTTTGAATCCTTTCCAAGAAAGAATTTTCTATCTTCTTGAATGCTCCTCTCCATTCCAGGAAATAAACAAGTCGTTGCAGAATGATCTTTAGTGTTGTGGGACCTCGGAGAGAGTGCAAAAGAAACAGTTAAAAAGGTTTCCTTTTCAGACTGTATTCGACGTTGCGTTGACTTCATTTTCTCTTCTTATCGACGCACCTTCGAGTTCTTGTAAGAGTAGCTTCGAATTCCTTCAAGCTCTGGTTGAACTATCATGTCGACTTTATGTCGATTACTTATCGACGTAACCGTCGAGTTGAAGACTTCATTCTGAACTTCATTGTCTGCGTCGAATTGTAGTCAATCTTGCGTCGACTTCTAAGATAACTTCGACATGCTCCTTTATCTACGTCAACTCCTACTCGATGTAGCGTCGACTTGATATACTTTGACATAGGGTTTTAGTTGCTTGGACTTCTAGTCTGAGTTGCGTCGACAGTAAGTCAAAGTTGCGTCGACTTGTATTCGACGCAAGTATTAGTTCAACTCAGATTGTGCTTGCCCTGACCTAGACTTGACACTCTAAGTTGAGTGTGATATCCTAAGACATCTAATGACCAGATTATCCTTACTATACAATGTGGGTAATAAGCCTAAGAAGTAAAATCACTTGTATTTAATTTGTTAAGTTAAATCAAAAGTGGGTTTTCCCAACAACTTGTTCTGTGCTTTTATTTTTCAAAAGATCTCATAAATTACCTATCACACTATTCACCCCCCCCCCCCCCCTCCTCTAGGTGCGATCTTAGTCATTCCTCAAGAATAACAATATATATGGAAATTATTTGAATCCTAACGGGTCGCGCACAATAGGATATAAAGATAGAAATGCATTAGAGACTCAGAGGTGAAATAATTGGAAGTTATATTAAAGATATTGATGGGGCTGTCAACAGACATAGATGGAAAGCTACAATTCTCATTATGTACTTTCCAATTGAAGAGTCGTTCAGAAGGGAAAGTAATTCGACAAAATATTATATACACAAAGAATTCAAAAGAGATCAATATTAGTTGTCTCTCTTCTGCTCTCTCTCTTTCTCTCTGACTCTACCTGACAGATCTCTGTACAGTATTTTTTATTCCTAAAGCTGCAGAAAGCTTCTTCTTCCTCTCTGTCTGAAAGAAGTTAATCAAAGATACAGAGATCAATCTGAAAAGGCTGGATTAGTGCTTATAATCCTTGCATATTCTTCTAAACAAGGATTCATCATCTTACAAGAGATCCAGAACACTTAGTGCCTAAAATCCTTAGTGACTGTTGAAAGAGAATTCAAATTAGAAGATTACACTTCATCATCTTCTTCTTCTTACTCTAATTCTCATTTCTATAAACTGAGTAATGAGTTTTAAGAATCACTCTTCAAAGGATTTAGTCTTAGTTCACGATCTCCTTATCAAAAGATCTGGTTTGGTTCAAGATCTCCTTATCAAAAGATTTGGTTTTGTTCTAAGAGTCTCCTTATCAAAAGACTCAGTCCATGGTTCTAAGAGTCTCCATATCAAAAGACTCGGTGATTCTAAGAGTCTTCTTATGAAAAGACGCAGTGGTTCTAAGAGTCTCCTAATCGAAAGACTCAGGCACTATGATAGTGTATTCTTACCAAGGTGGTAGAAGAGTGGACTACCCAGATTCTGGGGAACCACTATAGCTTTTGTGTCTTCTGTGTTGTGAATTTTCTCTGTTTGTCTCTTGTCCATTTTTATTATTCTGTGATTGTTTTAATTTTGGTTGGATCTTTAATACTTAGAAATTAGACTTAATTTTATGTGCACTCCTAGTAAAAGTTTTTAAATCTCTATTCACCCCCCCCCCCCCCCCCTCTAGAGAATTCCCTTGGGAGTTACTGTGCACATTCACTGATCGACCGATGATTTTCTTAGCCATTTAATCATTTTTCTGTATGTAATCATTTTGTTTCTGATTTATTAGAATTGATGTTCTAAAAATAATAATTTGATATCCTGTTATTCATACGGATGGTGTGTATATTTTGGATTTCTAACTTGCATTTTGAGGTTGTTAACCTGCACACTGTACCTTTTCATCAACTGCTGATTGTATATATTGCAGTTTCACTATTTGTATTTGTTCTATTTATACATTGCATTTTTTATACATTGCAGTTTCAGTTTCAGTTTCAATTTCAGTTTTTATACATTGCAGTTTCAGTTTCAATTTTTATGGTTTTACTTGGTTATGCTGCTTTGTTGGAAGGGTGTTTTGATACATTGCAGTTTCTATTTCAATTTTATGGTTTACATGGATATGTTGCTGTGCTGGAAGGGAGTTTTTATACATTGCAGTTTCAGTTTCAATTGCAGGACTGTTCCATTATGGTTTTAATTGCATATGTTGCTGTTTTGGATGGGAGTTTTGAAAAAAACTTTCAACAATTTCAGTTGTTTTTTTTCAAATCTCTAATGTTTCCAGATCTCTAAAATTACATTTTGTTGTGCAAACCCAGGCCAGACTTTTTGGTGTTCCATATTTACATTTTTTGTGTGCAAACCCAGGCATTATCTTAATCTGAAATGTCATGGGTTCGATTATTCTGTCTATTTTAAATTACCACATGCATCTCGGCATGCTCGCAACCATATGTCATGATTTGTTTGGCTCCAATTTTCGATTTAATTGTGTAGGTTGGAGAGATTAGCTCACGATTTCTAAAGAGATTCTCGCCGAAGTACCTCAAAAATAATGAGATATGGTACTTGATTTTCCACAGTTTATTCTAGCCTTTAGATTGACTGATGCCAAAAGCTCCATAAGATAACAGTCATACAGGTGATTTACTCTCTTTATTAATAATGGTATAGACATTCCAAAGTATACTCTAGCCATTGCCAAGACCATTTGCAGGTTAAGAAGTATCTCTCTATTTGTGGTTATGATAATTTTTTGGGGTGATCTTATATATAGTCTGTTTTTGGCTATATACAAACCCTTACTATATACAAACTACTACAATAAGAAAATTGTTATACGCAAACATAATTGTTATATACAAACCAGTTCAAAATAAAATAAAAATTAATTATTTTTATAATCACTTAATATCAAAATTAAAGGAGATTTTTTACTCCGAAGAAAATACATTCTCAACATTTCCAAATTGGGAATCATTGACACTCAATTCCTTCAAAAGAGGATGCAGACACTGTTCCTGACTTCCTTTACCACCATGATCAACACAAGAAAGATTGTTCTGAGCTAAGGAAATCCAAAGTATTGAAATCCAATGAAACACCATCTCCCACTTGAGCTAAGGAAGGACATATAACTGAAATCCAATGAAACACAATAAACAATTTTAAGAACCCTGATGATGCTCCAGAAGATCTTCATCAAGCAGATCAACAATTTTAAGAACAATTGATGCTTATTTCGATAGAGATGTCAAGGTGATCTCAACCGAAGGCAAAATCGGCAAAGAAAAAAATTCATAAGGAAATGGATGAATTAAGAACACAAAACCAAGAGCCAAACAAATCAAGAAATCTGAGCAAAAGACAAAAAATCTCAAATCAAAGAAAGAACTAGATAAAATATGAAATTGATCAAGGGAAAGCCATGGAGAAGGGAGGAGGCGGCGGCTCCATTTTGCGCCGGCGACGAGGGATCAAGGAGGGTTTCAGTTTTTGCAATAGGAGGCTATTTCTGTCGCCAAGCCCGGAAACGTCGGAAGAGGGCTGGTCGTCGGGCATAAAGAAGGCATCTAGGGTGGTGGCCGGCAAAGTTTTAGTTTTCATTAGTCTCCGGCTAGCTCGGCGTGTTCACGGGAGGCGTGATCGGGAGGCTCTATCGCGAACGAACGGGGATAACGGGCGAGCGGCTGGGTCAGAGAGCGTGAGTATTAGATTGCAAATGCATTTTTTTTCTTATTTTTTTTGGCATTTAACTGGTTTGTATATAGTAGTTTAAAAGGACCAAAAAATGGTTTATAAATAGCCAAACACAGTATTTATATAACATCACCCTTTTTTGTTTATAAATTATTACCATGAATGCTTACTTTACATTCAACAATGTTAAGAATGGATCATTAGATTGACTACAACATGTTATTTTAACATATAGTATATCAAATTTACCACTACAAATGTCGCCTTCTCGATAAATGTTGCCCCCACGATAAGTGTTGCTGCCCATGCGATTACACTCACGTAGGGCCGTTACTACTACAAATGTCGCCCCCACGCAGAGAAGTTTTCTATTGTGAAACATTCAAAATTGCCAAATATATTCAATGCTTTCATAACTGGACCGTACCGGCAGGTTGGACCGGTCGGACCGCCGACCGGTCTACCGGACGGTCAGGTCAAGGCTAGAAAACTGGCTCCGTCGCGGACCGCTAAGACCCGGGATAACCGTCAGGTTGAACCGTCCAACCTTAAATCGGGCCTGTTTAACCATAATCGTGCGGTTCGAATGACCCATTTAAAGTTTAAATATTTTAAATTTAAATAAAGGTTCAAGGATTGATTTGAACCCGTGACCTTCTTTAAAAGTAGAAAGTACTTAACCACCGAGAGACCTAGCTGTTGTTGTACTAGGTAAACTTGTATTATATAAATATAAGTAATACACGGCTAATATAAGAAATAATTGCATATAAATAATTACATATTTCATAATTAAAATTTTAATGTTCAAATTTTTAGATAGTAATATAGTATACTCGAAATAAAAATATTAAGTATTAGATTTAGAAATATTATAATATGTTATGTTATATTTGTTGGGAACAGTGCCCGGTAATGTTTCTGATTTGAAGAAGTGCTCAGGTCAATGATAAAAACACTATGTATTTGATGGTATGTTTAATTTATGCTTGCAGAGATTAAGACATATGTCCAGTACTTCTCTAAACTCACTAAGTCTAATATCGTCGAGAAGGACTGGACATATCGTCGAATAAGCACGTATACATCATCGAGATGATACTCAGAGTTAAGCAAAAGGATGTCAATTATCGTCCAAATAGTATGGCATTCCGACAATATCGGTGTGACATCAAAGTACACACGACGATATCATCGTATGAATAAGAACAATCGATCTAAGTCCGGTGTCATCGTATCAACTGGAATCACACGATGACATTGCGGTAAAGTCTAAGAAGAACTAAGTCAAAGCATTCGGCTTTGTCAACGACATCGTCGTAAAAGAAGCTTTGTCGTCGAAAAGGCTAAGGGAGAACTCTTGAAGACAGCTTATGAAAGAAGAACTGCTTATCGTCAGAATGATCAAAGACAAGATCGTCGAAATGACAGCATGATTTTGACGACATCGTCGATATGACAGTATGGTTTCGACGACATCGCCGATATGACAGTATGGTTTCGAAGACATCGTCGATAAGACAGAATGGTCTCAACAATATCGTCGAGAAGACAGTAAGTTGACAACAAGATTACGACGACACGTTTAAGATGACTTTATGTCGTCGTAAGTGCAAGTGCCTCTGTGATATCTTGTATCGTCGAGAAATCATTGTCTAAAGAAGATTGGAGAAGGCTTGAAGATTTGTCCAAGTCGAAGATGGATCGTCGTAATGGCAAGTTTTGTCGTCGAGATGTTGCAAATATCGTCGAGACAGATCAAGACATTTCAAATCAAGTTATCTGCATTTAATGTCGCCGTGTGGTGGTCCAATCAGCGCGTGTCATTAAGGAATGAGCCTCTGACACTTAAAGTACATCCTAGGAGACTGTAGCCGGCTCCTCAATCTTATAAAATACATAAGTGTCTGCCCTAATTTGCTGCAGCAAGAATCGCAGAACATTCACGCCGAATCAATAGAATAGTAAAGTTGCGAAAAGAAGAAACAAGAACCAGAGAACTAAAATTATTCATCAAGTGTTCCCCATGTTTAAGTCAAGCAATAACGACTGATAAGAAGTGTTCCACATTGAAGAAGGGATTGAAGAAGAATCTGTGTTCAAGAAAAGATCAGAAGCATTCTCTTCAAGTTCAAGAAGTCAATCCTCATCCGGCTAAGAACTTTTTCAAGAAGCCAATCTCCATCAGGCAAGAGAACTCATTCTCCCAATCTTTTTCGGTAGGGCTTGCGGGCCTGAGCTGTAGGATCTATTTTCAGATCTGAGATTGTAGGGCTTGAGAGCCTGAGTTCTGAGCTTTGTAAGCCTTGAGGGGCTGAGCTCTATAGGCCTTGAGGGGCTGAGCTTTATAGGGCTTGAGGGCATGAGTTGTAAGCCTTGAGGGGCTGAGTTGTAATCCTTGAGGGGCGGAATTGTAGGGATTGAGGGCCTGAGAATGTAGGGCTTGCGGGCCTGAGATTTGGCGGAGTTTGCAGACCCTAACACACTGCTAGAAAGGCGCAGAGGGAGAGTGAACTACTCAAGACACCCTATCTTGAGGAACCACTATAGATCTGGTATTCTTGTGTGGCTTATTTCTGTGGTCTATTACTGTGCTGTGATAAAATAGTTTAGTTCTTGTGCATAAATTTAAAAATAGCCATATCACCAAATACCCCCCCCCCCCCCCCCCCCCCCCACCTCCCCCAGGTGATAGTTCCATAACTTACAAGTGGTATAAGAGGGAGGTTGATCAAAAAGTGACTTAACAGTTAGATCTAGATCAAGGAACTACTCACTATGGCTGGAGGTGATCAGTATAGAGTAATGAGATCCATGAAGCTCCCAATCTACAGCAAGGAGAACTTTCCTATTTAGAAAGAAAAGGGTAAGACTCTTCATGGAAGCTGCTAATCCCAGGGTGTTTGTAGCTGTTCAAGAGGGTCCCTTCACCCCATGACTACATCTACCAGTGATACTACTCAACAGGTGCCAAAGAAATATGTTGATATGAGTAAGGATGAGCTTACACTGCTAAGCCTGGATAAGAGAGCACAGAACATTATTGTGAGTGCAGTTGATGACTCAACCCTCCAAAATCTCATTCACTACAAAACTGCTAAGGAGATGTGGGACTCCCTGGTTGTTTACATGGAAGGGACTAAGGAAGCAAGGGATGATAAAAAATCCCTTTTGAATCAGGAGTATGAGGCCTTCAAGCAATGCAATAATGAAAAAATATCTCTAGCTGTTATGAGAGATTTTTCAAGATAGACAATGGGATGAAGAATTATGGCAGAGAATTCACTAATTCAAATCTGAATGATAAATTCCATAGATCCCTCACTAAGGAATGAGACATCAAAATTTGTGCAATCGGAGAAATGGGTCAACTGGGAAACATGGAGCCCAAGAACTTATATGGGAAGTTACTCTCTCATGAGCTTCAGCTTAACACCAGAAAAGCTGAAGAAGAAAGCTTAAGGGAGAGCACTAGAGAAAAATCAGTAGCCCTCAAGGCTAAGATCATGAGGAGGTCTATGAACAAGAGTTCTGCACACCAGGACAGATCTGAAAGCAGTGAATCTCAAAGGAACACAATAAGGTAGAGTTTACTTTTGATAAAGGACTTGAGATCGAAGTCCTTGAAGTCAGATGGAACGTGTAGGTGGTGATTTGGGTAATGAAAATAAAAGAAAAGAAACTAAACTACTACTATGCAGGCCGCTATGCACTACTTCGTTGGGCGGATGAAAACTATGTATGCCGCTATGCACTGCTTCGCTAGGCGGATGGACGAGAAGGCAAGCGGATGAGGTGCGGAAGGTTTTGAGGGCCTTTAGCACCTCTTGGTTAGGCGGATGGATTACACGGGCCGTTAGCACCACTTCGCTGTGCGGAAGGAAGAGTAGGATTGCGGATGGAATGTTTTGCACCGGCGGAGTCGAGGTGGATTATATGGGCCATTAGCACCGCTTAGCTTGGCGGATGGAAGAGTAGGCTCGCGTAATGGACGATTAGGCTAGCGTAATGGAATGGAGGGTAATGGCGAAGTGGAGGATGGAATGGGGGCGCACCTCATACACACACATAAACAAGATAATTTCATAGAAATGAAACTAACATTACAAATCATGGTTTATAGTGCACATCATCAAAATGTAAGGAATCTAACATATACAACAATCAAAACAAAAGGGGGAAGCAAAGGAATCGACGCAATTTGAAGCATTGTAGAAGATTCATGGTTGGAATCGTTGGGTTGTCAATACGCGTCCAAGATCGGTCCTCAACTGCATCTGGGGTAGAGAAGGCTGTCACTACCTCCCAATGGCCCGTCTTCTTCGTCTTACGATCCGGCTACAAGACCAAAGCTTCCTTCTCCTTGGATGATGATGGATGTAGGGCTAGATCCCTCTTCTTGGATCTTGAGGATGATGGAGGAGGCCTAGAGGATGAAGAGTACCTAAAAACGACGCTCAAAATGACCTAGAATGCAGATTAGGGCGGAAGGATTCGTGAAAACGCGTATTTATAGAAAGCAGAATTTTGAACGCACACGACCAGTGGTCGTGTGAGAAGAAAATGCCACTGACCCTGCGGGAACAACCTATAGTAAAAATACAGAATGACAAAATAGCGCACGATCTGTGGCGCACGACCAATGGTCGTGCGAGAAGGAATCCAGTGATCGTGTGAACCGCTCGGGTGGAAAATGGGGGAATGCGCACGACCAATGGTCGTGCGCCTGATCGTGCGTGAACAAAAACACACGACCAGCGGCCTTTTAGGCTAAAAATGGCCCAACCCAACTTTGAGCGTCCACACAACCCCTGTACCTGCAAAAAAACGACTGAAAAAGGCATTCACATAATCCACAGAATAGGTATATCATCATAAAATAGATCGACCGGAAGGCAAACAAGAAATCACACCAAAATGGGCCAAGAAATGCACTCAGCGCTGAAATACACATTGTGAACAAATATAAGCATTTATGAGCAATAAATGAAGTGCATTGGCAAGATAAATGACCCAGATGAGTCTGGAAATAGCTATATAAACCAGACTCATCACATCCCCTAGACTTACCTGTTTGCGCGTCCCAAGCAAACAAATCTGGCGGAGCGGGAAAATGGAATAGCTAGCTTAAAATTACAAAATGGAGTAACATGCGAATTAGCATACTCACGTGCATAGAAAAATAGTAGAGAGGATTTCTAATTATACACATAGTTTATAAATTTCTAATAGAGTAAATAAATATTACTTCTACAAAAAAAAATGAATTACGGTGAATCATCCGGTCACGCATACGGAGAAAGTAAAATAATTGTTGAGATGAGCATTGCAAAAGTTGGGATTCGGGACAAACTCCACCAAAATCCATCGGTGTCGGAGACCATAAGCTCGCCCGGTCACATTCTCTCCACGACACTAGATTGGTTCATAGCGTGAGTCGGTAGGACTTTAGGTTTTAAATGGGGCTTGGGTTATGGTGAGGTAAACAGAGATAAACACGAAGGCTTTAGTACACGTAAACCCAAATGAGCTTTAATAAAACTACCTGCACACCAAAATCGAATGCAAGTGCACCACACCCCCAGACTTGGACTTTTGCAACATGGGTGTGTGCACCACCTATTCCCAATATTTCAAAAAAAAATCAATTTAGTCTTTTTCTCATTCAGTTTTCAAAGCAAAAATATTTTCTTTTTCTTTTTCTCTTTCTTTTTTTTTCTTTTTCTTTCAGCAAATTTTCAAATGAGCACATCCACATAATCACAGCGAATTTATCAAAATCACCACCCCAAATAGTAAAACTCAAGCTCATAATTTGGGCGTACAACTACGATTGGCTTTAAGGCTTCGGTGAGGTATAGGTGGAGCTGAATCAAATGAATTGGATAGGCTCAAAGGGGCTAGCAAGGGTAGACGATAGCATGATTCAAGAGCTTAACCGGGCCAGAATAACGGCCTACTTCACTCTCATGCAAAAGAACTCCTATGCCTCTGCTTTAAGAATCGCTTGGGGCAAGTTCTTAGCCCCCGAGAAAGATTATCCTTCCTCCCGACTCAAACAATACTAGTCTAACGATAATTTACACACATCCCTATGCTGCCATCTGATTCACACCGGATTCACCATTTGAGTAGAGTAAATAGTATTTACACTAATAAAAATGTATAAAACTAAAAGTAAAAAAAGAAATCTTATCTACACAAATCTCTACACGCACATGACTACTTGACTAAGAACACCAGAGTCAACATTTTACTCCACTACATAATTTAAACGCCAACACAATGATTTTCCCAATCACACAAAGGAATGAGTTAAACTCGTTACGCACCAACGGTTAAGTGCGCTCTCAAGTGGGTGATGTGATGTGCTTAGAAAATGAGCAATACAACTTAAATAAAAGCTTCTAGCATGTTATGCAATAGTGCACGTGAGTGGGTATATAAAACGACTCTCCCCTAGACTTAAACTAAACAATCCAATACAATATATGTCTATGAAATTCAAAATAAAGCTCGGGGAAGAGAGTACCCAATGCTCAGCAAGTGAGCATACCAGAAGATTAGCATGTAAACCAAGACAAAGCTGCAGCATCCCCTTCCAGAAAATGAACCTGCAGGGGTGAGCTCCTCCAAAACAAAAGAAAATAGACGAACTTAAAAAAAAACTAACTAAACAAACTAGATAAAATAAAAACACAAGAAAAAGTAAGATAACTACTTGGGTTATTGTCCTCCCAGCACGACTTATTCAAGACTTTAAGAGTTCTAGCTAATGGGAGTATGAAAAAGGAAATGTGGAGGTAACTGTTCTAATGTGCGTGTCGGTAGCGGGTACCGATACGATGATAGAACAGTTACTCCCCTACCTAAATATAAATAATACCTGCGCTTTACAGGTAGATGGAATAAAAATTAAGAAGAGGAGTACTCCTCACAAATCTCACCAAAAACATCCTTGCCCAGCAAGGTTTCGTCTTCAGGGAGGCGGCAGGAGGAGAAGGCAATGAATGAGGCTTCCTTTATGGAGGAGGGATCAACCTCCTCCCAAGAGAGGACACACTCATCATTGACTTGAGCAAAATGCTCCAAGTCCTCCTTGAGTACCTGTGAAGACTCAACCTGCACAGGCTCAAATGATGAAGGGGGGGGGGGGGGGGGGGGGGGGGGTCAGGAAATAAAAGAGAAGAATGACTTAAATAATCAAAAATCGCTGGAGTGGTCACGGTCTCACTCCCAGCAGGATCCAAGCATAGATCACTGTCGGTATCATATGAGTCGTAGCGAGGGGAGTCCGAAAGCTCGAGGTCCTCGGTGTTGAGTTAGACCTCCTCATCCGATAAGGAAGTGCAAACCTCCTCATCGGAAAGGGTTTCCTCCTCATCCCACCTCGGTGCGTCATCGTGTTACAAGGAGTCACACTCCCCACCGGAGAGAATAACATCCTCGTCCCACATTGGCGCATCCTCAGGCTTTGAATGAACTTCCTGCCTAACATCATCAACCAACTCACAAAAAATAGGTGCAGTTCTTGCAAAGAAAGGGGAGGAACAGAGGTAATAACATCATTAGAGAAAATGTGTACAGGTTCCTCCGGGGGTGAATCCAAAAGGAGTGACGAATGCACCGGGAGAGAAATCTACACCATGTCATCATACCGATCACCAGAAAGTCTGATGGGGATATCCACAGCAGTCCCCCATAGACAAGGTGGAACTGCAAATATATCATCAGAATCAGAATGAGCACCCAAATGAGAGGTGGATGGAACGATAAGAATATCAGGTTCATCATCCTCCTCCATTTGGCGCTACAATTCTGCGCAACCATTCAATGCGTGCTCGGTGCTACGACAACACAAGCACCGTTTTCCATTACTCCTCAGTCCAGATGGGGCCGGAGAGGAATATGAAAACGGTAAATGGGGTGAAGAAGAGTGACCATAAGACTTGGGTACGCTGTATGAAGTATTGTAAGAGGACGGTGCTCCATACACCGGGCCTCGTGAATTATGCCCACTATCTCCAGCGGGGCATTAATCACTAGAATGGTTATAATCTCCACACTATCTACAACGGATATTAAAAGCATCAAATATGGTGTAGTGGGGGAGAATTCACAAACAAATAAAATTTCTTTGCAAGAATTAACTACACATAAGAAATAATAATAATAAAAATGAACGCCTGCTTTAGATAAATCACAAAATAGATAAGGAATAAAGAAATTTAAAATGACAAATTCTAAGAACTAAAACAAAGAAGAAAATGGTATAACCAAATGGAAAAAGGGCTTCTATCTCTCGAGTCCCTCTCCAAAAACTCACACGACTGTGTTCCCCGGCAACGACGTCAAAAACTTGATGCGCGAATATTACACACCATTATAGGCGGTAGCAAGACTACGACACGAAATGAAAGTGTACTGATCATTCAATTAATATAAAATGGGCGAGTAATTCCCAAGTATCGAATCTCAAAGGAACACAGTAAGGTGGAGTTTACTTTTGAGGAAGGACTTGAGATCGAAGTCCTTGAAGTCGGATGGAATGTGTAGGTGGTGATTTGGGTAATGAAAATAAAAGAAAAGAAACTAAACTATTAGTATGCAGGCCGCTATGCACTGCTTCGCTGGGCGGGTGGAAACTATGCAGACCGCCATGCACTGTTGCGCTAGGCGGATGGACGAGAAGGCAAGCGGATGAGGTGAGTGTAACTACGGAAGGTTTTGAGGGCCGTTAGCACCTCTTGGCTAGGCGGATGCATTACACAGGCTGTTAGCACTGCTTCGCTGCGCGGATGGAAAAGTAGGCTTGCGGATGGAATGGTTCGCACCGGCGGAGTTGAGCTGGATTATACGGGCAGTTAACACCGCTTAGCTTGGCGGATGGAAGAGTAGGCTCGCGTAACGGACGAGTAGGCTAGCATAATGGAATGGAGGGTGATGGTGAAGTAGAGGATGGAATGGGGCGCATCTCATACACATATATAAATAAGATAATTTCATAGAAATGAAACTAACATTACAAATCATGGTTTATAGTGCACGTCATCAAAATGTAAGGAATCTAACATATACAACCATCAAAACAAAGAAGGAGAAAGCAAAGGAATTGACCCAATCCAAAGGCTTGTCGAAGATTCACGGTTAGAATCGCTGGGTTGTCAATCCACGTCCAAACTCGGTCCTCAAATGCGTTCGGGGTAGAGAAGGTTGTCACAACCTACCAATGGCCCGTCTTCTTCGTCTCAAGATCCGGCCACAAGACCAAAGCTTCCTTCTCCTTGGATGATGATGGATGTAGGGCTAAATCCCTCTCCTTAAAGCTTGAGGATGATGAAGGAGGCCTAGAGGATGAAGAGTACCTGAAAACGACGCTCAAAATGACCTAGAATGCGGATTGGGGCGGAAGGATTTGTGAAAATGCGTATTTATACAAAGAAGAATTTTGAGCGCGCACAATCAATGGCGCACGACCAGTGGTCGTGCGAGAAGAAAATGCCACTGACCCTGCGGGAACAACCTGTAGCAAAAATCCAGAATAACCAAATAGCGCACGATCAGTGGCGCATGACCAGTGGTCGTGCGAGAAGGAATCCAGTGATCGTGCGAACCGCTCGGGTGGAAAATGGGGGAATGCGCACGACCAGTGGTCATGCGCCTGATTGTGCGTGAATAAAAACACACGACCAGTCGCCTTTTAGGCTAAAAATGGCCCAACCTAGCTTCGAGCGTCCACACAACCCATGTACCTGCAGGAAAACCACTGAAAAAGGCATTCACATAATCCACAGAACAGGTATATCATCATAAAATAGATCGACCGTAAGGCATACACGAAATCACACCAAAATGGGCCAAGAAATGCACTTAGCGCTGAAATACACAATGTGATCAAATAGAAGCATTTATGAGCAATAAATGAAGTGTATTGGCAAGATAAATAACCCAGATGAGTTTGGAAATAGCTATATAAACCAGACTCATCACACCTCTAGACTTACCTGTTTGCGCTTCCCGAGCAAACAAATCCGCCGGAGCGGGAAAATGGAATAGCTAGCTTAAATTACAAAATGGAGTACCATGCGAAGTCGCATACTCACGTGCATAGAAAAATAGTAGATGAGATTTCTAATTATACACATAGTTTATAAATTTCTAATAGAGTAAATAAATATTACTTCTACTAAAAAAATGAATTACAGTGAATCATCCGGTCACGCATACAGAGAAAGTAAAATAATCTCTAAGATGAGCATTGCCAAAGTTGGGATTCAGGACAAACTCCACTGAAATCCATCGGTGTCGGAGACCATAAGTTAGCCCGATCACATTCTCTCCACGACACTAGATTGGTTCATAGCGTGAGTCGGTAGGACTTTAGGTTTTAAATGGGGCTTGGGTTATGGTGAGGTAAACAAAGATAAACAGGAAGGCTTTAGTACACCTAAACCCAAATGAGCTTTAATAAAACTACTTGCACACCAAAATCGAATGCAAGTGCACCACACCCCCAGACTTGGACTTTTGCAACATGGGTGTGTGCACCACCTATTCCCAATATTTCAAATAATTTTCAATTTAGTCTTTTTCTCATTCATTTTTCAAAGCAATATTTTTTTCTTTTTCTCTTTCTTCTTTTTTTTTCTTTTTCTTTCAGCAAATTTTCAAATGAGAACATCCACATAATCACAATGGAGTTATCAAAATCACCACCCCAAATAGTAAAACTCAAGCTCATAATTTGGGCGTGCAATTAGGATTGGCTTTGAGGCTTTGGTGAGGTATAGGTGGAGCTGAATCAAATGAACTGGATAGGATCAAAGGGGCTAGCAAGGGTAGACGATAGGCATGATTCAAAAGCTTAACCGGGCCAGAATAACGGCCTACATCACTCTCACGCAAAAGAACTATCCAATGCCCATGCTTCAAGAATAGCTTGGGGAAAGTTCTTAGCCCCCGAGAAAGATTATCCTTCCTCCCGACTTAAACAATACTAGTCTAATGATAATTTACACACATCCCTATGCTACCATTTGATTCACACCGGATTCACCATTTGAGTAGAGTAAATAGTATTTACACTAATAGAAATGTATAAAACTAAAAGTATAAAAAGAAATCTAATCTACACAAATCTCTACACATACATGAGTACTTGACTAGGAACACCGGAGTCAGAATTTTACTCCACTACATAATTTAAACGCCAACACAATGATTTTCCCAATCACACAAAGGAATGAGTTAGACTCGTTACACGCCAACGGATATGTGCGCTCTCAGGTGGGTGATGTGATGTGCTTAGAAAATGAACAATACAACTTAAATAAAAGCTTCTAGCATGCTATGCAATAGTGCACGTGAGTGGGTACACAAAACGACTCTCCCCCGAGCTTAAACTAAACAATTCAACACAATATATAGCTATGAAATTCAAAATAAAGCTAGGGGAAGAAAGTACCCAATGCTCAGCAAGTGAGCATACCAGAAGATTGTCGTGTAAACCAAGACAAAGCTGCAGCATCCTCATCCAGAAAATGAACCTGCAGGGGTGAGCTCCTCCAAAACAAATGAAAATAGACAAACTAAAAAAAATACAACTAACTAAACAAACTAGATAAAATCAAAATGCAAGAAAAAGTAAGATAACTACTGGGGTTATTGTCCTCCAGCATGACTTATTCAAGACTTTAAGAGTTCTAGCTAATGGGAGTATGAAAAAGGAAATGTACAGGTACCTGTTCTAATATGCGTGTCAGTAGCGGGTACCGATACGGCGACAGAACAGTAAATCCCCTACCTACATATAAATTATACCTGCGCTTTACAGGTAGAGGGAATAAAAAGTAAGAAGAGGAGGAGTACTCCTCACAAATCTCACCAAAAACATCCTTGCCCAGTAAGGTCGTCATCAGGGAGGCGGCAGGAGGAGAAGGCAATGAATGAGGCTTCCTCTATGGAGGAGGGATCAACCTCCTCACAAGAGAGGCTACACTCATCATTGACTTGAGCAAAATGCTCCAAGTCCTCCTTGAGTACCTGTGAAGACTCAACCTGCACAAGCTCAAATGATGAAGGGGGCTCAGGAAATAAAAAAGAAGAATGACTTAAATAATCAAAAATCGAGGGAGTGGTCCCAGTATCACTCCCAACAGGATCCAAGTATAGATCACTGTCGGTATCATATGAGTTATTGTGAGAGGAGTCCAAAAGCTCGAGGTCCGCGGTGTTGAGTTGGACCTCCTCATCCGATAAGGAAGTGTAAACCTCCTCATCAGAAAGGGTTTCCTCCCCATCCCACCTAGGTGCGACATCATGTTCCAAGGAGTCACACTCCCCATCGGAGAGAATAACATCCTCGTCCCACTTTGGCGTATCCCCAGGCTTTGAATGAACTTACTGCCTAACATCATCAACCAACTCACAAAAAATAGGTGCAGAGAGCTCTTGCAAAGAAAGCGGAGGAACAGAGGTAATAACATCATCAGAGAAAATGAGCACAGGTTCCTCCGGTGGTGAATCCAAAAGGAGTGACGAGTGCGCCAGGAGAGAAATCTAAACCATGTTGTCACACCGATCAGCAGAAAGTCTGATGGGGATATCAACAGCAGTCACCCATAGACAAGGTGGTATTATGAATATTTCATCAGAATCAGAATGAGCACCCAAATGAGAGGTGGATGGAATTATAACAATATTAGGTTCATCCTCCTCCATTTGGCGCTGAAATTCTGCGCAATCTTTCAATGCATGCTCGGTGCTACGACAACACAAACACCGTTTTCCATTACTTCTCGGTCCAGATGGGGCCAGAGAGGAATATATAAACGGTTAATGGGGTGAAGAAGAGTGACCATAAGACTTGGGTACGGTATATGAAGCAACGTAATAGGACGGTGATCCATACACTGGCCTCGAGAATTATGCCCACTATCTCCAGCGGGGCATTTATAACTAGAATGGTTATAATCTCCACACCATCTACAACGGATATTAAAAGCAGCAAACATGGTGTAGTGGGGGAGAATTCACAAACAAATAAAATTTCTTTGCAAGAATTAACTACACATAAGAAATTATAATAAAAATGAACGCCTGCTTTAGATAAATCACAAAATAGATAAGGAATAAAGAAATTTAAAATGACAAATTCAAAGAACTAAAACAAAGAAGAAAATGGTATAAGCAAATGGAAAAGGGCTTCTATCTCTCGACTCCCTCTCCAGAAACTCACACTACTGTGTTCCCCGGCAACGACACTAAAAACTTAATGCGTGAATCTTACACACCACTATAGGCGGTAGAAAGACTGTGGCACAAAACGGCAGTGTACCGATCGTTCAAATAATATAAAATGGGCGAGTAATTCTCAAGTATCGAATTTCAAAGGAACACAGTAAGTTGGAGTTTACTATTGAGGAAGGACTTGAGATCGAAGTCCTTGAAATCAGATGGAACGTGTAGGTGGTGATTTGGGTAATGAAAATATAAGAAAAGAAACTAAACTACTACTATGCAGGACGTTATGCACTGCTTCGCTGGGCGGATAGAAACTATGCAGGCCATTATGCACTGCTGCGCTAGGTGGGTGGACGAGAAGGCAAATGGATGAGGTGAGTGTAACTACGGAAGGTGTTGAGGGCGTTAGCACATCTTGGCTAGGCGGATGGATTACACGGGCCGTTAGCATCGCTTCGCTGCGCAGATGGAAGAGTAGGCTTGCAGATGGAATGGTTTGCACCGGCGGAGTCGAGGTGGATTATACGGGCCGTTATCACCGCTTAGCTTGGCGGATGGAAGAGTGGGCTTGCATAATGGACAAGTAGGCTAGCGTAATGTAATGGAGGGTGATGGTGAAGTGGAGGATGGAATGGGGCGCACCTCATACACACATATAAATAAGATAATTTGATAGAAATGAAACTAACATTACAAATCATGGTTTATAGTGCACATCATCAAAATGTAAGGAATATAACATATACAACCATCAAAACAAAGAAGGGGAAAGCAAAGGAATCAACTCAATCTGAATCCTTGTCGAAGATTCGCGGTTGGAATCGTTGGGTTGTCAATCTGCATCCAAGCTCGGTCCTCAACTGCGTCCGAGGTAGAGAAGGCTGTCACTACCTCCCAATGGCCCATCTTCTTCGTCTCACGATCCGGCCACAAGACCAAAGCTTCCTTCTCCTTGGATGATGATGGATGTAGGGCTAGATCCCTCTCCTTAGAGCTTGAGGATGATGGAGGAGGCCTAAAGGATGAAGAGTACCAGAAAAGGGCGCTCAAATTGACCTAGAATGCGGATTAGGGCGGAAGGATTCGTTAAAACACGTACTTATAGAAAGCGGAATTTTGAACGCGCACGATCAGTGGCGCACGACCAGTGATCATGCGAGAGGAAAATGCCACTGACCCTGCGGGAACAACCTGTAGCAAAAATCCAGAATGACAAAATAGGGCACGATTAGTGGCGCACGACCAGTGGTCATGCGAGAAGGAATCCAATGATCGTGCAAACCGCTCGGGTGGAAAATAGGGGAATGCGCACGACCAATGGTCATACGCCTGATCGTGCGTGAATAAAAACGCACAACCAGTGGCCTTTTAGGCTAAAAATGGCCCAACCCAACTCCGAGCATCCACACAACCCTTGTTCCTGCAGGAAAACCACTGAAAAGGCATTCGCATAATCCACAGAATAGGTATATCATCATAAAATAGATCGGCCGTAAGGCAAGCAAGAAATGAATTGCATTGAAATACACAATGTGATCAAATAGAAGCATTTATGAGCAATAAATGAAGTGCATTGGCAAGATAAATGACCCATGTGAGTCTGGAAATAGATTTATAAACCAGACTCATCAGTGAGCACCAGAGAAAAAATAAGTAGCCCTCAAGGTTGAGACATGAGGAGATCCAGAAACAAGAGTCCTGCACACCAGGACAGATCTGAAAGCAGTGAAGCTACTGATACCAGCACAACAGAATTTGACAGCACTGACAAAGTGATGGCCCTCCTATCTAAGCAGTTTAGAAAATTGATCTCTAGAAGGAGAAGAGACAGTTACAGACCATCTTCATTAAGCTTTAAAAGATCTGAAAGATCTAAATCCTCAAGGGAGGATAAGTATAAATCAAAACTCAGTAAATTTGATTTAACTAACATTATTTACTATTCATGCAATAAAGCAGGTCACGTTATTGTTGATTGCCCTTCCAAGAAGAAGGAATCAAAGCATCATGAAGACAGAAGAAGGTCACGGGACAAGAATAAACCTGAAAAAGGGTTTATGGCAAAGAAGATCAGAACCCTGAGTAATTCTGATTCAAGCTCTTCAGAAACTGAGGAGGAAGGACTTATTGGCCTTATGGCCATAAATGAAGAAATCCAGGATGGCAATATCTCTCCTGGGAAGGTATAAATCAGAGCTCCCCTATCTGCTTCTGATTCTGAATTAGTAGCAGATTCTCTGCATGATGATAAGGGCGAGTCTGCTGCCAACAACACATCCTCAAGATCCACCCATGAGGTTGAATCTGAACTGATTCAGCAATATAAAGCTTTGTGGAAAGCTTTCAAGAAAAGCAGGAAACTCCTCAAAATTCAGACTAAGGAGTTGGATTCCTTGAGATCTACCCACTCTAAGCTCCAGGAGACAGCTGAGAAGTTGGCTACTATGATCAAGGAAGTGGATTGATTCAGTGAAGCCACAAAGCTCAAAAATGCTGAACTGGTGCAGAAGAACAAGGACAACAAGGACCTTGAGGAAATGTTGTTGGCTGAAAAGAAGATTGTTGCTAGCTTTTATAAACCCAAGAATGTCCTTCCCATTATTTACAGTTTTTATGCACCATTTAGAGCTGGTGTATGATACAATTGTGAGACAGTCTAGGGTAAAGCCTCTGAAGAGCAACCCTCTTTCAAGAAGGTGTTGCTGGCATCAAATTCTTTTGACCAGGAATCTTCATATGGTCATCTAACCAATGCCTGCTCAGCAAGTGACAGTAAGCCATCCATTCCAAATTGAAGGGAAGGCTTTGGGATAAGTGCTTTTAAAGCACCCCATAAGAAGATTCAGATGACGAATCCAGGTGTGTTTGTCCATGGACCTGGAGCCACAACACTCAAAAGCATGGGAAAGGCTGCTCCTACCATGCCTTTTCCCAAGAAGGTGAACCAGAAGGTGATGAGACCAACTCCACTTCATACTCACACCTGTGAGGTTCACCCAAGACCTGTTAGACCAGGTGTCTTCACTCCTGCACACCAACATTACCATCCTACTCAGATGGTGAAGCAAAAGAGAAGATACAACATGTATGAGTGCTGGTGTTGTGGGAAAGTTAGTCACTTTGCCCTGGACTGTTGGTTCAACCCAACAAGGCCTAGTGCAAGGAGATTGTAGACCACTCAGAGGTGTGGTGTCCCAGTTTATCCCCCTTATAGAAACCAAGGACCCAAATCAAATTAGGTGCCTATGTGTAAGTAATTTTTCTTGCAGGTATGTCTAAATGCCAACAAATCTCCCATCTGGCAATTGGACGGTGGTTGCGCCAGAGAAAGGGGTGACCAAAGGCTATGGAAAAGGTCAGGTTAAATGCTGAAGGAACCTCTCAAGAAGGGTTGAATGTTGTTTAAGCCAAAACAAGCATCTGATGATTGTCTCGATGACACAATCAGTCATCTCGATGACATGATTAGTTATTTCGACGACATGCAGTATATCTCGATGACAACTGGAACAGGAAGGAACGAAGCATAACATCGGCATATTTCGACGACATACTAGAATATCGCCGAAACAGGGAACGACTACTAAACACGATACTGGATCGACAAATGAGAGTCATCCGATGAAATACTTAGGATAAAAAATTACGCTCTCATTTGCCCTAAGACATTCCTATGACAAGCTTCCGTTCTGTCCCCGACAACTGCTTTCTCTCACGATTCTTCTACAAAGGCTCCTAAGAGAGAAGATACATCAGTGATTTCAGGATGCGAGCTTCTGCGAGGAGGATTCAAATCCTGTTCAGATGAAATTCAGTCTGTAATAGGGTTACTGGAATAAGCAGGTCTCGAATACATGCTGATTGAACCCTGTGTTCTTCTCAATAGGGAGCTCATGTAATTCTATGGGGGGCAAGGCTAAACAGTACATAATCATCAGTGAAATCAACCGTGGCTGGGACGAAAGTGAATGCGAAGTGCCTGGGAAAGGCATTGCAGCTGCACCAGCTGAAGGCAGATGAAGAAGAAGAGGAGATGTCCACTGAAGACATATCTGCGTGTTTTAAATGGTGTGGACATTCTGGAAAGACATATGTGTCCATCAAAAAGGCAGACTTCAATCAGAAGGGGAAGGTCCTTGCAGACATAATTGGAAAAGTTTTGTTATGCAAACTGGGTTCTCATGATCGGATTTCCAAGGATATGTTTGAGGTAATGTGCAGGATAGTTCTCTCCAAGAGGACTGATTGGAGGGAATTTGTATTCCAGAAAGTGAAAAGCAGTATGCAGACCCCCTCCTCTGGGAGAATTCTTTCCATCTTCTTCCTGAATTCCCTTGGGGAAGTGCTCAACAGGAAGATGGGGGTGCCTCTGCACTACTCCAAGAGGCTGGACTCCAAGCTGCTGGATAGGTGGGATAGGTCTATATCCAAAGGACCTGCAAGTACTTCTTTAGTTCAGCAGAAGAAGTCAAAGAAAGTTGTCCAGGTAGTGGCCTCGGAGTAGGAGGAGTCCTCTAGTAGCTCTGAGGAAGGAAGATCCCCATCTTAGCAAATCCCTGCTCAGATTGAGGGGGAGATGCCTTTACTAGAAGATATCCAAGAGCAAGAAGCCGTACCTGCTAATATAGAGGTGGCTGGAGAGAGGAGAAGCCCAATCATGGGTAGTGACCCAGTTGAGGGAGAGTTCTAATCTGGAAGCTCAGCCCAAGATACTGCAATGGTTGAGGGGGAGACCCATCTAGGGTTCTCTACCCTAGTAGATCAGGAAGATCCTATCCAGTTGGAGATCATCCCAGAAGAAAGAGCTGACAGCACAAGACAAGAGCCAGAAGCATATGAGTATACTGCACCCTCCACTGGGCTTGAGTTGGTCCTTGGAGGAAAGATAGTTCTCATGGTAGAAAATGAGCCAATAAAATTAGCATCACCTAAGAAGTCAACTGTTCAGATTAGTGACTACTCATCTGACCGTGCCCCTAAAGGTGCCCCATAAGTAAGAGTTGCTCCAAAAGATCATGCTACTGAAACATCATCTGCTCCAATAGGATCTCTGTTCCACATGATCTCAACATTGCTCAATGCTCAGAGGCAGAAGATGGAATCATTCATCCTGCAAACAGTTGATGGTCTGAAGAAAGAGATAAAGGCTGAGCTAACAACTGTGAAGAAGGAGATACTTCATCTGAACACTCAGTATACTCACTTCTATCACCTAGTAGCTCTAGCCATGGAAATTGTTGGTGAAGAGATCAACAAAGTCGGCCATGAAACCCATAAGCTCCTGCAGAATCAAGTCATCTTCTCAGACAATGTAGAGCGGGCCTTTGCGCAAATAGAAACAGTCATTCATTACGATAGAGATCGTATTCTAAACATAGTGCATGCCAATACTCATCTGCTTGAAGTTCGAAACAACCTGGATGCAATAGAACAACAAATACATGAAAGGATGATCTCAATGCAAGAGACCCTAGATGAACGACTAATTGAAGAAGTCCTAAAGGGGAGAAGGCAATTATAAATGCAGGCTCACATCAAGCTATGTTGACTACCGGTCAAGTCAAGAAAGCCTTGCAGAAGTCCCCCTCTGGATATGAATTAGCTAAACCATCTGTCAACACAGACTCAGAGGAGTATGGTGTTGAATTTGGAGACTCAGCAACCTCAAAGAAAAGGAAGAAACTGCAAAGCAGGAAGTATATGCAAAAGAGACTGAGAGAGATTAAGCAGGATCCACAAGCAGGCAAGTGGAGTCCTACCTCCAAAGAAATTATCTCAGAAAGCTGGATTGAATTTGGATATCCTCAAGAAAGCTCTGAGATGGTATATTACTCAGCTGGTTGGAATCTGCATCTAAGGAAGATGGAGAAAAGGAGGAATCACAAGCGTGCATTCCCTTATGGTCCTCCTCCCTCTCCAAAGAAGATCCCAAAGCCCATCCATTATTATGAAAGACAAAAGAGGAAAGGCAAGGGCAGCAACACCAGAGGTTGAAAGGTGGTATCAGCATCAGCAGAAGTTGAAATGTTGAAATGTTTTGTCTAAGAATGCTAGGGGCAAATGATTGTAGAATTTTTGTTTAAAAACATTCATTATTCTGATTACATAATGTTTGGTAGTTGAATCAATTTTATTTGCCTGAATTTTGATTGTTTCTATGTGTGGCATTTATCATTGAGCTGAGTTAGAACTTCTTCAAATAGAGGGAGATTGTTGGGAACAGTGCCCAATAATATTCCTGATTTGAAGAAGTGCTCAGGTCAATGCTATAAAAGCAAGAATCGCAAAACATTCACACTGAATCAATAGAACAGTAAAGCTGCTAAAAGAAGAAACAAGAACCAGAGAACAAAAATTCTTCGTCAAGTGTTCTCCAAGTTTCTGTCAAGCAATACCGACTGATAAGAAATGTTCCAGATTGAAGAAGGGATTGAAGAAGAATCTGTGTTATTCAAAAAAAGATCATAAGCATTCTCTTCAAGTCTAAGAAATCAATCCTCATTCGGCTAAGAACTTTTTCAAGAAGCCAATCTCCATCAAGCTGGAGAACTTATTCTCCAAATCTTTTTCTGTAGGGCTTGAGGGCTTGAGTTCTGTAGGCCTTGAGGGGCTAAATTTGTAAGCCTTGAGGGGCTGAGCTCTGTAGGCCTTGAAGGGCTTAGCTTTGTAGGGCTTGAGGGCCTGAGTTGTAAGCCTTGTGGGGCTGAGTTGTAAGCCTTGAGGGGCACGAGTGATCCCGTGCGGTGGCGATAATACTTCCAGGTTCGTAGGTTAACTGTTACACAAAGAATATAACTAAATCAATCACACCTTGTTCGCTAACTCAACAATAGACTTATGCAGAATTACAATTGAAAATTATCAAGGTAAAAATGGAAAGCTCAAATGTTACAACAAACAAAGCCTTCCCTTATAGTAGTAGAATAATACATAAGCTTAAGTAAGAAATTATGGAGTTTCTTCTTTTTAAAATAATTTAATAAAAAACTATTTGCACTTTCGCTTATATAATAAAGAAGTCGTGAACGGGTTCTCCGTGGCTCGGCGAGATAATTAATGTAATCTCGTAAATTTTTTGTCTCGTTTAATGCAAAACTTAATAAAAATTGAAGGGGTGAGAACATATTTATTAAAATAAAATAATAAGTAAATAAATTAAACTAAATTAAAAAATAGGTAAAATTTTAAATAAATAAGGATAAAATTGAAAAGAGGAATGCTTTAACAAAGGGTGTTTCCCTTATATAATAGTGTTGATGAGGATTATTTTGGAATTACATTTCAAAAGTCTCTTAACTGCTAAATCTAATTACCAGGTCATGATGATATTTGTACCTAATTAACGCATTTAAATAATGGTATGCCACATAGTTTTGTATGTTGACTCCAAAATAGACCTAAAAAAGCATAGAAGTGCTTCGGCAGGCTTCCTGTGTAGACTTTACGAGATGAACTTTCAATTATTCAAATGTGAATACACAGCTTACTATTATGTTTAAGTGAACTAAAAGATACTATTATTTGCTTTCTTGAAGCATGCCTGGAGTGCTCATGCCACCAAACTAGTTATAGATTCTCCATTCTTGAAGCCAAGGGAAGCCATGTATGCAGGGGACAAGCGGAGGGTGCAGCTAATGATTGCAATTTTCTTTTACTGTGTTGTTCCTCTTCAACCTTTTGCCTTTCTTATATCTATTTTTTGCTTTTCCTTTTTTCTAAGGCAAGGATTTGCTTCTTCATCAAACATAAATTTATAGTTTATTTTTAAACCGCCGCCGGACGGACGTCGGTGGCCCCGCCGGAGCGCAGCCGGACTAACCACGGCAGGTTCGTCGGGGTCCGGCGACCTCGCCGGTGGGATCCGTTCAGGCCGGCGGCGGCGGGGAAGGGATTCCGGCGGGTGAACAGGGAAATCGGGTTGTAACCGTTCAGATATTGGCAATTTGCGGGCCTTATTTATTTGATCCGACGGTGGAGAAACATTGTATGGTTCTAATTCAGCCTCAAAACGGTCTTTTTTTGTTTTCCTGTATAGTATACGAGTGCCCCACACGGGGCTCCGCCCCTACGGCCAAGGGCGACAGTACCCGGCCGGCGACGGCGTGCTTCGCCCGTGCTCGATGCGTCTGCGAGCTGCGCCCGCAACATATACATATGAGTACTCCAAATAACCGTAAAAAAATATTTATTATGTAAAAAAATATACGTATATTATTAAATTTTCATCATTAATTTCCAAATTAAATTTATTTGTTTTCAGCATTATTTGTCAAATCAGCTTTAATAAAATTGACATGTCTAATGATAGCATACATAATCGGCATAGGAGCTCTACTAAAAACTTTTTAAATTTTATGAATTTTAATTATTACTTTTACTTCAAGAATATTATGCAATTACTTAAATAGACATTGCACTATATTTTTTTTAATATATTATAATACGAGTGCTCGACAATGGGGCTCCGCCCCTATGGCTAAGCGCGACAGTACCCGGCCGGCGACGGCGGGCTTCGCCCGCCCCCGACGCGATGTTGTCGGGCGGCCTTCGGCCGCATCCAGACGGGCTTCTCCCGCCTCCGCACGGGCTTCTCCCGCCCCCGCACGGCTTCAACCGTGCTCGATTCGTCTGTGGGCTGCACCCGCAATATATACATATGAGTACTCGAAATGACCGTAAAAAAATATAAATCAATATTAAAATATTTATTTTGTAAAAAAATATATGTATACTTAAAAAAAAATTTCTATTCTCTCTCTTCCTCCCTCTCTCTCTCTCTCTCTCTTTCCCTCTCTGCACTCTCTCTCCTCTCATTCAAAATAATAGCAAGTTTTCCTTTTGGCAAAATAGCCAAAATGGTCCCTTAACTACAGGTGTTATTTCAAATTGGTCCTATAACTTTCATTTGGTTCGAATAGGTCCTCTAACTTTCAGCTGTTTTCAAATAAGTCCTTTTTCTCTCTTTCTGTTAATATTTCACGGTAACCTGAAACCCGATCACCTGCGATCCTTCCTCCACCCGTCGCCGAACCCTAATCCCTCAAATCTCGCCCTCGCCAGTGACGGATCCCCCCTCCTATCTTAGTCGGCTTCTCGAATTCAGGCGTCGATCAAGTAATAGTCTCCAATTTCTTTCCTCGTTGATCGTCATTTTCCTCCACTCTTCTGGTCACTTCGTCATTTTCTTCCATTCATCTGTTTACTTAGATGATTCCCTTCTCCTTCCGTTTTTTGATCATGTACATTTGTTGGGATTTTTGTGTAGTTTTTTATATCGTAATGCTAATGCTATTTCCACCCTCCAATATTTCAGATCTGTTGGTATTTGTTTTTTTTTTTGCTTTTCGATCCTAATGTAGAACGAGGTTTTTCTTGTGTAGTTTTCGATCATAATCCTAATACTAATGCTTGAACACCTTCCAGTATTCCAGATTTGTTGGGATTTGTTCGGATTTTTTTGTGTTTTTCGATTCTATTGCATAACGGGTTTTTCTTGTGTAGTTTTCGATCATAATCTTAAAGCTAATTCTAGAAACGCCTTCCAATATTCCAAATTTGTTGGGGATTGTTAGGATTTTCTTGTGCAGTTTAAGAATATAGTAATTAGAAATGTTTTGAACAGATTATATTTATTAAATGATTGTTTTGGTATAGTTTACGCATGGAGTGAGTCACAAAATAAGCATTTATTATCGAGTAAACTGAAATAAATAAACTTTACGGTGTTAGTTTTAGGATGGATTCGAAATTACATATAAAGTTAAGGGACCTATTCGAATCAAATAAAAGTTATATGACCAATTTGAAATAACACATATAGTTAAGGGACTATTTTGGCTATTTTGCCTTTTTTCTTTTTAATGTAGTAAATATTGATATATATATATAAATATATATATACGAGTGACAGGCACGTGCCTCCGACCCTATGTGTGGTCAATCGGCGGGCTTCGCCCGCCCCCACGGCGGGCTTCGCCCGCCCCCACGGCGGGCTTCGCCCGCCCCCACGGCGGGCTTCGCCCGCCCCCACGGCGGGCTTCCCCCTCCCCCCCGGCGGGCTTCGCCCACCCCTCAGTCGCCCCTTTTTATTTTTACTAATTATATATATATTAAGTAATTAAATTTTTTTAATGTTTATTTTTATGTCAGGGGCACCGTTCGTCGAACGCAGGGGTGCTTGCGTTCGTCGAACGCAGGGGCGCCTGCGTTCGACGAACAGCGAACCTCCACCGTTCGTCGAACGCAGGCGCCCCGCCGTTCGTTGAACGCACAACGATCGACGAACGACGCTGCGTTCGTCGACCGCAGGGGCGCCTGCGATCGACGAACCTCCACCGTTAGTCGAACGCAGACGCCCCTGCGTTCGATGAACGGTCAGGGCTACCGTTCGTCGATCGCTAGAGGTTCGCCGTTCGTCGAACGCAGGCGCCCCTGCGTTCGTCGAACGCAGCGCCATTCGTCGATCGCTGGAGGTTCGCCGTTCGTCGAACGGCGAACTTGCGTTCGACGAATGGCAGGGCGCCTGCGTTCGTCGAACGCAGGAGCCCCTGCGTTCGACGAACGCAGGCGCACCTGCGTTCGACGAACGCAGGGACTCCTGCGTTCGACGAACGGTCAGGGCCACCGTTCGTCGATCGCTGGAGGTTCGTCGTTCGTCGAACGACGCCCCTGCGTTCGACGAATGGCGGTACTCCGCGTTTGACGAATGGCGGTGCCACCGCCGTCGTTGGCAGTGCCGGAGCCCCGCCGAAGTACCACCGGCAGGTTCGCCGGAGACCAGCGAACCTGCCGGTGGCCTCATGCCGGCCAGTCGGTTGCTCCACCGCCGGCGGCAGACCAAAACGGGGCGGGAAGGATGGGAGGGAGGGGGCACCGGATTTCGCTGGGTTGGAGAGTTTGGTTTTTTGGAAAATTGGCTATTCGCAGGCCTTTTTCTGATTTGATTTTAGATCCAACGACTGTGGTTTGATTTTGTCTCAATTTCTTTGCCATGAAGTGCCTATTTACCTTGCCATGGACACAAAAATGATATTTCTTTATAATATAGTATAGATATACACACACACACACGAGTGACAGGCACGGGGCTCCGCCCCTATTACCAAGTGCGATAGTACCTGGCCTGCCCGCCCCAGGCGGAATATATACATATGAGTACTCAAAATGATCGTACAAAAATTTTAATTAATATTTTATACAAAAAATTTCAAAAATATTTATATTTTAACAAAAAATCATTTTAAAATAGTCTAGGAGGTCTAATGATAACCTACCATAGTAGGTGTAGGAGGTCAACTAAAAACTTTTGAATTTTATGAATTTCCATCATTATTTTTATTATACGGATATAGTGTAATTACACAAATAGCTATTATATTTTATGAATTCCCATTTTTTCATAATATATATTTAAGTCATTGGAGTAAAAGAATGAGGTTATATTTGACAATTTTGAATGTTGCACAAAAGGCAACTTCTTGCATATAGTAGTTAAAGATATATATTTATATACGAGCATCTTCGCACGGGCTACGCCCGTGCTCGATGCTCTCGGGCGGCCTTCGGTCGCATCAATGCGGACTTCGCCCGCAACCAAGCGGGCTTCGCCCGCTTGGCATTCAAGGCGAGCTTTGCCCGCCCCCTCGGCGTCGGCGGGCTTCGCCCGCCCCTCGCCGGTATTCGCTCGCTCCTCGTCGGTCTTCGCAATATTTTTCTTAAAAAACCCACATTTTTTTGATTAAAAATTAAAAACAAAAAAAGGTTAAAAGAAAAAGTTTAAAACCCACATTTTTTTTTTGATTAAAAAACATGTCCAAAAAACATAAAAAAACGTAAAAAAAAACACGTCAAAAAAGTTTAAATGTATGTTTTTAAAAACAAAAAAAGTTTAAAAGAAAAAGTTTAATAAAACAAATTCTAATAGTGAGAAGAGACCTCTAGGGAAAAACATTACATACAAACCAATGAATCTAAATAAAAAGGGTGTTATAAAAAGGAAAATTATTAGGCATTCTTTAGATTTATTGTATTTAGATACATTATATGCCCATTTCCAATGCCAAGATAATAATAAACTCATTCTATGTCTTCTAAAAGGATATCATGAAAGACCATTCTATTTTTGCATATCACTTTATAATGGTAAAAGCAAAGCGCCCAAGGTAACCTGGGTACCCTCTAATGGTTGAATTACATGTGCAGGAAGATTTAGGTTTCTTTCCTCAGATATGATAAAGGGGAAGAATGAAATCAATTTTTTCATAAAGAAAAAGGAGTTAATCTTTTTCTAACAACTCTTGATGTTACATCCTAATTACTCACATATATTCTTATAAATACTAATTTCATTAAACACCATTGCTGGGGAAAATAGCAGAAACTTTCTAAAGAAATACAACTGTATATTCAGAGTTGCGTCGAATAGATCTCGACGCACCGTCAAGTTCTACTCGACGCTAGCTTTGAAAGCCACCTGAACTAGACAATTCGAATATCATTCGATGCAGCGTCGATTATATATCGGCGCATGCGTCGACTTAATAATGACTAAGTAATCTCGAAGGCACGCCAATTACTAATCGACACAGCATCGACATGATAAGCTCGCGTAGTTTTGCTTCTAGAAGCTGCTTCGATACATTTTGGCGCGCTGAATATTTATCCCTGTCGACAGTGCTTCGAATACAACCATAAGTTGCGACGAATCATCTTCTTGTAAGCAACTTAGACATCGAATTTTTTACGCTTTCGAATTATCTCCTTCTTGCTCTCGTGCTTTCTTTCTCTCCAACTCTCCTACGTTCTTTCTCTTGTTCCTCTCTCTCTCTCTCTTTTCTTTGCATGTACATTACTCTAGATCCTATGGCACCTCCTAAGGCGAATTATGGATTTGAAGTAGATGTGGAATCATTCAACGCAGCATCTGATAACTTCAAAGTCATTCTCCGCTTATTTCATACTGCTGGGTTGACCAAATTGATATCTACGAGGTGCAAGATTTTTGATGTTGAATTGACAGAGTTGAAGGACAACATTCACATAGGAGATGATGGCTCCCTTAATGGAAGAATATCTAAAAATGACATCAACTTAACAGAGGAAATGCTAAGTCGGACCTTTGATTTACCAGCTGGTAGTGACTTTGATGAACTGAGAGGGAAAGAGATAAGTAAGGCATTACAGATAATGCAATTCAGAAAGGAGAAGGCCATCAATCTGAAAAAGAATGATGTATCTGAAGAATACAGGTTCTTAGCAGATATAGTAGGAAAGGTGTTGTTATGCAAGATTTCAGCTGTAACACCTTACCCGTCATATAGAATATAACAGTAGGTCCGACCGGGACCTCATACCATATTAAATGAACAGTAAATAGAGTTACGTAATTAGCAGTTAAATAGTTTCAAAGAAAACCATATCAGCAAACACAGAGTCATACACAACGGAAGCATTTATTTAAAGTTAAACCAAATCACACTTTGTCCACTTATTCACTAGGAACAAATATACATAATGTTATTTATATATAAAATGTTTACATCAACGGTGGCTTCCAAACATCGGCACGCAGGCCGTCCACGTATGAAAAATAGTAAACAAAACACTTTGGCCTTTGAGGTTCCGCACATCGCAGCAGCTGAGATTCCAACCCGCTATTTCCTGCTTATCTCGCCAGGACTTGTACAATAAATTCCACAACGTGTGAAAACAGGCAATCGGTCAGCTTTAGCTGACCAAAATATATAACGACCCCACCCCATTCCCGGGGCGATGGTACTCCTTCCCTGCAAGCAAGAGTTAGCAGCATATACAACAATATCTGTAATCATCACCAACGTAGGCACTCGCAGCCTTACGCTTTGTGCTCTCATGGCACACTTTCGGCGTACTCCTTGAGTTACACCACGGATCTAAGTACTTTTTCAACTTAGATAAACTATGAGCTTTACCGTCAAGGTCGTCATACCTTACGAGTCCTTTCGAAAAATTCCCTCGCTAAAATAAAGGAGCGACCTCATCACTGTCTGGCTAAGGGACGGGTTCGGTTCAGCTTTGCCCGTGTTCATAACGTCGGGATCAAATCTGCCCGACACAGGTACGGCTTCCCCTTGTGCTCGTTACATGAAGCTAGGCTCTTCGGGCCCTTCCGCTTCTGCTATGCACACCTAGTGCTACATAGTCTTTGCAATTTGCTCTCTACTATGCTCATAAATTGCGAGTCCAAAGCTTTGCAGAGTTTTCTACGACACCCAATAAGAAATAATCATCACCAATCTGGACTAACCTGTCCAGATGGGCTTCACACAACATGCCTATGTTCGTACTTTGATTCCATACTCTATATGCAATTTCTGTGGGAATATCCATATCAACCCACCGGAAGAACTAATCCACTAATTAGTGAAAGTCTTCCCAATATTATGCTAATCAAAGGACTAACATGTCCAAATATTTAGAAGGAGATTCATTACCCTCGAATCTCATTTCAGTGTCATAGCTCCACAGACAATCCAACTGAGTACTCAAAAAGAAGCTTGGAGAACCTTGCTAAGGGTTGGAAGGATCGATACCCTACCCGCTCTCTTCGGTAAAGTTCAAGCGGTTGGAAAGAACTGCACCAGGCTGCTCTCCGCGGATCTGGAAACATCTCGCGATTCAGAGCTTCGGAGCTCCGTCAATGGCAGATGATACCTTCTTCTTCTTCCTCGAGCTTTCAGTGATCGCACGTTTGGAGAGAGAAAGAGGCGGTAGAAATAAACTGATAGTTATCTCTCAAGCCTTCTTTAAAGGATTTTGAAATAATCCTAGCCGTCCGATTTAGTTTTCAGAATGATTTGGACAGTTGTGATGAAGGGTCGACACTTCCGTTTCTGTTAAAAAATTGAACCAGGTCAAAAATCACCGCTCTGTCTGGATTCGTCGAGTGATAATCTAAATTCGTCGAGTCTGTCACATTCGTCGAGTCCTTTCGACGATTCGTCGAGATCCTTTCGAAGATTCATCGAGACCACTCGATGTACAACCCCGATGTTCGCCGGGAAGGGTCCCTGGTTCGCATACCCAAGGGAGCGAGCCAGGGATGGGCGAGCCAAGCGGGGCAAGCCCAAGAAGAGCGAGAGGCCCTAGAGTCAGGCGAGCCAGCCGGTCGAAGGAGTTCGCTAGGAAGGCCCGAGACCTTGGGGTGCAAATAGCCATTTCTGGGGTACAGTTAGCCATTTTGGCGAGCCCGACTCTCTAAAGAGCGGTTCGGCAGGCGAGCCCTAGAGGAAGGCGAGCCAGTCAGTCGAAGGAGTTCGCTAGGCAGGCGAGCCAGCCAGCCATTTTGGCGAGCCCCGTGTTCGCTAGAACAGGTCAAGAGTCTCTGGTTCGCCGGTACCTGGGGTGGTCTTTTACCAGAAAACTCCTGGTGGTCTGCGGCTAGCCCCTCCAAACAGCGGAGTTTGGCTGTTAGCAGACCAATTTGGGGTGCGGATAGTAAGAATGGACAGCGGGAGTTGGCTATTGACAGACCACAAAACCAAAATCTATAAATAGACCTTAAAGGGCACCTTGGAAGGGGACCGGTTTCAGAATCTTTGAGCCTTCTTCTCTCCATAGGTCGCTTTGGTTTGGGCTCTCTAGCTCTCCAAGGTGCCTGAGTCTTAGCTTTGGCTTGGGAGGGGAAGCGCTCAACGATCTTCCGGGTTAGTGGAGGGACCTCCTTGCTGAGACCAGGGTCTTTGTTCCTTGTCCGAGTTATCTGCCTACCTCTTCTGAGGGACCGGTAAGGGCTAGCCGCCCCTCAATTCGTTGAGGGCCCCGAGCTCCACAAGAGACCGAGAAATCAGTTTCAACATTTTGGTGCGGTGAGCGTGGAGTGTGGCTGGTTCAAGAAAGTTCCGGAGAAGGGACATGGCGGGCGATGAAGAGCAAGGCGAGGAGTTCGGCGAGACACCTTAGGAGGCGATGGACAGAATGCTCACAGATTTCAGAAAAGAAGTGCTCGACACCGTGGGGTTCACGGTCACAGCTCTGCGAAGCGAGTTTGCGACCCCAGCCCCTCGGGCGCCCCCTCCCCCTACAACAGTCGGCGAGGAGGCACCAGGGGGGAGGGCTGGAAAGGAAGTTGTCGTTGGTCTAGGTCAGGGCAAGGAAGGGCGAGTGTTGTTCGCCAGTCCGGCGAGCTCCGTGCCGGCGAGCTCAGTGCTGGCGAGCTCCGTCCCAGCGAGCGCTACGCAGGCGAGTGCGCGCCAAGAGGAAGCGGCGACGGTCGGGGTGGTTCAGGCGAGCACCGCCCTCGCGAGCACAGTCCCGACGAGCTCAAGTTTGGCGAGCGAGCTCGGGGGGCGAGTGGAGCCAGGAAGAGTGACAGGAGGGGGAAGCCCTTTTTACGAGCTGGTGCTTTCCGCACCCGTCCCTGGGGGATTTGGAGAATGGGACCGAGTGTACTACAACGGTAGAGATGACCCTGTCCAGCACCTGCAGAGTTTTGAAGACTCGGTCTCCATCAGGCCGATGTCAGATGCCTTCAAGTGTCGGCTCTTTGCCGTCACCCTCAAGGAGAAGGCCAGGGACTGGTTCTATCAGCTCCCTGCAGGGTCAATCTACTCGTTTGAGGATTTGCGCCGAAGTTTTTTGCTGAGGTTCTCGACCTCAAAAAAGAGGAAGAAGGACGCTGATTCCCTCTTCGCAGGGACCCAGGGAGTCGCTGGCTCAGTACGCCGATCGGTTCTAGGAGGAAGTGCAGCTCACTCAGGAGATGCCTGGGTTTGCACTCCAACTCTCCTTCACGGTCGGGTTGAAAGAGAGTTTCTTCAAGATGGCGTTGAAGAGAAAAGCCCCCGTCTCCTACGAAGAGCTGATGGAGAGGGTGTCGGAGGAAGTCGCGAGTGAGGAAGCCAATCCGGAGCTCACCAAGAGGCTATCAAAGCTCAGTGAGCCGGAGGTGAGGCAGCAGGAGGTCAGGAGAAGGGAAGAGCCCCGGGCCCCGGAGGGGGAATGGAGGCCGCAAGGTGGAGGAATGCAAGGGAAGGGAAGGGGTTACGGCCCAGGAGAGGTAGAAACGGCAGCCGCTAGGAGGAGAAGGAATAGGGTGGCAGAGGCCGATGCAGGGGAAGTGACGTTGCCATATTGTATCTTCCATGATGAGGAAGGTCACTCGACAGACACCTGTCCGGAGTTCCTGGAAGTAAAGAGGGGTAGAGCGCCCGCGCCACCGCAGCAGCAGCCAGTAAGGATCGTGGAGGTCAAACCTCGAGAGGAGGATGAGGAAAGGTGTGAGGATAGAGCCGATATTGGAAGTAGAGGAGGGATCGGGGTAATCCATGGGGGGGGGGGGGGGGGGGGGTGGGGGTGGACGCGACCCACAAGGCTAGCCTCCATACCATCTACCGCCGGAGCGTAGCTTCGACATCCACCGCTCCACCCCAGCCGAAAAAATCATTTTCACCCAGAAAGACATGCCGGGCAATGAGGACCCGTTCTGCGACGCGCTGGTCATTCAGACGGCGATCGAGAACTTCACAGTCTCCCGAATCCTGGTGGACAACGGGAGTTCAGTCAACGTCATCTTCAAGAAGGCGTTTGACAAGATGGAGGTGGAACCCAGAAGGGTGTTGGCCTCGGATGGCCCTCTGTTTGGATTCTCGGGGGAGAGGAAAGAAGTAGAAGGGGGAGTAGGACTTCATGTAACCCTGGGTGGGCAGTCCAGAAACTGCCGTTTTGTCATAGTGGACGCCCCAAGCAGCTACAACGCCATCTTCGGACGGCCGCTCATCAGCGCGTTCCGCTGTGTCCCCTCCACCTTTCATCAATGCCTTGAGTTCAACGACGGAGGGGTTCAGGTGCGGATCAGGGGGGATCCCAAGGTGGCGAGGCAGTGCTACATGACGGCTGTCAACACCATCTCCTGGATGGGAGAAGCGGAGGAATGGGATAAGATGATGGAGGAAGCGGCCGAAGCCGGTGGTAAAGAGGTAGCCGAGGAGAGGTTGGCGGGAGATGAAGTCCATGCCCAAGAAGGGGTAGCTGAGAGACCCCGGGCGGAAGGAGAGGAAGAAGGATAGAAGGCCCAGGAGGGGGGGGGGGGGGGCGGAGGAGCTGATGTTGGTAGAGAAGGAGGTCGAGGAAGGAACCCAGGCTCTCACTTGTGCTGAGGAGGAGAGGGCTTGGGGAGAGCAGTCCCGGTTGGAGGCTGTGGACGAGGTCGTGGATCTCGAGGTCACCACCCGGCTGGGGGTGGTGGAGAAGGTCCAGGTCAGCTGAGCTCTCAACCCGGAAAATCAAGCGGAGATTCTGGCTTGCGTACAAAAGAACGTAGACGTCTTCGCTTGGAGCGCCGCGGAAATGCCCGGGATCGACGCGGATGTGGCTTGCCATCGCCTCAACCTCGACCCTGGAAACCGCCCCATCCGCCAGAAGAGGAGGGCCATCGCCGACAAGCTGGAAGGACCCATTCGTGAGGAGGTGGGCAAGCTCCTACAGGCAGGCTTTGTATCGGAGATCCAGTATCCAGGCTGGGTCTCCAACGTCGTTATGGTGAAAAAGGGAGGAGGTAAATGGAGGATGTGTATCGACTTTTCTTTACTTAATAAATCATGCCCTAAGGATTGTTACCCCCTGCCTAGAATCGATGCGCTGGTTGACTCAGCCGTCGGTTTTCCTGTGATGTATTTTTTAGATGCTTTTTCAGGTTACCATCAAATCCGCATGCACCCCCCAGACATCAAAGATGTCTCCTTCATCACGGGGGATGGGTGCTACTGTTATAAGATGATGTCGTTCGGGCTCAAGAATGCAGGGGCCACATACCAAAGGATGATGGACAGAGTCTTTCGCGAGCAGAAGGGAAGAAACTTGGAGGTTTATGTTGATGACCTCATGGTGAAGAGCCGAGACCTTGGGTCTCACCTCCAAGACCTTGAGGAGACGTTCGGGACCCTGCGGCGGTACAAGATGAAACTCAATCCCTTGAAGTGCGTCTTCGGAGCGAGCCGAGGAAAGTTCCTAGGCCACTTGCTCACCCCCGCGGGAGTGGAGCCTAACCCGGACAAGGTTAAGGCGGTGATGGAGTTGGGGTCGCCAAGGAATCTGAAGGAGGTTCAGAGCCTTACAGGGAAGTTGGCTGGGCTCAGCAGGTTCCTCTCCAAGGCGGGAGAAAAGTGTGCACCTTTTTTCAAGGTGCTGCGGGGCAACAAGAAGTTTGAATGGACCCGGGAGTGCGAGGAAGCCTTCCAGGCTCTGAAAGAACAGCTCACCCAAACCCCTCTGCTCCAGGGACCGAGGCCCGGAGAAGACCTATCCTTGTACCTGGGGGTAGGGTCCGAAGAAGTAAGTTCCGTATTACTGGGAGGAGGGGAAGAAACAGTTCCCTATCTACTATGTCAGCCGAGTGCTGAAGAAGGCATAGCTCCGGTACCCGATCTTAGAAAAGTTGGCCTTCGCATTGGTGGTGTCAGCCCGGAGGCTCCGGCCTTACTTTCAAGCCCATTCAATCAAGGTAATGACGGACCACCCACTCCGTAAAATCATGGAAGGGGTGTAGCACTCAGGGAGGTTGGCAAAGTGGTCCGTGGAGTTAAGTGAATTCAATATCACGTTCGTGCCCAGGACGTCCATCAGGGCTCAGGCGGTGGCAGACTTCATGGCCGACTATGCGGCCGAAGTGGGGGAGCACGAGTCACCTCCCCCAGAGGCATGGAAGATGTTGGTCGACGGAGCGTCGGGAAAATACTCCTATGGAGGGGGAATGGTCCTGGTAAGTCCTCAGGGGACTCGGATTAAGCAAGCCTTAAACATCCGTTTCCCAATTACCAATAACCAGGCTGAGTACGAAGCGGCGATAGCGGGCCTTCGGCTGGCCCGGGAACTGGGAGTGCAGGACGTGGAGGTCTCCACGGACTCCATGGTGGTAGCATGCCAGATCAAGGGAGAGTTTGAAGCAAAGGACCCGACCCTCCTGCTATACCTGGAGAAGTTTAAGGGGGTCATCGGGCAGTTCCGCACCTTCTCCATCAAGCACGTGCCGAGGGAGGAGAGCACCCAGGCGGACCTCTTAGCCAAGTTCGGTCCCCGAGCGGGAGGGACGACTTCGGAACTCTTCCGGCCCTCCATCGAGGAAGGAGAATTGATGGAGGTGGATCAACAAGCCTCGTGGATGGATCCGTTCATCACCTTCCTATCCTCTGGGCAGTTCCCTGGAAAGGACGTGGACAAGAGGCGCTTCAGGTATAAGTCCGCTTATTACTCCTTGCATGCAGGAGGGCTATATAGGAAAACTCTCTCGGGACTCCTGGCCCGTTGTGTTTCTGAGGAGGAGGTTCCGAGAGTCCTGGAAGAAATCCACTCCGGGGAGTGCGGCAGCCACTCCGGGAGTCGGACCCTGGAAGGGAGGGTGTTGAGGCAAGGCTACTTCTGGCCCACTCTCAGCAAGGATGCGGCAGAGTTCACGAGAAAGTGTCCGAAGTGCCAGCTCTATGCTCCGCTCCAACTCCTCCCAGCTCAAAGGTTCCGAACAATCACGGCTCCCTGGCCCTTCGCCATATGGGGGCTGGACCTGGTCGGTCCCTTTCCCCAAGCCAGCGGCTAGAGGAAGTTCCTGCTGGTCATGATCGACTACTTCTCCAAGTGGGTAGAAGTGAAAGCACTCGCTAAGGTAACCTCTCAGGTTGTAAGGAATTTTGTGTGGGGGGAGATAATTTGCAGGCACGGGCTCCCTCTAGCTATAGTGACGGACAATGGGCCGCAGTTTGCCAGTGAAGAGTTTGTTGGCTTCTGCACTCAGCTCGTCATTGACCTCAGGTTCGCATCAGTCCACCACCCGAGGAGCAATGTGCAGGTGGAGGCGGCGAACAAAATAATCGTTAACCTATTAAAAAAGAAAGTGGAAAACCTTTGGGGAAACTGGGTGGAACAGCTACCCTCCGTCCTCTGGGCCATGAGGACTACTCCAAATACCGCCACCGGGGAGACTCCATTCAAGCTCTCTCACGGGTCCGAGGCCGTTCTCCCCATAGAGTTGAAGGTACAGACCCCCCGGGTGATCGCTGCGAGCGAGGGGGATGAAGAGTGGCTAGAAGATAACAATGCAGAGCAGAGGCTGTCTTTGGACCTGGTGGAAGAACTCCGGGACTTGGCCACCATCAGGCAGGAAGAGGTCAAGCGGCGGATGGCTCGATATTTTGACAAACATATCCGGATAAAGCACTTTCAGAAAGGGGACCTGGTCCTGAAGAAGGTCGATGCGGCCGACAGAGGGGCCGCGGTGGGTAAGCTTAACCCCAACTGGGAGGGTCCATATATTGTAAGCGGGGTGCTCAAGTCGGGAGGATATCACCTCCAGGATGTGGAGGGGGTGCCCCTCGACCGAGCCAGGAGTGGGGATGATTTGAAACGATTTTACCCTTAAAAGCTTTATTATATTGTTTACTGAATGTCTTACTCCTTTTTTATAATGCTTATAACTACTGCCGTGGCGACATGACAAAGTCTGGATATGTTGATGCTGGAATGCCCCAGATCGATTCCGCTCTCGGGCTCTCACCTAGACGGGGGGTTCAGGTTGATCTCTGGAGAGGCTGGCAAGGTTGGAAATGTTGGTGCTGGAATGCCCCAGATCGATTCCGCTCCCGGGCTCTCACCTAGACGGGGGGCTCAGGTTGATCTCTGGAGAGGCTGGCAAGGTTGGATATGTTGGTGCTGGAATGCCCCAGATCGATTCCGCTCCTGGGCTCTCACATAGACGGGGGGTTCAGGTTGATCTCTGGAGAGGCTGGCAAGGTTGGAAATGTTGGTGCTGGAATGCCCCAGATCGATTCCGCTCCCGGGCTCTCACCTAGACGGGGGGCTCAGGTTGATCTCTGGAGAGGCTGGCAAGGTTGGAAATGTTGGTGCTGGAATGCCCCAGATCGATTCCGCTCCCGGTCTCTCACCTAGACGGGGGGTTCAGGTTGATCTCTGGAGAGGCTGGCAAGGTTGGAAATGTTGGTGCTGGAATGCCCCAGATCGATTCCGCTCCCGGGCTCTCACCTAGACGGGGGGTTCAGGTTGATCTCTGGAGAGGCTGGCAAGGTTGGATATGTTGGTGCTGGAATGCCCCAGATCGATTCCGCTCCCGGGCTCTCACCTAGACGGGGGGTTCAGGTTGATCTCTGGAGAGGCTGGCAAGGTTGGATATGTTGGTGCTGGAATGCCCCAGATCGATTCCGCTCCCGGGCTCTCACCTAGACGGGGGGTTCAGGTTGATCTCTGGAGAGGCTGGAAATAGGGATCAGGACCTAAGATAGCAGGTTGAGGTGTTAGAGCCAGAAGGGTTTGGTTCGCAAAATTGAAAGGGTTGAGGCTGGTAGGGCCTGAGGTAGCGGGTTGAGATACTAAAGTCGGGGGGTTTTGATTCGCAGGATACCGAGGCTCAAGCTCACCAAGGTCGGGTTCGCCGGGCAGTATCCGCGGGCGGCGGCAGCCCGGGTTCGCGAGATCCACAAGAGGAGAACCCTGGCGAGGCGAGCCCAGACACACGCATTCGCGAGCCCCTCGGAAGCACTGCCGCATAACCAGTCATGAGAGTTCAGGAGAAAGAGATCAAATGCGAGTCAAAAAAAAAAAAAACGCGAGCACGCGCATAAATACTAACAAAAAAATCATAACTATCATTCCCCAAGATTTTTCTATGTTCGGCGGCGATCTCGCCAGCCCAAAAAGAATAATATACATTCGAAAGAGAGAAGGAGAAGAGAGGCTTAGGGGGTTCATTCTGGGGGGCCCTCGCCATTCTTGCGAGCCCCCAACCATGGCGCCAAGTCGAAGAGGTCCGGGCAGACGTCTTCGGCTGTAAACTCCATCGCGTCCTCTGCTAGTAGACTCGCGTTCTTAAGGGTCGTGAAGACGAGGTTGGCGACCTCCTGTGCATCTCGCCGCCTCTGTTCCTCACTTCCGGCGACCTTCTGTTGAGACCTGGCTCGCCCAGGAGAAGGAGGCAGCAAGCTGCGAACCAGCTCGTCCACCTGAGCCTTCAGCATGGCATTCTCCAACTCCAGCTCGCCGTTGCGAGCGAGAAGCTTGGTTGCTACATCGACATCCCGAGTTAGCATCAAACGAGTTAAGACAAAGATCGGAGGTCGCGAACAGCGAAGAAAAGAGGCCCAAGGGCCGCTTACCATCTTGCCCTGCATCCCGGCGAGGAGGCTTTCCGACGGCTCCTCTCTCTCCTTAAGGCCTTTGATCTCCTCGCGAGCCCTCTTAAGCTCTTCCCTGTACGCGCGGATATCCCTATCCGCCTGCAGATAACGGTGCCCCGCCATATGTGCGAGCTCCGTCGAGCGGAACTGGGCTCGCATTTCTTCATCAACCAGTTGCCTTGGCCCCATCTCTTTATAGGCGGCGGCGTCCTCGCGGCCGTATAAGCCGAAGGAGATAGAGAACGCCTCCTCCCCGGCCTTACCGAGCTCCACCCAGGAGGGGTGAAGGGTGGAGCACGAAATCCGGTTGGCGTCAGGATCCCAAGCGAGCAGGGGCTCGCCGAGGATATCAGAAACCTTCTCACCCAGACCAAAGTTCTTGTGGCCCTTGGGTTGGGGGGTTGTGGAAGAGCTCCCAGCGCCCTGGCTCGCCAACGGGTCCGACTGTTTCGCAGGAGAAGGGGGCGAGCCGTCGCTCTCGCTCAGATCGACGACCGCTCTCTTGTCTTTGACGGCGAGGGTTTTCCCCTTCGACTTCTTGGAGGAGGGTTGCGAACCAGGCTGACTCGCAGACGGAGGCCGCTTCTTGCCGGACCCGGTGGTAGGAAGATCGCGGCAAGCCTCTGCCGTCGCGAGAGTGTCCGCCGTAAGAGTGGTGCCTTGCGCGTGCGGAGGATTAACGGGGATCTCACGCTCGCCTGAAGAGTAAAAGCGTTACACAGCGAAGAAAAAGGAAAGGCGAGTGGGGCGAGAGCTAGCCATACCTTCCCCTTGAGGAACTACGAGTAGCGAGTCGACGTTGCGCCGCAGATGGGCGACTTCGAAGTTTTTTCCGGAGAGGTATTGGAGGATTTTGGCGTCGGCACCGCCCAGCGAGCTCGGAGGGCGGTAGGTGGCGTCATCCCGTTGAAGAGGGGTGAAGTGGAGGTTACCGAAGGGTCCCTTCACCAGGATGAACCTCTGAGTCCAGTAGTGACTCTTGTTCACCGTCTCGCAGACGGTGACGTGCTGACTCGCGAAGTAGGTGGTCCCATCCCGGAAGGCGCGAAAGGAAAACACTTTGCGGAAGACGAGGAGGCTGAACTCGATCCTCTCCTCCCGCATGTAACTAGCGAACGCGACAATGTCTGCGATCGCATTCGGGGTCAGCTGGCTCGGCAGCACCCCATAATACCGCAGCACCTGCAAAGAACGGTGAAAAAGTCGCGATGGCGAACAGGGAACAGCGAGAAGGCTAAGCGAAGTACCTGACGAATTTCAGGCCATAAAGGGAGTCGTAACCCATTCTCGAAGTGAGCAATGGGGATCGCGAGTTCGTCAGCCTCGGTCTCGTTCAATGTAGATCTCTCGCTTGGACAGCGAGCCGAATAACCCTCCGGGAGATAACGATCCACGGCATGTTTGTACTCCTCTGCCGTGATGTTCGCGCAGTAGAATTCATGGGCTTGAAACGCTGAGGCGCATCTTGACCGCCCCTCACTCTCGCCATCCGCTCCCACTGACTGATTTGTTCGCATCGAGTCAGGAAGAGGCGGCCTGCAAGCGGCGAACGCGAGCATGAGCTTGCGAGAAGAGAAACGAGCGTAGACGCGAGAGGATTAAAGAAATAAATTCGACGGATGGAAAAATGAATCCGAACTATTTATAGGAAACTAAGATGGGCACGGGAATCGAAGCATCGGGGGTGCGGATAGCGAAAATAAAGTAGATTTCTACTCGATTAAACTACAGTCTTGCGAGCCCGGGCTCTCCACCGCGCGGTAATTAAGCCCCGCCTGAGGCCGGCCCGTGAGGGAAGGAAAGTTTGGGCACAACGTCGCCCAAAAGTTCGCGGGCGCTCCACGAGGGCAATCGTATCGAACACGGCGAGCGAACGGAATAAGCCACAGGCGCACCACAAAAACAAAGGGCAGAACAAAAAATGATAAAAGGCGAGTCACGATAGACTCGCAAGTATTACCACACCACAGATATTGTTCAAACAGAAGCGTCATGAAAGAAATAAAAGCAAGGTGATAGTAAAAATAAACCCGCGGCAGGCTCAGGGGTAAGGAAGCCATTTCCAGCGACCCCGACCTCGCTTCCCCGCGCGCGGCGGCACTCTCGGATAGTGGTATTCGTGAAGTGCTTTGAACTCGCGCAGGATTAAGTGTGCTTGATCCTCGCCCCACGAGATGTGCACGCCGGGCGAGGTAACGTCTGCGCGAGTCACCGGCCCCGCCTCGGCGAGCAAGCGTGCATTCGCGTCCTCCATTACGGCAAATCTCTCGTTGAAGGAAGCTCGGTCCGCGTCATATCGCTCCTCCAGCTCGCGCAGCATCATACCATGCTTCTGAAGCACCTCTGACACCCGTCTCTTCATTCGCTCGGGGTCGCCTGGGTCGCCCAAGAAGTCTTCCATCTGGCTCGGCGAGGGCGGCGGTGACATCTCCACCCTCCCATGCTCTGACTCAGGCGTGGCTTCCGAAATGTCTGCGAAGGAAGAACTAGTAGGATCAGGGGGCGAGCGGGAAAGTGAGCCCAGACAAATGTACTAACCTTGGGAGAAGGGGGACTCGCGACGTTGCTTGCAAGAGGACTCCGGTCGACCCTGAAAGTTTTCGCGGAACCCGGGGATGTGGGGTTTCCCCAGACCAGGGGATACACCACCCTCTCCGCGACCTGGGCGCCGTCGAGAAGCGAGCCGCCTGGACTTTGCCTGCCCACCATATCGAAGCCCGAGGTCTCCACGTTAACCTTAGGCGGAATCGGCGAGTGCGCCGGTGTGGAGCCTTTCTTCTCGGGGCTCGGCGGTGGGGTATCTGCACAGGTCATAAGTGCATGGATATCGCACAGAGACTTAAGCGGAGATAAAGGAAGATACTTGTGACGTACGGGGTTGCGAGAGAGGTGCATGTTGGGTTGAGGTCCCAACCCCAGCAATTAGCGATCCCAACCTCGCTGGGGATGGGGGGCGAGAAGAGGTCAGCGTAAGGCCCGCCATGCGTTCCTCAGGTGGAGGATTCTGCGAGAAGAAAAGGAGTAAGTAGAGAGTCGATGAAGAGAATTTAGATGAAGAATACCTGTTGCGCGAGCCCGGTATTCGGCGGTAGGGGCGAATCAGAAGGTAAGGTTGTGTCCTCCCCCGGCGACCTCCTAACCGTCTTGGCTTTTTTGGTCCGGGGAGAAAGGGAGGTGGCAAGGTTGAACATCCAGGCATTGCGTCCGGCGGCCTGGGCCTTCGCTATCTCCCTGGAAGCCTTCAGCTGGTCCAACGCGCTCGGCTTAGAAGACATTCGGGAGAGGTTGTTTCCTGCGAGGAAGAAGGGGAAGGAAAAGCTCGATCACTAGCCGCAGCGGACGGTATTTATAGTTTTGGGCGTGGGACCTACCGAAAGATTCCCGCCACGTCAGCCGAATCGGCGAACACCAGGGGTTGGATGTTTCTTCGCGAGCTCAAGACAACCTCGCGAAGAGCGGGGATTGTGTACAACCCCGATGTTCGCCGGGAAGGGTCCCTGGTTCGCATACCCAAGGGAGCGAGCCAGGGATGGGCGAGCCAGGAGGGGCGAGCCCAAGAAGAGCGAGAGGCCCTAGAGGCAGGCGAGCCAGCCGGTCGAAGGAGTTCGCTAGGAAGGCCCGGGACCTTGGGGTGCAAATAGCCTTTTATGGGGTACAGTTAGCCATTTTGGCGAGCCCGACTCGCTAAAGAGCGGTTCGGCAGGCGAGCCCTAGAGGCAGGCGAGCCAGTCAGTCGAAGGAGTTCGCTAGGCAGGCGAGCCAGCCAGCCATTTTGGCGAGCCCCGTGTTCGCTAGAACAGGTCAAGGGTCTCTGGTTCGCCGGTACCTGGGGTGGTCTTTTACCAGAAAACTCCTGGTGGTCTGCGGCTAGCCCCTCCAAACAGCGGAGTTTGGCTGTTAGCAGACCAATTTGGGGTGCGGATAGTAAGAATGGACAGCGGGAGTTGGCTATTGACAGACCACAAAACCAAAATCTATAAATAGACCTTAAAGGGCACCTTGGAAGGGGACCGGTTTCAGAATCTTTGAGCCTTCTTCTCTCCATAGGTCGCTTTGGTTTGGGCTCTCTAGCTCTCCAAGGTGCCCGAGTCTTAGCTTTGGCTTGGGAGGGGAAGCGCTCAACGATCTTCCGGGTTAGTGGAGGGACCTCCTTGCTGAGACCAGGGTCTTTGTTCCTTGTCCGAGTTATCTGCCTACCTCTTCCGAGGGACCGGTAAGGGCTAGCCGCCCCTCAATTCGTTGAGGGCCCCGAGCTCCACAAGAGACCGAGAAATCGGTTTCAACACTCGAGACACTTCGATAAATCGCTGAAACACAGTGTTCGTCGAGACTTGCCGAGACCATTCAACGATTCGTCGAGATCATTCGACGATTCATCAAAAACATTCGACTATTCATTGAGACATTAGAATTTTGCCGACTAAGTCCAATTCGTTGAGAACTTTCGATGATTCGACGAGTCCTTTCGATGATTCATCAAGTCCACTCGACGAATTCTGGTAGAACTTCTTGAATTTCTTGCACATGAAAACTGGGGTATTACAATTCACCCCCTTTAAAAGAATTTCATCCCGAAATTGTAAAAGTACAAATAAACAAAAAGATACAAAATAGAACTTGTACCTCAACGAAACAATTTGGGGAGCTCGTCTTGCATGGGATGCTCACGCTCCCATGAAAGCTCCTCATGACTGCAATTGTCCCAGCAGACTTTGATCATCTTGATCATTGTATTCTGCAATTGCTTCACCTCAGTGTCTTCGATGCGCATGGGATTGACCTTTGTCTTCAGCTTATCATTGACTGGCACCTGATTCACCACAAGCACTCTGCTAGGCTCTGACACAGTCTTCCTTAGCACAGATATGTGAAACACATCGTGCAAGACGCTCAACTTTGTCGAAAGAGCGAGCCGATAGGTAGTTTCACCAAAACGTTCCGGTATCTTAAATCGTCCAAGGTATCTTGGACTCGGCTTTTCAAGCGTCGAATCTTGGACACACCCTTGAAAGGTTTGATCTTGAGATAAACCCATTTGCCCACGGCGAACTCAAAGTTCTGTGCTTGGCGTTGTAGTATTTTGCCTGCTTATCTTGCACAATCAACAATCTCTCCTATATTGTTCGAATAGTCAAATTGGCATCTTCGACTTCCTTTCTCTTAAACAACTTGGTTTCGCCTGTCTCCACCCATGCCAAGTTAGTACGACACTTTCTACTATAAAGAGCATCAAAGGGCGCCATTTTTATACTTGTCTGGTAGCTGTTATTGTAAGCAAATTCAATCATAAAGAGAAGATCTTCCCACCTCTTTCTGAAATCTATGGCGCACATTCGGAGCATATCCTCCAATGTCATGTTGGTCCGTTCAGTCTGCCCATTTGTTGGAACATTAGTTTTGATTTGAGTTAGGATCCATCTTTATGGTCATAACACATCTTGTATAACTTAGATCAATTTCCATTAAGACAGGAGACAGGAGAAAATAATATATATATATATAAATAATACATGTTCTCTGGATTCGACGAACGGCTATCTGCGTTCGACGAATGGCGCTCTGCGGTCGATGAATGGTATTCATTCTGTGCTCGACGAAATCAAGCTATCTCAGCGGTCGACGAAGAACATCTATCTCAGCGGTCGACGATCCCGTCTCAGCGGTCGACGAAATCCAGCTATCTCAGCGGTCGACGATCCCGCCTCAGCGGTCGACGAAAAGTTGCGTTCGATGATCTCAAGTCTGCGTTCGATGAATATTCAGCAGAAGCTCAGAACGACGAATTAAATAATTAGATCGACGAACTTGAAGCTGAGCTCGACGAATTTCTACCAGCTTTATAATTTAGATATTCTCAGTTCGACTAATATTCTTATATCTGATTAAAGCAATATTTAATCATTTCTATTTATATATTGCTATATATTGCTGCCTTTATAAAATAACATTATAGTCGTTGCAGCATTAAATATTATAGCCGTTGTAGATAAGCAAAAGACGGCAATTTATCTTCTCGAGGAATCTAGGAAATGAAAGAGACATTATCTCCTTCCTCTCTTGTCGGGCAAGAATTCCAACAGCTCTAGATCATATATACAAAGAGAAGAGCAGAGAAGAAGGAATACAGAACATAAAAATATAACAAAGTAGAAGAGAATAGGAAGAACCAGGAAGAGAAAAACAGAGAAGCAAAAAGAAGAAGCAGATCTAATAAATTATTTATCTTCTTTTTGCTAACTCCTTTTTGCAGATCATCTTCATCCTGAGACACCAAACAATATCATTTGCTCAGGATCAAACTGCATAGGAAGAAAAGAAGTTATTTCAATCAAGAGAAGAAGCCTCCACTAACTGTCATCAATTTAATCAGATAGGGGGAGGTCTTCAACATCATCTTCAAAGATCCAATCTCAACAACCCATTAGGATCTCTAGAGTCTTCTCAAGCGAAGAGAAGAACAATATATATTTTCCATTTTCTTTCTACCTATATAAAGGGTTATAACTCCTTTCAAATGTTAAAGCCATTGGTGGCAGGGCACCTGATCAAAAACCTGTAGTTGGGTTAGAGCACCTGATCAAAAGCTCCCTTGGTGTGTGGACACCTGATCAAAAACCCCTCGGTGGCAGGGCACATGATCAACAACCTGTAGTGGATTCCTACCAAGTGTGGTAGAAGAGTAGATGTACCCGGGTTGATTGGGGAACTACTATATTTCTTTGTGTCATATGTGATGCTTGTCTATTTTCTGTGATGTGCTGATATCTGTGAATTTGTGTTAGTTTGTTTTTCATAACTCACTTAATTACACATATTTATATATCACTATTTTTAAATAAACCAAAAAGTTTTAACTTAAGAACTAAACTCACTTTCAATTGGTATCAAAGCAAGGTTGATTATATTAATCACCTTCAACTGATATTCAATTGCACTTTCAATTGGTATCAGAGGCATATCAATTGACTTTCAATTGGTATCAGAGGGTAGTTGATTATTTATACAGGTTAACACCTGAATCATAATGATCAATTAGTTCTTAAGTTTAAAAAAAAAGGTTTTTCTAAAATCTAATGGCACAAGTAGAATTTTCAAATCCACCAATCTGTAATTTGAGTAGATTTTCTTTATGGTAAGCTAGAATCAAATTATATATTAATGCCATAGATGAAGAAATTTATAATTCCATTTTGACAGGACCTCCATCATCAACATCAACAGATGCTCAAGAAAAGCTGAAAAGTGCTGATGTCAAGGCCATGAACATATTAGCTCAATCAATGTCAAATGACATTCTTCAAAGAGTTGATGACTGCACTTCAGCAAGAGCAATCTGGAACTCCCTCACAAGGATGGTAACTGAACCTTCTTTCACTAACTATATTTTTGATGCAGAACCATCATCTATTCTAAGTGAAGGAGAAGAAGAAGAAGAACAAAAGGCCAGAGATTTCTGCATGTTGGCCATATATGGCTCATATCACCACTCAGATGCATAATCTGAATCTAATGAAAATAAGGTAACTGAGGTAACTTCAACTCCTAATTTTACTTTGTTGGAACCTTAGTTTTTGATTTGAGTTAGGATCCATCCCTTTGGTCATAGACCATTTAATTACTCAGACCAAATCTCATTAAGATAAGAAAGCTGATAAAAATAATATATATAAAACATACTAAGAAATTTATATATACTTTTGGCTGAGAGAAATAAAGAGAAGGAATTAAAATTTATATATATTCTCTGCGATCGACAAATGTCGATCGGTGCTCGACGAAAGCCAGCCAGCGTTCGACAGTTTTGTTGCCAGCGCTCGACGAAAGCCAGCCAGCGTTCGACAGTTTTGTTACCAGCGCTCGACAAATCTCTATCAGAACAGCGGTCGACAAATTCCAGTCAGAATAGATCTCAGCGGCTAAGCATTCTCTAAACGGCGCTCAACGAATCCAGAAGAGCTCGACAAATGTGTTATCAGCAATACTTTTATTATTATTATTATTATACAGCTGGACTAACATTAATATATTCATGCTTTTCTGATATAGCCGTTGCAGGCAATAAAGATTATAGCCGTTTTCAGAAGAGTAAGAGACGGAAAACTTATCTTCCCAAGGAATCTAATTAAAGAGACTTTATCTCTTTCCTTTTTCCTGGGCAATAATTCAAATACCTTCTCCAGATTATATATAGAGCAGAAAATATGAGATAGATAAGAAATAGACAGACATATACAACAGAGATACAACACTACAAGAAACCTCTCTTTTTGCCTAACATCTTCTTGCAGATCATACACATCCTGAGACAACAATCACAATCATTTGCTCAGGATCATCACTGCATAAGAAGAGGTGCTTGTTCAATCAAGAGAAGGAGCCTCCAGAACTGTCACCAAGCTCTATCAGACAGGGGGAGTCTTCTTCAACATCATAATAAGATCCTTTCAACGCCATATCAGGATCTTCAAGAGTCTTCCTATACAGAGAAGAACATTATATTTTTCCCTTTCCCTTTCTCCCATCTTGTACAGGGTTATTACTCCCTTCAAAAGTGAACTCTCGGTGACAGGTCACCTTAGCAAAAACCTGACTGTGGTGAATTGGGCACCTGATCAAACCTCCATTGGTGTAAGGGCACCTGATCAAAAATCCTAGTGGATTCCTACCAAGGGTGGTAGAAGAGTAGACTACCCAGATTTGGGGAACTACTATATTTCTTTGTGTCACCTGGAATGCTTCTTGTTTATGCTTTATTTTATTTCCTGTGCTGTGTTATTTATGCACTCTAGCTGTTTGTGTTTATTACTCAGCAAACACTTATATATTTATATACCATTATTTTGAAACTAAGACTTAAGCAAGAGCTTTATTCTTATAATAAGAACTAAACTCACTTTCAATTGGTATTAAAGCAGGTTGTTTTTTCACACAGGCTAACACCTGAAATCACAAAGATCACTTAGTTCTTATTTTGTTTCAAAAGGGTTTTTCAAATGGCACAATCAAATTTTCAATCTTCAGATCCACAAGTTGAAACTGCCTTATCTAACATCATTTTTGATGCAGCACCATCAGTTACTCTAACTGAAGAAGAAGAAAAAGAAGAACAAAAAGCCACAGCTTTCTGCATGTTGGCTATATATGGCTCAGATTACAAATCTGATGCAGAATCTGAATCTGATGAAGAACTTGATAAAGGAAAGGTAAAAGAGGTAACAACATTTCCTATTATTACCTCTGATTTTACATCTGTTTTCAACTCACCATCTACAGATTTGATAATTTCTGAAAATAGAATCAGTAAAAAGCTAATAATAAACAAATTAATTTCTGTTGAAATTAAAGAAGATTTTAAAATAACAGCAGAACAATTTGTTTACTTAAAAAACAAGTTCATTAAAGCTGAAAACTTCAAACAGAATTTTAAGGAAAAAGGAATTATGTCTGTTCAGCAACATAAAAGAAAATTTTCAAATTTATATTTCAATGAAATAAAAAGGCTAAACATATTTCAAAATACTAAACCTTTCAACTTTAATAAAAACTCCTTACTTAATTATTAATAAGTTTTTCACCATTAAACTCCATCCCTAAATTAAACACCTAAACATAAAATTCATTTAAATGTTTATATCATTAAAAGCAATGTCAGAAAACTTCACAGTCTTATAGATTTCTCTGAAAACAATGTTGAGCATTCTATTGTAGTTACATTAATCAGAAATGGTTATGTGACTGAGTGTGAGTCTCTTCTGATTTAAGGGATTCTTTAAGAAGGAAGGTATCAGACAAAGTTTTTCTGACTTCAACATTCAAATGAAATCCATTAAAGGTTGCTGCAATTGAAAATTTTAAATCAAAATTTAGGAAAGTAAAGGTGCAAAAATAACCTTACAAAGAATAAAAATTGCTAAAAGCCAAGTGAGAGAGTAAAGGAGAATATATAAATTAAAATTGTCGGCATCCTAAACCAAATAGGGGGAGAGTACCAGGCCACTGATTTTAATTTGATTTAGGATCCCAACTCAAATAGGGGGAGATTGTTGGAACCTTAGTTTTTGATTTGAGTTAGGATCCATCCCTTTGGTCATAGACCATTTAATTACTCAGACTAAATCTCATTAAGATAAGAAAGCTGATAAAAATAATATATATAAAACATACTAAGAAATTTATATATACTTTTGGCTGAGAGAAATAAAGAGAAGGAATTAAAATTTATATATATTCTCTGCGATCGACAAATGTCGATCGGTGCTCGACGAAAGCCAGCCAGCGTTCGACAGTTTTGTTGCCAGCGCTCGACGAAAGCCAGCCAGCGTTCGACAGTTTTGTTACCAGCGCTCGACAAATCTCTATCAGAACAGCGGTCGACAAATTCCAGTCAGAATAGATCTCAGCGGCTAAGCATTCTCTAAACGACGCTCGACGAATCCAGAAGAGCTCGACAAATGTGTTATCAGCAATACTTTTATTATTATTATTATACAGCTAGACTAACATTAATATATTCATGCTTTTCTGATATAGCCGTTGCAGGCAATAAAGATTATAGCCGTTTTCAGAAGAGTAAGAGACGGAAAACTTATCTTCCCAAGGAATCTAATTAAAGAGACTTTATCTCTTTCCTTTTTCCTGGGCAAGAATTCAAATACCTTCTCCAGATTATATATAGAGCAGAAAATATGAGATAGATAAGAAATAGACAGGCATATACAACGGAGATACAACACTACAAGAAACCTCTCTTTTTGCCTAACATCTTCTTGCAGATCATACACATCCTGAGACAACAATCACAATCATTTGCTCAGGATCATCACTGCATAAGAAGAGGTGCTTGTTCAATCAAGAGAAGGAGCCTCCAGAACTGTCACCAAGCTCTATCAGACAGGGGGAGTCTTCTTCAACATCATAATCAGATCCTTTCAACACCATATCAGGATCTTCAAGAGTCTTCCTATACAGAGAAGAACATTATATTTTTCCCTTTCCCTTTCTCCCATCTTGTACAGGGTTATTAATCCCTTCAAAAGTGAACTCTCGGTGATAGGTCACCTTAGCAAAAACCTGACTGTGGTGAATTGGGCACCTGATCAAACCTCCATTGGTGTAAGGGCACATGATCAAAAATCCTAGTGGATTCCTACCAAGGGTGGTAGAAGAGTAGACTACCCAGATTTGGGGAACTACTATATTTCTGTGTGTCACCTGGAATGCTTCTTGTTTATGCTTTATTTTATTTCCTGTGCTGTGTTATTTATGCACTCTAGCTATTTGTGTTTATTACTCAGCAAACACTTATATATTTATATACCATTATTTTGAAACTAAAACTTAAGCAAGAGCTTTAAACTTATAATAAGAACTAAACTCACTTTCATACTTCAGTAAAAATCAAATCAGATTCTAAAATTCTATATACAGTTTTAATAAAATCTGAAAATGAAACTTCTGATAAACTTAAAGAAGATTTGAAAGAAAAGAAAATTATTTCTTTGAAAAATAAATTAATTAATGCTGAAAAATTTGAACAAACTTTTAAAAAGGAAATTGTGTATGTTCAACAAAATCAAAGAAATTTTACAAATTTATATTTTAATGAGATAAAAAGGCCAATATATCTAATTATAAGGCATTTTCTTTTATCTATCTTAAACTTTTATAATTAAATAAGCAGCTAAATGATTCATTGGAATTTCCTATCTTAAAAACAAAGTCAGATAACTTCACATTCTTACAGACTTTCTCCAAAATCATGTTGAGCATTCTACTCAGATTGCATAGATCAGAAATGATCAGAGCACTGAGTGTGAGTCTCTTCTGATTAAGGGGATTCTAAAAATTCCTTAGAATTCAATAACAGCTGTAGCAATTCATTTCATTAAAATCCTATTTAAAAAGAAAATCTAGGAATCAGAAATTGCTTAAATGTTTTTAAAGAAGAAGAAAATAATCTAATGTATGATTAAATGTTTTCTAAACAGAACAAGTAAATTTTCTATCTATTTTATTTTCTACATCTCCTCTAAGCTTTATACTTCTAACTGATATGCTTGCAGTAATTCTATTTTTTTTTGCTTAGGTATCCTAAACCAAATAGGGGGAGATTGTTAGAACACCTAGTCTTGATTTGGATTAGGATCCCAACTCAAATAGGGGGAGATTGTTGGAACCTTAGTTTTGATTTGAGTTAGGATCCATCTTTATGGTCATAACACATCTTGTATAACTTAGATCAATTTCCATTAAGACAGGAGACATGAGAAAATAATATATATATAAATAATACATGTTCTCTGGGTTCGACGAACGGCTATCTGCATTCGACGAACGGCGCTCTGCAGTCGACGAATGGTATTCATTCTCCGCTCGACGAAATCCAGCTATCTCAGCAGTCGACGAAGAACAACTATCTCAGCGGTCGACGATCCCGTCTCAGCGGTCGACGAAATCCAGCTATCTCAGCGGTCGACGATCCCGCCTCAGCGGTCGACGAAAAGTTGCGTTCGACGATCTCAAGTCTGCGTTCGATGAATATTCAGCAGAAGCTCAGAACAACGAATTAAATAATCAGATCGACGAACTTGAAGCTGAGCTCGACGAATTTCTACCAGCTTTATAATTTAGATATTCTCAGTTCGACTAATATTCTTATATTTGATTAAAGCAATATTTTAATCATTTATATTTATATATTGCTATATATTACTGCCTTTATAAATTAACATTATAGCCGTTGCAGCATTAAATATTATAGCCGTTGCAGATAAGCAAAAGACGGCAATTTATCTTCTCGAGGAATCTAGGAAAGGAAAGAGACATTATCTCCTTCCTCTCTTGTCGGGCAAGACTTCAAACAGCTCCAGTTCATATATACAAAGAGAAGAGAAGAAGGAAGACAGAACATAAACACAAAACAAAGTAGAAGAGAATAGGAAGAACCGAGAAGAGAAAAACAGAGAAGCAAAAAGAAGAAGCAGATCTAATATATTATTTATCTTCTTTTTGCTAACTCCTTTTTGCAGATCATCTTCATCCTGAGACACCAAACAATATCATTTTCTCAGGATCAAACTGCATAAGAAGAAAAGGAGTTATTTCAATCAAGAGAAGAAGCCTCCACTAACTGTCATCAATTCAATCAGACAGGGGGAGGACTTCAACATCATCTTCAAAGATCCAATCTCAACAACCCATCAAGATCTCTAGAGTCTTCTCAAGCAAAGAGAAGAACAATATATATTTTCCATTTTTCTTTCTACCTGTATAAAGGGTTATAACTCCCTTCAAAAGTTAAAGCCATTGGTGGCAGGGCACCTGATCAAAAAACTGTAGTTGGGTTAGAGCACCTGATCAAAAGCTCCCTTGGTGTGTGGACACCTGATCAAAAACCCCTTAGTGGCAGGGCACCTGATCAACAACCTGTAGTGGATTCCTATCAAGTGTGGTAGAAGAGTAGATGTACCCAGGTTGATTGGGGAACTACTATATTTCTTTGTGTCATCTGTGATGCTTGTCTATTTTCTGTGATGTGCTGATATCTGTGAATTTGTGTTAGTTTGTTTTTCATAACTCGCTTAATTACACATATTTATATATCACTATTTTTAAATAAACTAAAAAGTTTTAACTTAAGAACTAAACTCACTTTCACCATCCATTTGAGGGTGGAAAGCATTGCTAAATTTCAGCTTGGTACCCAACAGTTGGTGGATTAGCCTCCAATCATTCGATGTGAAGCACCCATCTCGGTCACTTACGATGCTACGGGGCACACAGTGCAATCGTACAATGCTATCTACATACAGCTTTGCCAACTTCTCAACTGAATTCTCCCTCCGGTTTGGAATAAAGTGGGATACCTTTGTCAAATGATCCACGATCACCCAAATAACATCATTCCCGCTTTGCGGCCTCGGCAAACCATGCACGAAATCCATAGAAATATATCGAATTTCCATTCTGAAATAGGCAACGACTTCAGGAACCCACCAAGTTTCCGACATTCTGCCTTCACAAATGCGCAAGTTTTGCCTTTTACCACGTAAAGGGTTAGGTCCTTCTTTAAACCTGGCCGCCAAAACAACTTTTTCATGTCGTGGTACATTTTTGTGCTTCCCGGGTGGATTGAGTACTTCGTAAAATATGCCTCATACATCAATTCCTCCCGCAACTTGCCAACATTTGGGACGCAAAACCGACTGTCATTCCACAAAAGACCATCGTCCAAGACAAACTCGGCAGCAGACCCAACCTCAGTCTCTACCAAGTAGCGCTTCATGCTTGCATCAAGCTTCAGGGCTTGTCGTATTCTGTCCGTGAGGTCGTATTGCACCTCCAGCCAGTTCAAGCACGCACTCGCGCTAGCGCTTCTATCCAAACAAGAGATCTCCAAGGCTTCCAAGTCACTGATCAGACGCGGATCATGTATCTGAATCCAGCTGGCTTGTGCAGAAGCCCTCTGTCTCAAAGCATTTGCGACAAGATTTCCCTTCCCATGCGTATAGTGAATTTCGAAAGTGTAGTCCCCAAGAAACTCCATCCACCTTCGTTGTTGCATATTTAGCTCCTTCTGTTTCAACAGATACTTCAAGCTCTTATGGTCAGTAAAGATATCAACTTTCACACTATATAAGTAATGCCGCCACAATTTCAGGGTGAATATCACGGCCGCCAACTCCAAGTCATGGACCGGATAGTTCCTCTCATGTACCTTCAACTAGCGCGAGCCATAAGCAATCACCAAACCATTCTGAAGCAGAACGCAGCCTAAGATGTTCCCAAAGGCGTCACTTTAAATTTCGTAGCCTTCCGTACCACATGGTAAACATAAGATTGGTGTCATGGTCAGACAACTCTTCAACTCCTCAAAAGCTCGTGCACACGCTGGTGACCATACAAACTTTTGATCCTTCCTTGTCAAAGTTGTGAGAGGAAGAGCGATCCGCGAAAAGTTCTCCACAAAGCACTGATAGTAGCCGGCAAGTCCAAGGAAACTCCTGACTTCCGCTACTGTTGCCAAAATAGACCACTCATGGATTGCCATTATCTTTGTCGGATCCACTACAATACCCTCTCCACTTACTACATGACCAAGGAACGCCATCGAGGCTAGCCAAAATTCACACTTGGAGAATTTGGCATACAACTAACTCCTTCGCAGGGTTTCCATAACTACGCGCAAATGAATCGCGTGTTCTTCTTAAGATTGTGAGTACACCAGTATATCGTCAATAAAGACGATCACAAACCGGTCGAGGCACTCTCTAAAGTTCTGTTCATCAGATCCATGAATACCGATGGTACATTCATCAAGCCAAATGGCATCACGGTGAACTCATAGTGCCCATAACGGGTACTAAACGCCATCATGGGAATATCACATTCCCGAATCCGCAACTGGTAATACCTGGATTACAAATCCAATTTTGAATGCACAGTTGACCCGACCAACTGATCGAACAGGTCATCGATTCATGGAATTAGATACTTGTTCTTTTCTGTTAACTTGTTCAGTTCACGTAAGTCGACACACAGACACAGGCTTCCATCCTTCTTCTTCATGAACAGGATTGGTGCACACCAAGGGGATGAACTTGGGCGTATATAGCCTTGCTCTAGCAACTCCTGCAACTGAATCTTTAACTCCACCATCTCCTTTGGCGTTATCCGTTATGGGGAGTGTGACACAAGCTTGGCACCTGACACCAGCTCTATCGTGAAGTCGATCTCCCACTGAGGTGGCTCCCCAGGGAGATCTTTGGGAAACACATCCGGATACTGCGATATGATAGGAACGGCACTCAAAGTGGGCTGAGGCTTTGTAGGCCCCATTAGCATGAAGCACAACTTCGCTCCCTGCCGAACTGCCTTGACTGCTTGGACCGCAGATATCAACATCTTGCTCGATCCATGCAAACCAGCAAAAGTAGTCGCACGTTCGGTATTACGCCCTAGTGTGACCTTCTTAGAAGTGCAATCAATGTATGTCTGCTGCTCCGACAGCCAGTCCATTCTAAAGATTATATCAAACTCTGAAATCGGCAACATCGATGCTTACAAATTAAAGTCCAGACTTCCGATCCGCACCTTAACAACACAAACTCAATTCGCACGCATTGAGCACCCATTCGGAAGCACCACATCCAACCTTTCCTTTGCCACAGACGAAGGCACCCCAATTTGTTGTATGAAGGCCTCCGACAGAAAGGAATGCGAGGCTCCATCATCAAATAGTTCTCTCGCCAGACAGTTAAAGATTAGGACAAAGCCGAATACACACTGATTTATCAAGCAATGTGCAAGGTATGACATATAAAAAGCAACAAAAGCTATATACTAACACATACATGTCACCACATCACTTTGTTTAATGGCCTCCTGCAAGCCAAGATTATATACTCGGGGCTGAGCTGGAGTATGATGGGATGCAGTCAATTCCACCGCCTTCCCTTTCTCTGCCACATATGACGCAACTGCCTTTTTGCTGCTGCGACACTCCCGAGCATAGTGACCTACATTGCCACAATTGTAACACGTGACTGGACCGCATCCAGTAGTCATTCCAGACACGGAAGATTGAGCTGGACCTGAAGGTCTAGCTCTCTTTCTCCACTTACCCTGCCCAGACTTTGCAGAGTCTGGTACTTTGAACTCCGGCTTCTTTACAGCCAAGTCCTTCTTACTTTGGACTCATTTCATGTCCTTCTCCAAGGAACTAGCAGCATTGACCAAGGTCATAAAACCTTGCGTCATCGGCCCAGACAGCAATAATCGCAGGTCATCCCGCAGACTCTCATAAAACTGATTGGTCTTACGCTCTTTATCTACAAATGTGGTGCCTGTATAATGCACCAACCTCATAAACTCGTGCAGATAGTCATCCACCATACTATCGCCTTGAGTCAATCGGTTGAACTGGTTCTCCATCTCAATACGCTGAGCAGATGGGAGATACCTTGCCAAAAACAATCTCGAAAATTCCTCAAACGAGACATCCGTCAGTTACCTTCTCGCCAATTGGTGCTACTCCAACTCCTCCCACCAAATTTGCCCCTCCCCATCCAAAAGGAAGGTTGCTAAGGTGACTTTCTGTCCTTCCTCCATTTTAGTAGCTGTCAAGGTTTTTCTAACTCTCGAGAGCCAGTCCTCAGCCTGAGTTGGGGTTCCTACCCCCGCAAATGTCGGAGGGTGGAAACTCAGAAAATGTTGCAGTTGTTGGTCTGAAGCTCATCTTGCCCTCACTGGCACTGGTCTTTCGACCACTGATTCAACTGCAACAATCGGCATCGGGTCCACCACGAGGGTAGGAAGTTGTACAGGTATAGGCCTTCCGGGTTGTGCATTGAACATAGCGAATATCGCCTCAGCTATTAACCATAATGTCTCAGCAGAAGGAGTAGGCACGTCTGCTGGTGCACTACTCGCAGTAGAGCGCGGGGTCAAGACTGCCCCGCTCCACTCCTAGTCGCCTATATATGTGCAATAGAACACAATTAACGACTAACATGAGCAAGAATCAATAAAGGAGCACTCAGGTTCCAAAACGATGCTACAAATAGACAAGTAATTCAATCCTAAAGTGGACATTGTCTGGTTAATTAAATGATTTAACGGCAACGCACACACGTGCTCACCACCCCTTAAAAGAATGTGACCACGAATTTGAACGGAAAGGAAACAAGACCCATAGCTGATACCAATTTGTAGCACCCTCCCCATCGCATAGAATATAACAGTAGGTCCGGCCGGGACCCCACGCCATATTAAATGAACAGTAAAGAGAGCTACGCAGTTAGCAGTTAAATCATTTCAAAGAAAAACATCTCAGCAAAATACATAGTCATACACAACAGAAGCATTTACTTAAAGTTAAACCAGATTACATTTTGTCCACTTGTTCACTAGTAACGAATATACATGACGTTATTTATATATAAAATGTTTACATCAACGGTGACTTCCAAACATCGGCACGCAGGCCGGCCACACATGAAAAATAGTGAACAAAATACTTTGGCCTTCAAGGGTCCGCACATCGCAGCAGCTGGGGTTCCAACGCGCTATTTCCTGCTTGTCTCGCCAGGACCTGTACAAACAACTCCACAACAACGTGGGAAAACAGGCAACCGGCCAGCTTTAGCTGACCAAAATATATAACGACCCCACCCCATTCCCGGGGCAGCGGTACTCCTTCCCCGCAGGCAAGAGTTAGCAGCATATACAACTATATCTGCAACCATCACCAACGTAGGCACTCACATCCTTACGCTTTGTGCTCTCATGTCACACTTACGGCGTACTCCTTGAGTTAAACCACGGATCTAAGTACTTTTTCAACTTAGATAAACTATGAGCTTTACCGTCAAGGTCATCATACCTTGTGGTTACTTTCCCAAAATTCCCTCAATGAAACGGAGGAGCGACCTCATCACTGACTGGCTAAGGGACGGGTTCGGTTCAACTTTGCACATGCTCATAACGCCGAGATCAACTATGTTCGATGCGAGTATGACTTCCCCTCGTGCCTGTTACATAAAGCTAGGCTCTTTGGGACCTTCCGCTTCTACAGTGCACACCCAGTGCTACACAGTGCAAATTGCTCTCTATTATGCTCAGCAATTGCGAGTCCATAGCTTTATAGAGTTTTCTCAGGCACGCAATAAGCAATAATCATCACCAATCCGGGCCAACCTGTCCAGATGGGCTTCACACAGTATGTCTATCTCTGTACTTAAATTCGGGACTCTATATGCAATTTCTGTGGGGATATCCATATCAACCCACCAGAAGAACTAATCCACTAATTTGTGAAAGTTTTCCCAATATTATGATAATCAAAGAAATAACATGTCCAAAGATTTAGATGGAGATTCGTTACCCTCGAAGCTCGTTTTGGTGACATAGCTCTACAGAAAATCCAACTGAGCACTCAAAAAGAAGCATGGAGAAGCTTGTTAAGGGTTGGAAGGATCCCTACCCTTCCCACTTGCTTCAGTTGAGTTCAAGCGGATGGAAAGAACCGCATCAGGTTGCTCTCCGCGGATCTGGAAACGTCTCACGATTTGGAGCTTCGGAGCTCCGTCAATGGCAGAAGATACCTACTTCTTCTTCCTCGAGTTTTCAGCAATCACACATTTGGAGAGAGAAAGAGGCGGTAGAAATAAACTGATAGTCATCTCTCAATCCTTCTTTAAATGATTTTGAAATAATCCTAGCCGTCCGATTTAGTTTTTTGAACGATTTGGACAGTTGCGATGAAGGATCGGCACTTCTGTTTCCGTCAAAAAAATCGAATCAGGTCAAAAATCACCGCTCTGTCTGAATTCATCGAGTGATGATCTAAATTCGTCGAGACATTCACATTCGTCGAGTCCTTTCGACAATTCGTCGAGATCCTTTTGACGATTCATCGAGACCACTCGAGACACTTCAAGAAATCGCTGAAACATTGTGTTCGTCAAGACTTGTCGAGACCATTCGACGATTCGTCGATATCATTCGACGATTCATCGATAGCATTTGACGATTCGTCGAGACATTAGAATTTCGCCGACTAAGTCTAATTCGTTGAGACCTTTCGATGATTCATCGAGTCCATTCGACGATTCGTCGAGTCCACTCGATGAATTCTGGCAAAACTCCTTGAATTTCTTGCACATGAAAACTAGGGTATTACATTAGCACATGATGTCATTCCCAAACAACAGCTCCAGATAATGGAAATTCTAGTTCTGAATAAAAGAATCAACTGGGGAAAAAGCTCCTGAAGTTAATATGACATAAATATGCCTATAAATAAAATTCCTACATGAGAATTATGAACCAGGTCCTCTTACACCATTATCCAATGGTTTGCAAGTCAAAGGGTGTGCTTATTCCTCCTGGTAAGAGGATGAATATTGGAATCTTTTCCAAGTGGACCAGAAAGATCCTGAAGCCTGGTCATCCACCCCCTCCCCTCCCCACTCCTCCTACTTCTCCAGTCCTACAGGATCATGAGACAATCCTACCAGGTAATCCAAGGGATAATCCAGCACATGACCAGGCAGCAATTCCACCATATATCATTCTAGATGATACCACTGTTCAAAACTTCCAGTCCATTCCATCTACTCTAACTCCAGAACCTACACTACAGATTCCTCTCCAACCACAACTGATGGAACATGGTCTTCCGCATCTCCTAGGATTGAGAATAACAAATCCTGTGTGTATTTGATCTTGTGTGTTTAAGTGTGCAGGAAACAAAGTCCATTTGACTCAAGGATAACATAAGAAGGTTGCCTCCAAAATTGGGCCAATAATTCCAACATGCCCACTAGCGCCTGCGGTAGCACCTAGCGTCCGGCGCTAGCGGTGATCAGCGCAATCTTGGGAGTACATTTAGAAGGCGCTAGCGCCATGCGGTAGCGGATAGCGCAGGCGGTAGCGCGGAGCACAGAAGGCAAGACGAAAATGTTTCCTCTGATTGAAAATTCTCTCGCACCGAATATGTCCTAATCTGGGATAGCGCCAGCAGTAGTGATAGCGCAGGCGCTAGCGCTGAGGCTATAAATAGGACCCCTCTTCTCTCATTTCTAGAGACATCGGAGAGAGAGGTTGAGTGCTAGAATTCCAGAGCCTGATTTGGCCGAAAGTTGATCTACCACCAAAGCTCTACAAATTTCTGAAGGAGGACTTCTTCACGCTGAATCCAAATGACGTCCGCTTCAATAATGCTTATCCTACAGCGGATCATCGTCTCCAACTTCAGAAGTTCTTCAAGAGGGATTTATTATTATTATCATTTCATTTTCTTTGTAAACCGTTAGAGAATTCGCCTCGTGTTGGCGACTAGGTCTGGGTAGGACTTAGGGAGGAAATTCGCCTTATGTTGGCGACTATATCTAGGTTAGGTCTAGGGGGTGCTCGAGGCCATATCCGGGGTTGGATTGGCTAGAGCGACTTGAGGCCGAATCCGGGGATGGATAGGCTAGGGCCACCGATTCGTGGGGTTGCGAGTCGGGATAGAAAACAAAAGGAGTTTATTATTATTCGCCACCAATTTCTAGCGTTATAGAAATCAACTTTTGTAAAACCTTATTTCATATTAATAAAGCATGTCTCTACTTTATTTCAATTGTTTTGTTTAATTTCTCACCCTTATTTCATATTAACAAAAGGAGTTTTATTTCAAGATATTCATAATATAAGAAAAAGTTTTAAAACCCTTATTCACCCCCCCCCCTCTAAGGGCGCCTACCGATCCAACAAGTGGTATCAGAGGGGTTTTATTCCAATCGACTTAACAACCGGGAATAATGACGTCTCATGATCTCGCTTCTACAGGTGGGGTAAATTTTTATGAGGAAGAAAAATCTCTTAAACCACCTTTATTTGAAGGAACAAATTATAAAGGATGGAAAATTTTAATTGAAAAATTTATTAAAACAATAGATATCGAAGCATGGAATTTAGCAATCGTTAGACCAGTGGATGAATCAAATAAAAAGGAACGTCATCTTAATGCAAAAGCCAAGCACTATTTATTTTGTGGTTTATCAAATGAAGTTTTCAAATCAATATATTGTTTTTCTAGTGCATACAAGATATGGAAATTTCTTGAAGAAATGTATGATCTTCCTCTCACAGGTATGGAACAAACACAGGAGGAGAAGGACATACAAGCATTCACCACTATTCAAGAAGATCTCTCTCGTAGCAAAATCATGGAAAGTGTCTTAGACGAAGAGAACAATACATTAAGAGAAAAAGAAGATGAAACTTCATCTATAAAGGAGGAAGGCCTGGAAAATGAAAAAGGAACTTCATGTTCACATCTTACCTCTTCTGATAGCGTTGTAAGAAAGTCTGATCCTTCTTCTTATTTCCATATACTAAAAATTGCTAAATGTAAAATGAAGAAATTAAAAATTGCTAATAAAAAATTACGCTTAGAAAATAAAAGTTTAAAAACGAATTCAGAATCCAAATATGATATGGCTTCTCCATCTTGCCCAAAAATTGAAATCTTAAAACCTTGTTTTGATTGTAATAATATGAAAGAAAAATTCAAGGAACTTGAAAAAGAACTTATTTTTGTAAAAGAACATAATGAAAATTTATTCTTAGAAAATTCATCTTTGAAAAGTGATTGTACTACATGCGAAAATTATAAAATTGAAATCAAAGAGATGGACGAAACATTTGATGAATTTAGAAATGACTATCAAAATCATATTGACTCTATTGTCCCTACTCTTAAAAATAGCACAATAGCTTATAATAAAGCTAGGCATAATCTAAAGATCAAGAATGATGAATTAAAATCAAAAATCAACTTGCTTATGAAAATTATAAATACAAATTCTCAATATCAAGCTATATCTAAAAACAAGTTGAATGTGAAGATGAATATCTCAAATAAGCCAAATAATGGGAGTAAGAAACACAAAGTGTTTGTAAATCTAAATCAAAATCATCATTATTTACAAAATCATGTTTCTCCCAACTCAAAATTAAAATTGCAAAAATTTCCTATAAACAATACCTTCAATAATCATTACAATCATAATCTTCAATATAAAGATAATCACAATAGAAATTTGATGCATAAGAATAACAATAAACCAAGATTGAATGGGGGCCCAAAATTAAAACTGAAACATTAACTTCACATGAAAGGACCCATTCATCAATATCTACCCACAAACCTACACGTTATATTTGGGTACCCAAAGGAACCACCACACTTGGTCCCCTTTGGATACCTAAATCTCTTATTCATTAGGTATCACCAAATGCATGAAGTAGAATATTTTCAAAAATGAAATATACAAATTTTCTACTTCATGATATCCTCTATTGTCTTTTTATTTTTCTTTTTGTTTTCTTATCTCTTTTTGCAATCATGGTATGGTCATCATATAGACACAAGACATTATCACTTAAAGATTTATAAATCAAATTTGTTGGATCTGATGGTGCCCTTAGAGGGGGGTGAATACAGGGTTTACTGTTTTTAAGATAAATTGATAGATTTTATAAAAATAGAAAAACTTTTCGGCTCTTTAGCTAATGCCTGGCGTTATATAGTTAACGCCGGGCGTTATCTCCTCAAAAATATTTTTGCAGAAATATTCAAAGTGATTTTACTTGCACAATCTTAAGTGAAATAAACTTTCAAACAATCAGAGATAATGAAATGAGTATTATTTATTTCAAGAAGAAGATTACAAAACATTTAATTTCAATAAAGCTTGAAATAAAGGCGACAAGATAAAAATCACTTTTTTGTTCCTTCACCGGTCCTTCTCTCAAGGACCGGTTGGCTATAGCCTATCTATCCCCAGATAAGACCTCTAACCACCCCCTAGATCTACCCTTGACCTAGTCACGACGCACAAGGCGGCGAATTACCCCCTAAGCCGCACAAGGACCTAGTCGTCATACGCAAGGCGTCGAATTCACTGCCGTTACAAGAAAATATAAAAATATAAAGATAAAATCAGAACAAAAGACTCCCTAGAATGAAGAGCGCTGAAGGAGATGTTGAAGATACGCCATGACCACATCGGAGTTGAAGCGAGCGTCCTTCTTCAAATTTGTCGTTGGAAATCTCCTTCTCACTCTTGTTCCTCAATGTTGGTGTTGGGAGTTCTCTCTGAAATCGGAATGAAATGCTCTCTCAGATCTCTGGAATGAAGGCTTCAATGCATCTCACTTGATCAAACGAAATCATGTCTGAAAATAAACACGGGAGCTAACGCGCGACATTAAGAGTTAACGTCAGCGTTAAGCATCGTATACGGCAGTTGCTGAGATCGTGCAAACCGTCGGGATCGTGGCAGATCGTGACTCAACGCGGGCGTTAAGAGCCAACGCTGGCGTTGTCTCTGGCTTCTCGATGGATTCCTTCTCGACGACATTTCATCTCGACGGATTCCTTCTCGACGGAAGTTAACGTGGGGCGTTAACTACTAACGTTAGCTCTCTTTTCAGAGAATCGTCATCAATCAGCATCCTGTTCATAGGGTTATATAACTATAGTACCTGCACACTATAAACACATGCAAGATCAAATACATAGTGTGATTTGTTATTTCTCAAACTAAGAGAAGTGGAACACAAGCTCCAACAAAATTATCCAATTGTAAAGTCATGTCCTTTATTTCTAAAGACCAATCTATTCTTCCTAAACTCATTATATATCTATATATCATATATCACCAACATAAATTGAATTCAAAAATTTTCTATGTGATATGATTTCAAACATATACTACTTCATAGGATTTTAAATTTGCTTAAACATCTCCACTTCATATGACTTCAAATTTATAAATAAAACGTAAAACAAAACCTTCAAAAACTACCAAAGAAGGACCAGATAAAAATAGTCAAACATCAAAAAACAACAAAATTAAACATTGAAGATAGCGTTAGCGCTAGCTGATAGCGTCGGCGCTAGCAGACAGTATCCAAGAACATGTGTTCAAATTCCTGTATTATTACAAAACTGAAAACTTAGTTCCCCTCAGGACATTCCTACTCCTCTACTCTTTCTCGTCTATCTCCTCCACACTAGCACTTGGAGATCGTCTTCTGCGACTCCTCCAAATTGAATGACGTGGTGGATCCTGTACTGGGCTATCCCACTCCCTTCGCTCCGGTGTTGATGGATTTAGCTTTAATGCCTTGATCATGAACTTCATCATCTTCTTTATACCGGAAACATCTTTCTCCACTCTTGTCATCTGCTCTCCCATTTCTTCTCGAAAAGAATCAAATGAATCATCTCAAGCCCCTCGGGATGACGCTCCTCGTCGGAGTGGTGGTCGAGTAGATGTTGATGGCTCATCTGGGAGGGATGTAGCTCGTAGGTGTGAGGTACTATATATAGGAGGAAAGCAATCTATCAAGTAAAAACCAATCTCAGTAGAAGGGTACCTATGAAGAATAACCATCTGTATTATGCCACCAAGCAGAAGATTGTTGTACTCTGACGAGAAGGATCCCGCAACTTGTATGTATATCTGATCAATGAAAGCAACAAGTCTGCAACATCGAATCTCTCCTCCTCAAGAATAAAATATGAGACAAGACTAAACTGTGCAGTAATCTTTGTCGTGTCGCCCAATTTCAGTAAGATAGTGTGGCGTAAAACGTCCTGTACTGTAAGGGCATCCACTGTAAGTGACCCCGCCATTTGGATCAAACTCCTACACTCCCTGTGGTGGAGTACCATATTTAGATTTGTCCAATCCTTATCAACTCAAAACTTTTCAACCACATCCAACTTATTTGGATGCTCGGTCAACCCAAACGTCATCCTCAAGTCATCATGAGTAATAGTAACCACTTTTCCCTGCACCTGAGACCGCACTCCTCCATCCAGATAAGTCTATGATGGGTCTTCCAAGTGCGTATAGAACTCTCATACTAACTCCAAAGAAAACCCCTCCGAAAGAAACACATTCAACACTTCGGAGGTTGCGAACAGTTGCATGATGTGATGGTATCTTGGCATGGAAAACTTCACGTAATATGGGACACCTACTATTGCTGCCTCCACGGCAAGTCATGCGTGTTTCTTTCCTTTTGATCCAGGAACCATCTGCCACATTATAAGAGAAGTTAAAATCAAGCAAAAATCACTAGCGCCCGACGCTGACACTAGCGTCTGCAGTAGCGCCGGCGCTAATCCTCTTATCTAAAATTTGTAGATCTCTCTACTATAAAATATTTCCAAATCCCAAATTACTAGATCCAAGAAACCCACATAATCTAAGCTAAAATCAAAACTAAAAATCTTCATAAAAATTATAAAAATAGTGAAGATCCTCTTTTTGAACTAACCCTATTCTAGATCTATCATCAAAATAAAAAGTTCTTTTTTAAAAGAGTTCATATATCTACATCACAAACATCAAAATCAAATATTTAGAACAAGAACCATAAAAAGATGAAGATTTGTTCTAGATCCTCCCTTCAAAAATAAAAGAATCAAGCATTGCAGATCTAGCATCTAAAACCACTTGATAACTTCATATATCTTCATCTTGATCATCAAAATCAAAGTTTAAAACAAAAATCCTAAGAAATGATGAAGTTTTACCTTAGATCTATACGTGGGTTGCGGTATCTTTTAGGGTTTTTTGGGAGAGCTTGAGGAGGAATGGCCGAAATAAGAAAGTGAAAAGGGAATTAAATAAAGCAGCGCTATCGTTAGTGCGAGCGGTATCGCTTGGTTATGCTTTTATTAATTTTTACAATTTTCTAAAATACCTACAATTATTCTCTATTATATGTACTATATAGTTCCACAGTTCTGTTTTGAATTGATTTTTGAAAAATTAAAACAAAAAAATTACAAAAGCCAAAAAGCCAAAAATATTTCTTCTTCTTTGTTCATTTGTTTAAATTCTATTTCTAAATGCAAAAATTAAATACATAAATATAAAACAAAAAAATTGTATGGAATTTATTGTGATAATCAAGCATGTTTTAAACTATCTTTAGAACTTCTACAATGTTCCAATTTATCTTGTCAAACTACTTTGAACATTGTTCTTATCATGCTTTTATATATCTATTAATATGTGCATCTATTATATTGTACAAGTAGTGTAGAACCAAGCTTAGCATGCCTCTAAGTATGAGTAAATGTTTTATGGTTGATAATGATATTTCTTCACTCACTTTTTGGCTAAGTCTACTTGTGTTTTTAATCTAAAGATGCTTACTAGTGTATTGTAATTGTACAATAAATTATATTTGCACAAGTATCTTACCTACACTACACTTATTTGCACTATTAAATATTAAGAAAAGTGGTTGTACTTTCAAAATCTAATTGGTTTGCAAAGCAAGTGTAATCGGAGAACTTTGTACAAAACAAAAAAAAAACATGAAATAAGTTGACAAAGTTATCTCCACCAAGCACTTCTTGAAACTCCTAATAAGTCTTAATAAGCGTTGTGAGGTTGGGCACCTTGGAAAGATTAGTAAAGTGTCTTGTGCAAACCTTTTTTCTTTTTTACACCACTTATTCTTAAGTACACTGGATCAAAAAAAACTGAAAAATAAAATTGTGTGATCCCCCAAGCACTATTTTGCACCCTGATAAGTCTTAATGAGCATTGTGTGTGCAAAGCACCTTGGTAGTTGTACATTTTTTGTGCATAAAACGTGTGTGGAAGTAAACTTATTTGTGTTCTATTGTGCACTTTACTCTACATATGTCTTGTATTTTTTGATTATAACATTTGTTTACTCTTTTCAAAATACACTTTTGTGCACATCATTATCTTCCATAACACTTCTTCTCATGAGTATTGGATTCTAATGCTAATTCTATAATATTTTTTATATCTAAATGCACTAGATAACCTAGCATGCTCTCTACAATATTTGGTATGTTTTGACTTTATGAATTAGAATAACTTTGTAGTAATCTCTTTTTCATACATCTCTTTCATGCTTGGTTACTTCATGATAATCTTTTCAAAGAAAAATGATTTACAAAAACATCTTTTTCATTTTATGAATCATCATGTCTTACAAAGAGATGTTTGTTGTATTTTTTTTATATAAGTCTTCCGCAACATTACATTTACCTTGTATTCTTTTCATGCTTATCTCAAATTTTTTCCAACTCAAATTTTCTTTGGTAGACTTGCATGGTAAATGTTATATTATTCCTTTTAAAGCTAAAAACTCTGATTTATTTCTATGAGCATACTTATGCTAAAAACTCTGATTTATTTCTATGAAAATTATTCTAAAAACTCCTTATCATTTTCTTCTCTCTCAAAGCTCGATCATGCCTTTATCTTATTATCAAAACTATTATGTGTTTGCTTCCTTTACCCACTTTTGCTAATAACAAAAGGAGGAGAACTACCATGATAAATAAAATCAGCTATCAAAATATTATTAATTAAGATGATAGCTTACATATTAGGGGAGCATTCACTTAGGGGAGCATGTATTTAGGGGGATCAATTATAAGCACTAAAATTGATAATTATCCTAAGTCATCACTCTCACACACACAAGTAGGTTTCATCATGCTTATATATTAATGCTATGATTTATCATTAATTGATTTGTTATTATCAAAAGGGGGAGTTTGTTGGAACATGGTCTTCCGCGACTCCTAGGTTTGAGAATAACAAATCCTATGTGTATTTGATCTTGTGTGTTTAAGTGCGCAGGAAATAAAGTTCATATGACTCAAGGATAACATAAGAAGGTTGCCCCCAAAATTGGGCCAATAATTCCAACATGCCAACTAGCGTCGGCGGTAGCACCTAGCGCCCCACGCTAGCGATGATCAGCACAATCCTGGGAGTACATTTAGAAGGCGCTAGCGCCAAGCGGTAGCAGATAGCGCAGGCGGTAGCGTGGAGCACAGAAGGCAAGATGAAAATGTTTCCTCGGATTGAAGATTCTCCCGCGCCGAATATGTCCTAATCTGGGATAGCGCCGGCGGTAGCGATAGCGCAGGCGCTAGCGCTAAGGCTATAAATAGGACCCCTCTTCTCTCGTTTCTAGAGACATCAGAGAGAGAGAGGTTGAGTGATAGAATTCCAGAGCCTGATTTGGCCGAAAGTTGATCTCCCACCAAAGCTCTGCGAATTTCTGAAGGAGGACTTCTTCACGCCGAATCCAAACGATGTCCGCTTCAACAATGCTTATCCTACAACGGATCATCGTCTCCAACTTCAGAAATTCTTCAAGAGGGAGTTTTTATTATTATCATTTCATGTTCTTTGTAAACCGTTAGAGAATTCGCCTCGTGTTGGCGACTAGGTCTGGGTAGGACTTAGGGCGGAAATTCGCCTTGTGTTGGCGACTAGATCTAGGTTAGGTCTAGGGGGTGCTCAAGGCCATATCTGGGGTTGGATTGGCTAGAGCGGCTTGAGGCCGAATCCGGGGAAGGATAGGCTAGGGCCACCAGTTCATGGGAATGCGAGTCGGGATAGAAAACAAAAGGAATTTATTATTATTCGCCACCGATTTCTAGCATTATAGAAATCAACATTTGTAAAACCTTATTTCATATTAATATAACATGTCTCTACTTTATTTCAATTGTTTTGTTTAATTTCTCACTTTCTTAATCACATATTATTTCAAGATATTCATAATATAAGAAAAGTTTTAAAACCCTTATTTACCCCCCCCCCCCCCTCTAAGGGCGCCTACCGATCCAACAACAACAACAATAACCATCCATCACCATCTCTGTTGAAAATCTTCCAGACATCCATTCTCTTCCTCAACCACAATCTCTCTTAACTCCAGAAGACAATCAAGCGCAATCCCCTATCCACCAAAATTTCACAGACTTCAATGAAGATTCTACAACACTTCCTCCAGTTATCCTATCCACACCTCCACTTACCTCTACCACCCATTATACACCACCCTTTGATGCTGAGCAAATAATTTCCAAAGCAGTGGGACTGGCTGCTGGTACCTTTGTTGATCTGCTGGCCACCCAAGCCAGAAAATTCAATTGAAAGTATTCTCAGATGGAGTCTGAGATACAAGAATCAAAAGAGACACTTATGGCACTACAATCCTTTGTGTCCTCCTCAATGGTGAACAAATCTTTCTTATCCTCTCTTGTCAGTAAGGTTCAGAAAGGGGGAGAATGTTCATGAGGAGGAAGTGGATTCCCAAGAAAAGGAGAGTGGCCAGGAGAAGGACAAGAATGTTGAAACTCTGGATGCCCAAGAAAAGGAGAGTGTCCAGGAGAAGGAGAAAGATCTTGAAGAAAATGCCCCAGATGCTGAAGTTCTTGATCCCAACAGAGTTACCATCTTTCAAACAGGAATAATCCAGGGGGAGTCTCCTGCAGTAGCCCAGGGGGAGATGTTGGCATCAACTCAGGGGAGATGAACAATGGGAGCTCTTCTCAGATGATCTGCTCTTGGATGAAGTTTCAAAAATTGCTAAGGAGGCTGCTCAGACTGTTGAAAAAGATGCACAATCTCAAGGGGAGCCTCCCAAAGAAGATAATATTCATCAAGAAGCCATCAAGACTGTTGAAGAAGAAGATGAGTCATTGTTGTTTGCAGCAAGGAAAGTGACACAATAAGTCTTCTCAAGAAAGAGGAAAACTCCTCTAAAGGAGTAGAATAATACAGGTGAACAATTCATATAGAAATTTCTCAGTAAACATAGTTGAAGTTATATAATTATGGAAGACAATTTTATTTATTGGAAGTTAATCATGTTGATCTATGCTTCTGTGCAATAATAGTAAGAACGTCTCTATACAGGAATACAAAATAAGGTTGTTGCTTCTCCTTCATATCTTACAGCAGCAAGCAAACTAAGAGTACAGAGATCACAGAGGATCACAAGCTTATAACCCTTGCATACTTCTCTACTACAAGAAAGGGTTCATCATATACAGATCCTCAAGAACATCAAAAGATAGCATCATGTGTGATAGCTGTAGAAGGATTTATATAACAGAATCCTTCTCTTCATATTCCTCTTTATTTCTCATTTCACTTATTCTGTAACTGAAAAAGAGTCCTAAATATCCATCTTTAAAGGATTCAATTGGTTCTAAGATTCTCCTTATCAAAAGACTCAGTGGTTCTAAGAGTCTCCTTGTCAAAAGACTCAGTATGTGGTTCCAAGAGTCTTCTTATCAAAAGACTCAATGTTGGTTCTGAGACTCTCCTTATCAAAAGACTTAGGCACTAGATAGTGCAATCCTACTAGGTGGTAGAATAGTGGACTACCCACATTTTGGGGAACCACTATAAAAAATTTGTGTCTTCTGTGTTTGCTTTTCTGTGCTGTCCCCTTTACTATTTTCTATTTTATATTTCCAGCATTTACTTTATTCTGTTTGGTTGTGTTGATTGCATAGTTATTAGAATAGTTTATTATTATGTGTATGCATATTTAGGGTAAAGTTTTTAAAATTTCTATTCACCCCCCCCCCCCTCTAAAGAAGAACCAGAGGTTGCACTGTGCACTTTCAGGGATGCATCTGGATCTAGTGGTATCCTGAAAAGGCATCAAGGAAGCTCATCACAGAATAACCGACGGCTGAATCAACCAGCGCATTGATTCGAGGCAGGGGATAATAATCCTTCAGTCAAGCTTTATTCAACAAAGAAAAGTCAACGCACATCCTCCAGCCCCCAGCGGCCTTCTTCACCATTACAACATTTGAGACCCAGCCTGGATACTGGATCTCAGATACAAACTCTGCCTCCAACAGTTTCTTTACTTCCTCGCGGATGGGTTTAACCAACATGATGGCACTTTCCCTCTTCTTTTGGCGGATAGGTTTAACCTCATGGTCTAGATTGAGACGCTGACACGCGACTTCTGCATAGATTACAGGCATCTTCGCGGCGCTCCATGTAAAGACGTCCACATTCTCTTGCAGAACTGCCACCATCTTTATCTTCTCCTCTGCCTTTAGCGCTCCACCGATCTTCAGCAGCCCGAGCTCTCCGCCTTCCGAGGATACTTCTACTTCCTCTACCTCCTCTGCAGCCTCCAGCCTAGTCATTCCTTCCAATACCCGATCAGCTTCCTCCTCCTCCTCCATCCAGCTGATAGTGCTTACCGCGTTCAGATAGCAATCTCGGACGGCCTTAGGATCACTCCGGATCCTTATTTGGGCGTCCCCTTGGCAATACTTCAAGCACAGATGGTAGGAGGATGGAACGACCTTGAAGGTGTTGATGAGTGGTCTGCCAAAGATCGCACTTTAACAGCTCGGCGCGTCAATGATGATGAATCGGCACTTAGTCGAATTGCCGCTGAGGGTCACCCGTAATTCCACTCCTCCTTCCACCTCCATTCGTTCACCCGAGAAACCAAAGAGAGGTTCATCCGAGGCAATCACCTTGCTAGCCTCCACCTCCAGCCCGTCAAACATCTTCTTCAAAATGGCATTCACTGAACTCCCATTGTCTATCAGGATTCGGGTGACGGTGAAGTCTTCAATGGCAGCATGAATCATGAGGGCATCATGAAAAGGGTTCTCATTCCTCAGCATGTCCTCTTTGGAGAAGGTGATCTCATCCAGTGGGGGCAACTCTTGGGAGGTCGAAGCGACGCTCCTACGGTAGATTTGGTGGATACTAGCCTAATGGGAAGCTCCGAGCCCTGCTCCTCCCTGGATTAATCCTACTACACCCCCTCCTCCTTGGGCTCCTCGACCTCCCTAGTCGACCCGATCCTCATTCCTCCCCCGAACGGGTGTCGGGCCCACCACCGGCTCCACTGGGATCTCTTGCCTCTGTTGCTCTCCTCCAGCTCCTGCACTGAGCCATCTCCTGGCCTCCCAAAAATCAGGGCAGACCATCATTATGTGCCCCTCCACCTAGTGTAGCTTGCAGTATAAAGGGATCTCCTCCACATGGTGCCTCCTTCGGTTATTCCTCTGGTTATTTCTATTCCCCTGGCGGGCAATAGCTATCGCTTCCATGCATCCTTCCTCCTGACACCTTTCCTGCCGATCGTGATTTCTCCCCTCTGAGGAGAACCTCCTTCCCTGACCCGGTTGTTGTGGTCTTCCCACCAGTTTCCACAGCGGTCGCTGCTCTGGTACCTGGTACCTTCTTTCTTCCTCTCGCCGTTACGGAGCCACAAATAGCCTCCTTTCTTCCAGCCTCCTTGGCCCCTCCTACCTTCTTAGATCTTCCCTTCTACTCGGTTCTTCCTTCTTACCAGCTAGTTGCCTCCTCTCCTGCTACTTGGGCTCCGCCCTTTTTCCCTGCACAAGGACTTTCTCCTCTTCTTCGCCTTCTTCCCTGGTCAGCCTGGTGAGCCTTGCCAGGAACCCTCGGTTCTTTGACTCCACCTGAACGAACTTATTAGATCTCTCAATAAGTTCTTCGTAAGAGAGGGGAGGATCCCTGCAGATTTCGAGCTTGAAGAGGCCCTCCCTGAAGAAGAAAGTGAGGGACAACTGAAGGGTGAATCCATCCACCTCCTGGATACCCAAGACTTCTTCCTGAAAGCGGTCGATGTACTGACCCAACGTCTCGTGCACTCCTTGCACCAGATAGAAGAGTTCAGTCGCCTCCTTCTTCCTTTTCTTAGACGTGGTGAACCTCATCATCAAACCCCTCTGCAAGTCTTCAAAGCAGTAGATGGAACTGGCCGACAGCTGGTGGAACCAGTCTCTAACCTTCCCCTGCAAGGTGATCGCAAAGAACCGGCATTTGAAGATGTCCGTCATGTTCCAGATGAAAAGCATATCCTTAATCCATTGAAGATGACGGATCAGATGATCCCTCCCGGAGTAGTAGTTGAGGGCAGGCTCTCTGAACTCTTCTGGGATGGGGGCAGCCAATACCTCACAACTAAAAGGGCTCCTTCCACCCAGACGACGATCCTCTATGTGGCGAGTCACAACACTATACTCGCCACCCGCGCGAGTATCTGGGAACCTCACCGGGTTCTCCACTTCTCGAAACCTGATCCCCTGGAAACTCACTGGGTAATACTGTGATCGCCCCGGTCACTCTGGCTCCTCTGCTATTGCTTCCTTCCCTACTCGCCTAGACGACACCCCTTCCTCTGACGGGGTATCGCGGAGAGGCGGGGTTGTCGTGACCTCGGCGCGAGGAACCAGCAATGCTCGCAAGGTATCTTCAATTAGCCGCACGAACTCTTCGAAGTCGACCCTCCTTACGAACTCGCTTCCGCTCGCTGAGTCTCCACTTGCCCTTTCCGGCTCGCCTCCTTCCACCATCTTGCCCGCAACAACGATCTTTCTTCCTCTGACTACGGTCAACGCTCACCGCACCAAAGTGTTGAAGCCAGGAAAATCCTAGCTCCAAATGATCGGACCTAGAGGTAGCCAAATGTTACTGATTCCACGCTTCAGCGACTTGGATCTGAAGGTTAGCGTGAAGAAAAAAAGGGGACAATAAACAGACCCCGGAGAGCTTAGCAGGGAGGTCCTACCACGTATCTGAAATCTTAAGTAAAAAACTTCCACTCCACGACCATAGATGGCTGAGCTTGGTACTAGAAAGGCACTAGCTTGATAAAAAAACCTCGCCTATATGGGGGGATTGATCTCTGATTTTTCAAGTGTCATTCATGGTAACCCTGAGGGTCTATTTATAGACAAATTCCAAAAGGAGGAGGCTATGTGTATGTGTGTGCGTGCGTGCGAGCGTGCATGCGTGCGTTTGTGTGTGCGTGGGCGTGTGTGCGTGCGTGCGTACGTGCGTGTGTGGGCGGGCGGGCGGGCGGGCGGGCGGGCGTGCCTGCATGCGTGCGTGCGTGCATGCGTGTGTGTGTGCGTGCGTGGGCATGCGTGCGTGCGTGCATGCATGGGTGTGCGTGCGTGCATGCGTGGGTCCGTGCGTGCATGCGTGCGTGGGTACGTGCGTGGGTGCGTGCGTGGGTGCGTGTGTGGGCGTGCGTGGGCGTGCGTGTGTGCGTGCGTGGGTGCGCGGGCGTGCGTGCGTACATGCGTGTGTGCGTGCATGCGTGCGTGCGTAGGCATGTGTGTGTGTGTGCGTGCGTGCGTGTGTGCGTGCGTGCGTGCGTGCATGGGTGCGTGTGTGGGTGTGCGTGCATGCATGCGTGCGTGCGTGGGTGCGTGGGCGTGCGTGCGTGCGTGGGCGTGTGGGCGTGCGTGCGGGCGTGCGGGTGTGGGCGTGCGTGCGGGCGTGCACGCGTGGGTGCTTGCGTGGGCGTGCGTGCGGGCGTGGGTGCGTGCGTGGCCATGTGTGTGCGTGCGTGTGTGCGTGCGTGCATGCGTGGGCGTGCGCGTGTGCGTGCGTGCGTGGGTGCGTGTGTGCATGCGTGTGTGCATGCATGCGTGGGTGCGTGGGCGTGCGTTTGTGCGTGTGCGTGGGCGTGCGTGCGTGCGTGGGCGTACGTGCGTGCGTGGGTGTGTGTGCGTGTGTGCGTGCATGTGTGGGCGTGCGTGCGTGCGTGGGTGCGTGCATGGGTGCGTGCGTGTGTGGGCGTGTGTGGGCATGCGTGCGTGCGTGCATGCGCGCGTGCATGCGCGCGTGCATGCATGGGCGTGTGTGCGTGCATGCGTGCGTGCGTGCGTGCGTGGGTGCGTGCGTGCGTGCGTGCGTGGGTGCGTTCGTGCATGCGTGGGTGCGTGGGTGCGTGGGCGTGCGTGCGTGCTTGTGTGGGTGTGCGTGCGTGGGCGTGCGTGCGTGGGCGTGCGTGCGTGCGTGGGTGCGTGCATTGGCATGCGTGCATGTGTGCATGCGTGCGTGCGTGCTTGGGTGCGTGTGTGGGCATGCGTGGGTGTGTGCGTGCGTGGGTGTGTGTGCGTGCGTGTGTGCGTGTGTGCGTGTGTGCGTGCGTGCGTGGGCGTGCGTGCGTGCGTGCGTGCGTGGGTGCGTCTGTGCGTGGGTGCATGCATGGGCGTGCGTGCGTAGGCGTGCATGCGTGTGTGCGTGCGTGGGCGTGCATGCGTGCGTGCGTGGGTGCGTGCGTGGGTGTGCGTGCGTGCGTGGGTGTGCGTGCGTGCGTGTGTGGGTGCGTATGTGGGTGCGCGGGCATGCGTGCGTGCATGGCCGTGCGTGCGGGCATGCATGCGTGGGCGTGCGTGCGGGCGTGTGTGCATGCGTGGGCGTGCGTGCGTGTGTGCGTGTGTGCATGGGCGTGCGTGCGTGCATGCGTGGGTGCGTGGGTGCGTGCGTGGGCATGCGTGCGTGAGTGGGCATGCGTGCGTGCGTGCGTGGGTGCGTGCGTGCGTGGGTGCGTGCGTGGCCATGCGTGTCTGCGTGCGTGCGTGTGTGGGTGTGTGCGTGGGTGTGTGGGTGCATGGGTGAGTGGGTGCGTGGGTGCGTGGGCGTACGTGCGTGCGTGCGTGCATGGGCGTGCGTGTGTGGGCGTGCGTGCGTGCTTGCGTGTGTGGGCGTGCGTGCGTGCGTGGGTGCGTGGGTGCGTGGGTGCGTGCGTGCGTGCATGCGTGGGTGCGTGCGTGCGTGTGGGCGTGCATGCGTGTGTGCGTGGGCATGCGTGCGTGCGTGGTGCGTGGGTGTGCGTGCGTGCGTGCGTTCGTGCGTGGGCGTGCGTGTGTGCGTGCGTGGGTGGGCGTGCGTGCGTGCGTGGGCGTGCGTACGTGCGTGCGTGCGCGGGCGTGCGTGCGTGTGTGCGTGCGTGCGTGGGCGTGCGTGCGTGCCTGCGTGCGTGCGTGTCTGGGTGCGTGCGTGGGTGTGGGTGCGTGTGTGCGTGGGCATGCGTGCGTGCGTGCGTGGGAGTGCGTGCATGCATGCGTGCGTGCGTGCTTGGGCCCCACCTCATGAGGGGTTCGTCCTTGGACGCACCCCCACTTGGCGGGGTGCGACCCGCACCCTCTTTGCAGGGTGCGCGTCTAACCGCCCCCTTAATGGGGCGCGGTGATGGGGTCCGGTCGGGCTTGCCATCGCGCAACGGTTGTGGTGGTTTCCCCATTCCCCACTTTCTATGTCATGAGACTTGGCATGTCTCCACCATCCCCACTCACTCATGGTGGGGTTATGGCTAAGTGCACCCTTTGGTTCTATAAATAAGTGTATATCAATTACCCCTCAAACCTTCAAAGTCCATGTGTTGTTGCTTGAAGGAGTTTGGAGGTTTCGTCGTCTTCTTTGCGGTGACTTGGATTCGTTGCTAAGGTAGGATAGTGAGGTCGCTTTTTAGGCGGCCATCCAGAAGATTCTTTTTCTGATGGAGAGGAAGTTGGGGGTTTCAGGACCTTACGGCTATAGGGGGAACAGGTCCCGAAGTCGACGGTGAATAGCATTTGTATTCAAACCGATGATGACCGCACGAGGGACAGACCCTTACGTCTATATGGGAATAGGTACCGAAGTCAATGGTGAATAGCATTTGTGTTCATATCAAGGATGAACGCACGAAGGAGAGACCCTTACGGTTATAGGGGGAACAAGTCCTGAAGTCGACGGTGAATAACGTTTGTATTCAAACTGAGGATGACTGCACGAGGGACATGCCCTTACGACTATAGGGGAACAGGTCCCGAAGTAGATGTTGAATAGCATTTGTATTCAAACTGAGGATGACTGCACGAGGAACAGGCCCTTACGGCTATAGGTGAACAGATCCCAAAGTCGACGGTGAATAGCATTTGTATTCAAACCGAGGATGACTGCACGAGGGACAGGCCCTTATGACTATAAGTGGAACAGGTCCTGAAGTCTATGGTGAATAGCGTTTGTATTCAAACCGAGGATGACCGCATGAAGGACAGGCCCTTGCATCTATAGGGGGAATAGGTCCCGAAGTCGATGGTGAATAGCGTTTGTATCCAAACTGAGGATGAACGCACGAGGGACAGGCCTTTACGGCTATAGGGGAAATAGGTCCTGAAGTCGACTGTGAATATTATTTGTATTTAAACCGAGGATGAACGCACGAGAGACAGGCCCTTACGGCTATAGGGGGAACAGGTCCCGAAGTCAATGGTGAATAGCATTTGTATTAAACTGAGGATGACCGTACGAGGGACAAGTTCTTACGGTTCTATGTCTTATTATGGAGGTTAAAAAAGCATGTAACATCATTTTTGTGTAAACACAGGTGTTGGTATTAAAACATAATTTTCATCGCATAAAGATAGTTTGCGCAAGTGGAAGCTCGCATCTTTTTACTTAACAAGAAATACAAGTTTACTTATAAAAACGGTGCAAGTTTTGCGTGTTCCACGTGTGTGGCAGGTTTTTCCTTTTGCCGTTCGGAGCGTGTATGTCCCAGGTTTTACGGTTGTAGTGACAACATACAGTCCTTCCCAAGCCGGTGAGAGTTTATCTCTTTGTGGGCCTTTTCCTGTTGCTTCGATGTTGTGTAGGACGAGATCTCTGACATTTATTGGCCTTGGTTTTACCCTGCAGCCATAGAGCCGGGATACGCACCTCTGGTAGTCGGTGACGCGCTAGGTCGCCGCATCCCTAACTTTGGGGATTAAGTCAAGGTTTTCGCGAAGTGCTTCGTCGTTCTTTTCAGGGATGAAAGTCATTACCCGGATGTTAGGGACTCCAATGTTGATGGGAATGATTGCCTCCGTATCATTGCAGAGATTGTATGGTGTTTCTCCTATCGGAGTCCTTTCGGTGGTGCGATATGCCCATTGTACATTTGGCAGTGCGTCCACCAACTTCCCCCTACCTTCTGTAGGCGAGTCTTGAGTCCTTTGAGTATGGTGCGGTTTGTTACCTCGATCTGTTTGTTAGTTTGAGGATGAGCTACGACCGTGCGGCAGAGATTAATTTTCAGATATTCACACATTTTGGTGAATGACTTCCCTGTGAACTGAGTGCCATTGTCGGCGACGATTACTGTTGGGATTCCAAAGCGGCAAATGATGTTCTTCCATACGAATTGCTTGGTGTTTTCTTTGGTGATTTTGGCGAGGGGTTTAGCTTCCACCCATTTGGTGAAGTAATCAATTTCCATGATGAACTTTCTCAAGCCAGATATCGTAGGGAGGGGGCCGAGCAGATTGATTCCCCATTGAGCAAATGGACAGGGGCCTTGGAGTGCTGTGAGATAAACTGGGGGTTGATGGGGTATGTTCACGTGGAGTTGATAGCTCTTACACTTTTGGACGAACTCGGTCGCGTCTTTCTTCATGGTTGGCCAATAAAAACCCTGACACAGGATTTTTCGAACCAGAGCTCTGGCGCCCAGGTGTTCCCCGCAGATGCCACAATGAACCTCCGGCGTATTCTGCTTCTGTTTCTGGAAGACATTTTAGGTTGGGTCCTGAGAAGGCCCGCCGGTAGAGCTCCCCTTCGATGACAAAGAACGAGGCTACTCGCATTCGTAGCCAACGTGCTTCTATGTAGTCGTCGGGGAGGTCTCCTCATTCAATGAAGGCCCAAAGGGGGGTCATCTAAGATAATTCTTCTCTGTTGATCTCGGCGATCTCCCACGCCCCTTGAATGCTTGGGATTACGATGTCTTCAACCCGGCGCCGCCGGGACAGGTAGCTGGAAGGGGAGGTCACAAGTTTGAAGAGCACGTCAACCCTTGAGTTCTGCTCCCTTGGGATGTGCAAGAATTGGTATGAGGGTATTTTTTGGAGGAGAGTCTTCACGAACATGAGGTATTACGCCATCTGGTCACTCCTTGCCTCGTAGTCCCCCCCCCCTCATTTGCGAGACCACCAGCTGTGAGTCGGTGTAGATGGTCAAATTCTCTACTTTAAGGTCGATGGCGAGCCGGAGGCCGGCGATCATGGCCTCATACTCGACGATATTGTTGGTTGCCGAGAACTTTAATCTGAGGTCGTACTCCAAGATGATCTCTTCTGGACTGATTAGAAGCAACCCTACTCCTGCTCCTTCGTTCATAGAGGCCTCGTCGACGTAGAGAGTCCATTGAGCGGCGGAGGTGTCTTTAATGGGGATGACCTCCGTCGGGAGGGTGTTTTCCATAATGAAGTTAGCAAGTACTTGAGATTTGATGTCTGGCCGAGGTAGGAAATGGATATCGAACTCGCCTAGCTCGACCGCCCAATTTACCAATCTTCCAGATACCTCCGGCTTTTGGAGGATGGCTCATAACGGCAATTAGGTCAACAACTTTATCGTCTTGGCCTGGAAGTAAGGCCGAAGTTTCCTAGCGGAAAAGATAAGAGCGAAGGCCGTTTTGTTAGCCGTCGGATATCTGGTTTCGGTGTCGATGAGGACTTTGTTGAGGTAATAGATGGGCCTTCAAACTCCTCCTTCGTATTTAGCCAGCACCGAGCTGACAGCAGTTGGGGATATTGCTAGGTAAAGGTACATAACTTCTCCCGAGATTGGCTTTGACAGGAGTGGTGGTGAGGCCAGGTATTGTTTGAGAAACTCGAAAGACATTTGGCACTCGTCCGTCCACTAGAATGATGTGCCCCTCGAAGAATTTTGAAGAACATGAGATATTTATCTCTCGTCCGTGTTAGGAATCGTGAGAGAGCGGATATCCTTCCATTCAAGCAATGTACTTCCTTGATGGAGAGGGGTGGCGACATGTCCCCCAGTGCCTTGATTTTTTGGGGGTTTGCTACGATTCCCGATGAGTTACCATGAAACCCAAGAACTTCCCTATCGTTACACCAAATGCGCATTTGCTAGGATTGAGCCGCATTTGGAAGCACCGAAGGAGCTGGAAGCATCTTTCCAGATCGTCCAAGTGGTTGCGGCAGTGGATGCTTTATACCAGCATATCGTCCACGTGTATTTCCATCATCTTGCCGATGAGTGGTGGTGTTTCCAAGGTGATCTGGAAGTGATCAAGCATCTAGTTTCACTGCCAACGCGATATGAGCCTATGGGGTCACACACAAGAGTGTTTAGAGAAGTTGGAGGAAGAATTGTGTTGGCCTTACTCATATTAGATATGAGTGAAGGACCAGTCCTACGACTTATTAGAGTTTGGTCGAGTCAACTGAATGTTCCACATGTATTGTGAATATTGTATGGAGCATGTTGGCAAGTTTTTGAGACGAGTCGTCGAGAATGTCTCGACGACTCTTACCTCAGTTCGTTGAATGAACAAATCGTAATCGCTCGACGAATTTATGATTACTCGACGAAATCATGACTTGACGAATTTCTGATTACTCGACGAAATCATCATCACCCGACGAATTATGTTTGCTTCAATTCTGGTCATGGGTGTGCGCATAGTTTCTCTCTTCCCTTAGGGTATAAATAGAGCCCGATTTTATACCCTAATCATCGCTCCTTCTTCTGCGATGGGTGAAAGTACACAGTGTGCCTCTGAGAATCCTCTAGAGGGGGTGAATAGAGATTTAAATTTATTTCCATCCTAACAATGAAAATAATAAAATAAACTAAGGATTTATGCTCAACAAGATCATAGGCAGAATAATAATGGTACAGGAAATAAAGTGCAGAATAAAAAGAACTTGGGACAGCACATAAAAGCAATCCAAAAGACACAACAATTTTTATGGAGGTTCCCCAAAATGTGGGTACTCCCCTCTTCTACCACCTGGTAGGGATGCACCAGTATGCCTGAGTCTTTTGGTAAGGAGACTCTTAGAATCACTGATCTTTTGACAAGGAGATCATGAACCACCAGATCTTTTGATAAGGAGATCTTGAACCATCAGATCTTTTGATAAGGAGATCTTGAACCACTGAATCCATTGGAAGAGTGATTCTCAAAACTCTGTACAAGGGAATGAGAAGGAGAAAGAAAGAAGTGGGAGAAGAGGAAGAATTCTGTTTTCAGAATTCTTATGTAGGCTGTATGAAGAACAACTTCTTGAATCTTTCATTGGATCTGCTCTTGATTAACTTCTGCTTATGATAGTGTTGTATTGCTGGAGCTATTGATGTCAGATCCTTTATGTTTCTTCTTTATTATTGAACTCTTGGCTGCTATGAGATTGTGATGATGAGCAGCCTTGTTCTGTTTTCTTCTGAGAGAGAAGGAGAGCAACAGTTCTTTCTTCATTGTATGTGGTCTCTTTGGGTTCTTGAGGAGGAAGAAGAAGAAGAGGAACCCAATGGAACAGTATGCCCGATTATGATAAGTGTTCTACCCTTCTCTTTCTTCTCTTGCCTTTTATTGTCCACCTTCAGATTTTGAATTTCTTTCCCTTTCTGGTAAGACCTAAAAAGGTATTCTGCATTGGACAATATCTTCATTTCCTTCTTTAATTCCCGACCCGTTCACCAACGTTAAACATGTTTCCAAGAAAGCTTTTTTTCCTCTTTTAGTTCTTCATTCCATTTGAGGCAATTAAGGAGACATTGGGGAACGATCTTGAGAGAGGTGGGCCATGAGAGAGGGTCCAAAAATGACAGCTGAAAAGGTTTCCCTTTTCAGACTGTATTCGACGTAGCATCGAGTTCTTTTGCAATCTTATCGACGCAGCTTTGAGTTCTTGTAGGAGCAGGATCGAATTCATCCTTGCTCTGATTGAACTCTGCTAGTCGACGTTGCGTCGATACCCTATCGACGTAAACATCGAGTTGATGACATGGCTCTGAACTTCATTTTCTGCGTCGAGATGAAGTCGGCGTTGCTTTGACTTTAGATGGCTTCGACATATATTTCCTTCTGCGTTGAATTGAAGTAGAAGCTGCGTCCACTTCACAAAGTACTTCGACAGGTCCATGGCCTCTACGTCGATATCTATTCGACGTAACATCGACTTGATCTACTCCGACAGAAAGAGTATGTTGCTTGGACTTCTTGTCAGAGTAGCGTCGACATCCATTCGATGTTGCATCGATTTCTATTCGACGCAAATATTAACTTCACCAAATTTGTGCTTCTCTTGATATGGTCTTGACACCCTAGGTTGAGTGTGACATCCTAAGACATTTAATGACCAGATTACCCTCACTATACAATGGGTAATTGAAACTTAATAGTTAAAATCACTTTTAGATAATTTGTTAAGTTAAATCTAAGGGGTTTTTCCCAACAATCTCCTCATTTTTATCTTAACAAATTTTACAATTTGAATAAAGTGATTTTACACATTTCTTTGCATAAAACAAAAATACATGCAGGGAAGCATAGATATAAGAAAATAACATACTGCTTTTCACATGCCATTTCATTCTATTGACAAGAAATATGTAGATATCTACAGCTATTTTTCAGGAACTATAAAACTTTACAGAGTACCTTTCTACTCATCCTCAGGAGTTCTTCTCTTCCTTGAAAAGACTTTTACCTTCCTAGGAGAAATGTTCAGAGGCTCATCATCTTCTGTAGTAGCATCTTTGGGAAGCTCCCCCTGAGAGTTTGCATTTACTTCAGCCTGCTGTGCAGCTTCTTGAGCAATCTGGGCAACCTCATCTAGAGTATCATTCTGGGGCTCCCCCTGAACTAATGTTGTACTTACATCTGCCATCTCTGTATCCAGATTCCTTTGCACATCTGGGGCAGGCTCCCCTTGAATTATTGGAAGCTCCCCCTGATTTGCAAACTCCCCCTAGTTCTGTGCATCTTGAAAGACAGTGACTTTGTCAGGAGCTTCATTAGCATCACCTTTATCCTGTCCACTCAAATCTAGGATAGGTCTTTCTTCCTCCAATAAGTTCTCCCCCTTACTAACCTTGCTGGCTAGAGAGGTTAAGAATTCCTTTGTAACCATGGAGGAAGATATAAAATCCTTTAGGCTTTGGAGAGTTCTTTTAAAAGTTAATAGCTCAGTCTCCATTTGTGAATATTTTCTATCAAAGCTTCTTGCCTGAGAGGCCACCTGATCTGCAAATGTAGGGGAGGCAATCCCAACTCCCTTGGAGATGATTTGCTCAAGATCAATATTAGGGATGGAGGAGGTAGATGGAGGAGGTGATGGAGGTGGATTTTCAGGGATTGGGGAGACTGGCTCTGGCTGATAAAATTCTAGTGAGACATGAATAGGTGGAGGAGGTGAAGCAAATGTGGATGGTAGCTGAGGAGGAATTTGGGGAGATGGCTCTAGGTCTGATGACGATTTGTGTTGTTGTTGTTGTTGAGGGGAATGTGGAGCTGGAGCATCATCCTAATGGAGATCTAGAACAGTGTCCATAGGAGGAATATGATGAGTCCTGATCATATACACATTTTTTGGACTCATCCGGGCCGTTATTTAGTCAATTCTACGCACTATAGCCTTGTTATAGTTTATATTTGATAATCCATGCTAGGTGCACATCTTGGCCCACTTTGGTGTGATTTTCGTGTTTATTGTCATTAGTATATTCTTGTGCTGATAAGTGCCACTTTCAGTGGCTAGATCTGTGGTTGTGCGGGAATAGGAGTCGTGCAAGTGCTCCCGGTGCAATTCTGCACAGGAACACTGCGCACGATCACCGGTTCCGCACGACCACTGGTCGTGCGCCACTGATCGTGTGCACTTAACCCTTTTTCACGAGTTCTGTTTGGTGCAGTGCGCACGACCATCAACGACAGTGCGCACGACCACCGGTCGTGCGCCACTGGTCGTGCGAACATTTTATTTTATAATTTCGTATCTTGCAGGTTCCACCCAGGCAGTGCGCACGATCGCCGAATTCCAGTGCGCACGACCACTGGTCGTGAGCCAATGATCGTGCGCAGTATTTAATCCAGCGCCTATTTAAATGCCTGTTGCGATTTTAGGGCGGATGGTTCATGCCGGGAGCGGGATTCCTGTTCCGTACGCCGCCGATCTCCACCGTGGGAAGCCTCCACTTCATCTCCTACGCAAAGGGAAGCCTCCTCCATCCATTCTAAGACTTCCTCCATTGTCCGTGAGTGTTCTCCATCGTCCGTAAGCCTCCAAGCAAGCATTCTTTCATTCCGCTCGGTGAGAAGAAGAAGAAACCTAAAGTCGAAGACGACGGAGCACGTAGGGAGATCGTGACAGCTCTCTACGCCGGAAGCATTGTCCGTCCGAGTCCGGAGGTAGCCCGACAACCTACCATTCCGGCCGTGAACGGCCGCTAGTCTTCACCATCGGTTATTCCTTTCCTCTTTCCTCGTTGTACTCTTTGAACCGTGTAAAACTCGAATATTGAGATGTTATTTGTTTAAATGAATGTCTCTTTGTTATTCTTCATGGTTTGGTTGTGATTCACTCCGTTCTCATTCACTCACTCGCGCCCGCACGCAAGGTGTTTGACCCGCGTTAGCAGAGCTAACGGCAGTTGTGAAGAGGTGTTTGCGACCCTCACCCTCTCGCACTTGAGTTCACTTCATCCGCCTCACGAAGCACGGCATCGCGGCCGTTGCATCCACTTCACTTTGCGAAGCGGTGTTTTTCGACCCACATTTCTTTTGTTATTGCTAAGATTAGGAAAACCAACCAAAAACCCCTCTTTGTGTTTGTTGAACGCTTGTGTAACAATCATCACTGCGCGATTCATTCACCCATCCTGCATTCCTCAAGAGACCGACATCCGGGGAATTTATTCTCCACAATTATTACTTGACAGCGACCGGTGCACTTGCCGACACGCATCAAGTTTTTGGCGCCGTTGCCGGGGAATGCAGACGTGATGAATTTGTCTGCGTGAAGATTTGTTGCACGAGAATTTTCTTTTCTTTCACTTCTTTTGTTCACCTCTGGTATCTCCGTTTCTTGTCGATACGCGCTTCTGATTACTTTCGCCTTTTCCATCATTCGCTAATCGTTTTGTTTGCTAGTATTCGTAGCATGACCTCCATTCAGGAATGCATCTATCAGGGAAGCTTGGATGATTTAAGGGATCAAGCAGAAAGGAACAATCATGACTTCGGGATCTCCGCCGACGTCATTGAGTACATGTCAGGAAACTGCAAGTTCAGCGGGGATGAGCATGAAGACGCGGTGCAACACATGCAGGACTTTTTAGAAATCTATTACACATGTGTATTCAATGGAATTGAAAACGACCTACAAAAGATTTTGGCATTCTCATTCTCCTTGCATAAAAAAGCCAAAAGCTGGTATTGGGATATTCGGAAAAGAGAGGTGACCACATGGAAACAACTCGAGGGGAGATTTTTTCAAGAGTTTCAACATCGTACCCAAGCCCTGGACAAGTACAGGGAACTCGTAACCTTTGGACAAGGGAAGGAGGAGACGTTAGTTGATGCTTGGGAGCGTTTCCAATCCTTGCATAGGGGATGCTACCGTGAAGATCTTTCAGAGGCTTTCTTAATTCAGATTTTTTATTTCGGAGTGCTGGATAAATTCCGTCTACTTTTTGATATGGCAGCTGGAGGGGCCCTGTTTAATAAATCAGGGAAGGACGCGTGGGAAGTGGTCGTGAATATTGTTCACACCAGTCAGCACTGGAGTCATGTTATTCGCTCCCCAAGCACTGCTGCAGTTAATGCCGTGACATCCAAAGGAGCAGCGGATTTTATGCCGCCAGAGCAACCAGAACAGTTAGCAACTTTGGTGGTCGGGGTATTAAACAAAATGAATGACCAATCTGCCGCAATCCAACAGCTTCGATCTACTATAGGGACGCTGTCCGATGTCGTTTCTGGGCTTGCAAGTCAGCCTCCTGAGTCAGTGAACACCATGCAATTGAGAAGTGGGAGAAGTGTAGACAATCCTCCTCGACAGGAACCACTTGCGTGTTCCACTGACAAGCTTAATGAAGACACTTCCGAGAAGCTAACTCAGAGTCATATTGAGCCGCATCCCGTGAGCGAGGCACAAACCTCGAAAAGTGCTGTTCACCCCCCATTCCCCCACAGGCTGCGAAACGAGAAATCCGAGAAGCAATTCCGCAGATTCTTGGAAATAATGAAGGGAGTGCAAGTGAGCATACCACTGATTGAAGCTATCTCTCAAATGCCAAGTTACTCCAAGTTTTTGAAAGATTTGATCTCGAAGCGGAAGCAGTTGGAGGGTCTCAAAACTATCGACCTCACCGAGGAGTGCTCCGCCATCATTTCCAATTTGCCCACAAAGTGCAAGGATCCGGGCAGCTTTACGATTCCCTGCAGGATCGGCCATCACCGTTTCAGCCAGGCACTCTGTGATTTGGGGGCATCAATCAACTTGATGCCGCTCTCTATCTTTCGTGAACTTGGTGCTGGGATCTTGAAGCCAACGCAGGTAATGCTGCAGCTAGCTGATCGGCCGATCAAGAAGCCGTCAGGAATTGTCGAGGACCTCACAATAGTTGTAAACGGTCTCGCTTTTCCAGCTGATTTTATCATCCTCGACATGAAGGTCGATTCAAATGTACCCATTATCTTGGGGCGGCCCTTTCTCGCTACTGCTCGTGCTATTATTAATGTGGAGCAGGGGGAGCTCACACTAAGACTAGGGGAGGATGCTATATCTTTCAATGTTCACAGCCCGTCGCAACTCTTTGAAATCTCGGAGTGCGAACCAGCAGAGGCGCTTGAAGAATTCGATGGTCAGAACGTTGTGGAGTTGGATGACAGTGAGGTGTGTTGGCAGCACGAAGACAAGGAAGAAGGGGGTGCACACTCAAACCAGCCCGATTTGTCACACTCAATCGGAGAACCCTCCAACGATTCTGCCAATCCAAATCCTTGTCCGGCACTCAAACAACTCCCGGATTCTCTAAAGTACGTTTTTCTTGGAGAAAATAACACGCATCCGGTGATTATTTCCGCAGCCCTGTCCGCTGCCAACGAAACTGCATTAGTGGGCGTGCTGAGAAGGTACCACATGGTATTCGGACGGTCTCTTGCTGACATTAAGGGAATCAGCCCCACGGTCTGCATGCATAAGATCCTCCTTGAAGATCAGTACAAACCGACAGCACAGCCCCAGAGGCGGCTGAACCCGAAAATGCAAGAGGTAGTGAAGGCTGAAGTTATAAAGCTTTTAGACGCTGGCATCATTTACCCAATCAGCGATAGCAAATGGGTCAGTCCAGTCCAGGTGGTACCAAAGAAGGGAGGGATTACTGTCGTTGCCAATGAAAAAAACGAACTGCTACCAACCCGAGTGATCACCGGGTGGAGAGTCTGCATCGACTACCACAAGCTGAATGATGCGACGCGCAAGGACCATTTTCCGCTCCCCTTCATTGATCAGATGCTAGAAAAGTTAGCGGGGCAGGATTACTACTGTTTCTTGGATGGGTACTCAGGGTACAATCAGATTCTAATTGACCCATCTGATCAAGACAAGACAACATTCACATGTCCCTCCGGTACCTTCGCGTTCAAAAGAATGTCATTCGGACTATGTAATGCCCCCGCAACCTTCCAACGTTGTATGCTCGCCATTTTTGCTGACATGGTGGGGGACTTCCTCGAAGTTTTCATGGATGATTTTACTCTATTTGGCAGTAGCTTTGACATTTGCCTCGCGAATTTAGCCAAGACCTTGAAGCGGTGTGAAGACACCAATCTTGTCTTTAACTGGGAGAAATGCCACTTTATGGTGCGCGAAGGAATTGTGTTGGGACATAAAGTTTCCTGCAAAGGGCTTGAAGTGGATCAAGCGAAGGTAAGTGTTATCAGAAACCTCCCTCCACCCATGTCAGTGAAAGGCATCCGAAGTTTTCTTGGTCATGTGGGATTCTATCGAAGGTTCATCAAGGATTTTTCCTCCATCTCAAAGCCTTTATCTCACCTGCTGGTTAAGGACGTCCCCTTCCACTTCGACGAAGCATGCATGCAAGCCTTCGAAACTTTACGGGGGCAACTCATTTCAGCCCCAATTTTGGTGGCGCCCGACTGGACTTTGCCTTTTATTATCATGTGTGACGCAAGTGATGTGGCCGTAGGTGCTGTACTCGGTCAAAAGAAAGACAAGACTTTTCACACTATTGCGTATGCCAGTCGAACTCTTAACAGTGCTCAAGCAAATTATACCACCACAGAGAAAGAAATGCTAGCCGTGGTCTTCGCTTTTGAAAAATTTCACTCGTACTTGGTACTTTCCGAAGTGATCGTGTATACAGACCACGCCGCTCTCAGGTATCTTTTCAGTAAGAAAGAATCCAAATCGCGCCTGATTCGTTGGATTTTACTTTTGCAGGAATACAATCTGGAAATCAAAGATAAGAAAGGGGTGGAGAACGTGATTGCGGATCATCTCTCGCGATTGGAGTACGACACTCCCAACAGCGTTGAGGAAGAAACGGACGACTATTTCCCGGATGAAAAGTTATTCGCAATTACTACGTCCTCCCCAACCGCACCTTGGTATGCAGATATCGCTAATTACTTGGCTTGTAAAACCTTCTCCCCGAATCTGTCCCCTCAGCAAAGACGGAAGCTTGCCTCTGACTCAAAATACTATTTTTGGGAAGATCCGCTCTTATTCCACACGTGCAGCGACGGGATTATTAGGCGTTGTATTCCGGAAGCTGAGTTTCAGTCTATATTGCAGCACTGCCATGACAGAGAAGCTGGCGGGCACTTCGGGGCCGTTCGAACAGCACGAAAAATCCTGCAATGTGGATTGTTTTGGCCGACCCTCTTCCGGGACGCCCATGCCTATGTCACCAAGTGCGACGAGTGCCAAAGGACCGGAAATATTTCCCGGCGTGATGAGATGCCCCTTAATAGCATGCTGGTCTGCGAACCCTTTGATGTCTGGGGAATAGACTTCATGGGTCCCTTCCCAATGTCTCACGGTAAGCATTACATTATTGTGGCAGTTGATTATGTTTCAAAATGGGTGGAAGCTGAGGCGGTTGCCACGAATGATGCAAACACAGTGCTACACTTTATCCACAAGAATATCTTCTCCAGGTTTGGGACGCCGAGAACTATCATCAGTGACGGCGGTAGTCATTTTTGCAATAAGCAGTTTGTGCAGCTCATGAAGAAGTTTGGGGTCCATCATAAGATTTCTTTGGCATACCACCCCCAAACATGCGGGCAAGTCGAAGTCTCCAACCGCGAGCTCAAGCGAATAATTGAGAAATCAATACATTCAAATAGGAAGGAGTGGGCTAAAAAGGTTGACGACGCATTATGGGCTTACCGGACTGCGTTCAAAACACCCATCGGCATGACTCCGTTTCAATTAGTGTACGGCAAGGCATGCCACCTCCCTGTAGAGCTGGAGCATAAAGCATTATGGGCAACCAAACTTCTGAACATGGACATTGGAGCCGCGGCCGAGGTGCGTCGTTCCCAACTCAACGAGTTAGAGGAGCTCCGTCATTTCGCTTATGAAAACGCTCGTATCTACAAGGAGAAAACAAAGAAATGGCACGATCGGCATATCATTCCTAAGGAGTTCAAAATTGGGGACCAAGTGTTGCTCTACAACTCCCGTCTCCGCCTCTTCCCAGGGAAGCTAAAATCGCGGTGGAGTGGTCCTTTCTCCGTGACCGATGTCTCCCCCTTCGGTGCCATAGAAATATCTGGGGATAAGGGGGACAAGTTTAAGGTCAATGGACATCGGCTGAAGTTATACGATGGCGCCACTATAAACAAGGAGTGTCAGTTGTTGACATTGGGAGATGGGCATCATACAAACACCGGCAGCTGATTTCCCCTTCTTGTCTCTTATTTTTGTGAAACCCTATTTTTGAGATTTCTTTTTAATTCCTGCACTTTATAAACACTGCTAATACAGGTATTTGGTCCAGCTTAAGGACGTTAAATGAAAGCGCTACTGGGAGACAACCTAGATTTCCTGTTTTCGTATTTCTTTTTATCTAACTTCTTTTAGTTCAGCTTTTGTATCTGCTTTTGTTGCTTTGAGTTTGTGCTTGCAGGGTTTTGTGTTCGATGGAGCGGATGCTGCGGACTAGTCTTGATCGTAAACGCCAATCGTCTGGTATGCTCATTTCTGAGCATTGGGTAACACTTCCTCCCCTCTTTTTGCTTCAATTTCTAGATATATCGCTTAGTTTAAGTCTGGGGGAGCGGTTGTTGTTATCCACTGTGCACGAGTGCACCGCATACTAGAAGGTTGATTCTTTTTTATCTTATCATTATCGTCGTTTTCCATGTTTCACACACCATTTCACCCACTTGAGTGCGCGCTTATCTTTTTGTTGTTGTTCCGTTGTAAACTATCTTGGTTGGAGTATGAAATAGGTTGTTAACGTAGGAATTATTATTTGGAGTGCGATGTTGACTCATGTAGTGTTCTAGTCACTTCGCATGCTATGGTAGAATTTGTGTAGAACTAGATTTTCTTTATGCATCTAATTTATGTTTAGTATTTCTGCGTAAATTTAGATTTAATATACTCAAGTGGTGAATTTGTATGGAATTGACGATAACCCGGTGTTGAGTGTGTGCGGTTGCTAGTCGTGTGTTGCTCGAGTCGGGAGGAAGGTTTATCTTTCTCGTGGGCTAAGAACTTGCCCCAAGCGACTCTCGAAGCATGGGTGAGAGCTACTCGTTGAGTCAAGCATGATGTAGGCCACCCTTTGGCTAGTTTGAGCTTTGTTATTCCATGTCCATTTCATTCACCTTTGCAAGCCAATTTTGTGCCTACCAATCCTTTGTTCAGCTCCTCTTCATCCACCAAAGCCTGGAGCCTATCCCACGCCCGCAACCAAATTGTTTTTAACTGCGCTCATAATTCTAAACTTGTGTGGTGTGTGGAATCTTTGTGTTATGGAGAGAAAATAAAGTCCATCTGCTGATTTTGAACCAACCGGAGGTTCAATAAAAGAAGTGAAATATGTAAAAGAAAAAAAAAAGAGTATTTTGAAAAAAAAATTCCTCCCGAGCTAAAAACGGAAAATCTGTTGGTATTTGTGAAGTAGGCCGTGTGCACACCTGGTTTTCAGGATAAGTCTGGGGGTGTGTCACATGAGCATAGTTTGTTGGTCTTGTGTGGTGCAGCGTTCCGTTAGCTCACTTGGGTTGCGTAGCCACCGTGTTTAACTTTGAATATCACACTGTAACCTAAGCCTCGTTTTAGTCCTTTAAGTCCTACTGATTTGATTTGCGAGTTTGCTAGCGCCGTGGAGAGAGTGTGACCGGGCGAGCGTATGGTTCACGACGTTGATGGATTTCAGCGGAGTTATTCCTAAGCCCCGATCTTTTGCAACACCCGCCTCAGTGTCTCGTCACTTTCATACCGGGCATGATCGTCAAATTCTTCATAATTCACCAACTGAGTAGGACTAAATCTTTACTTACGCTTTAATACTTATGTAAATTAGTTAGCATAATTAGAATCTTCTTCTACTAGAATTTCTACTCGCATGCGTACGTTACTTCGCACCGTACTCCCTTGTGTAATTCTCTATGTTACTATCGTTTTCGCGCTGCGCCGGATTCGTTTGCTCGGGACGCGCAAACAGTTAAGTCTGGGGGTGTGATGAGTCCTGATCATATACACATTTTTTGGACTCGTCCGGGCCGTTATTTAGTCAATTCTACGCACTATAGCCTTGTTATAGTTTATATTTGATAATCCATGCTAGGTGCACATCTTGGCCCACTTTGGTGTGATTTTCGTGTTTATTGTCTTTAGTATATTCTTGTGCTGATAAGTGCCACTTTCAGTGGCTAGATCTGTGGTTGTGCGGGAATAGGAGTCGTGCAAGTGCTCCCGGTGCAATTCTGCACAGGAACACTGCGCACGATCACCGGTTCTATTGCGCACGACCACTGGTCGTGCGCCACTGATCGTGTGCACTTAACCCTTTTTCACGAGTTCTGTTTGGTGCAGTGCGCACGACCATCAACGACAGTGCGCACGACCACCGGTCGTGCGCCACTGCTCGTGCGCACTTACCATTTAATTTCTGAGTTCTGTTTGCGGTAGTGCGCACGACCATCAACTCCAGTGCGCACGACCACCGGTCGTGCGCCACTGGTCGTGCGAACATTTTATTTTATAATTTCGTATCTTGCAGGTTCCACCCAGGCAGTGCGCACGATCGCCGAATTCCAGTGCGCACGACCACTGGTTGTGCGCCAATGATCGTGCGCAGTATTTAATCCAGCGCCTATTTAAACGCCTGTTGCGATTTTAGGGCGGATGGTTCATGCCGGGAGCGGGATTCCTGTTCCGTACGCCGCCGATCTCCACCGTGGGAAGCCTCCACTTCATCTCCTACGCAAAGGGAAGCCTCCTCCATCCATTCTAAGACTTCCTCCATTGTCCGTGAGTGTTCTCCATCGTCCGTAAGCCTCCAAGCAAGCATTCTTTCATTCCGCTCGGTGAGAAGAAGAAGAAACCTAAAGTCGAAGACGACGGAGCACGTAGGGAGATCGTGACAGCTCTCTACGCCGGAAGCATTGTCCGTCCGAGTCCGGAGGTAGCCCGACAACCTACCATTCCGGCCGTGAACGGCCGCTAGTCTTCACCATCGGTTATTCCTTTCCTCTTTCCTCGTTGTACTCTTTGAACCGTGTAAAACTCGAATATTGAGATGTTATTTGTTTAAATGAATGTCTCTTTGTTATTCTTCATGGTTTGGTTGTGATTCACTCCGTTCTCATTCACTCACTCGCGCCCGCACGCAAGGTGTTTGACCCGCGTTAGCAAGAGCTAACGGCGGTTGTGAAGAGGTGTTTGCGACCCTCACCCTCTCGCACTTGAGTTCACTTCATCCGCCTCACGAAGCACGGCATCGCGGCCGTTGCATCCACTTCACTTTGCGAAGCGGTGTTTTTCGACCCGCATTTCTTTTGTTATTGCTAAGATTAGGAAAACCAACCAAAAACCCCTCTTTGTGTTTGTTGAACGCTTGTGTAACAATCATCACTGCGCGATTCGTTCACCCATCCTGCATTCCTCAAGAGACCGACATCCAGGGAATTTATTCTCCATAATTATTACTTGACAGCGACCGGTGCACTTGCCGACACGCATCAGAATACTATCCCTTGGGGGATCTGGTATTTGTCTTTCAGAATTTTGAGGAGGGGGAGATGGAGGAGGAGAAGGTGCAGACTGACCACGCTTTAGAATCTGACGTGTCCACTTGGAAAAGATCCCAATATTTATCCTTTTATCAGGAGGTATGGGAACTCCTTTGGATTTGCAGATGCTTGGATAATGTTGGAAGAGCACTTGGCTCATTATTCTCATGTAAGCATTCTCCTTATGAGAGTACTTGTGCTCAATCATTTTCAATAGGCACCTTCCCCAATTTATCTTTTTCTTAAGGACCAGAACTCCCATTATTTGCAGCTGCTGCTTTGGTATAGCATCATGAGCAGAGATTTTGCAGAGCAGCACTTTTGCCACAATGTCAGCAAGAAATTTGTATTCTTCTCCCAAATCAATCTTCTTGTGATTGATTGCTTTCTCCTTCCTGAACTGCATGATCTTTAGAGATTTCTTAGTCTCTTCCTCTGTCAGCTCATCGAAGTCACTCCCAGTTGGAAGACAAAATTCTGGATCAGCAGCTCCTCTGTGATGAGAATGTCTATCTCAGAAACTTTCCCATTAAAGGAGCCATCATCTCCTATCTGTACAGACTCGCCTTAAGCTCTGTTAGTCTATATCAAGTATCTTGCTCCTGGTGGATATCAGTTTGTTCAAGCCAGCATCCTAAAACAAGACCAGGATGGCTTTGAAGCTGTCGGTCGCTGCGCTGAAAGATTCAATATCCACATCGAACCCATAATTAATCTTAGGAGGGGCCATTGAGTGATGGTACCTGCAAAACACCCAGAGAAAATGAGAGAGAAAGGGGCACAGGAGAGCTGGAGAACAAGAGAGCAAGAGGAGGAAAATTTGAAATTGTAAATGTTTCGACGCAGTAATTGCTTAAATGCAGATGAATCGCCGCAACTTAGGTTTTAGTTCGACGCACCGTCGATAAAACTTATTATTTGGCGCACAAAGTTGTGTCGAGATTGCCTTCAAGAAGCAATTCTACGCCAGCTGTTATATCGACGTTGCGTCGACTAGTACTCGACGTAACTTCGAGACTGTTCAGCAGACCTTAAGTTGACGTAGTCCTGTCGATGTTACGTCGATTTTCAACTTGACTTAACCTCGAATTTATTCAGCGTTCAATAAGTTAACGTATGCGTCGATATGAACTTGACGTTGCGTCGAATATTATTTGAATTGTCCACTCTGAGTGCTTCTTGACGCTGGCGTCGAGTAGAAGTCAATGGTACGTCGACTTCTATTCGACGCATCTCTTATTGCACATATCTATTTCTTTAGAAAATTCTTGTTATTTTTCCCAGCAAATATATTTATTGAAAATATATTATAATATAATTTTAATAACCATTAGGTAGGATGTAAGGCAGAGATTACTCCCTTGAGTAAATCTTGTTCCTTAATCAAAACCTTCATCTTTCTTCCCACACCATTTTCTCCTGAGTGGGACCCTACCTAACCCTGCACAGGTAATTCAAACATTAGAAGGGACCCATGTTACCTTAGGCCCTTTGCTTTTACCATTGTATGGTTCTATGAAAGAATATAAGGGTCTTTCATGATACCCTTTGGGATGGTAAGGGATGAATTTCCCAAACCTAATATCTTGATACTTGAAATGAGAATAAAATGTATCTAAGAGAAGAAGATCATCAGAATGCTTTATTAACCTAGGTCATGCTTTAACCTTTTCGTTGAGGTTTTTTTAATTTCTCTACTTTGTTCTTGCCTATGGGTCTTTCTTTCCTATTCAGATTTACTTGATTAGGTTTATCTATCTTATCTGGATGACTATTAACCTTACCCTTGGATGATGCACTCTTCTCACTTGGTTGGTACTCACTAGGTCTAACAAATTACACTGGATTTTTCCAGGCAGGTTTCCTAGGTGTTTCTGTGCTAGTGGAAGGCTCTGCTCCTAACCCTAGGTGATTAAATATCATAGAGAGATTTTTAGTGATTCTTTGAGCTTCTGACTCCTCCCATTGAGTGAGTCCTCAAAGGCCTTTGCCTTTGCTAGCTCTTCTTTTAAGTTTATGTTTTCTTTTCTAAGTTTAATCAATTCTAACTCTTTATTATTATTTTCATTTGTTAGGTTTTGATTTATTATGTGCATTTCATCTTTCTTAAGGTTTTCTAATTCAGATCTAGCTATGTCTAATTCCTTTTCTACCCTAAGATGATCAATGCAGAAATCTTTAAAACGGGTTTTAAAATCTTCTGAGCTAAAATCAAATTCATCAAAAACAGATACCTGATCATCTTCATCATCTGATGACATCCCTAGTGCCATCATGCAGGCTGCTTCTACTGCTACTTCATCATCACTTTCAGATGATGAGGAGATTAATTCTGCTTCAGAATCACTCCAGGTTTTAGCAATGAAACTCTTGGCTTTCTTCTTGTCCTTTCCTCTGAAGGACTTCTTCTTCTTCTTCTCCTCTTTGTTGTTGCTTCTTTCCCTTTGCTCTTGTGGGCACTCAGGAGCAATGTGCCCTGGTTTGTTGCAGGTATAACAGATAACCTCCTTCATTGGAGTTTTATCATACCTGGGTCTTGAATCTCCTTCTCTTCTCTTTGAGTCTTCAGTCTTGACCCATTTCTTGAATCTCCTAGCTAGCAGACTGAACATTTCATCTTCAGGAGTATAGGGCTCTCCTTTAGTAGCTTTCAGAGCTAGGCTCCTTTGGATAGGAGCTAGAGTAGTTTCCCTTTCTTCTGATTCAGCTCTATTCTTTAGTAACATCTCATAAGACTTAAGCTTTCCTAGCAAAGCTTCAGTTGTGATCTCTTTGTGGCACCTGGACTCTCTGATTGCCCAGATTCTGGAATCTCATGAGCTTGGGAAGCACATGAGGATTTTATCATTAATTTCAGTCAAGGATATCTCCTTGCCTAAGCCTCTGAGCTCATTAATGATGATGTTGAATCTGTCATACATATCAGCAACAGATTCTTCAGCTTTCTATTGAAAGTTCTCATACTGGGATGTAAGAAGGGACTTTCTATCCTTTCTTTCATCGACACTTCCTTCCACCATTGTGGTGAGTGAGTCCCAGATTTCTTTTGTTGATTGGCATTCAGCAATCTTCTCGAAATGTCATTTGACATTGTTGATACCAGAATATTCATGGCCTTGGCATCACATGTACTGACCTTCTACACAGCCTCTGTCCATTCCTTTATTGGGACAACCTCAGTTGTTGAGGATTCTCCTGCCTTTTGTCTGACTGGAGCTGGAGGACCTGTGAGAAGAACATTATAGATGTCTTCATCAATGGAGTTCATATAAAGTCCTATTCTGGCCTTCCAGAGTGTGAACTTATTTAAGTTACATACTGGGGGTCTTGTGGAAGCATAATCATTTGTACTCATTTTCTTTATAAAATCTATTTGTAAATAAAGAAATAAGAGTTGGAGCTGGAGGACCTGTGAGAAGAACATTATAGATGTCTTCATCAATGGAGTTCATATAAAGTCCTATTCTGGCCTTCCAGAGTGTGAACTTATTTAAGTTACACATTGGGGGTCTTGTGGAAGCATAATCATGTGTACTCATTTTCTTTATAAAATCTGTTTGTAAATAAAGAAATAAGAGCTGGAGGTCTTTTTGATCAAGGTGTTAAACTTTTAATAATCAACCTCCCTCTGATACCAATTGAAAGTGCACAGTGTGCCTCTGAGAATCCTCTAGAGGGGGGTGAATAGAGATTTAAATTTATTTCAATCCTTAACTGTGAAAACAATAAAATTAACTAAGGATTTATGCTCAACAAGATCACAGGCAGAATAATAATGGTGCAAGAAATAAAGTGCAGAATAAAAAGAACTTGGGACAAAGAAAAGCAATCCAAAAGACACAAAGATTTTTATAGAGGTTCCCCAAAATGTGGGTACTCCCCTCTTTTACAAGCTGGTAGGGACGCACCACTATGCATGAGTCTTTTAGTAAGGAGACTCTTAGAACCACTAATGTCACAACCCGCATTTTCTCCGTATTAAATAATACGTCAGAGTAAGAGAAAATACGCACATGATGTCACGTCGTGCAGGGGACAATTGCAGACGCTCAGGCGGCTCTAACTTCACACTTTTCTTTAGAAAGCCATGAACTTTATGTTTTTAAAACATAACTTAAGTTTAAGGTTTTTAATTACCGTGTCCCTCGGTTCAATGGATCAACTAGTCCACAAATAAGAAAATATAGGTTTACGCAGCGGAAAATACATAAATTACTTTAATTTAACCTACATGAGCATGATGAACTAACCAGCATTCTAATGATATACAACTTCTATATTTAGTATAAGTAAAAAGGATTTCTTTTACGAGCTTCAAAATACAGTGATAATGGTTTTAAAAGATATGTCATGTAGAAGAAATTATGCAGTTTTGTATATAAAATAACTACTATGCACCCTAACATAAAACCTTCCCAGAGAGCAATTGCATAAATAGCAAATAACGGTAGTAGCATAAAAATAGCAAGACAAGTCTAACATAAAAGAACTCAGGCTATGGGCGTCAACAAACTGACATGAACTCATAACTCTAACAAGTCTCAAAAGAAATCAAAAGTCTACCTCTCCAAAAAAAGGGTAAGAAAACAACTGCCACAAGTCTGAAGAAACAGGACTCGGTCAGCTCCACCTGCTACTGGTCCGAACCTGAGGCATTCAAAAGAAAAGAATGTCTCAGCACAAAGGCAAAATAATCAGAGAGTAAGAGAACTCAACAAAGGAGGTTTACCAACCCAACAGGAACAGCTGTAAACGTCAGCAAATCAAATAAATATCCACAAGTAAGGGAAAAACTGGCACAAAGTGCGGTCAAAGTTGTACTACAACTATATCCAAAGAAGGAAAAGTGTCGAATTGCCCAAGGAGTGAACCACTATCCCAGCCAAAAACAGTACTGAGGCGGAGGCATTCATTCCAACCGACCATCAGACTAAAACCCCCGAGGAACAAAAACACCGCGGCGGTGGTTTACTCGTCCACGGAAAACAACCCGGTACTAGTGGTGGTCATTTCGACCATCCACCGTCCAAAACAACCAGCTGGGAAATAGAGACTCACCAAACCCTGACCAAGACAGGCACCACAGGAAAACCTGGAAACAATTCCGTGAGGGAACCCGATCTTATCGACGAATTCGTCGAATTACTATCGACGAATCGCGAATACACTTAGCGAAGACACAATCTATGACACATGACGAAGTCGGCGAAAGCCTAAACCTATCGGCGAATTCGTCGAAATGATATCGACGAGTTTAACTATAACGAAATCGGCGAATCTACCTTAAGGGTATTTTCATAGTTTTGACAAAGTACGCGACTACTCGGTTGGATACACGTTTCTTTAGCAGAAAAATGATATATACGCATAATATTTTCTGTCTAAATTAGATAGAAGCAATAATGGTGAATAAATAAAGAACAATAACGTGGCAAGGGGGAAGAGTCCACCACTTGCCTCAAATTTTTCGAAGAAGACGGCCTCCGACTCGCTCCTCGTCGCAGATCGACCGCTAGAAAACCTCGAGGAACAATTTATGAAACTTTTGGGGCGAAAAAGAAGATTAGGGCCACCGACTCCAACCTCAAAAATCTACGAAACTCGAAATACTTACCGCACACGCGAAGAGCTCGGCGAGAGCTTTCCAGATCTATGCTCCGACGAAGATTTCGTGCTCCGGAGCTCCGGCGGCGGCGATCGGAAGGTTCACAGAAGAACGTCTCTCGCGGGTCGCAAAAAGATCGGGGAAGACGGAGGTGAATAGGGTTTTTCGGAGGGGAAGGAAAGTTTCACGCATGAATGTATATATATATACAGATATAATAATAATAATAATAATAATAACAACAATAGAGCCAATCAGGAGGAAGGAAACAATTTCACGGGAGATGAATATATGATTTTTACGAGAAGTATAAGATTTCTTTTCTTTTTCTTTTTCCTTTTTTTTTTATTTCTCGTGAAATATGTTTTGGATTTCCCGTGAGATAAGTTTTGGATTTCAGGAGAGCTTTTATCTTCTTATATATATCAACATTATTGACAAATATAATAGTGAATTTAATAATATTATATTATTATCAAAAAATTTAAACGAATGCCGAAGATGACGAAACTCGCACCTTAGGTGAACGGCGGCGCTACGAATCCAACGGCGAAGTTGAAATCAAAATCCGACGTACCGTTCTCGAGATATAAATTTCTGAAGTTTACGGCGATGGATAAATATACAAACTTTGGAAAAAACACCGAGACTTTAAATTTGCTCGGAACGCCACGAAACTTTAACACTTTATTTCTAAAATTAAATACTCTAATTTCCTAACGTAAAATTTTCCAATTTCGGGTCGCTCCAAAATTTGGTCGCCTTGACCGAACGGACGCTAAAACGTGCAATGTCGGCGCACCGCTAACTCCGCACTAACGTAACACCCTACGACATAATGACGTTATTAATATAATTAAATTAATATCCGAAAATTCAGGGGCGTTACAGCCACTCCCCCTAAAAAGAAGTTTCGTCCCGAAACTTTAACGAATATCTTGAATACAAAAGATAGAAGCGAGAATTCATACTACGAATGAAAACACTCACCAGAGAGAATCTAGGAGAAAAGGTGAGGATGTGATGTCCTCATAACAGATTCCAATTCCCAAGTCGCGCTCTCAACGTCTTGGTTTCGCCAAAGGACCTTGACCATAGGAATCGTCTTCTTCCGCAACACTCGGTCCTGAGTCTCTAATATACGGACAGACTCTTCAACATAAGACAGATTAGGTTGCAACTGGGGCACCGAGTCAAGGACATGTCGATCATTACGCACGCACTTTCTCAACTGACTCACATGAAACACATCGTAAACACCTGGGAAAGAAGCGGGCAAATCCAGTCTATAAGTTGACACTCCGATGCGCTCAACCACCTGGAAAGGTCCCACATACCGGGGATCCAACTTGTGGTTCCTTCCAAATCTCTTAACACCTGGCATCGGAGAAACCTTCAGAAAAACCATGTCCCCAACTGCGAACTCCAGATCAACCCTTCTCCGATTAGCATACTTTTCATAACGCTCCTGAGCGATGCGAAGCTTCTCGCGAATATGAGTCACATCAATATTCATTTCTTCCAAAGCTTCTGGACCTAACAGCGGGCTCTCACCAACCTCGGCCCAAAATAGAGGAGTTCGACAACGCCTCCCACACAAAGCCTCAAAGGGGGCCATCTGCAAGCTCTCCTGATAACTATTATTATAGGCAAACTCCATCAGTCCAAGATGCTTATCCCAAGCTCCACCATGATCCAAAATATAACACCTGATCATGTCCTCCAAAATCTGATTCACTCTTTCCGTTTGACCATTTGTCTGAGGGTGGTAAGCGGTAGAGTATCTAAGGTCAGTGCCCAAAGCTCCCTGCAAACTCTGCCAGAAACGAGACATATACCTGGAATCTCGATCTGACACAATGCTTACTGGCACACCATGCAATCTAATGACCTCATCCAAATAAAGCTCTGCTATTTTCTCCATAGAATATCCGATCTTAAAAGGCACAAAGTGAGCACACTTTGTCAAACGGTCTACTATGACCCACACCGAATCATGTCCTCCAGGAGATCTCGGCAAACCGGTAATGAAGTCCATTGAAATACTCTCCCACTTCTAGCTTGGAATATCCAAAGGGTTCAATTTACCTCCAGGCCTCTTATGATCTGCCTTAACACGCTGACAGGTAAAACATTCTGAAACGTATCTAGCTATATCATTCTTCATGCCTGACCACCAAATAATTTGCTTCAGGTCTTTATACATCTTTGTGGAACCAGGATGATAAGAGACACTAGAGCCATGCGCTTCAATACAAATCTTTGTTCGAATATCCTCAAACGCGGGAATGCAATACCTACCCCGATACTTCAAGGTATCCTTGTCATCTATTGAAAAATCTGGTAATTCCCCTTTCTCAGTTCTATTCCGGAGATGCTGCAAATCAGGATCATCCTTCTGATGCAGTCTTGTAAGGGTAATCCAAGAAGGCTCTTCAGCTTCTAAACTCGAAGGCGTGACACTACTACCAACTGAGATATCCATCAACATAAATTCCTCCACTAAGGACTGCACAGAAAGATTGAAGACATGCGCGGTCTTTCTACTTAAGGCATCAGCCACTACATTAGCCTTACCCGGATGATATAGGATATCAACTTCATAATCCGCAACATACTCCAACCATCTGCGCTGGCGCAAATTCAATTCTTTCTGGGTAAATACATACTTCAAACTCTTGTGATCCGTATAAATCTTGCATGACACTCCATAAAGCAGATGTCTCCAAACCTTTAAGGCATAAATCACTGCAGCAAATTCTAAGTCATGCGTAGGGTAATTCTTTTCATGAACTTTCAATTGTCTTGACCCATAAGCGATCACCTTTCCTTCTTGCATCAAAACGCAACCTAGTCCAACATGAGATGCGTCCACATAAACGGCATACTCTACTCCTTCGGTCGGTAAAGCCAAAACAGGAGCGGTGCACAATCTTCTTTTCAATTCCTGAAAGGCTTCCTCGCACTTATCACTCCAAATGAATGCTGTACTCTTTTGGGTAAGCTTAGTCAGAGGTGCTGACAGCACCGAAAATCCTTGCAAAAACCTTATATAATAACCTGCCAACCCTAAGAAACTCCTTATCTCCTTAGGCGTTGTAGGCGTCTTCCAATCCAAAACAGCAGAAATCTTTGTTGGGTCTACAGAAATTCCATCTTTGTTTACCACACGACCCAAGAAAGACACTTGCAAAAGCCAGAATTCGCACTTACTCAACTTCGCATACAGCTTGTGCTCTCTTAGAGTAGACAATACTAAACGCAAATGCGTAGCATGCTCCTCAGCACTTCTTGAATACACCAACACATCATCGATGAAAACTACTACGAAATGGTCTAAGAAGTCTTTGAACACTTGGTTCATCATATCCATAAACGCAGAGGGTGCATTTGTCAAACCAAATGACATCACCAGAAATTCAAAATGACCATAACGGGAACGAAAGGCAGTCCGAGGGACGTCCGACTCACGGATCCTCAACTGATGGTAACCCGAACGAAGATCAATCTTTGAAAACACCAAACTATCACGCAATTGATCAAACAAATCATCGATTCGCGGCAACGAATATCTGTTCTTAATGGTTACCTTATTCAATTCCCTATAGTCTATGCACAACCTCATATAACCATCTTTCTTCTTCACAAAAAACACTAGAGCACCCCAGGGCGAAGAACTTGGCCTAATGAATCCACACTGCAACAATTCATCTAACTGGGTATGCAACTCCTCCAGCTCATGCGGGGCCATACGGTACAGTGCCTTAGCAATCGGGCGAGTACCAGGCTCAAGATCAATAACGAACTCCACATCTCTCTCAGGTGGAAGACCAGGGAGGCTTACAGGGAAGACATCAGAAAACTCTCGCACCACAGGAACATCCTCGATACACGGCAAACCGCTAACAGTTTCTAACACAGAAACAAAGTAAGCAAAATAAACGGAATCTAAGAGTTTCCGAGCACATACCGCAGAAATAATCGAGGAATCCTGGCGTGGAAAACCATACACACTCATGGGTTGACCATTGTCCATCTTGAAGTCCAAACGCTTAACCTTGCATTGGATAACCGCATCATAACTGGACAACCAGTCCATGCCCAAAATCACATCGAAATCTTCCAGGTCCAGCACCTTTAAATCCGCAAAAGCTAAGAAGTCACCTAGGAGAATAGGGCATTTATGGATACCCTGGTCCGACACCACGGAGTCGCCAGAAGGAAACTTAACGCGAAACGCATCGCCAATCCGATTGAGGATCAAATGATGACGCTCTACAAAAGTCCTAGCCACGAATGAGTGGGTAGCACCAGAATCGAACAGAACGCGCGCCCAACGGTTCTTTACCTTAAATTCTCCTATAAAATCGAATACGTAACTAACCGCTCGGAAAACGAGACTAAGGATAAAGGTTAAGAGTTAAATTAAAGTCTAACCTGAAATAACTTGGGTGGAATTCTGAGCTTCTTCTCTAATCATTACGTTCAACTTGCCGTTTCCCCTATCCTGATGTTGCGGCAGCGGTAAAGCCTGAAGTGGCACTAGCTGCAGAACAGGCTGAAAATGCGGGCATTTAGTCTTAACGTGACCCTTCTGCCCGCACCGGAAGAACACCTTATCCTTAGACCAATAATGGGCAACATCGTGCCCCTTCTGCTTACAAAAGGTACAGGTCAGATCTCCTTTGTGAGCGCTCTGTATTGCCGACACTTGCTGCTGTTTCTTAGCTCCCAACCTTTTGAAACATTTTTCAAACGGATGGCCAGGGCGACCACAGAAACTACAAACTTCACTACTTCTCTTCTTTGGGGCAGGGTGAGATACCTTGGGGCTTTCCCCCTCTTCGACCTTTCTCTTATCCTTCCTCATCAACTCACCCCTATTCTTGGCGTTGTCGATGGCACATCGGTGTGTGTATGCAATGAAACCAAATAACTAAACTATATCAGAATTAGTCGCTCGACCAACTTGTCGAACAAACCTCCCTCTGATACCAACTGTCACAACCCGCATTTTCTCCGTATTAAATAATACGTCAGAGTAAGAGAAAATATGCGTCATGATGCCACGTCGTGCAGGGGACAACTGCAGACGCTCATGCGGCTCTAACTTCACACTTTTCTTTAGAAAGCCATGAACTTTATGTTTTTAAAACATAACTTAAGTTTAAGGTTTTTAATTACCGTGTCCCTCGGTTCAATGGATCAACTAGTCCACAAATAAGAAAATATAGGTTTACGCAGTGGAAAATACATAAATTACTTTAATTTAACCTACATGAGCATGATGAAATAACCAGCATTCTAATGATATACAACTTTTATATTTAGTATAAGTAAAAAGGATTTCTTTTACGAGCTTCAAAATACAGTGATAATGGTTTTAAAAGAGATGTCCTGTAGAAGAAATTATGCAGTTTTGTATATAAAATAACTACTATGCACCCTAACATAAAACCTTCCCAGAGAGCAATTGCATAAATAGCAAATAACGTTAGTAGCATAAAAATAGCAAGACAAGTCTAACATAAAAGAACTCAGGCTATGGGCGTCAACAAACTGACACGAACCCATAACCCTAACAAGTCTCAAAAGAAATCAAAAGTCTACCTCTCCAAAAAAAGGGTAAGAAAACAACTGCCACAAGTCTGAAGAAACAGGACTCGGTCAGCTCCACCTGCTACTGGTCCGAACCTGAGGCATTCAAAAGAAAAGAATGCCTCAGCACAAAGGCATAATAATCAGAGAGTAAGAGAACTCAACAAAGGAGGTTTACCAACCCAACAGGAACAGCTGTAAACGTCAGCAAATCAAATAAATATCCACAAGTAAGGGAAAAACTGGCACGAAGTGCGGTCAAAGTTGTACTACAACTATATCCAAAGAAGGAAAAGTGTCGAATTGCCCAAGGAGTGAACCACTATCCCAGCCAAAAACAGTACTGAGGCGGAGGCATTCATTCCAACCGACCATCAGACTAAAACCCCCGAGGAACAAAAACACTGCGGCGGTGGTTTACAGTCCACCAACCAACAGTCTACTCGTCCACGGAAAACAACCCGGTACTAGTGGTGGTCATTTCGACCATCCACCGTCCAAAACAACCAGCTGGGAAATAGAGACTCACCAAACCCTGACCAAGACAGGCACCACAGGAAAACCCGGAAACAATTCCGTGAGGGAACCCAATCTTATCGACGAATTCGTCGAATTACTATCGACGAATCACGAATACACTTAGCGAAGACACAATCTATGACACATGACGAAGTCGGCGAAAGCCTAAACCTATCGGCGAATTCGTCGAAATGATATCGACGAGTTTAACTATAACGAAATCGGCGAATCTACCTTAAGGGTATTTTCATAGTTTTGACAAAGTACGCGACTACTCGGTTGGATACACGTTTCTTTAGCAGAAAAATGATATATACGCATAATATTTTCTGTCTAAATTAGATAGAAGCAATAATGGTGAATAAATAAAGAACAATAACGTGGCAAGGGGGAAGAGTCCACCACTTGCCTCAAATTTTTCGAAGAAGACGGCCTCCGACTCGCTCCTCGTCGCAGATCGACCGCTAGAAAACCTCGAGGAACAATTTATGAAACTTTTGGGGCGAAAAAGAAGATTAGGGCCACCGACTCCAACCTCAAAAATCTACGAAACTCGAAATACTTACCGCACACGCGAAGAGCTCGGCGAGAGCTTTCCAGATCTATGCTCCGACGAAGATTTCGTGCTCCGGAGCTCAGGTGGCGGCGATCGGAAGGTTCACGGAAGAACGTCTCTCGCGGGTCACAAAAAGATCGGGGAAGACGGAGGTGAATAGGGTTTTTCGGAGGGGAAGGAAAGTTTCACGCATGAATGTATATAATAATAATAATAATAATAATAATAATAATAATAATAATAATAATAATAATAATAATAATAACAACAATAGAGCCAATCAGGAGGAAGGAAACAATTTCACGGGAGATGAATATATGATTTTTACGAGAAGTATAAGATTTCTCGGGAAATATAAGAGTTCACAGAAATATAAGAATTCATGATTTTACGAGAAGTATACGTCTTTCTTTTCTTTTTTTCCTTTTTTTTTATTTCTCGTGAAATATGTTTTGGATTTCCCGTGAGATAAGTTTTGGATTTCAGGAGATTTTATCTTCTTATATATATCAACATTATTGACAAATATAATAGTGAATTTAATAATATTATATTATTATCAAAAAATTTAAACGAATGTCGAAGATGACGAAACTCGCACCTTAGGTGAACGGCGGCGCTACGAATCCAACGGCGAAGTTGAAATCAAAATCCGACGTACCGTTCTCGAGATATAAATTTCTGAAGTTTACGGCGATGGATAAATATACAAACTTTGGAAAAAACACCGAGACTTTAAATTTGCTAGGAACGCCACGAAACTTTAACACTTTATTTCTAAAATTAAATACTCTAATTTCCTAACGTAAAATTTTCCAATTTCGGGTCGCTCCAAAATTTGGTCGCCTTGACCGAACGGGCGCTAAAACGTGCAATGTCGGCGCAACGCTAACTCCGCACTAACGTAACGCCCTACGACATAATGACGTTATTAATATAATTAAATTAATATCCGAAAATTCAGGGGCGTTACAACTGATCTTTTGACAAGGAGATCATGAACCACCGGATCTTTTGATAAGGAGATCTTGAACCACCAGATCTTTTGATAAGGAGATCTTGAACCACTGAATCCTTTGGAAGAGGGATTCTCAAAACTCTGTACAAGGGAATGAGAAGGAGAAATAAAGAAGAGGGGGAAGAGGAAGAATTCTGTTTTCAGAATTCTTATGTGGGCTGCATGAAGAACAACTTCTTGAATCTTTGACTGGATCTGCTCTTGATTAACACCTGCTTATGATAGTGTTGTATTGCAAGAGCTATTGATGTCAGATCCTTTCTGTTTCTTCTTTCTGATTGAACTCTTGGTTGCTATGAGATTGTGATGATGAGCAGTCTTGTTCTATTCTGTTGTGAGAGAGGAGAGCAGCAGTTCTTTCTTCTTTGTATGTGCTCTCTTAGGGTTCCTGAGGAGGAAGAAGAAGAGGACCTCAATGGAACAGTGTGGCCGATTGTGATAAGTGCTCTACCCTTCTCTTTCTTCTCTTGCCTTTTATTGTCCACCTTCAGATTTTGAATTTCTTTCCCTTTCTGGTAAGACCTGAAAAGGTATTCTGCACTGGACAATCTCTTTTTTTCCTTCTTTAATTCCCGACCCGTTCACCAACGTTAAGCATGTTTCCAAGAAAGCTTTTTGTCCTCTTTTAGTTCTTCATTCCATTTTAGACAATTAAGGAGCCGTTGGGGAACGGTCTTAAGAGAGGTGGGCCATGAGAGAGGGTCCAAAAATGATAGCTGAAAAGGTTTCCCTTTTTAGACTGTATTCGACGTAGCGTCGAGTTCCCTTCCTCTCTTATCGACGCATCTTCGAGTTCTTATAGAAGCATCTTTGAATTCATCCTTGCTCTAATTGAAATCTACAAGTTGACGTTGCGTCGATACCCTGTCGATGTTGCGTCGATACCCTGTTGACGTAAACATCAGTTGATGACATGACTTTAAACTTCATTATCTGTGTCGAGATGAAGTCGACATTGTGTTGACTTTAGATGGCTTCGACATATATTTCCTTCTGCGTTGAATTGAAGTAGAAGTTGTGTCGACTTCACAAAGTACTTCGACAGGTCCATGGACTCTACGTCGATATCTATTCGACGAGAAATCGAGTTGATCTACTCTGACAGAAAGAGTATGTTGCTTGGACTTCTTATCAGAGTAGCGTCGACATCTATTCGATGTTGCGTCGATTTCTATTCGACGCTAATATTAACTTCACCAAATTTGTGCTTCTCTTGATATGGTCTTGGCACCCTAGGTTTAGTGTGACATCCTAAGACATCTAATGACCAGATTACCCTCACTATACAATAGGTAATTGAAACCTAATAGTTAAAATCATTTTAGATAATTTGTTAAGTTAAATCTAAGGGGTTTTTCCCAACAATTGGAAGAGAGGCGAAAGAGTTCCGCAAACAGGCCAACGGAAGAGTTTCGAAGGGTCTCGATTCCGCCACCTCCGCCGCCGCCTCTCCCTGTCGTCGGACCTAGCTGTCTGTGGGAGACGTATATGGCTCTTCTTCTCTGACCTAGTTCTTGTGCGATAAGAAGTTAGGGTTCTTCATCGCTCGTGTGGACTCTCGTAGAGGCGCCGATCCATTTCTGCACTTGGGACTCAACGATCATTCTTCAAGATCTCATTTTTGGAGCACCTTGGTTGAGTGTTGACTCAATCACCTTCAGGTATTGCAATGTGTTGCTTTTCTTATTTCTTGATTCATGAAATCGCAAGTTCCTTGAACTATTTAGGGTTGTTCTTGTTCGTTATTTTCGCTGCGCATATGTGATATGCTATCTACATTCGTTGTATAGAAAACTCATCAGTGGTATCAGATCTAGGTTTCGGATCCCTTGGACCCCATTAGGGGCTCTGCCTCTAAGACGCCATCAGGGGCGCGGCCCCTTGGAACCCCGCCAGGAACGCATGTGATTGCGTTGCGATTTCATTATTTCAGAAATTGTTTCTCCTTTGCAGTAACCGTCCCTCAAAATGATTTGTGAAATCAAATATCTTAGATTTTGAATCTGACATTGAGAGACGAGCTTGTCTGCTGCATAAGTGAAATTGTTTTGCCTGTATTTAATGCATGTAAATCTGGAGATTTAGAAGTGTTCTAAGTGTTCAGATTTTGCCCCTCTTATCAAAAGTGTTGATAATTTTATTTTTGTGCACAAAGGGAATGCATTTGGTTTGCGAATGTTGTATTCTATTTTGTGAATGTGCACTATGATTAAATGTTAATCATGATGAAATGTTCATCGATTATATCTTAAAATCCCTTTTCAATATTAAGTGTACGGATGGATGCCTTCCGATGGATGACACTCTTCCTGCCTCGATCGATGAAGTGTGGGCTTTCCAAAGCAAGGTGTATTAATCTATCTTGGTAAGGGTGCGAGCGGATAATTGTGATATCCCACTGTCGATATCGGGTCCAACTTAACTAGGTGACCTCAAAGGTTGAGTACCTAGAGGCATGGGATTGGCATGCTCCATATGATGGATGCGAATAAAGAGTTATTCACTGTCACAACCCGTATTTTCCCCGAATTATGCTACGATATTAAAGAAAAGAGAAAATACGCGTCGTGATGCCACGTCCTGCAGGGGACAACTGCAGACGTTCAGGCAAGCACTCAAACGAACATTTTTGCGAACAAAGAGGTATATATAAAAAGAGAATTTATCTTTTAACATTACTTTCATTTGGTTAGGAAGCTGTGCCCCTCGGCCCTGCAGTTTACATAGCTACCATTAGAAAAGATATGCGTACGCAACGGAAGAAAATAGGTTCCTTTTTACCTTAAAAGCGCCGAAGACCAGAAATGTTTCCAGGGCGAGCGTAGTACTAGATTTAATATATCATAGGAAATACCATTTTTTGTTTTACGCTTTGCAAATAGGTGATATATAATAGTAAGTGAAGTAAGGCATGCTAAAGAAGTTAATTTGCTGAGGAGTTTCACGCATAACCCAAATAAAAATATACTAATAATGATACTTTTCTCAGAGTGCACATGTATACAAGATAACTAGGTAGGAAAAGAAAAAACTAGCAGCAGCATGAGCAAGTAATCTAAGCAAAAGTCATATGGGAGCCAACAACTGACACGAACCCGTAGGAAGGAAAAAAAGACAATCTAGAGGAAACAGAGCTACACCTGACGGAAAGAAAGAAAAACTGCGTCCTTACCCACAGGGGAGGAGAGGCCTCGGTGGGTGAAACAGGACGACTCCGCTCCAACACCAGCAGCCGCTACCGACCTGAACCTGAGGCATCCATAAGAAAAGAATGCCTCAGCCCAAAGGGTGCAAGAAAACAGCAGGAGAAAAGAAGAAAGCTATAAAGTAACCAGTAAAGAGTGAGGCCAAGAGTGAGGCATGAGTTTAACAGTTTTTCCTTAGAACAATAGCACAAGCCAGGAAGAAACATCTCCGTACATATATAAAGTAACCAAAAGAAGAACAGGACAAACCCAGCTGTTGCACAACAAACCGATAGAACTGTGGTGGGGGACTCAATATCCAACCACACTCTAGTCCAAAGCCACTGTGGTGGGGGCCCATACGTCCACCCACTCTCCAGTCAGAAACCACTGTGGTGAGGGCCCATGCGTCCACCCACTCTCCAGTCAAAAACCACTGTGGTGAGGGCCCCTACGTCCACCCACTCTCCAGTCAAAAACCACTGTGGTGAGGGCCCCTGCGTCCACCCACTCTCCAGTCAAAAACCACTGTGGTGAGGGCCCCTACGTCCACCCACTCTCCAGTCAAAAACCACTGTGGTGAGGGACCCTGCGTCCACCCACTCTCTAGTCTAAAACCATTATGGTGAGGGCCCCTGCGTCCACCCACTCTCCAGTCTAAAACCACTATGGTGAGGGCCCCTACGTCCACCCACTCTCCAGTCTAATACCAGTTTCCAACAAAAACTCATCAGCAACATGCTTAGCTTGACGATCGAGGAGGGTCTTATGTTTAACATAGGAGGATGAACTTTAACATTCGTTCTATAAGTATAAGGCTATTTAACAACCTTCAGTAACTTCTATATATGCTATATAATAGTATTCAATACCTTCCTTTACTTTGAGTACAAAGCTGTCGGTCCCTGGAACAGAAGGAGACCCAAGGCCGAAGTCTCATCCACGAATCCTTCAAGACAACAATTGCTAGCCTCGCTAAATCATCGAGAATTGGCAAGAGAAATTCCCAGGAAATTTAGCATCTAATTTCCCCAAATCGTCAGGAGATTAGAATACGAAATTTCCAGGGAACTTTAGCCCGCCGAAATATCAAACTTAGTCAACAAAAAGGAAAAGTGCAGGATTTGAAAATTTGCCGAGCAAGACCACTTATGCTTAACTAAATAAATAAGTCCAAGTTTTAGCTGATAACATATAGTCCAAGGAAAAACCCAGCATAAAACAAATAGCTGACAAGCTCAACCTTCCCCAAGAGAACGAAATCTCTAGCATATAGCCTAGGAAATTTAACTTAGCATATACCCAAGTAAATACCTAGCCTTTAAATCAAAAAAAATTATTCACGAACTGGGTAATTGACATAAGTATAAACCAAGAAAATTTCCTAGCATATAGATGCAGAATTTCATGAATCAAGAGTTTATTTTAGGATTAAACCATGGGGGATTCACTAAACTTCAACACAAAATCAGATCATTTCTAGCATAACCAAGGGAATTCACCAAAACTCCCAACATAACCGAAATAGCTGCTAGCATGAACCAAGGAAACCCAAATAGCTGCTAGCACAAACCAAGGAATTACCAAATAACTGCTAACACAAACCAAGGAATTACCAAATAGCTGCTAACACAAACCAAGGAATTACCAAATAGCTGCTAACACAAACCAAGGAATTACCAAATAGCTGCTAACACAAACCAAGGAATTACCAAATAGATGCTAACACAAACCTAGGAATTACCAAATAGCTGCTAACACAAACCAAGGAATTACCAAATAGCTGCTAACACAAACAAAGGAACTACCAAATAGCTGCTAACACAAACCAAGGAATTGCCAAATAGCTGCTAACACAAACCAAGGAATTACCAAATAGCTGCTAACACAAACCAAGGAATTACCAAATAGCTGCTAACACAAACCAAGGAATTACCAAATAGCTGTTAACACAAACCAAGGAATTACCAAATAGCTGCTAACACAAACCAAGGAATTACCAAATAGCTGCTAACACAAACCAAAGAATTACCAAATAGCTGCTAACACAAACCAAGGAATTAGCAAATAGCTGCTAACACAAACCAAGGAGGAGATTCCTGAGAATGAATAAGGTGTTACAAAAAATTTCTGAAGTTTAACCCCCAACAGCTAGCATAAACAGCTGCTAAACTAAGAGAAAAATAATTGCTAACAAACAAGGAAGTTCCAAAATAACAAATTTCCTGGAGCAACACGCCCAACAGCCACTAATGGGAAAATGAAATTTCCTAAAGTATAATCCCTGGAGCATACCAAACAACCTCTATAGGAATTGTTAGGAATACATTTCCTGAATAAGATAAATTTCCTGGAACTTACCCAGCAGTCGTTAATGGGAAAAACGCTAAGAATACTGATGTGAACTGTTACGTATATGCTTTTATTATTATTATTATGGGGAGGGTAATGTTGTAATTGGCCATATAGTATAAATGGCCTTGTGGGTTTAGGGTTTAGTTTATGTTTTTGGATGATGTTGAATGTGTGCTGCTGCTCCTAACTGGGTAGAACCGGGAGACTTCCCCTTCCCCCAACCGATCAACCCTTCAGGGGGTTGTCCCGTTAGGTGAGATCTTGTATCTGCTTTGGTATTTCTAGTGAAGCATTCCTCCCTCTTGGTGTGGTAGTATTGCCATTGGAGTTTCCTTGTGGGCATATCTCATTTGCAGGAAAATTACTTAACAAAGGTATCAGAGCTTTCGACTGGGCGTGGATGATGGCGCCGGCCGACGCAACTTGATCGCAAGAACTTTCCAACGAAGCAGCATCCCTCCTAGAGGACCAAGCGGTGCTTCACCGCCATCAGGACGCCATGCAAGCGCAGCTCCAGAAGTTGACCGACATGGGAGGAATACAACACTGCTCTATCAAACCGATTCGGCGCCCTTCTCTTTGATGATCCGATGTTTGAGTTGAAAAACCTCCGCCAAACCGGCTCCGTCCAACAGTATTTGGAAGAATTCAAAGAGTTACGCCACCGGGAAAAAATATCTGAAGACCATGCCATCAGTTTTTGCCTCGCTGGATTGAAGGATGAAATCGGCTACTCAATTCGCATGTTCCAACCGAAGTCGCTATCCGAAGTGGCCTCACTCTCTAGGCTTCAGGAGCATAAGCAGCTCCTACGCCAACGCCAAGGGAGCCACGCATCAACCGACACAGGCTCCCGGGGATACCGTTCCATCGGCAGCAGCAACAACCCGACTCCCCTACGGCAAGGACTTGCCCGGTCTAATACTACTCCCAGCCCAGCCGTTCAGACCAACCGGACACCAGCAACAAGGAGCGGCCAACGCTTCACCTCGGCAGAATTGGATGAAAAACGCAACCACGGGTTGTGCTTTTGGTGTGATGCAAAATACATTCCAGGCCACCATTGCCCCAACCGGAGACATTCCTACGCATTGAAACTCATCCCAGACGCTAGCGAGGAGGAAGGCAAGTTAATTGAAGAGGATCTGGACCTGGGTCTACTACCCGACCAAGAGGAACAACAGGACACCCCTCAGGTCTCCGTCCATGCCTTAACCGGCGCCACCCATTTCTACACCATGCGTGTCACCGCATCATATGATGGACATCCCATCCATGTATTGTTGGATTTGGGTAGCACGCATAACTTTTTGGACAGCAAAACGGCGGAAAGACTGCAATGCGAACTGACTCCAATCCCAGAATTTCATGTGGCGGTGGCCAACGGTAAATTCATTTCCAGCTCATATAAAGTGGCGCCCTTCACATGGCGCTTGCAAGGGGTACTTTTTACTTCAGAGATGCTTGTATTACCATTGGGCGGATGTGAAATGGTACTGGGCGTACAATGTCTTGTCACCTTAGGCGTGTTACAATGGGATTTTCTGAATTTGCGGATGGAGTTTACTTGCCAGGGAAAGAAAAATATATTGCGGGGCTCTCAAACCAAGGCCGGCACATGGATGAAGCAGAGGAAGCATGAGACCGTGCGGACGCCACATGGTCAGTTGCATATGTTGACCATATGTGCGACTCCCGAACCAACGGAGGAGGATGATAATGTATCGTTGGGGCTACCAACCGGCATTTTAGTATCCCCACATATGGAGCCACCCTTGGAACTCAATCAGCAAAACAAAATGCAGGAGATTTTGGAAGAATTTCAAGACCTATTTATGGACCCCACCGGGCTGCCACCTACCCGAGAACATGAACACCGCATCGTTTTGAAGGATGAGAAGGTGGACATCAACTTACGCCCCTACCGGTATCCCCCCTTACAAAAGACAATGGTTGAACATTTGGTGAAGGAAATGCTTCAAACCGGTGTCATCCGGCATAACACAAGCCAATATGCATCACCGGTGGTGTTGGTGAAAAAGGCTGATGGTACATGGAGACTATGCATTGATTACCGCCAACTCAACAAATACACAGTTAAGGATAAGTTTCCGATTCCCATCATTGAAGAGTTGATAGACGAGCTACATGGGGCGGCGTTCTTCTCAAAGTTGGACTTGAGGTCGGATACCACCAAGTGCGCATGGCGGAGCACGACATACACAAGATGGCCTTCCGTACTCATCAAGGCCACTACGAGTTCTTGGTGATGCCCTTTGGGCTCACCAACGCGCCATCAACCTTCCAAATCTTGATGAACAAGATCTTCGGTGACCAACTCCGCAAGTTCATTCCCATATTTTTTGATGACATACTCTTGTTTAGCAGGTCATGGGACGAGCATGTGGAACACCTTCGCTTCACGTTTGGCGTATTGCGGCAACACCAACTACTCCTCAAAAAGTCCAAATGCGATTTTGGGCTCTCGCAAGTGCACTACTTGGGGCATATCCTCTCCAATCGGGGAGTCGAGACGGATCCGGCTAAAATCCAAGCTATGGTGGACTGGCCAAGACTGGGATCCATAAAGAAGTTACGTGGCTTTCTTGGATTGACCGGGTACTACAGGAGGTTCATACAACATTATGGGAGTCTCGCCAAGCCACTATCGGACTTGTTTCGGTTGCATGGGTTTAAGTGGACCGAAGAGGCCGAGGCGGCATTCCTACGGCTCAAGGAAGCGGTCTCAAGACCACCGGTGCTATGCCTTCCAAACTTTCACAAGTCATTCGTCTTGGAGTCATATGCTTCGGCCACCGGAGTGGGGGTTGTTCTCATGCAAGAGGGATGGCCCATTGCTTACTTTAGTCGGGCACTTGGAAAAAAGAATGCGAGCCTCTCGGTGTATGAGAAGGAGTTGTTGGAGATTGTAATGGCCGTCCAACAGTGGCGACACTACTTATTGGGGAATTCGTTCATCATCAAAACCGACCAAAGATCCTTGAAATTTTTGTTGGATCAAAAACTGGCTACCCCTGCTCAACAAAAATATTTGGCCAAGCTCTTGGGCTACGATTACATCATCCAATACAAACAGGGAAAGGAGAACCTATGTGCGGATGCTCTTTCCCACAAATATGAGGAGGAGGCGGCGGAACTCAATATGTTGGTCACCATTCAGTTGGACATCCTTCGGCAACTCAAGGACTCGTGGGCGCGAGATCCGGGCATACAACAATTAATCATGCAAAAGGAGCAAGACCCCTCTAATCGGCCCAGGTATGAGTGGGTTAACGGAATTCTGAAGTGCAAGGGAAGATTGATGGTAGGGAAGGATAACATCATGACAGAAGCGTTGCTGAAATTATACCATGACAGCCCCGTCGGAGGGCACTCGGGCATCACTGCCACCTATCAAAGGCTCAAAAGGGTCTTCTATTGGAAACAAATGAAACCGGAGGTTTACACTTACATTCAAAAATGTCCGGTGTGCCAACAATGCAAAGCGGACATGCAAAAACCGGCCGGGCTGCTCCAACCGTTGCCGATACCCACACGCATTTGGCAAGATATCTCCCTTGATTTTGTGGAAGGGCTGCCCAAGAGTAAGGGGAAGACGACGATTCTTGTGGTGGTGGATCGCTGAGCAAGCAAGCTCACTTCGTCGCCTTGAGCCATCCGTACACCGCTGAGGGGGTAGCAGAAGCATTCCTAAACTCCATAGTGCGCCTCCATGGGATACCAACTTATATTGTAAGCGACCGAGACGCCATTTTTCTTAGCCAGTTTTGGCAAGAAATATTTCGTATTCTACAAGTCCAATTGAAGATGTCAACGGCCTATCAGCCGCAAACGGACGGCCAAACGGAAGTGGTCAACCGTTGCCTAGAAGGATATCTTCGTTGCATGTGCTTTGAGCGACCCAAGAGTTGGGCTAGTTGGTTACCATTAGCCGAATGGTGGTATAATACCACGTACCATAGTGCCACCAAAATGACACCATATGAGGTCGTGTATGGGCAAGAACCGGCGTTACATGTGCCATACATTGCGTGGACGACACAAGTGGAGGAAGTAGATCGCTCTTTGGAGGCCCGCAAAAGGGTAATTTCCTTATTGAAACTCAATCTAGCACAAGCTCACAATCGAATGCAAGTGATGGCGGATAAAAATAGAAGAGAGAAGACCCTCGAGGTGGGATTGTGGGCCTATGTTCGCATACAACCCTACAAGGAAACGAGCATCTGGGCACACGGCTTCCACAAATTATCTCCAAGGTTCTTTGGACCCTTCCAAGTGATTGAACGGGTGGGACAAGTGGCGTACCGACTACATTTACCGGAGGAGGCCAAGATTCATAACACCTTTCATGTGTTACAACTGAGAGTGCACAAAGGGGACTGGCCGGCAGAACACATTCCGATACCAGAGATGGTCAATCAAGACGGAAACCTGATGATCGAGCCACTGCTTATTCTGAACCGCCGCATCATTCCGTGGCAAGGGCGGGTCGTCACACAATTACTGGTACAATGGCTCAACGGTTCCGTGGAGGAGGCACGTGGGAAGACTTGGAGATATTCACGAAGCGCTACCCGCATTTTGCTATTCCTTGAGGACAAGGAATGTTTTGGGGAGGATGTATTGATGTGAACTATTACTTATATGTTATTATTATTATTATGGGGAGGGTAATGTTGTAATTGTCCATATAGTATAAATGGCCTTGTGGGTTTAGGGTTTAGTTTATGTTTTTGGATGATGTTGAATGTGTGCTGCTGCTCCTAACTGGGTAGAACCGGGAGACTTCCCCTTCCCCCAACCGATCAACCCTTCAGGGGACTGTCCCCTTAGGTGAGATCTTGTATCTGCTTTGGTATTTCTAGTGAAGCATTCCTCCCTCTTGGTGTGGTAGTATTGCCATTGGAGTTTCCTTGTGGGCATATCTCATTTGCAGGAAAATTACTTAACAAATACCTTTCCTGAAGCATAACCCAAATGGAAGGGAGAGAAGGAGGAAGAGGGGGAAGGAGAAGAGTTTCCTTGCCTGAATCGGGAGCCGACGCCACTCGTCGAAGCGAATCCACGGCCAGGGGACTCTACAACCACTGCCGAACCCAACGAGAACTCCCAGCAACCCCGCTCCGGCGACGAAAACAAGCCCCGGAAACCACAAACCTCCCTACACCGGCAGCTTTGGTGGCTGCAACTCCCGCCCGACGGAACCCTAGCTCGCACTCCTAAAAAGCTTCAAGCTTGGATGGGGAAAGGGGAAGAATGAAGAGAAAAGAGGGACTGTCGCACCCCCAATAATACTCTGCATATAAATATATGCCCTTATAAATTTTTTTTGCACCAATGGTTATATATATAATTTATGTATGTGCATGCATATATAAACTCTTTCTCCCTTTTTTATAACCTGTACACACTAAATGTATACATAATGTATATAAGTGTATATAGTTTTGTATGAACAAGATCTTTATATATATATATATGCTTATATATACCCATATACCTGTGTATATATATATAATGGTATAAATGTAGCAATTGACACAAAACCCTTCCCATATAAAACTTCAAGCATGCATACCCAAGGGAATACATGTATTCGTATACATTTATAGTGGCATGATTATATATAAGGATTTTCATTCATGCTTATAATTGCATATGTATACATATGTATGTATTTATATACACATTTACACTCATATATCCGCCTTTACGCCCCCATAAAAAGGGTAACTCGTCGGACGACGACGACGACGTTTCCGAAACGGTAATGCCCTCCCGCATTAGCATCACGCAACGACAACTTTCATATTTAAACTATCAACGCTACCATAGCCCTACTTAGAAGACTATAAGGAAAATCTGGGGCGTTACAACCACCCCTCCTAACAAAAAGTTTCGCCCCGAAACTTTGCAACAACAATACTGAACAAGGAAAAAGAAAAAAGAAACAAAAGAGACAAAGACTTACTGGGGATACTAGTCGAACAGATGAGGATAGGACTCCTTCATTGCTGACTCTAGTTCCCAGGTCGCACCCCGAACATCCTAATTACCCCAGAGGACCTTCACCATAGGGTTGGACTTTCTTCGCAACACCCGATCTTGCTTCTCCAAGATACGAATGGGTAACGACAACCTGTAAGCAGAAACTCCGATGCGCTCAACGATCTCAAACGCCCCTACATACCTGGGGTCCATCTTATGGCTCTTCCCAAATCTTTTAACAACAGTCATCGGGGACACTTTTAGGAACACCATGTCCCCCACCACAAACTCTAAATCACTCCTACGTCGATTGGCGTACTTCTCATAGCGCTCCTGAGCTACCCAGAGCTTCTCACGGATCTGCGTCACAACAACGCTCATCTCTTCCAGAGCCTCAGGGCCCAAAACTGGCTTCTCACCCACTTAAGCCCAAAACAGGGGAGTCCGACAATGCCTCCCATACAGAGCCTCAAAAGGAGCCATCTGCAAGCTCTCCTGATAACTATTATTGTACGCAAACTCCATGAGCCCAAGGCGTTCATCCCAAGCTCCTCCATGCTCCAAAATATAACAGTGGATCATATCCTCCACGATCTGATTTACCCTTTCTGTCTGCCCATTCATCTGCGGGTGATAAGCTGTAGAATACCTGATATCTGTGTCCAAGGCCCCCTGCAGACTCTGCCATAAATGGGAAGTGTACCTGGAATCACGGTCGAACATTATGCTCGCGGGCAATCCATGCAGTCTAATATGCTCCTGCACATACAGAGACGCAATCTTCTCCATCGAATAGCCAGTCTTGTACAGCACGAAATGAGCACACTTGGCCAACCTATCCACGATCACCCACACTGCATCATGTCCCCGAGGGGATCTCCGTAAACCAGTAATAAAGTCCATGGAGATGCTCTCCCACTTCCACAGGGGAATACCCAACAGTGTCAACTTGCCCCAGGTCTCCTATGGTCCGCCTTGATGCGCTGACAAGTGAAACACTGCGCTACAAACCTTGCAATATCACCCTTCATGCCTGACCACCACACGATTTGCTTCAAATCGCGAAACATCTTCGTTAAGCCAGGATGATAAGATAGGCTGGAGTCGTGAACCTCCTCGCAAATCTTTGCTCGAATATCCTCCACAGCGGGTATGCAAAGCCTGCCACGGTACCTCAGGGTACCCTCAACATCGATCGAGAAATCCGGCAACTCATCTCTCTCTACTCTACCTCGGAGGTGCTGCAAATCCGGATCATCCTTCTGATGCAACTTTGCCAAAGTAATCCAGGACGACTCTTCAACTTCCATACAAGACGGTCCACCCCTGGGCTTCACCGCGATACTCATCAAAAGGAACTCCTCAACCAGAGACTGCACAGAGAGTCCGAAAATAGAAGTTGATTTCCTGCTCAGGGCATCCACCACTACATTTGCCTTGCCGGGGTGATAGAGGATCCCCGCGTTATAATCAGCCACACACTCCATCCACCGACGCTGGCGCAGGTTCAGCTCTCATTGAGAAAACACGTAAATCAGGCTCTTGTGATCTGAATGGATCTTGCACACCACCCCATACAAAATATGCCTCCACAGCTTCAGGGCATACATCACCGCAACAAACTCTAAATTATGCGTCGGGTAGTTCCTCTCATGAACCTTTAGCTACCTTGACCCAAACGCAATGACCTTGCCCTCTTGCATGAGGATGCACCCAAGGCCTATCCGCGAAGCATCAACATAAACCTGAAACTCTACTCCCTCAACAGGGAGAGCCAAAACTGGGGCGGAATACAGTCTTCTCTTTAACTCCTGAAAGGCCTCCTTGCACTGCTCGCTCCAATCAAAAACTGCCCCCTTCCGCATCAACCTAGACAGAGGCGCGGAAATACCTGAGAATCCTTCCACAAACCTCCAATAATAACCTGCTAAGCCCAAGAAACTCTGAATTTCCTTAGGCGTTGCTGGTCTTTTCCAATCCAAAACAGCAGCAACCTTTGCTGGGTCTACAGAGATGCCACCCTTGCTCACCACGTGACCCAAGAAGGAGGCTTGCGAAAGCCAGAACTCGCATTTGCTCAGCTTGGCATACAGCTTGTGTGCTCTTAAAGTAGACATCACCAAACGTAGATGTCGAGCATGCTCCTCCTCACTCGAAGAATAGACCAGCACATCATCAATAAATACTACCACAAACTGGTCAAGAAATTCTCGGAATACCCTGTTCATCAGATCCATAAAAGCAGAGGGTGCATTTGTCAGCCCAAAAGACATCACCAGGAACTCAAAATGTCCATAACACATCCGGAAAGCAGTTCGCGGAACATTAGAGTCGCGAATCCTCAACTGATGGTAACCGGACCGAAGGTCAATCTTCGAGAACACACAGCTACCCTGTAACTGGTCGAACAAATCATCAATCTGTGGCAACGGATACCTATTTTTGATCGTGACCTTGTTCAACTATCTATAATCGATGCATAGCCTCATCGTCCTATACTTCTTCTTTACGAACTAAACCGGCGCACCCCAAGGCGATGAACTCGGCCTAATAAAGCCATACTGCATCAACTTATCCAACTGGGTGCACAGTTCCTGCAACTCTCGCGGCGCCATACGGTAGGGTGCCTTTGCAATAGGGCTTTTTTGTAACAACCCAGCCCAACCACCACACCAGAGGCCCGCTCCACCAATGTGGCCAAGGCCGAGGCCCATACACTTACCTTTGGCTGGCCTGCTGCCGCGGTTGGACAAGGGCTACAGCCCGGTGCCACACCAACCCATCACTGAGCATGTTTCTCAGCAACAATAGGTTGTTGATGGCGGGTCTCGATCCCCCGCCACCCTTGATAAGGCACCTTCAGCAGTCCTCATCACCAACTGAGCTGAGAAATAGTTGGTGATGAGGACTGCTGAAGGTGCCTTATCAAGGGTGGCGGGGGATCGAGAACCGCCATCAACAACCTACTGTTGCTGAGAAACAGGCTCAGTGACGGGTTGGGGTGGCACCGGGCTGTAGCCCTTGTTCAATCGCGCCAGCCAGCCAGCCAGAGGTAGGCGTATGGGCCTCGGCCTTGGCCACTTTGGTGGAGCGGGCCTCTGGTGTGGTGGTTGGGTCGGGTTGTTACATTCACCAACCATACAAGAGTTGCATAGTGATGCAATTGACAAATGTTGTCTACCTAAATAACCGCATTATGAGAGGAACGCCAAAGCGACTCGTTGTGTTGGTGAAATATGGATCTTGTCTACTAAGAGAGTAGCTCGCATAAACTCTCTGAATCAAAATTAAGGGTTGTCGATTTGATTAAAATAGTGGGAGTTTTTAATAAAAGTCCTTATTAAATAAAATGTATTTGAAATATAGTACTAAAATCTATTTTGCAAAATTCCTTGTAGAACATCCATGACAAGTGGATCTCACTCCACCTTGTCCCTGAGAGTGTCCTTGAGAAGGACAAGCTCAACGGGATGAACTTCCTTGACTGGTACAGAAACCTGAGAATTGTTCTCAGGCAAGAGCGCAAGCTCTATGTCTTGGAAGGGGAAGCCCCTACAGAGCCGACCGGGAATGCTCCGCAAGCAGACAGAGATGCTTAAAAGAAGTATCAGGATGATACCTTGGATTTGGAATGCCTCATGTTTGCTACCATGTCCTCTGAGCATCAGAAGCAATACGAGAGCATGTGTGGTTATGAGATAATCGAGCACCTCAACAAAATGTTCGAGGGGCAAGCTCGGTAAAAGAGGTTTGACATATCCAAGGCATTATTTCAGTGCAAGATGGGAGCTCGAGTCTCAGTAGGGACTCACGTACTCAAGATGATTGGGTATATAGAGAACCTTGAAAGACTGGGTTTTCCCTTGGGCCAAGAGTTGGCCACAGATCTGATCCTGCAATCGTTGTAGGGCAGTTATGAGCAGTTCATCTTGAACTATAACATGAAAGAAATAGACAAGACACTGCCCGAGCTCCTAGGCATGTTGAGAACTGCCAAAAATAATATGAAGAAGGTCAAGCCTGCTAGCCCCATTCTGATGGTGCATAAAGGCAAGAGCAAGACTAAGGGATCCAAGAAGATGAAGATTGGATCTAAGTCTCATCTTGATCCCAAATCTTCTGCACTGAAAAGGAAAGGTCTGGTGAAGGAAGGAAAGTGCCACCACTGCGGTAAGGCAGGGCATTGGAGGCGGAACTATCCCCTCTATATTGAGGGTCTTCAAAAGAAGAAGGGAAGTGTGACTTCCACTTCAGGTATTTACATTATAGAGATAAACCTTTCTGCTCCTTCATCTTGGGTATTAGATACCGAATGCAGTTATCACATTTGTACAAATGTGTAGGAACTGAGAAGGAGAAGAATGCTGGGTAAATGGGAGGTAGACCTGCATGTCAGAAATGGAGCAAGTGTTGTTGTCGTTGTCGTTGGTGTCTATTGTCTTTCTTTGCCCACTGGGCTTGCAATAGAACTAGATAATTGTTATTTTCTTCCAGTCATAACTAGAAACATTATATCCATTTCGTGTCTGGACATGAAAAGTTTTTCATTTATAATTAAGAACAATTGTTGTTCGATTTTAATGAATGATGTTTGTTATGGTGCAGCCCAATTGTTTAATGGTTTATATGTTTTGAACTTAGACCATCTGATCTATAATGTAGAAAATACTAAAAGACTAAAAACAAATGACTCGAATCCTACGTACCTTTGGCATTGTCGTTTAGGCCATATAAATGAGAAACGCATATCCAAGCTCCATAGAGATGGACTACTGGACTCATTTGATTATGAATCATTTGAAAGATGCGAGTCATGTTTATTAGGCAAAATGACGAAAGCTCCTTTCATTAGTTGTAGTGAGAGGGCTAATGATCTCTTGGGTATAATACATAGTGATGTATGCGGACCCATGAGTTCTATGGATAGAGGTGGATTCTATTACTTCTTTACATTTACTGATGATTTCAGTAGATACGGATATGTGTTTCTTATGAAGAACAAGTCTGAAACCTTTGAAAAGTTCAAAGTGTTTAAGAATGAAGTAGAGAACCAACTAAGAAAAAGGATAAAAGCACTCTGATCTGATCGAGGTGGCGAATATCTGAGTCATGAGTTTCGTGATCATCTGAAAGAGTGTGGTATTGTATCACAGCTCACTCCGCCCGGAACACAACAACATAATGGTGTTTCTGAGAGTAGGAATCATACCTTGTTAGACATGGTGCGATCGATGATGAGTCATGCAGATCTGCCCATTTTTTTGGAGTTTTGCTCTAGAGACTGCTGCTTTCACACTAAATCGAGTTCCAACAAAAATAGTGTTGGAACATGGTTTTTCGCATCCCTTTGATTTGAGAATAACAAATCCTATTTGTATTTGATCTTGTTTGCCATTATGTTTTTAGCATGCAGGTTTGGACAGATATGACACCAGGTTGCTGCAATAATGGTCTGGAACTAACCACAAACATAAGGATTGAATGTTGTCTAACGCCAGGCGTTAGGTCTTAACGCTAGGCGCTAGCAAATCGACGGGACAGGATGTCGATCGACGGGATGAGATGCCGATCGACGGGATGGCTTGCCAGCTGATTAAAAGGAGAAAGAATCTCAATGACAGGCATTAGGTCTTAACGTTGGGCGCTATCGTTCGATGATTTTGGCAAGGAGGAAGCATTTGTGATTGCAGGAGGAACTTTAGGAATGATTTGCCCAACGCCCGCGTTAGCCTTTAACGTCGGCGTTAGTATTGCCTAAAATAGAACAATTCCTAAAGTGCAGAATCTCCTTCCTCTTCTGAAGATCTGAGCCATCAATATGTTGTTATACATGGTCAACGCCCGACATTAGCACTTAATGCTGGCGTTAGCTCAAAGTCTATAAATTGGATGATTTCGACGTCTCTACTTTGGAGAGCCCTATTCCAGCACTTGATAATCTCTGCAAGGGCCGTATTTCCAGACCATCTTCTCCCACACAAGTTTCAAACAAAGAATTCATGGAGAGCCGAATCAATGCTTATGCAACGTGAAGGACGCACGCTTCGACTTCATGAACATCCAGCCAGCCTTCACCTTCTCCAGAATTCTTTATAGGGAGTTTTTATTATATGTTGTATTTTTCTTTTGTAACTCTTTTTATTACCATCGTGGAGTGAATTCGCCTCGAGTTGGTGACTAGGTCTAGGGCGTAGATCTAGGGGGTGTTCGAGGCCTTTTCTGGGGATAGAGAGGCTAGAGCGGCTTGAGGCCATATCCGGGGGAGGATAGGCTAAAGCCACCGGTTCGTGGGGATACAAGTCGGGATAGAAAACAAAAAGGATTTTCATATTTATCGCCCACGATTTCTAGCGTCATAAGAAATCAAGTTTTGTAATTTCATATCTCAAGAATTAATAAAATCATGTTTCTCCTTTATATTACTTGATTTCTGCTTTTCTAATTACAAATGTTTTAAAATAAATTATAAGTTTTTAAAACCCTTATTCACCCCCCCCCTCTAAGGGCGCCTCACGATCCAACAAGTGGTATCAGAGCTAGGTTATTCCATCGGCTTAACAACCGGGAATAATGGCGTCTCATGATCTCGCTTCTAGTAGCGGGGTAAATTTTTATGAAGAAGAAAATCTCTTAAACCATCTTTATTCGAAAGGAGAAATTATAAAGGGTGGAAATTTTTAATGGAAAGGTTTATTAAAAATTTAGATATCAATGCATGAGATACAATAATAGTTAGACCAGCGGATGAATCAAATAAACGGGAACGTCAACTAAATGCAAAAACTTTAAATAGTATTTTCTGTGCTTTATCTCACAAAATTTAAAAGTAATATATTATTTTTCTGGTGCATACAAAGTATGGAAATTTCTTGAATAAATGTATGATTCTCCATCTACAGGTATGGAACAAATGCAAGAAGTGGAGAACATACAAGATTGCTCAAATGATCAAGAAAGCTCCTCTCATGATGGATTAATGGAGTGCACATCAAATGGAAAAGAAGAAATCTTATCTTTGGAAGAGGAGTGCCAAAAAGATGTCAAAGGAACTATATGTTCGAATATCGCATCGTCCACAAGCAATGTAAGGAAATCAAAATCCATTTTTTGTACCTCTATTTCTACATTTCAATTGTTACAAACTACTAAATGTAAGATTAAGAAATTAAAAAGGGCTAATGCAAAACTACGTTTAGAAAATAAAACTTTAAAAGCAAATGTGAAGGTAGAATCCAAAAATGATGTGTTTAAATCTCCATCATACTCTTCATTTGAAAACTCCAAACCTTGCATTGATTATAATGGATTACATGAAAAATACAAAGACCTTGAAAAAGAATTTACTCTTGTAAAAGAACAACATGAAAGAGTATGTTTAGAAAACCCTTCTTTGAAAAATGATTGTGCTAAGTGTGAGGACTATAATATTAAAATTGAAGAGATGGATGAAACATTTGAGGAATATAGAAATAAATATCAAAATCATATTGATTCAATTGTTTCCACTCTTAAAAATAGCACAATTGCGTATAATAAAGCTAGACATAATCTCAAAGTTAAAAACTATGAATTAGAAAATAAAGTCAACTTGCTTAAGGAAATTATAAAGAAATATTTTCAAAACACACACTCACAATATCAAGCAAAATCCAAAAGCAAGTTGAATGTGAATTTTCATAATTTATCTAAGCCAAACAAAAGAAATGAAAAACATCAAAAGCTTGCAAATGAAACTACAAAACACTATCATCATTATCATTTACAACAAAACTCTTCTCAAAACATAAAATTGAAAATGAACAAATTTCCTATAAACAATGTGTTAAAAAATCATCATGGAAATTTAAATTATAAAAACATTAACCCAAGGTATGAATGAAGACCCATACTTAAGAATGATGTACAAATGTCAAATGAACGGGTCCACTCATCCTTGCCTTCCCAAAAGCATACACGATTTATTTGGGTATCCAAAGGAACCATCCCTCTTGGTCCTCTTTGGATACCTAAATCTCAAATTCATTAAGAATCATCAAATGCATGAAGTAGAATTTTTTTTTTGAATGTGCAAATATCTACTTCATGATATACTTTAAATTTCTTGTTTAATATTTGAAAGTTGAACCTTTATTTAAATTAAATCAAATTAAAAGTCAAGTTTCTATCTCTTAAATGAGCAGTCTATTATCACATGAGACATGAGTATCCTATAATATTAAATGATTGTTCAAAACTCAAAAATTAATTAGGAGTGTTGTTGAAACCCTAATACAAAATCATAAAATAAAACGTCACACCAATGCTTATCCGTACGAGTCATTAAACATATTTAAAACTAGATCACCATATTATTACATCCTTAAACAAGTCGATACTCAAATCCAATGCCTATTAAATACCATAGATCTTTTTAAATTCACCAAAGATTAAGTGAAATTTGTTGTGTTTCAAAATTAAAACTATGAAATTCTGTATAAATATTAGAACACACCACAGAAACAGTTCACAGAATAGATAAAAACAAAAATAAAAAGAAAAGCATGATAACAGCTAACGCTGGGCGCAAGCAATAACGCCAGGCGTTAGACAGTATTGTCCAAATACTAAACTCTGTTATTACAGAACTGAAAAGCACTTTAAAATTGTCTACTTTTACTAAGTGAGTCTGATTCTCCAGTAGTAGAACTGCCTCATTCCCTTGACCTTCGAGTACCGCGAGTCGAGCGACGTGGCGGATCCTCCACAGGAACCTCCCAATCCCTTTCTTCTGCTGGTGTCGGTTTCAACTTTAGGGCCCTGATCATGTATCGCATCATTTTCTCGATCCGTGACATTCTTCGTGTCGCATTCTCTTTGAATTCTTCAAACGACTCCTGATGCTCCCGATTCGTATCTCAGAGTGAAACACCTTGTCGTAGGGGTGGCCATGAAGATGATGGAATATCTCGTGGTCGAGGGACTCGAAGGGTTGAAGTAGAATAAAGTTCAGGAATAAGATCATTAATGTAGTTACTCTTGGTTATATACTCATACTTCTCCATCACCACCCATCGTATAAGTCCTCCTAAAGGAAGAGTGTTGAGTCAAGACCGTCTTGGATCCTTCAACTTAAAGGTATAACGAATCTGAGAAAGGATAAGATATGCCACATCAAAAAGTACTTCCTGCATAATATGATATGTCACTATGCTCAATTGTGTAGTGATCTTCTTTGTGTCTCCAGACTTCAACATAATTGTATGTCGCAAAATATCCTGAATTATAAATGCTTCCTCCCTAAGTGAAGAAACATCCGTAATTTGATCTTCTGTCTCCTTTCCATGCAATACTAGATTTACTGGTGCCCAATCCCGCTCAGCTCTATACTTTTCTACCATATCTAAATGATTATCACTCTCTATTAACCCAAACTCATTCTGAAGATCCTCATGCGTGATTTGAATAACTTCAAACTACATCATTGACATCACTCCTCCATGAAGCTCCGTTTCTGACGGATCATATAAATTGTTATAAAATTCCTGAACAAAACCCGTAGAAAAGCAATCGCAAGAAATCACTGACAAGACTCCTGATGCTGCTAGGAGATTCTGAATATGAGCATGATGTGGGAGGTCTATGTGCAACACCATGCCTACACCAACAGTCGCCTTTTCAATCCCCACATATGATTGATAAGACTCTTGTGGGGGACGAGCTGATGACTTTCTGGCACGAACTCCATGACCACTGGAAGAAGTCGTAAACCTGCACACAACAAAACATCAACAAAATTTCTCTTATCGACGCCAGGCATTATTGTCAACGCCTGGCGCATGCTCTGTAATTTCCTATTATTACCAGTACACAATGACAGCCCTCAGAAACACTTATAAATCAAAAAAATCGTAAAATGATAGGGATAATTGGAAAATTACCAACACATTTCAAAAACAACCAAAAGAGGTAATGGAAAGACTCTTTTTCTTTAGAAATCTCAAAAACCCTTTCTTCAACTCAAAACCTGAAAACCCAAGATCTCACTACCATAGATCTATCATATAGCATATCAAAACACTTCAATACTTTAAAGGATTTCATTTTTAGGGTAAGAGAAATGCTTTAATCACAAAATAAAAGAAGAAAAGTAAGAATTTTACCTAGATCTGAGAAGTGTAGTCGACGAAATCTGAAGAGAAATAGGTTACAATAATGGGAAAATGGGAAGAACTAGATTTAGGGCCTTTTATATAAAGTAAACTTAACGCCGGTGTTGTCTATAACGCCAGACGTTGTCTTGTTTTCTACACATTTACAAAATTTCCTTGCTGCATATTTATCTATGAACCATTATATATATTGTTACACCCTATTTACCCCCACATTATTAAAAAAATCAAAAAGTTCAAATATAAGAGATAAAATTATTTTTAAACCACCAAAATATGCTTAAATAAGCCTTCTACTCATTTCCATTTTCTCTAAAATTCTACCCTAAGAAGGTCTATGTACATACTCCTTATCCCATAGAAATTTTTTTCAAAAAACTCTATAAATCGTGCACTGTCCCGGCGTTAACTAGTTAACATCATGTGTTAGCCTTTTTGATCAGATTAAAATTCTATCTTCTCTGCCATATTTCTGGTATTCTCTACTGCTATTTCCTTAAATTAATTTGCCTCTTAATTTATTACTTTCACCTCAAAAATACAAAAAAAATTATTATATACCCATTTTAAAATAAAAAAAAACATCTTGAGTTGCCTTCTAGTATCTTCCAAATTATCTGAAATTTCTCCACTATGAAGGCATATATACATGTTATTTCTTCCAACAAATTTTTTTAAAAAAACTTTAAGAAACAGTGTCCTGTTTCGGCGTTAACTACTTAACGCCAGGCGTTAGCCCTCTTTTGTAAATGTGGAAAAAAAATTGGGGTTATTGCCAAAATATTTTTTGGTTATTGTTTCACTCTAGTTTTTCTTAATAGGTCTATTTTAAAAACCAACAAAAAAATAATATATATAATCCAAAACCGAAAAATATTTTTTTTTTATTGCTTATCTATATTAAATTATTGTTTGACTATATGTCTTCACATGAGCACAGCCTCTTATTCATCTATGTTTTAAATGGTCAATCTTATTTAGGCATACACAAAAAGAGTTTCTTAATTAAATGAGCAGTTTTAATTTCAAATTTATTAAACATTGTCCTATTTTTCATGCCTTGACCTTAATCTAATTATGTGTTATGAAATAGTCTATAGAAAATTGTGTATATTTTGCCTAGCATGCCTCTAAGCATGAGCATTATTTTATGTTAATCAATGATCCATACACTCATTTTTTGATGATCTACATATGTTCATAATCTTCAACTTGCATGATTGTGTAATGTAATAGTTTTAATCTATTAAGATAGTGGGCCAAAGGTCTCGGAATTCACTTATTGTTGTAAACACAATATATTATTTTTCAAAAGTAATCACTTCTATATGTGCAAGAAATTTATTGTTTGAGTGAAGGTGTTAGTAATGTAGACAACACTACTCACCCTCCTGATAAGTCTTAATGAGCATTGTGAGGTTGAGCACCTTAGAAAGAATTGTAAAGTGTCTTGTGTAAACACATTATTTTTTATCACTTCTATTTGTACACCGGATCACTAAAAATAAAAATTCAATAAAATTGCTTCAGTGATCCCCCAAGCAATACTTCGCTCCCTGATAAGTCTTAATAAGCATTGTATGGGCGAAGCACCTTGGTTGTTGTACCCATTGTGTTGTGCCTTGAAATTATATTCTTGTGTTGATGTGTGAAAGTAAACATAAGGTTACATTCTTAATAGTATTATTTCTATTTCATTGCATATGTCATGTGTTTTGATTATATCATTTGTATACTTTTATCAAAACACTTTATGCACACATCATTGTTTTTTATAAAATTTCTACTCATGAGAATTGGAACCTATTGCAAAATTACAAATTCTCTAAAAACTCAAGTAAAAGCACTAGATTGCAATGCATGATTTCTACAATATTTCCTTCACTTACAATTCGAATTGATTTCATTGTAGTTATTCTCTTGTTGTGTATGATAAATCAAGCTTGCCTACATGTTATTGTTGGATCTTGTGGCGCCCTTAGAGGGGGGGTGAATAAGGGCCTTTTTAAAATATGATTTTTTACTTAAGAATTTTTAAAACAAATTTTGCTTTTCTAAAAATCACTTATAAAAATTTTCAAACTATGAAATTTTTAAATTAATTCAAACACAAATTTCTAAGTTAAAGATTAAGCAACCAAATTTGCAATTAAAGAAAAAGTCATAATAATTTTTTTAATCATGAAATTCACATACAATAAAAATGATCTTAACAATGCTTAAGATCAAGGCACAAATATGATAATAAACTTTTAACAATTTGTGTTTACCAATCCTTCTCCCAAGGATCGGAAGGCTATCACTTGTCTCTCCCTAGACCAAGCCCAAGCCTATCCTCTAGATCTTCCCAAGATCTAGACATAGTACACAAGGCCACGATTTCCTACCAAGCCACACAAGGACTTGGACGCTCCGCATAAGGAAGCGATTTTCCCCTAAGCCACGCAAGGACTTAGACGTCACGTACAAGGAGACGATTTCCCTACCAATACAAAGTGAAATGTATATAAATGAAAATACAAAATCAAATGAAGTACTCCCTAGAAATTCAGATCTCTGAAAGGAAGGTTGAAGCTTCGAGATGATCGTTGATGTAGAAGCGCGTCCGATCTCGTCTTCAATCTCAAACCTTCTAAGCACAAATGGGAGTTGATGTAGTTCTGGAGCTCTCTAGTTCGTATGCACTCAGGAAGGGACTTAGAATTCTCAAAGCTTAGAATGCACGAACAAAACGAACCAATTTATAGTTTTTCACTGTCGCCTGGGCGACATCGCTGTCGGATTCTAACAGCGCCAAACTACCGCTCGTCGTGCTGTCGTGCAGGGTTGTTGCTGTAACGTTTGTGTTGTCGCCTGGGCGACATCGCTGTTGAAATTTCGACAGCGCCAAATTGCTACTCGTCGTGCTATCGTGCGGGTTGTTGATGTAACTTCTGTCCTGTCGCCTGGGCGAAAGTAGATGTTGGAAAATTCCGACATCAAAAATCTCCATACAGTTAAATTGAGCTCCAATCAGAATTGTAAACATCTCATACCTGTTACCTGCACACCATCAATAAAAATAGAATCAAATACAAACGAGATTTTGTTATTATCAAATCGGAAGAGTGCGAAACGCATGCTCCAACAATCTCCCCCTTTTGATAATAACAAATCCGTATAAAAAGAAATCATGTCTATTTAGGTTGTTGTTTTTAACATATGGTGTGTGCACAAAAATAACATGATATATTCCTCTTAAATGTAAGCTCCCCCTAGATGAATGCTCCCCCTAAATGAATGCTCCCCCTAAATGTTATAGTAAATTGAAATGATGTATTGTTTAGGTGGAAGATTTAGGTGGAATTGTTCTTATTGTTCTTTGATTTCTTGAATATACTTATAATTCTCCCCCTTTTGGTATTAGCAAAAGTTAAGTTGAAATGAATGAGTAGTTCTTAAGGGAAGAGATAGGATGTAGAAAATAAGAGTAGGCGGAAGCACTTGTGTTGAAAATGATTGAAAGTCGTGAAATAATAGTAATATGCCATAGTAATGAATAAACTCATTAAGAGATGGTATAGCCATATGAAGTAGTAGAATAATAAAAAATAACTTAAACATGATTAATGTCATTTTAAAGTATAATAGAAAGACACAATTGTGTATAGAAATTTGGAATCTTTTCGGTCCAATTCTCATGAGATGAAGGTTTATATAACATAATGATGTGTACAAGTGTTGCTTTGATCAAACATATGAAATTATTTAATTTACATGATCATTTCAATAGAAAACATAATATAAGCATATAAAAACAACTTTGACCTTGAAGATATAGCACAATAAGAATAGAATACCATTTCTTCTTTTGCACAAGACACTTTACAATTCTTTTCAAGGTGCTCAACCTCACAATGCTTATTAAGACTTATCAGGAGGGTAAGTAGTGCTTGGTGGAGTATCCTTGTCCTCAATTTAAACCTTTTGTTGATCACATAGTTTGTGATATCTTAACTTTGTAGTTTGTATAGATATTTATTTTTAATTGACCAAGGATCTCTGAATTCACTTGAATCGCAAAAGATGGTGTATATTTGGTTGCGCTAACAAATCAAGCTTGGAAGTAGTTTTTATGAAATGCTATTGTATTATGTTAAAACAAACATGATTCATGTATATATTAAATAGAAAGACATATGTATGGATCAAAAGAAGTGAACGTGATAGCTCATTATTATATATAAACAATTTCTCATACTTAGAGGCATGTGAAAACAATTTCTAATAGTCTAAACCACTTAGTAGTAGTGTCAATACTATGATAGAGTGGAAATGAAATCATATAATCATGTAAATAGCCATTTTTAAAAAATAAAAAGCACATGGTTTGGCATCAATTCATGAGTTGTGGCATTAATAATGACATATAACTAGTGTAGAGTATCAGAGAGACCAAAATTGAAGATTAATCAAATTTGGGAGCTGTCAGAATTTTCCGACACTCACTGCCGCCTGGGCGACAGCTAAAAGTATAAAAACGGCTAAAAACTGAGTTAAACCAGATTGTACATCATTTTCTGGACTAGAAGGCGAGAGGAAAGTGTCGGAGTGCGGCGACAACCCTAGATCTAAGGTAAGGAACTTGGATTTTTCAAGTTTTGTTTAAAAATTTTCAAATTTTTTGTGATTGTGATATTTCTCTTGGTTTTCATTGAGTTTTTGTGAAGAAAGAAAAAAATGTAGAAGTTTTAGGAGATCTAGACATTTTAGATCTTGGTGTTCAAAAGAGGGTTTAGATCTTGTGATGTTGATATAGAGAAATAAAAATTAGAACTTTGAATTTTTTTGTTTATAGGAAGAAGATGATGAATAGTGTTTTTTTTTGTTTAACTTTGAACTTTGAATCTTGTGGTGTTTTTTTTGTTTATAGGAAGAAGATGATGAATAGTGTTTTTGAATAAAAAATTTAACAGAAATATAGCTTGTTTTTTAGTAGATCTGAAAGTCTATGTTGAAAACACATATTAAAAAAAATCTCACTAGATTACTGTCAGAATTTTCCGACAGTCAATGTCGCCTGGGCGACATCGTCCCAGTGCACAGAACAGTGATTAACTGTAATTTGGTTTTATTATGTTTGCAGAATGGCTTCCAGTTCTAAGGCTCGTAAAAGTATATCTGAAGATGCTCATAGTTCATATCAAGTATATGTGGGGATTGAGAAGGCAATAATTGGAGTTTCAAAATATGTTGAATTTGACTCTCCTAAGCACGACCATATCTAAACTCTTCTTGCTAATGCAGGTATATTATCAGTAATTTCAGTAGATATGTTCTCATCTGTCTTGATTCGAGAGTTTTACAATCATTTGGAAGACCCTAAATACACTGAATTGGATGGGGGAGTGCGATCGAGAATCCAAGGTCAACAAGTGGAAATAACACATGTTGATCTTAGAGATGAATTTGGTCTTCTTATGAGTGATCATATGCCAGACATAGTAGAAAGTTATAGAAGGGACAGAGATTGGACTCTTGTAAACATGAGTTTACATGGAAGTCAAAAGAGGACCCTAATCACGGAAGTCTCTTCACTCACTCCTGATGCCTATTTAGTCCAAGACATATTGAGAAACACAGTCATGCTAAAAAGTGGTGATACAAGGAGTATCACAGCACAGTTGACGTTGTTTACATATTTTATTATAGAGGAGGAACCCTTTGATGTAGCGGACCTCATCCTTGTCCAGATTCGTTATGCTTTTAGATTAAAACAACCAAAATGGGTGAAGATTCATACTTTGCCAATGGGGGCTATAATTCAACGTATTCTATATAAGAAGTATGAATGGATAAGTCAAGATTCGTACTTAGATGATTGTGTTCCTGAGATATACTATACGGGTACCATGAAAGTTAAGAAGTCTCATAAAAACCTCATCCTAGAATAGAGATTAGAGAGCCTGCAAATCCTAGAGGAGGATCACTACGAAAGTCTATAGATGATCTTCGTGATTCATTTGAAGAACACAAGAAAGAAGTGAAGAAAGATCGCAGTAGACTGCAGAAATTTATGAAATTTTTGGTGAAGCGACTGAAGTTAAAGTCTACTCCTGAAGAAGCGGCCGAATGGGAAATCCCAGATGAAGAACCGCCATGCCAATTGGTTAGGCGGACTCGACGTGGAAAGGCTGTAAGATGTGGATCTTCAGAAGACTGTCCAGAAAGCAGCGGGGCAGGATATGATGATTCTGAGTAGTTTCCAGCAGGTTGCTGCTTCTGACTGATGTCAGAATTTTCCGACACACACTGTCGCCTGGGCGATAGTGAACTTACCCAGATTTCATTTTCTGTGTACTGAACTTAATCTTATGTTTATTTCTACTGTTTTTCTGGAACAATTTGTATGAATTATTAATGATGTGAGAGTTTTTGTTAAGTCATTCAAATTCTATGTTTTGATTTAAAAATGATGTTTTCCATTATTCTTTATCTTGTTAAACTTGATTTGTCATATTGGATATGCTTAGTTTGAAATATCTAGGATTCCTAATTCAAGCCTTAGCATTGAAAACTGGGAATCCGGCAATGGTTTTGTGAATATATCGGCTAGTTGATTATCCGTTCCTATGAAGGAAATTTTAATCTGATTATTTTTAATGTGGTCTCTTATAAAATGATGCCTAGCGTCAATATGTTTAGACCTAGAGTGATGAACCGGGTTGTAAGTTAAATCAATTGCACTTTTGTTATCGCACCATAGTTCTATTGTTTGTTGTTTAATGTTAAAGTCTTCTAAAGTTTGTTTCATCCAAAGAGCTTGTGCACAACAACTACCAAGTGCAATGTATTCGGCCTCGGTGGTTGAGAGGGCAACAGAATTCTGTTTCCTACTCGACCATGAAATGAGTGAAGGACCTAAAAAGTGATAAGTGTCACTAGTGTTTTTCCTATCTAGTGAACAACCGGCATAATCAGAATCAGAATAGCCAAAAAGAGTAAAACCATTGCTATGAGGATACCACAAACCAAGTTTAGATGTGCCAATTAAATATCTAAAAATTATTTTTACCGCTTTTAAATGTGATTCTTTGGGATCGGCTTGAAATCTAGCACATAAACAAACTGAAAACATAATATCTGGTCTAGAAGCAGTTAAGTATAAAAGTGAACCTATCATGCCTCTATATAAAGTTTGATCTATGGATATTCCACTTTCATCTTTCCCTAATTTTAAAGAGACACTCATAGGAGTACTAGCTTGTTTAAGATTTTCAAATCCAAATCTTTTCAAAACATCATGTATATATTTTGATTGATTTATAAAAATCCCAAGAAATATTTTAGTTCTCCTACCACGCTCATCTCAAATTCACTTTCCATCATTTTAACAAAATAATTACATAACTTTTCATTAGTGGCTCCAAAAATAATATCATCAATATAAATTTGTAAAACAATTAAATCATCATCAACTTGCTTAATGAAGAGTGTACAATCAACACCACCCATTTTAAAACCATTTTGTAATAAATATAAGGTCAATCTATCATACCATGCTCGTGGTGCTTGTTTTAAACCATACAAAGCTTTTAGTAATCTATACACGCGATTAGGAAATTTTTCATTTATAAAGCCTGGGGGTTGTTCAACATTAACTTCTTCTTTAATCAACCCATTTAAAAATGCAGTTTTAATATCCATTTGCAATAATTTAAATCTTTTATGACTAGCAAATGCAACAAAAATTCTAACTGCTTCCAATCGTGCAACGGGTGCAATAGTTTCATCAAAATCTACCCCTTCAATTTGATTGTATCCTTTCGCTACAAGCCTAGCTTTGTTTCTAGTGATCCTAGAGTCAGTATCTAATTTATTTTTAAAAACCCATTTGACTCCTACCACAGGATGATCACTAGGTCTATCTACAAGAATCCAAACTTTATTTCTTTCAAATTGGTTAAGTTTTTCATTCATAGCTAGAAACCAAGATTCATCAATTAAAGCGGTGGCAACATCTTTTGGTTCTATATTTGAGACAAAACATAAATTTGAAAATCTTTCATGTAAACTAGAACGTGTACGTACCCCACTTAATGGTTCTCTAATAACAAATTCTTGCGGATGATCTTTTGAGAACCTTAGCTCGGTTGGAGGTACATATCCTTGTTCTTCTTCTTCTTCACCATCTTTTTCGTCTTCTTTCTCTACTTTTTCTTCATCATCATCATCATTTTTCCTCAGATTTTGTTCCACATCTTCTTCATTTTTCTCATTACCTGCAACTTTAGTATTTTCTACACAAGAATTGTTTTCATCAAATTTTACATGAATAGTTTCTTCAACCACTTTAGTACGTTTATTATAAACTCTATAGGCCTTGCTAGTTGAAGAATAACTAATGAAAATTCCTTCATCACATTTTTCATCAAATTTACCTAAGTTATCTTTTGTATTCAAAATAAAGCATTTACAACCAAAAACTTTAAAGTAAGATACATTTGGTTTTCTTTGAAAATAAATTTCATAAGGAGTTAATTATAATGTAGGACGAATCATGACACGATTAAATCATGAAAAGTGATTGTATAGATATTGTTTATTCTTGGTGTAGTAAGTACGATTTCGTTTGTTTTAGAATCAATAATTTTGCAAAGGTTTGAGCTAGAGTCAAATAAAACATTTAGATTTTTATCACATAGCTGACTAATAGAAATTAAATTATGTTTCAAACCTTTAACATATAAAACATTTGAAATTTTAAATTCTTCATTACCTACTACTCTAATGCCTTTAACTTTACCCTTGCCATTATCTCCAAATGTCACTGTTCCACCTTTCTTCATCTCCAAGCTAAGGAACTTTGATTTATCGCCCGTCATGTGTTTTGAACATCCAGAGTCCAAATACCACACGTCTTCCTTGTTCCTAGCACCTAAAAAGATGATGAGAGTAAAGATCTGGTTACCCAAGTGGTCCCTCTCAGGGTATAGGTGGAAGCCTTAGGTACCCAGATTTGTTTAACATTAACTTTTCCTTTCTTCCAGCATGAATCCGAGATGTGACCAAATCGATGACATTTGGTACATGCAATGAATAGTGAGGAACCATCCTTTAATGGTTTCTCTGGACTCTTCCTGGAGGAAACATCTTTATGTGTGGACTTAGAAAAAATTTTAATTTGAAAAAGAGGTTTTCTGAAACTGGAGCTGTCGCTGGTTCCGACATCAGCTGTCGGAAATTTCCGACAGCTTCCAGAGCTTCTAGAAACGTATCCTAGTCCAAATTTTGCTGACCCATGGCATTGGTTGCCTAAAATCATATCCAGAGATTTCTTTCCAACACCAAATTTTCCAATTGCCATGTTCAATTCATTTACTTTGGACTTTAAAATTGAATTTTCTTTTACTATCATGCCACATCAATTTGCAATATTTTTCTTGTAATTCTCTAATTGAGAATGAGAGGTTTTAACAACTTTTTCTAAGTCCTTTTTCTCTTTTACAAGTAGATCAATTTTTTGATCGGACTTAGAAATAGTGTGAAAGTTGAGGGTTTAGTTCTTATTTATCTTATTAAAAGATCTTGATTAAGTTTTGGTTTCAAAATAAATGATATGAACATTTATATGTGTTTGCTGAAAGAGTAACTAACACAAGCAGTGAGAGTGCATAAAAATAACAGCACAAATAAAAACAGAAATAAACAAGCAAACAAGAAACACAATCCAGATGACACGATGTATAGTAGTTCCCCTCAACTGGGTACATCTACTCTTCTACCCACTGGTAGGATTCCACTATGAGGTTGTTGATAAGGTGCCCTCACACCAGGTGAGCTGTTGATAAGGTGCTCTAACCAAACTGCAGGTTTTTGCTAAGGTGCCCTGTCACCGAGACTTAACTTTTGAAGGGAGTTATAACCCTGTACAGGATGGGGTAAAGGAAGGAAAAAATAAAAGCAGAAAGTATATTGTTCTTCTCTGTATAAGAAGACTATTGAAGATCCTGATTTGAAGTTGAATGGATCTGAATGTGATGTTGAAGAAGGCTCCCCCTGTCTAATTAGAGTTGATGACAGCTTGTGGATAGAGCTCCTCCTTTTAACTACTTCTTCCTTCTTTTGCAATGATGATCCTGAGCAAGTAATTATGGTTTGTGTCTCAGGAAATTTTTAATCTGCAGGAAGATGTTAGTACTGAAGAACAACAAAATTAGTTTTCTCTTTTCTGTCGTGTGTATATTGTTTTTTGTGTGTACTGCTCTGTGTCTTTATAATTTGAGAGCCTTTGCTCTTAATTTGAATTCTTCTCTTGGGAAGAAGGAAAGAGCTGATGTCTCCATCAATGCTTTGACTCCTCGAGAGGATAACCTGTCGTTTCTTTTAATTAAAGCAACTGCAACGGCTAATGCCATTGATTGATGTGCAACGGCTAGGAGACAGTAAAATGAATATTAAAACTATTAAGAAAGGAATTCGTCGATCCCTGCTCTACATTTGTGAGGTTGGGCTCGCCATCTGATGTGCTGAGCAATTCTCTCTATCTTAGAATTCGTAGACCGCTGAGATTTTTCTGACTGAATTCGTCGAGCGCATTTTGCCATTTGTCGAACGCTGTTCTTATGAGGATTTGCCGAGCGCTGGCTGTCTTGCTATTTGTCGAGCACTGGCTGTCTGGCTATTGAAATGACAGATTCATCTAACGTCGTTCGACAAATGTCGAGCTCTGTTCGACGAAAGCAGAGAATAGATATTTTTGTTTATTTAATTTTCTCTGATTCGATCGCATCATATTTAATTTATGTTTACTTAGATTTGATCTAAATTATTAGATGACTTATTAACAAAAGGATGGATCCTAACTCAAATCAAAAAGATAAGGTTCCAACAATCTCCCCCTATTTGAGTTGGGATCCTTAATCAAATCAAAACTAGTGACCTGGTAATCATAAAATGGCTTTTAGAATTTTCAGTTGCAGCAGCTCATTTCTTGAAGTTTAAAATTTTCAATTGCAAAGATTAAATTTTTGATATCAATTGAAAGGGGTTTTGATTTTCTCATTTTCTTTCTCACTTGGTTAATTTTATTATTCTAGAAGGATTTTGATATATGAGTTGCTACAGCTGTTAATGAATTTTAAGGAATGTCTTAGATTTAAAAAACATTGCCAGACATCTTCTTTCTCATAGAATCCCTTTATTAGAAGAGACTCACACTCAGTGCTATGATCATTTCTGATCAATGCAGCTACAGTAGAATGCTCAAACTGACTTGGAGAAGTCTGTAAGAATACAAAGTTGTCTTAACATTGTTTTTATAATAGAAACAATCCATTTAGATTTGCTATTTGAATTGGGATGGAGTTTAATGGTAAGAAACTTATTAATAATTAATTAGGAAGTTTCTTAAAGTATATTAGCTTTTTTATTTCATTAAAATATAAATTTAAAGGTTTTTGTTGATCATGATTAATTTCTTTTTCTTTAGAAAGTTGTTCAAACTTTTTGGCCTGCATTTTGAGATTTCTCCCATTAGTTGTGCTTGCCATAAAAGATTTGTTTTTAAGAATATTAGTCTGTTCTTCTGATGATTTCAAATTTTCTTGAAGTTTATTATTCTCAGGAGTTAGAAAATTTATATTTGTTAACTCTTTTAAAGGTTTATTTTCATATTTTATTAATTCTGTAAATGTTAATTTATGATTAGCTTTATCTTGAGTAGAGGTAAAATTATAAGTTGGAGTTACCTCAGTTACCTCAGGCTTTTCCGATTTGATTTCTGCATCTGGAATTTGAAATTAGCCACCATATATGGCCATCATGCAGAAAGCTCTAGCTCTAAGTTCTTCTTCCTGTTCTTCTTCACTTAGGTTTGTTGATGGTTCTGCATCAAAAATATAGTTAGTTGAAGAAATGGAAGAAGGTTCATGTTTTATTTCGGCAGTTTTCTTTGAAGAAGATATATCAGCGCCAACATAAATAGGCCCTTTCATTTCTCTCGAAGGAGACTTGAGACCCATGGAGCTAGGTAATGCAGAGGTAACTGCCTTTGATGATATGAGGGGAGGTCCTGTCAAAATAAATTTGTAAGTTTCTTCATCTGTGGCATTTGTATATATCTTAATTCTATCTTGCCATAAAGTAGATCTATCTAGATTATAAGCAAGTGGATTTGAAGATAAAAGATCTTGTGTCATTTTTGAAAAACAAAACAACAAAAAGTATAAGAACTAGGTGATCTTTGTGATTTCAGGTGTTAACCTGTGTGACAAATCAACCTCGCTTTGATACCAATTGAAAGTTGAGGGTTTAGTTCTTATTTATCTTATTAAAAGATCTTGATTAAGTTTTGGTTTCAAAATAAATGATATGAACATTTATATGTGTTTGCTGAAAGAGTAACTAACACAAGCAGTGAGAGTGCATAAAAATAACAGCACAAATAAAAACAGAAATAAACAAGCAAACAAGAAGCACAATCCAGATGACACAAGATGTATAGTAGTTCCCCTCAACTGGGTACATCTACTCTTCTACCCACTGGTAGGATTCCACTATGAGGTTGTTGATAAGGTGCCCTCACACCAGGTGAGCTGTTGATAAGGTGCTCTAACCAAACTGCAGGTTTTTGCTAAGGTGCCCTGTCACCGAGAGTTAACTTTTGAAGGGAGTTATAACCCTGTACATGATGGGGTAAAGGAAGGAAAAAATAAAAGCAGAAAGTATATTATTCTTCTCTGTATAAGAAGACTATTGAAGATCCTGATTTGAAGTTGAATGGATCTGAATGTGATGTTGAAGAAGGCTCCCCTTGTCTAATTAGAGTTGATGACAGCTTGTGGATAGAGATCCTCCTTTTAACTTCTTCTTCCTTCTTTTGCAGTGATGATCCAGAGCAAGTAATTGTGGTTTGTGTCTCAGGAAATTTTTAATCTGCAGGAAGATGTTAGTACTGAAGAACAACAAAATAAGTTTTCTCTTTTCTGTCGTGTGTATATTGTTTTTGCTGTGTACTGCTCTGTGTCTTTATAATCTGAGAGCCTTTGCTCTTAATTTGAATTCTTCTCTTGGGAAGAAGGAAAGAGCTGATGTCTCCATCAATGCTTTGACTCCTCGAGAGGATAACCTGTCGTTTCTTTTCATTAAAGCAATTGCAATGGCTAATGCCATTGATTGATGTGCAACGGCTAGGAGACAGTAAAAAGAATATTAAAACTATTCAGAAAGGAATTCGTCGATCCCTGCTCTATATTTGTGAGGCTGGGCTCGCCATCTGATGTGCTGAGCAATTCTCTCTATCTTAGAATTCGTAGACCGCTGAGATTTTTCTGACTGAATTCGTCGAGCGCATTTTGCCATTTGTCGAACGCTGTTCTTATGAGGATTTGCCGAGCGCTGGCTGTCTTGCTATTTGTCGAGCTCTGGCTGTCTGGCTATTGAAATGACAGATTTGTCTATCGTCGTTCGACAAATGTCGAGCTCCGTTCGACGAAAGCGGAGAATAGATATTTTTGTTTATTTAATTTTCTCCGATTCGATAGCATCATATTTAATTTATGTTTACTTAGATTTGATCTAAATTATTAGATGACTTATTAACAAAAGGATGGATCCTAACTCAAATCAAAAAGCTAAGGTTCCAACATAGTGTTTTCAAGTTCTTTTATCCTTATCGAAGAGTGATCACACTCTTGACAAATTACCTTCTCGTTCTCAATAGATTTCAACTCATTTGATAACTTTTTATTTACTTTCAAAAGATCTTTATTTTTACATTTTAAAAAATCGATTTCCTTTAGGCTTTTATCCAAAAATTTGCAAGTTTTCATAAGTTCAGAATATAAATCATCATAAGATGGAGGAGTTACCTCGGCGTTGCTTTGGACACTGCTATCATCGTCAGATGACCCATTTTCTTTCCCCATCAAGCATACATTTGCTTCTTCTTTATCTTCATCGCTTGCTTCACTTGAGTCTTCAGAAGTTGTGTCATCCCAAGTCTCCGCCTTCAGAAGCTTCTTTTTCAACTTCTTATCGTGCCTCTTCTCTTTCTGGTCTCTCAGATATTTTGGGCACTTGCTTCTTATATGTCCAATCTTTTTGCAATGATAGCATTCCGGTAGCGGACGTTCTTCTTCATCATCCATTTTTCCTTTGCCTTTGTTGTTGGAAAAATCCTTCTTTTTGAAATATTTTCTAAATGAGTTTCTCCTCTCAGGATTTCTCATAAACTTCTTAAAGTTCCTCACAAACAGTCCTTCTTCATCTTCCTCACTTTCTTCAGTCTCACTTTTGAAAGTGCACAGTTAACCTCACTAGAATTCTCTAGAGGGGGGTTGAATAGAGATTTAAAAATACTTTGTGCAATTATATATATATATATGTGTAATAATCACAGATTTAAGCTTCCCACACACCAACAAGAATTAAACAAGTAAAGAAGAAAAATAACAAAAAGAAAATCACAGCACAACACAAGGAAATATAGTGGTTCCCCAAACTTCGGGTAGTCCACTCTTCTACCCCCTTGGTAGGAATTCACTAACTTGCACTGAGTCTTTTGATAAGGAGACTCTTAGAACCAGACTGAGTCTTTTGATAAGGAGACTCTTAGAACCACTACAACTGAATTTTTTGAAGAGAGATTCTAAAAACTATTTTACATAGTTTGAAAATGAAATAAGGATAAGAAGAAGAAGTAGAACAAATAGAGGAACAGATAACACTATATGTAAGAAAGAATCTTCTTCCTATCAAGAAGATTAGAAGCACAAGTATAGTGAATATGATCTCTCTTCTATAGTGAGAAGGAGATTGTAAGCTTTTCTCTCTTTTGTGAGAGTTTTCAAAATTTGCAGCAGAATGGCTTGAGAAGATGAAGGCTTTTTCTTTGCTGCAGTACACTATCTCTCTTCTCAATTTTCTCACTTTTCACTTGGGAGCTCTTCCTCTTTTTCAAATGTATATGGTGGATCACTTCTTATTATTCTCTGTCGACCTCCTTCTTATTTATAGCTCTGCTTAAAAGATATTGCTAAAGGAGAATAATCAATTAGCAGACAGAGAATTAGAAAGAGATTTAGAGTTTCCATAATCAATATTTCTGTAGAAGGAAAGGAATTCATTCTGATTTCAAATAATATCCATAATAATCTTAATCAAATTAGCCAAGAATCAAATAGAAGGAAAGCCTAATTCAGAACGACTATAAAAGAATAATATCATTCCATAAAAATCAGATCTACAGAAAGAAGGAAAGAGATCTGGCGTGTTTTTTTTGAATTACTTATAGATATCGACGTGCGTCGATTACTATTCGACGTATACGTCGATTTCATCCTGGCTGGACATCGAGAGGAGAATAAGGAAGGTGCGTCGACAAAGATGCGTCGACTTTATCAAATGCTTCGACTAGAAGTCAGAGGTACGTCGACTATGATTACGTCGAATTCTTCTAAGAGTTACTTCGACTCATTCTGAGGGAAACGTCGACTATATTTCGACGTTGCGTCGAATACTATTCGACGCATATTTACTTAGCCTAATTTTTCATACTTAGAATTTATATTCAGGGGTTAAGATAAATCATTTCCCCAACAATCTCCCCTATTTGTCTTAACCCTATATAGAGAGAAATTGTATCAGTATTTAATCAACTCAGCAAGACATTCATATAGGTTAGAAATATGTTAAATAATCAGAAAAAGATATAATAAGAAATTATATAAACAAATTTCATGTTCAGTTGACTAATCACCATTTAAGCATAGACAATTGTTCAAATAGAGTATATCATCATTATTCAGGGGTAGGAGGAGTTTTTCTTTTCCTAGTGAATACTTTTGTGGGTTGCTCCTTCTCAGTAGCAGGTGATTTCCTCAGCTCCCCCTGAGTCTCAGTAATTTGCTCCCCCTGAGTCAAAGAAGTTTGCTCCCCCTGGGATGGAGCTTCCTTTGAGCCTTTTACTTCTTCTTCAGTTTCTCTTTCATCTCCAGCTCCAGTTTTAACTGCATCTAGCTCCTGAGCTCCTACTTCAACCATCACAGTATCAGCTTCATTTTCTTTCTCTCCTTCAGCCTCAGTTTCCTTTTCAACTTCATTTTCTGCCCTACATGCCTCCCCTTGTAATAGAATCACTTGTTGAGTAGCTTCTCTTGCTATATTGAGTACCTCTGTTAGGTGCTCTTCACTATGTAGCTCAGGTACAACTTCATTCCCAATGGTCTTGAGCAGTGCAAGACTATCATTTTTTGAAGTAGGAAGAGACTTGTGAGAGAGAGATTAATGACTGGAGAGCTGCTCTTCATCTAACCTCTCCCCCTTCTTGACCTTCTTAGCCAAGGAGGTTAAGAAAGATATGGTGACCTTAGAGGAAGAGATAGAGGTCTTCAGGATATGCACAGAGGAACTGACCCCATCTATTTGGGTCTGCATGTGCAAGATGGAGGAATGAATCTTGGAGCAGTGCCCATACAACATTGCTTGGAATCTCTGGGCTGTGGATTGGATACATTGAGTGATGAGGTTTTCAGTGGATGGAGATGGTTCAAAATTTGTTGGAGGAGGAGGAGTCAATGGAGGAGGAGGTGTTGTATGTGATGAAGGTGGAGAGGGGACTGTATCATTTTGATGAGGTGTATTGGATGGAGAAGGTGGAGGAATAAAGGAGGGTTGAGCAGGTGATTGAGTTGGTATTTGTGAAGGTGTGGATGATGGTGGTACAGAAGAGATGTCTGTATGAGGAGGAGGAGGAGGTGAAGATGGATGAGCAGGAGAGTTGGGAGGAGATGGAGTCCTTTCAGGAATGGCACCAGGCTTGGGAATTTGCCTGGTCCATTTTGAGAAGAGAGCTATGGACATCCTCTTGCCAGGTGGAATGGGGATTCCTTTTGACCTATATAGGTCAGGGAAGGAGTGGAAGAGTACTTGGCTCATAATTCTCATGTAGGCATTCTCTTTGTGAGAGTATTTAAGGCCTATCATTTTGAGCAGGCAGCTTGCCCAGTCTACCTTCTTCTTCAGCACAAGGGCCCCCATGATGTTCAGTTGCTGCTTGGGCACTGCATCATGCGCAGAGATCTTACATAGTAATATTTTCCCTACTATGTCTGCCAACAGTCTATACTCATCAGAGAAGTCTATTTTCTTCAGGTGGATTGGTCTATCTTTGGATAACTTCATGGTGATTAACAGATTCTTTATTTCATCAGGGGTAAGTTCCACAGGTTCATCACCTGATAGGGGAATTATTTTAGTTATTCTTTTAGAAAATGATTTGCTTTCCCTATTTGTACAAAGATAATATTGGACTGTACCTGATGGTAGATCAAAGGTGGTCCTAATGTGTTCTACAGAAATTGAGATAGGTGTCTCATGGATTGTTCCTGTGATTTCTCCTTGTTCAGATATCTGAACATGAGTCATCAGCTCTGTGAGTTCTGTCTCCAGGAGCTTGCATCTTGTGGAGATGAGCTTATCCAGACCAGCTTCAGTGAAGAGGGCTATGATGCTCTTATAATTTTCTGCGGCGGCTTGGAAGGATTCGAGGTCAATGTCGAACCCAGAGTTTATCTTGGGAGACATTGTAGGTCAGTGAGAAAGAGGAAGAAATGGCTGGACTGAGAGGTAAGAGGGATGAAAGATGCAGAGTGCGGGAGGATTTCTAACTGAAGAGTCTATTTGAGTCAGGTGAAACGTCGAAATGAGACACAATTCGAGGCATATTCGGTACTACAGTGGATGTGACCGAAAATATTTTAGTATTGCCGCTCTTTTTCATGAAGTCGGCGTTGCGTCGAGTGAAATTCGACGTAAGCGTCGATACAGTCTGAGGTAAGATGTTAGGGTTTCATATCGACGTATACGTCGATTGGAGTCGACGCATGCGTCGATTTAAGTTGTTATTGATAGTTATCGACGGTGCGTTGATTATAAAATCGACGTGACTTCTATTTTCCTGAAAAATTTTGGGTTTTCCCTTGAGAGATTATTTCTTCTTGCTCCTAATGTTTTCTAAGACAGTCTTGGATCAATTTTTATAATTAGATTGATTATACCAACATTGTTTGGCAATGTGGCCAGTTTTATTGCATATATAACATCTAACTATCTTTAGATTATGGAATTTTGAGTTTAGAGAGAGATAGTGGTGTTGATTAGGATAAGCCTTTTGATTAGGATAAAAATTTTGATTAGGATAAAAGTTTTGACTAGGATAGAAATTATGATCAGGATGAATGGGTCCTGAATGGGGGTTAAGATGGAAGGTTTTTGGAGGATGGAAGTGTTCTGTCTTTATGTTGCTCTGAGTTTGTATGCGTCGATATCTATTCGACGTATGTTGATAGTTGCGTCGATTTATACTCGGTGCTTTCTCCAGATTGCGTTGATCTGGAATCGATGCATGGAAGAAGTTGCGTCAATTTGAAGTCGACGTACTTTTATTCAAGCGTCGAATTGAGGTCGAAGCATCTGAGAGATTGCGTCGAGTAGAATTCGACGCACTATCATTCATGCATCGATATGAAGTCGAGGCAATTGTGTTTTCACAAATTTTATTTTTCCCTTTTTCTGATTTTATTTCTTTATGAGTTGTTTCTCTTGGCCTAGTTGCCTTCTCAGAAGAAGTTTGAGAGTCATCAGCTGAATAGTATGATGTTTCATCAAATTGGTTTATTTCCTTGAAGTCTTCTCCCTTATTTTGTGAGTCTTCTTCTTGGTTTATTGAGTTAGTGGGTTTAGTGAATTTAACAGGGCTCATCCAATCAGGTTTGTTGGATGGATTAAGATTAGCTGAGGGATCAGCTCCTAGCCCAAGATTTTTATGTCTTCTTGTTTGTTTTTCTGTGATTTCTTTAAGTGTTTGGCTTCTCATTTTTATTGATTCTTCAAAAGCTTTTGCTTGGGATACCTTATTCTTAAGAAGCTGATTTTCTATTTTAGCCCTCTCTATTTCTTTTTCTCTGATGTTAACCCTTAACTCATGATTTTTAGAACAAGTATCCTCTATATTTCTCTGGTTTTTAATGACATTAATTTGTTTTTTTAGATTCTTAATTTCTTGTTTAGCTCTTAGTTGATCTAAACATAATCCTTTAAAATCATTTTTGAAATCATCACACAGAAAATCTATGTCATCAAAGATACTTACCTCATCCTTATCCTTAGATTCCTCTATAAGAATAAGGCTATTTTCTTTATCATCTTCAGAAGAGATGCTTCCTTCTGATTCTGTCTCACTCCATGATTTAGCACCATGTTCTTCCTTTGAGCTTTCAAAAGCCATTAAGCATAGGTCTTCTTGCTTAGACTCTTCATTATCACTTTTGGATGAGGTGCTGTCCTCAGAATCTGTTTCACTCCAAGCTTCTGCAATGAAGCCTCTTTCGTTCTTCTTCCCCTTTTTCTTGAGATCTTTCTTCTTCTCAGTATTTTCTGGACATTCTGGTGCAATGTGTCCAGTTTTCCTGCAGGAGTAACAAATGATTTCTTTAGTAGGAGTTTTATCATACCTTGGTTTTGATTCTCTCCTTCTAGACTCATCTGTCCTGACCCATTTCTTGAATCTTCTGGCCAGGAGGCTGAACAATTCTTCTTCAGTGACAGGGGTCTCTTCTTCTGTTGCTTTCAAAGCAATGTTTCTATCTTTTGAGGAGGTTGGAGTGCTTCCTCTCCTTTCCTTCTCTTCTCTGGTTTTCAGCAGTTGCTCATAGGATTTGAGTTTTCCTAAGAGGGAATCTGTTGAGATCTCATTTTTTCCTCTTGTATCTCTTATTGCCCATATTCTTGAGTCCCATGAACTTGGGAGGCTTATTAACAGTTTGTCATTGATCTCTGTGAGAGAGATCTCTCTATCTAGGCTCCTTAATTGATTGATGATCAGACTGAATCTGTCATACATCTCAGATATGCTTTCTTCATGCTTCTTTTGAAAGTTCTCATATTGAGAGATCAATAGAGCCTTTCTATCTTTCCTTTCATCAGCACTTCCTTCTACCATCTTTGTAAGAGCCTCCCAGATTTCTTTGGCTGATTCACAGTCAACCACCTTTTGAAAGATTTCATCTGAGAGGGTTGAGACAAGAATGTTCACAGCTTTTGCATCACATGTTCCTGCCTTCTTCTCTTCAACTGTCCACTCAGCTTTTGGGACAAGTGTTTGAGTCACTTCACCACTTGAGTCTCTTCTATAAGGCTTGGGAGGACCTGTCAAAATAATATTAAATAATTCTTCATCAATAGAATTCATATAAATCCTAATTCTTGTTTTCCAAATTGCAAACTTTTCAAGATTGCACATTGGTGGTCTGGTGGAAGCATAATCTTTGATTTGTGCCATGTGAAAAATAGTTTTTTTTATGAATATGTATATATAAAAAGAGGTAGGATCCTTTTGATCAAGGAGTTAACCTTTTTAGATCAACCTAGCTCTGATACCAATTGAAAGTGCACAGTTAACCTCACTAGAATTATCTAGAGGGGGGTGAATAGAGATTTAAAAATACTTTGTGCAATTATATATATATATATATATATATGTGTAATAATCATAAATTTAAGCTTCCCACACACCAACAAGAATTATGCAAGTAAAGAAGAAAAATAACAAGAAGAAAATCACAGCACAACACAAGGAAATATAGTGGTTCCCCAAACTTTGGGTAGTCCACTCTTCTACCCCCTTGGTAGGAATTCACTAACTTGCACTGAGTCTTTTGATAAGGAGACTCTTAGAACCAGGCTGAGTCTTTTGATAAGGAGACTCTTAGAACCACTACAACTGAATTTTTTGAAGAGAGATTCTAAAAACTCTTTTACACAGTTCGAAAATGAAATAAGGATAAGAAGAAGAAGTAGAACAAGTAGAGGAACAGATAACACTATATGTAAGAAAGAATCTTCTTCCTAGCAAGAAGATTAGAAGCACAAGTATAGTGAATATGATCTCTCTTCTATAGTGAGAAGGTGACTGTAAGCTTTTCTCTCTTTTGTGAGAGTTTTCAGAATTTGCAGCAGAATGGCTTGAGAAGATGAAGGCTTTTTCTTTGCTGCAGCACACTATCTCTTTTCTCAATTTTCTCACTTTTCACTTGGGAGCTCTTCCTCTTTTTCAAATGTATATGGTGGATCACTTCTTATTATTCTCTGTCAACCTCCTTCTTATTTATAGCTCTGCTTAAGAGATATTGCTAAAGGAGAATAATCAATTAGCAGACAGAGAATTAGAAAGAGATTTAGAGTTTCCATAATCAATATTTCTGCAGAAGGAAAGGAATTCATTCTGATTTCAAATAATATCCATAATAATCTTAATCAAATTAGCCAAGAATCAAATAGAAGGAAAAGCTGATTCAGAACGGCTATAAAAGAATAATATCATTCCATAAAAATCAGATCTACAGAAAGAAGGACAGAGATCTGGCGTGTTTTTTTTTTTTGAATTACTTATAGATATCGACGTGCGTCGATTACTATTCGACATATACGTCGATTTCATCCTGGCTGGACGTCGAGAGAAGAATAAGGAAGGTGCGTCGACAAAGATGCGTTGACTTTATCAAATGCGTCGACTAGAAGTCAGAGGTACGTCGACTATGATTACGTCAAATTCTTCTAAGAGTTACTTCGACTCATTTTGAGGGAAACATCGACTATATTTCAACGTTGCGTCGAATACTATTCGACGCATATTTACTTAGCCTAATTTTTCATACTTAGAATTTATATTCAGGGGTTAAGATAAATCATTTCCCCAACAACTTTCAATTTCGTTTTTAGATTTCAACGCCAAGCTCTTCTTTTTGGGCTCCAAATTGTACTCTTGGCTTTGAATCTTCAACTCCACTTCATGGGTTTTTAGATTCCCAATGAGGCTCTCTAATTGTAAGGTCTTAAGATCATGTGACTCAGAAATTGCAGTCACTTTAGGATTGAACTTCGGGGGAAGTGATCTTAAGATTTTCCTTACTAATTCTCCATTGGAGAAAACCTTACCCAGCACATTTGAATCGTTCACGATTTTAGTGAATCGTGTGTACATTGTATCAATTTCTTCATCCACCTCCATTTTGAATCTTTCGAACTCTGACCCCAGTTGAAATAGCTTTGAATCCTTTACCTGCGAAGTACCTTCATGAGTGATTTCTAAAAGATTCCAAATTTCAAATGCAGTATTACAAGCACAAACTCTATTAAATTCAGTGCGATCTAGTGCGCAAAATAAAGCATTCATGTCTTTTTCATTGTTCTTACATTTTAATTTATCATTGTCATCCCACTTGTCTTTGGGTTTGTACATAGTTACATCTCTTATAACAAATGTTGGGGAAGTATAACTCGTCTCGACCATATTCCAAACTTCTATGTCGAGAGCTATTAGAAAACACCGCATTCGGGTTTTCCAATAGTCATAGTCTGTGCCCGTAAAAAGTGGTGGCCTACTAATTCCTTGCCCCTCAACGAACGCGTGATCGTTGTGCGCCATTACTCCCTGTGGTAAAACCGTTTTGGAGTAACCTCCCTCTGATACCACGTGTTGGATCTTGTGGCGCCCTTAGAGGGGGGTGAATAAGGGTCTTTTTAAAATACGATTTTTTACTTAAGAATTTTTAAAACAAATTTTGCTTTTCTAAAAATCACTTATAAAAATTTTCAAACTATGAAATTTTTAAATTAATTCAAACACAAATTTCTAAGTTAAAGATTAAGCAACCAAATTTGTAATTAAAGAAAAAGTCATAATAATTTTTTTAATCATGAAATTCACATACAATAAAAATGATCTTAACAATGCTTAAGATCAAGGCACAAATATGATAATAAACTTTTAACAATTTGTGTTTACCAATCCTTCTCCCAAGGATCGGAAGGCTATCACTTGTCTCTCCCTAGACCAAGCCCAAGACTATCCTCTAGATCTTCCCATGATCTAGATGTAGCACACAAGGCCACGATTTCCTACCAAGCCAGGCAAGGACTTGGACGCTCCGCACAAGGAAGCGATTTTCCCCTAAGCCTTGCAAGGACTTAGATGTCACGCACAAGGAGACGATTTCCCTACCAATACAAAGTGAAATGTATATAAATGAAAATACAAAATCAAATGAAGTACTCCTTAGAAATTCAGATCTCTGAAAGGAAGGTTGAAGCCTCGAGATGATCGTTGATGTAGAAGTGCGTCCGATCTCGTCTTCAATCTCAAACCTTCTAAGCACAAATGGGAGTTGATGTAGTTTTGGAGCTCTCTGGTTCGTATGCACTCAGGAAGGGACTTAGAATTCTCAAAGCTTGGAATGCACGAACAAAACGAACCAATTTATAGTTTTTCACTGTCGCCTGGGCGACATCGCTGTTGGATTCCGACAGCGCCAAACTACCGCTCGTCGTGCTGTCATGCAGGGTTGTTGCTGTAACTTCTGTGCTGTCGCCTGGGCGACATCGCTATCGGAATTCCGACAGCGCCAAACTACTGCTCGGCGTGCTATCGTGCGGGTTGTTGCTGTAACTTCTGTCCTGTCGCCTGGGCGACAGTAGATGTCGGAAAATTCTGACATCGAAAATCTCCATACAGTTAAATTGAGCTCCAATCAGAATTGTGAACATCTCATACCTGTTACCTGCACACCATCAATAAAAATAGAATCAAATACAAACGGGATTTTGTTATTATCAAACCAGAAGAGTGTGAAACGCATGCTCCAACAGTTATAAGAAATTTCTGTGTTATTGCTCTATTGTAGAAAACCTAGTGTCAAACATATTCCTTCTTAACAAAAATTCTTCTATATTTATATGTCTCTTATCTTATTCTGCATTCCTATTTGACTATGTTATGTGTTCCTATGGTTTATCATGCCTACTTCTAGGATTTTTTTTATATACTTTGTTGCAAACAAGCTTATAAACATTTTAAAAAATATATGTGGTTTCTTCTAGCAATCAAAACAATGGATTGGAATAATGTTCATTCACGCTTATCATATCTATTTACGTTGTGCTACTCTCTTCCTTAGCTCGATCACGACTTTCATTATGTTTAAACTAAAACTCTTAAATTCTCTCTTAGTTTTGTCCCTCATTTGTGTCTTCCTTTCTCTAGTTCTTAATTTAAACTCCACCTTCTTTTGCTAATAAGAAAAGGGGGAGAATAAAGTGCTAAATCATATTGATTAAACGGAGTAGGATTCACCAGATTAAGGGGGAGCATGTATCTAGAATATGGGAGTATCACTAAGGGGGAGCATTTTCATAGGGGGAGCATTCTTAAATGATCTATAATTCCTATCATTATCTTATAATTGCTTGTGTCATATATCTTAATAAAAACACAAATTCTTTATCTATAAATCTGATTTCTCTCTATTGGATTTGTTATTATCAAAAGGGAGAGATTGTTGGAACATGGTTTTCCGCATCCCTATGATTTGAGAATAATAAATCCTACTTATATTTGATCTTGTTTGCCATTGTATTTTTAGCATGCAGGTTTGGACAGATATGACACCAGGTTGCTGCAATAATGGTCTGGCACTAACCACAAGCAGAAGGATTGAATGTTGTCTAACACCAGGCGTTAGGTCTTAACGCTAGGCGCTAGCGATACGACGGGACGGGATGCCGATCGATGGGCGTTATCTAGTGGGGTATCCTAGGGAGACCAAAGGGTACTACTTCTACCTGTCGTCTAAGGGCAAAGTGTTTGTCGCAAAAATTAGTGTCTTTTTGGAGAAAGAGTTCTTATTCAGAAAGACTGCAAAGGTAGAACTTAAAGAAGTTCAAGAATCACAAATAATGAACGAATCGAAATTGGAACAAGAGCAAGGACTATAAGAAGTTGTAGCTGGAGAGCCTGTTCAAGAAACACAAGTTCTATGTAGATCTAGTAGACCAAGATTTGAGCCTGAGAGATATGGATTTCTCATATCTCAGATCGGTAATGTGTTGCTTATGGATCATGATGATGAGACTGCAACCTACCAAGATGCTATGAATGGACCAGACTCCGAGAAATGGCTTGAGGCAATGAAATCTAATATGGACTGCATGTATAAAAACCAAGTTTGGTCCTTGGTGGAACCACCTGAAGGGGTGCGACCCATAGGGTGCAAGTGGGTATTCAAGAAGAAGACCGACATGGATGGGAATGTACAGACATTCAAAGGTCGGTTGGTGGCTAAAGGTTTCAGGCAAATTCATAGTATTGACTATGATGAGACCTTTTCACCTGTGGCCATGGTCAAGTCCATCAGAATTCTACTTGCTATTGATGCGTATTATGACTGCGAGATCTGGCAAATGGATGTCAAAACGGCTTTCCTTAATGAAAACCTCCTTGAGGAAGTGTATATGACACAACCCGAGGGTTTTGTATCTCCAAGTGAAGCCACTAAAATATGCAAGTTGAATCGATCCATTTATGGATTGAAACAAGTTTCTCGAAGTTGGAATCTTCATTTTGATGAGAAAATCAAAGAGTTTGGTTTCATCAAGAACGAGGATGAGCCTTGTGTCACTACTAGAAAAACACCAAATAGCAACGATAAGAATTACTTTCTAAATGATAAAATTTCTTGCTAATATAAATTAGCAAGTGATTTAAGAACAAAAACTACTCGTAGCTAATATGAGCCTAGATAAATTTAGGAAGGATATTTTTCCTTGCTAATTTTCAATGGATTTTCAGCAACGAATTTACTGCTATGTAATTAGCAAGCAATTTCAAATTCCTTGCTGATTTTTTCTTGATTATAATTAATGAATAAATACTTAAAAAGTTTCAACTATTCTTGAAATTCTTTCTCTATTTTGCTCTCATGAGGGATTGAACCCTAGACCTTACTCTCAAATTTAAAGACTTTAATAAAAAGTCAAGACCACTATGCCAACACTACTTTACTAAATTACTTGTGAATAAATATAATATATAATGAACACTTGACCGAAAATGATTATATTTTAAACTATGTTTATATATGGATATATTTCTAGTACACATACATATATTTATATAGAACGTAAATAGATAAATATTATATTTTTGTATATATTTATATATAATGTAAATAAATTAATATTATAACATAAATATATATTAAATTTTATATGAATATTTATATTTTTTATATATTTATATATAACGTAAATAAGTAAATATTATAACCTAAATATATATTAGATTTTTATATGAATATTTATATTTTGTATATATTTTTATGTATAAATTTATTTATCTATATAACTATATAACTATATAACTATATATATATATATAACTATATATATATACCCATGTAAAAAAATATTATATGTATATTTTAGAATTTAGATAAATATATTTGCACATATAAAATAGATAGATATACATACATATATCTATTTTTTATTTACATAATTTTTGCTTCGATTCGTATTATTTTAATTTCAGAATCTACTTTTATTTATTAAGACTTTATAAACAAAAGATCAAATATTATATTAAACACATAATTCTATTTTATATATTTTATATTCACTTTATACGTTTACACTGATTCTTACAAATTTATTTAATTCAATTTATAGAGATTATGTTTATTTAATATTTATTTTGTCATTAAATATTGAAATACATATTTTTGCAAGGTATATTTTCGTTGCTAAATTAGTTTTTAGTTAACAACAAAAATTTGAATACAAAAAAATTGATTCTATTTATCAATGAAATTTTAGGAACAAAAAATATTTGTTTCTAATTTAGCTACCAAAAAATTTGTTTCTAATTTCGTTGGAGATGTCATAATTCATATTCGTAGCTAAATTTGTTGAAAATTACCAAGATAATATTTTTCCTTTCTAAAATTCGATACTATTAAGTGATTTTCTTGTAGTGTGTTTACAATAGTATTAGTAGGAGCATTGTTGTCTTCCTGATATTGTATGTGGATGACATACTGCTGATCGGGAATGATATTCCGACCCTGCAAGCTGTTAAGAACAGGCTAGGGGACTGCTTTTCTATGAAGGACTTGGGTGAAGCGACTTATATACTTGGTATTAAGATCTATAGAGATAGATCGAAGAAGTTGTTGGGTTTGACCCAGAGTACATACATTGAGAAGGTGTTGAAACGGTTCACCATGCTTGAGTCCAAGAAGGGATTCTTACCCATGTCACATGGTGTGAGTCTCTCTAAGGACCAGTGTCCTAAATCTTTGGATGATAAGGACCGCATGAAGTTGATTCCATATGCTTCGGCAATTGGATCAATCATGCATGCAATGTTGTGTACTCGACCCGATGTCTCGTATGCTTTAAGCATGACGAGTAGGTATCAGTCTGATCCTAGCTATCAAAAATATCCTAAAGTACTTGAGAAGGACGAAGGATGTATTCTTGGTGTATGGTGGAGAGGAAGAGCTCGTTGTAAAGGGTTACACGGATGCTAGCTTCCAGACTGATAGGGATGATTCAAAGTCCCAATCAGGTTTTGTATTTTGCCTTAATGGAGGAGTTGTAAGCTGGAAGAGTTTCAAGCAAGAGACAGTTGTCGATTCTACGACTGAGGCCGAGTATATCGCTCCTGCAAATGCGGCGAAGGAGACTGTGTGGATTAGGAAATTCATCAGCGAGCTTAGTGTAGTTCCTATCATTGTTGGTCCCGTAGTTCTCTACTGTGACAACAATGGTGCAATAGCCCAAGCTAAGGAACCTAGATCTCATCAGAGCTCCAAGCACATACTTCGACGGTTCCATCTTATTTAAGAGATTGTCGATCGAGGAGATGTGAACATTTGCAGAGTACCGACCGAAGAAAACACAGCGGATCCACTGACAATGCCTCTTGCGCAAAAGAAGCATGATGGCCATGTTAGATCAATGGGTATTAGATACCTGAATGATCGTCTTTAGTGGGAGCCTTGTGGATTGTATGTTTGTTGGTTGTTTATTCATTTGATGAATTGTGATATGTACTGTGTTTCTCATTTTACATTTATGGCAAGTTCTTATTGTTATGTCAATAGTTTCTATTTGATAGGTTAATTAGCATAACAAATGCCCTTATAATGTTTGCTTCCATAGGAATTCAAGTACGTGACTTGAATGTGAGGGCCTATATATAACAAGAAGCTTCATTCTTAAATGGTCCCTAGTCGGAGTATCATCTTAGAAGTTGAAGGGCAATGATGGTACGTTAAGACTAACATGTGTGTTGACTGATGACCGGTTCTCACAAGTCATGATATAAAGATATCGAGTCATCACATGGGTTCTTGTTAGTGAACAAGTTGTACTGGATAAACCCACCTTGAGACTACTTTGTGGATTGTTATATGAACGTGTCACAAGTAGGTCTCAACTGACAATGGTGTTTGTAGTTCTTTGACCTAAAGTCACAACATTCATCAAGTGAGGAAGAGCGTACTTTGATGTCATCTAAAGTCTTCCTTGAGAAAGGTTGATGATTAGGGTGGTTATTGGGTATGTTACAATTCATTTGGGTGTTTGTGTGTGAACAGATATGGGATTTATCCTCCTTTATGACAGGAGTTACATCCATGGGCCCCATGATGAAATGAGACCGAGAAATGCACGGCCATGCTGGGTTGAGCCAATATGTGATATTGAGCTTACCACTCTCTTAAGGTCTATTCTAGATCAGGAAACTAGGATTAAACAATTATGAGGGTGACACGGTCCATGCCTCTAGTTCTATCCGGATGTAAGGGACAAAGGGACCTGACAGCACTGGTACATTATTCAAGACAGGCTTGTTGAGTTATGAACTCTTATCTCTTGGGTAGCAATGATGTATTGCTAGATGTCGCTCATTGTTTGTGAGACTTTTGTTTGATACGTTCAAGATCAAGTGGGAGACTGTTGGTGTTTCCAAGGTGATCTGGAAGTGATCAAGCATCTAGTCTCACTGCCAATGCGATTTGAGCTTATGGGGTCACACACAAGAGTGTTTGGAGAAGTTGGAGGAAGAATTGTGTTGGCCTTACTCATATTGGATATGAGTGAAGAACCAGTCCTATGACTTATTGGAGTTGGGTCGAGTCAACTGAATGCTCCACAAGTATTGTGAATATTGTATGGAGCATGTTGGCAAGTTTTCGAGACGAGTCATCGAGAATGTCTCGACGACTTACATCAGTTCGTTGAATGAATGAATCGTAATCACTCAACGAATTTATGATGACTCGGCGATTTTATGATTAGTCGACGAAATCATGACTCGACGAATTTCTGATTACTCGACGAAATCATCCTCACCCGACGAATTATGTTTGCTTCAATTCTGGTCATGGGTGTACGGATAGCTTCTCTCTTCCCTTGGGGTATAAATAGAGCCCGATTTTATACCCTAATCATCTCTCCTTCTTCTGCGATCGGAAGAGAGGCGGAAGAGTTCCGCAAACAGGCCGACGGAAGAGTTTCGAAGGGTCTCGATTCCGCCACCGCCGTCGCCACCTCTCCTTGTCGTCGGACCTAGCAGTATGTGGGAGACGTAGAGGGCTCTTCTTCTCCGACCTAGTTCTTGTGCGACAAGAAGCTAGGGTTCTTCATCGCTCGTGTGGACTCCCATAGAGGCGTCGATCCATTTCTGCACTTGGGAGTCAACAATCGTTCTTCGGGATCTCATTTGTGGAGCACCTTGGTTGAGTGTTGACTCAATCCCCTTCAGGTATTGTAATGTGTTGCTTTTCTTATTTCTTGATTCATGAAATCGCAAGTTCCTTGAACTGTTTAGGGTTGTTCTTGTTCATTATTTCCGCTGCGCATATGTGATATGATATCTACATTTGATGTATAGAAAACCCAACAATGAGGTCCTTGAACACTTTGCTCATCAATCTTTGGTAAGTTGGTCTGACATTCTTGCGACCGAACAACATGACTTTGTAGTAGTAGACCACCTTATCTGTTCAGAATGCAGTGTGCTTCTCGTCTGCTGGGTTCATCCTGATCTAGTTATAACCCAAGTAAGCATCCATGAAGCTGAGGAGTTCATGTCCGGTCATTGCAGCAACTAGTTGAACGATCCTTGGGAGGGGAGAGTTATCCTTCGGGCACGCTTGATTCAGGTAGCTATTGTCGACGCACATTCGACACTTCCCTGATGTCTTCTTTAACATGACCACATTGGCGATCCATGTGGGGTACTTTGCTTTGCGGATGAAGCGTGCTTCCAGGAGTTTCTCTACCTCCTCTTTGATTGCCTTAAGCTACTCCGGAGCGAAGTTCTGCTTTTTCTGGATTATCGGCATGTAAGCAAGGTTAATGATCAAAGAATGAAAGATAACTTATGGGTCTACCCCGGGCATCTCTTCCAGGCTCCATGCGAAGATGTCCTCATTAGCGCAAAGAAAGAAGGTGTTTTATTCTCGCTCTTCCTTGGATAAGAGGGATCCGATATGAACGGTTCGGGTTAGATCTTGCTGAGACAGCTGTACTTCTACGAGAACTTCAACAGTTGCTCCTCGTTGTAAAGTGGCCGCGTCCCATAGGTCAAAGTTGTCGATGTTGAGAGCGGTGGCTTCCATTGGTCGCGCCTGATTTAGATAACACATTCGCACTGCTTTTTGGTTTCCTCTCACGACCCTTATTCCTGCGGCAGTTGGGATCTTCATGGCTAGGTGGGGAATGGATGGAACTTCTCTGAAGGTGGATTGGAGCCTTCCAAAAATGGCATTGTAGGAGGAGGAGGATTCCACAACGACGAACTGAATGTCATGCGTTGATTGCCTTGGGAATTCACCCAATGTGACGGGAAGGGTGATCATGCCCTGAACCGGAACAGGACAATTATTGAAGCCATAGACGCGTCCAGCCGCGGGGCTGAGCTGCTCCTTCATGAGCTTCATTTTTTGTAGGGTGGACATAAATAGAACATCGACTAAGCTTCCATTGTTGACCAATATTCTTTTGATGTTGAAGCAAGGGTCCCCAATCCCCGCGTTGATTACGAGTGGATCTTGATGCGGCAACCGCACCCCTTGTAGACCCTCATCTCCGAAAGTGATCGTGATGTCTTGTTTGAGCTTCTTATCTTTGTGGTCATTTGGAGGTTAGGCGATCGAGAGGATCGTGCATCAAGCGTTGGGGGTCCAACGATGGTCTCGATCTCCCAAACCATTGGCCTTCCTCCCCCCCCCCTCCCTCGGGGAGCGGGAGGTTTCACCTTTGCCTCTCTAGGCGACTGAGGCTGGTTGGGTACTTGGTCCTGCAGGAACCTTCCGAGGAGTCTCTGGCGAACGAGACGCTCAATTTTATCCTTGAGCCTGGAACATTCTTCGGTGGTGTGACCGGTTCCTCGGTGGAACTTGCAGTACTTCGATTGGTTGCTTCTTGGATTTGGGGGAGGTACCCTTGGTCTATGAAGTTATGGGCTATTTTGGATGGCGTGGAGCACGTTGATTCTGCTGGTGTTTAATGGGTTGTAAATCCTGAGCGGTCACGGATCCTGATCTCTCCGTGGATTGCGACGGCGCTCATCGATTTGACGTTCTTCGCTATGCCGCCCTTCCTGCCTTCCGGAGGCATGCCCTAACACCCTTTTCCTTTTCTGGCTGCCTTCGAACTGTTGCTGGTGCGCCTCGATAGCCTCATCTGCAACTATTTGAGCTTCTACCCGATGAACGAGATTGGGATAACTTGGCACCATTTTCCTCATCAGGGCTGAGTAAAAACCACTTGGACGGAGACCCCCAAGGAAGACGGCCCGCAGGAGCTCGGGATCGACTCCCGGGATTTGCCTGGCCTCTGTAGTGAAGAGGTGAAATAAATCCTTAAGAGTTTCTCCGTTGTTCTTGCGGATTACTGAAAGATGAGAGGGGCCTCGAACGATCCTGCGATTGGTGATGAACTAGTCTGTGAATGGTCGTGCCATCTCTGTGAAGCTGTCTATGACTCCTTGCAAAGAGTGGAACCAAGTCCGGGCTTGGCCTTTCAAAGTTGTCGGAAACACCTGATATAGGAGTTGATCTGGAGCGTTGTAGATTCTCATGATAGTAGTGAAATGGTTGTCATGCTCCAGTTGGTCGTCCGTCCCATCGAAAGTTTAAATGATGGGGAGCTTGAATCCATGGGGAACTGGGTGATCTAGAACGTGAGGCGCTAACAGGGATCCATTGTGCAGGGGTTGCGAGCGAAAGTTGCACACCGCACAACTAGACCGTACTCTTCTGCTATTACACCGTGGATTTCTTCTCGAGTGGCCCTCACAATTGCTCGTGGAGGGTCAATTCTTCCTTGGCGTTGGTGATGATGGTCGCCCTCTGGTCAACTAACCTGACGAGCGGGAAGAGCGGAGCTTGCTGCATTTGCATGTTCTTCTGAGTTCCGAACCGCTCTCTCGATCGGAGCATGGTTCGAGGCTGGTAGGAGTGGAACATTTGTCATTAGAGGTGGAGCGGGAGCTCGAGGATCCTCGAGATTCCTCAGTAGGGTCAGCATCTCAGTTTGATGCTCCTCCATTTGACACACGCGCCCTTCCAGCGCTACTATGGGAGCACTTCCTGGTTCATCCACAAGGGGCGCGTTCATGAGTGAATGCGAGGGAGTTGGGTCGACGCGTCCCCTGGGGATTGATCCTATGGTGATCCTGGAACTTCTTGTGACCATTGTTATCAATTACGAGTACTGCTGCGAAGTGAATTCTGACTTCAGAAGTTTTCACAGAGTTTTGGGAACACGTTCCCATAGATGGCTCCAAACTATTGCGGGTCACACGACGCTCTGGTAGGCCGATCAAATTGAACCACCTTAGTTCACGAGCGGGCTGAGCGCACAAACAGTCAATGAAAGAATTAATAAATAACGCAAACACTTTTTATCATGGAAAACCCGGAAAGGGTGAAAAACCACGAGGTCGGAGCTATGCCAACCAAATTCCACTATCTTCTGATTTGTTACAATTGAAAGCTGAGAACTCGAGCGTGACAGACCGCTGCTCGTTATAATGATTGAGAGAGAAAACCTCAAGGGTGAAAAACCACCTCTCGAGAGACTAAGTACTTTTCTAAGAACGAAAGTGAGATTCTCGAGTCGCCTTTCGTAACTTGAAGGATTCTCAATCTGCTTAGAAGACTGTCTTCCAAAGTGAAGGAAAATCTTCAAAGGCACGAAGGTGACCTTCGAAGGCTCGAAGGAAATCTTAGAAGATTCGAATAAGATCTTCCAAGATCGAAGGAGATCTTCAAGTGTCGAAGGAGAAATCCAAGGAAATCTTCAAAGGAGCTCCCTCGTGCGTAGAAGGCATGGTGTCTTACAATGAAGTCTATGGGCTCCGTTTATAGCATTGGGCAGGGGTAGCCTAGTAATTTCATCGTTGTAACCACAATAACCACCTGACGGGCGAATCACGTCGGCCAATTTGAAACACAGATAGCCATTTTTCGGAAATTCTCGTCCTGCCCTTTGGGCGATTTGGTCAATTCAGGTATCTTCATTGATTGCATTGAGCGCAACAAACATGACCTGAAATCTGGGAAATTAGGAAATGTTAACTGCCACGCGCGTTAGGAACACGAAAGTGATCTGAGCATGCAATGAACGTGGAAGCATTCTGAGCGTGCATGGTGTAACATCCCAACTTTAAAAAGGGGTCTAACAGGTTCAATTGAACCCTTGAAAGAGTTTAGGTCGGGTCGTCGAAAACCACGAACTGACCTTCACCCCAAAATGATAGTCTTTTAGAGAAATGATTGTTCTAGGTAGCATTGTGCTTCGCCACAATACTTAAGTTGTATATGGATCATGCGTACTCTGAATCGACTTCCGTCAGTTGCGTTAAACTCGTATGGTCAATACGAGTGCAACGAAATTCGTTTCTTCCTGATCCGAGGTCTGGGAGGGCAACCCGTGCAAAACTCATAGAACTACGTGGGTATGAGACCGTATGCAGGATGATACGAAGTACGTAGGCGGTGGTCGTGGGGAGACTGCCTCGGCCCAACAAAAGTCCAGATATCCCCTCCCATATAAGTGATATATTATGTCTGATATTAGTAGGGGCTGGATTCCATTCGTGGTTCTAATAACTTATCTTTAGCACAGGTGACAAGTGTGGATGAGAGACAGCACCCATGTGTGGATGAAACCACGGAGCAGGCTACGTCAGGTACAAGTTGTTAAGTCGTATCCCCTTTTGTTGTACCCAACCTCACGGTATCTGTATATTGGAAATGAATCCTTGATAGATAGGATTTAATGCAGCGGAGATATGGAAATTATTTATACAGGTCTTAAGTTTGAGGTTTCTGTGATAATTAATCTTTCGCTATAATACTACGTCTTCCGCTAAGTGCTATAAAGTGCACTCTTTGATGATGTCTTCCGCTAGAATTCTGCTTCCCTACTCTGTTTGTGTGTAGTGACTTTTGTTTAACACCACCCCTAGGCGTGACAATGGAGTGTTCAAGGAAGGGGGTTGGAGAAGCTAGTACCTTCATCCTTCGGGATCGCTTCAGCGTCGTGCTAAAAGGGTGGTGTGCGATAAGATCCCTCGGTCGGACCGCCGATTTGGGAGGGGGGTCTTACAAATGGATCAGAGCGCAAATGATCTTTTCGACCAAAAGTGATCACAGAAACAACTCTTTCTCCACCGGTCGTTATTGCGTGGTTCGGGACGAACAACTGCAGCGGAAGCGGTGGTGGACCTTAAAGGTAAAAGTTGACAATAAACTTGGCATATATATGTGGATCAACACTTTAATATCATTTACCACATCTGATCTCAAACGATGATTTACCTTGTCCCCATAAAACACTTCTGTTAAACCCTACAAACGACCACTTCAAATTTTGAACCCCGGGTTTATGCCTCTTTGTTTTATTGGGATTAAATTCTCATTTTCAAAATTCCATTCAAGGTAAACTAATCAAATGGAATTTTGTGTGCAATATGAGGATTCTGTTGGAACAACCCTATTACTAATTTGGGCTAGGATCACTATATGTTGATTAGGATTTGTATTGACCCCAATGTATAGTCTTAGGGTCAAGTTTTAGGCTGATTTGATTGGCAGAACTTGGAAAATTCAAGGTCAACACATGGCAAATGATGCTCGACAAATGACTAGCAGCGGTCGGCGAATTCTAAGTCAGCGCTCGACAAATGACTAGCAGCGGTCGACGAATTCTAAGCCAGCGCTCGACAAATGACTAGCAGCGGTCGACGAATTCTAAGACAGCGCTCGACAAATGACTAGCAGCAGTCGACGAATTCTAGCCAGCGCTCGACAAATTGCTTTCTGACGTTCAAATTTATATTCTCAGTGGATGTCAGTTCTCTGAACTCAAATCAGCAAAATAACAGATATATTTATTTCTCCTTGGACGTATTCAGACAGCCAAGTAAGGATATCTTTCTCATTTATTATATCCTTATATTCCTTCTATTCCAAGAAGAAGAATAGTCGTTGACATTTAATGCCAAAGGCATCTTTCTCGACAAAAGGAATTAAAAGGACCTGCCAAAATCGTTTTGGGTGGCTGCCTGGTTCCAAGAAGGATTTAAGTCAGAAAAAGACATTCCTTAAAGAGACAAAAAAAAAGATTTGAATTTGAAAAGAGATATACATACAGTTATCAGAAAAGAAAAAAAGAGATAGAGAATAGCAAGAACTGAGATAGTGGTCTTCTGGGAGAAACATAAAGAAAAACTTGACTATCACCTTCTCTAATCTGTGATCATAGAACAAGGAGGATAGAAGAAGTCTTTCAGAAGAAGAAGAAGAAGAAGCAAATACACTATTCTTTCTCAGTTTTCTTCTTCATCGAGATCAACTGCCACAAAGACTTCTACTTTAGAAAGCTCTGTCCAAAAAATCTGTCATTAACTCTCATCAGACAGGGGGAGCTTTTTGCTTCAACATCTTTTGCCTTCTCTCAGATCATTGACAGAGAAGAACACTCTATACATTTTTATCTCATTCTGTACAGGGTTAATACTCCCTTCAAAAGTTTGCCCAGTGGTGGCAAGACACCTTATCAAAAAAATCCTAGTGTGGTTTTTAAGCACCTTATCAAAAGCTTATTGGTGTGTGGACACCTTATCAAAAATCCCTTGGTGCCTGGGCACCTTATCAACCCTCCTAGTTGATTCCTACCAAAGGTGGTAGAAGAGTAGACGTACCCAGATTTATTGGGGAACTACTATAGCTCCTTATGTCTTCTGTGCTTGATTATTTCTGTGCGCTTATGCTTGCGCTGTGTGTCCTTTTTATTAATTCTGTAGTTGTCTATAACTCACACTAAATACACATATACCTAAACAGTAGTTTAATTTCCGCTATAAAACATATTAAAAAATTTAATACTCTATTCACCCCCCCTCTAGAGTAATTTAAGATCTGACCTCCACTTTCAATTGGTATCAGAGGGAGGTTGATTCTTTACAGGCTAACACCTGAATCACAAAGATCAACCAGATCTTAATTTTTCTAAGAGTTTCCTTCTCTAAAATCTTATCTTATTTAAAACTCATGGCACAAAACAAGGAGTATTCAAGCACAAGACCTCCTATGTGCAATCTCAATAAGTTTGCACTATGTAAAGCAAGGATTAGGCTTTATATGAACTCCATTGATGAGGAGATTTTTAATGTCATCCTTACAGGACCTCCAGCACCTACAACATCAGCTAGTACTGCTGCAATAACAGACAACACTGCTGTTCCACCTCCTGAGTGGACTGAGGCTCAGAAGAAGCAGAGAAATGCAGATGCAAAGGCCATGAACATTCTGGCCCTAACTATGTCTGATGACATATTCCAGAAAGTAGTTGAGTGCACCTCAGCAAAAGAAATTTGGGAATCTCTCAACAACATGGTGGCAGGCTCAGCAGATGAAAGAAAAGATAGAAGATCTCACCTGATCTCTCAATATGAGAACTTCAAGAAGGGGAATCAGAAAATGTAGCTGACATGTACAACGGGCTCAGCCTCATAATAAATGAGCTGAAGTCTCTGGACAAAGTGATCTCACTCACAGAGATCAATGACAAAATTCTTATGTGCTTTCCCAGCACATGGGACTCCAGAATCTGGCCAATCAAAGAAGCCAGAAGTCTCAATGAGATCACCACTGAAGCCCTGTTGGGCAAGCTCAAATCTTATGAGCAGATCATCAAAACCAGGGAAACTGAAGAATCCACTTCATCCCCAGCACCCAAGAAGGAAAGAAGCATAGCCTTCAAGGCTGCAGAAGATAAAGGAAAAGCTCCTGACAAAGAGGAGTTTATGAGTCTGATTACCAAAAGATTCTATAAGATGGCCAAGAAAGATTTCAGAAAACAGTTATCCAGAAGTCATGACAAGCCAAGGTATGACAAAAAACATTCTAATGAAATCATATGCTTTGGCTGCAGGAAACCAGGACACATTGCTCCTGAATGTCCAGAGATTCAACACAAAAAGGACAAGAAGGAAAGAAGAAAAGAAAAGGAAGAAAAGAAGGGCTCCAGCAAATCTTCCTCCCACTCTCACAAGAAGAAGGGAAGAGGATTTGTAGCAACATCCTGGAGTGAAACAGAATCTGAATCAGATTCTTCATCTTCCTCTTCTGATGAAGAAGAAACAAAAGAAGATAGCCAATGCTTAATGGCTATTTATGACTTAGACAATGAGTCACAATCAACATCATCATCCAGCTCCAGTGATGATGAAGAAGAAACAAGTTTTTGCATGATGGCAATCAATGCCTCAACTAACAATTCTGATGAAGAGAAATCAGAATCAGAAGCAGAAGATGATATTGATCAGGTATTATCTGACTTTGATTTCACTTCTATTGAATTCAAAGATGATTTCAAAACTCTTTGCCAAGACTTAATAAAATCTGAGAACGAAATAATCTCTCTCAGAACTAAGTTAGTTGAAATGAACAATATAAGTGAAGAGAATGGAAATCTTAAGAAAGATTTGGCTGCCTCCAGAGAACACATTACTACTCTTGAGAGTAAGTTATCTGAATCCAAAAAGCTTGAAGAATCCCTCAATGGGAGAAGTATCAGGATGATGGACATCACAAGCACTGTCAATGCTAGATTTAATAATAGCAAACTGGGCTTGGGTGCCTCATCAAGAGAGTCATCTCTGATTAAGAAAAACATCCTCTCCACACCCATAAAATTCATTTCTGCTAAAAGCAAAGAAGCTGCAGAAAGAAATAAAGACATTTCAAGGAAGTTTGTTAAGGATAAGAGAATTCAGAAGAATTTGTCGAACGACATTCGACAAAAGGATTCAAATTTGCCGAACGAGGCTCGACGAAAACTGAAAACAGACTTTCAGTATAGTTATAAAATGAATAATGATCGATGAATTTATTCAAATTCTTCGAACAAGCACTATACAGAAAACTCTAAGAATTCTAATCCTAAATATACCAAAAATCCTTTTACTGAGTGGACTATACCTCCAAGGAGATATCATCCACAAGGCTACAAGGATCAGCCTGAAATGACATTTATATCTGAATTTTGTGGTAACATAAAAGGACCCAAGGTAGTCTGGGTCAAAAACAACTAGTTTATGTTTTGTCTTTGCAGGTACACAGCCATCCAAGACTAAATCAAAAATGGTACTTGGACAGTGGATGCTCAAAGCATATGACAGGGAACAAGGCCAACCTGAACAACTACAAGGCAAAACTTGGACCCAAGGTGATCTTTGGAGATTCCAACTGTGGACAAACCAAAGGCTGTGGTCAAATTAAAATTGGAAAAGTGACATTCAAGGAAGTAACCTATGTCAAGGGTTTAAAGCACAACCTCATCAGCATAAGTCAGTTATGTGATGAAGGTTATCAGGTAACATTTAATAAATCAGAATGCATCATTAAATCATCTGATAACGTTACTGTTCTATCAGGAATTAGACAAGGAAATATATATTTAGTAAACTTCAACTCATCTAAATCAGAAATTTGTTTATTTAATGAGTTAAGCAAATCTAGTGAATTATGGCATAAAAGATTAGGACATGTAAACCTTAGAACCATTGCTAAATTAGCTAAAGATAATCTTGTTAGAGGCTTACCATCAGGATCATATAAGAAAGAAGGTCTTTGTAGGGCATGTCAATTAGGTAAGCAAACCAAAAACAGCTTTAAATCATTATCTAAAAGTGATTCACCTAGAATCTTATACTTGCTACATATGGACCTTTTTGGACCTATTGCAATAAAGAGCTTAGGGGGGAAGTCTTATACTCTAGTTATTGTGGATGACTTCTTTGGATTCACTTGGGTGTTCTTTTTGAGAGAAAAGTCAGCTAACTTTAAAGTTCTTACAGACTTTCTTAAGAGCATACAGATTGAGTACTCTACTGTAGTTGCATTGATCAGAAGTGATCATGGCACTGAGTTTGAGTCTCTTCTCATGCAAGAATTCTGTGAGATGGAAGGTATCAGGCATTGCTTCTCAGCTCCTAGAACTCCTCAACAAAATGGGGTAGTTGAAAGGAAGAATAGAACTCTAATTGAATCGGCAAGAACATTGCTTCCAGATGCTAACCTGCCCCTATCATTTTGGGTTGAGGCTGTCAGCACAGCAAATTATGTTCTGAATAGAAGTTTGATACACAAACTTAAGGGTAAACCCCCCTATGAATTGCTTAAAGGGAAGAAACCCAAAGTTGATTATTTTAGAACTTTTGGATGTAGATGTTTTGTTCATAACAATGATAAGAAATATCTTAAGAAATTTGAACCAAAATCTGAAGAAGGAATCTTCTTAGGATATTCAATAGTTAGCAAAGCATATAGGGTATTTAATAAATCCTCTCTTAAAATAGAAGAGTCTATGCATGTTTCCTTTGATGAAACTAACATGTTTTACAAGGAGAAGAACTCTTCTACCAAGAACACTTTGCAGGTGCCAGCTCTATGTGAAGCAAAGAAGCTGCAGAAAGAAATAAAGACATTTCAAGGAAGTTTGTTAAGGATAAGAGAATTCAGAAGAATTCGTCGAACGACATTCGACAAAAGGATTCAAATTTGCCGAACGAGGCTCGACGAAAACTGAAAACAGACTTTCAGTATAGTTATAAAATGAATAATGATCGATGAATTTATTCAAATTCTTCGAACAAGCAATATACAGAAAACTCTAAGAATTCTAATCCTAAATATACCAAAAATCCTTTTACTGAGTGGACTATACCTCCAAGGAGATATCATCCACAAGGCTACAAGGATCAGCCTGAAATGACATTTATCTCTGAATTTTGTGGTAACATAAAAGGACCCAAGGTAGTCTGGGTCAAAAACAACTAGTTTATGTTTTGTCTTTGCAGGTACACAGCCATCCAAGACTAAATCAAAAATGGTACTTGGACAGTGGATGCTCAAAGCATATGACAGGGAACAAGGCCAACCTGAACAACTACAAGGCAAAACTTGGACCCAAGGTGATCTTTGGAGATTCCAACTGTGGACAAACCAAAGGCTGTGGTCAAATTAAAATTGGAAAAGTGACATTCAAGGAAGTAACCTATGTCAAGGGTTTAAAGCACAACCTCATCAGCATAAGTCAGTTATGTGATGAAGGTTATCAGGTAACATTTAATAAATCAGAATGCATCATTAAATCATCTGATAATGTTACTGTTCTATCAGGAATTAGACAAGGAAATATATATTTAGTAAACTTTAACTCATCTAAATCAGAAATTTGTTTATTTAATGAGTTAAGCAAATCTAGTGAATTATGGCATAAAAGATTAGGACATGTAAACCTTAGAACCATTGCTAAATTAGCTAAAGATAATCTTGTTAGAGGCTTACCATCAGGATCATATAAGAAAGAAGGTCTTTGTAGGGCATGTCAATTAGGTAAGCAAACCAAAAACAGCTTTAAATCATTATCTAAAAGTGATTCACCTAGAATCTTATACTTGCTACATATGGACCTTTTTGGACCTATTGCAATAAAGAGCTTAGGGGGGAAGTCTTATACTCTAGTTATTGTGGATGACTTCTTTGGATTCACTTGGGTGTTCTTTTTGAGAGAAAAGTCAGCTAACTTTAAAGTTCTTACAGACTTTCTTAAGAGCATACAGATTGAGTACTCTACTGTAGTTGCATTGATCAGAAGTGATCATGGCACTGAGTTTGAGTCTCTTCTCATGCAAGAATTCTGTGAGATGGAAGGTATCAGGCATTGCTTCTCAGCTCCTAGAACTCCTCAACAAAATGGGGTAGTTGAAAGGAAGAATAGAACTCTAATTGAATCGGCAAGAACATTGCTTCCAGATGCTAACCTGCCCCTATCATTTTGGGCTGAGGCTGTCAGCACAGCAAATTATGTTCTGAATAGAAGTTTGATACACAAACTTAAGGGTAAACCCCCCTATGAATTGCTTAAAGGGAAGAAACCCAAAGTTGATTATTTTAGAACTTTTGGATGTAGATGTTTTGTTCATAACAATGATAAGAAATATCTTAAGAAATTTGAACCAAAATCTGAAGAAGGAATCTTCTTAGGATATTCAATAGTTAGCAAAGCATATAGGGTATTTAATAAATCCTCTCTTAAAATAGAAGAGTCTATGCATGTTTCCTTTGATGAAACTAACATGTTTTACAAGGAGAAGAACTCTTCTACCAAGAACACTTTGCAGGTGCCAGCTCTATGTGAAGAGCTTAAAGGACTAAATCTACAGACAGGAGATTCATTGCATCCATTACCTCAAACTCTTGAAGATAGTGAAGAAGAAGATCATCCAGATCTTGTTGATTACCTAAATCAAGCAACAACAGAACATCCTCCACAGGATGTAATAGCTGAACAAATTCCCAATGAAGACACTGCTGCTGAACCAACTCCAACTGCTGACCATATCACAGTCAGAGATCATCCAATTTCACAAGTGATTGGTGATATCATAGCAGGTGTTCAAACAAGGCATCAACTACACCAAAATCAGATGCATACTTGTTTTCTATCACAAGTTGAACCTCAAACCATAAAAGATGCAGAACAAGATCCAAATTGGATTCTTGCAATGCAAGAGAAACTCAACCAGTTTGAAAGAAACAAAGTTTGGGATTTGGTTCCAAGACCAAGAGGCCATCCAGTCATTGGCACCAAGTGGGTCTTCAGGAACAAGCTTGATGAACAAGGAAATATTGTGAGAAATAAAGCAAGATTGGTAGCTCAAGGATATTCACAGGAAGAAGGCATAGATTATGATCAGACATTTTCCCCTGTTGCAAGGCTTGAAGCTATAAGGATTTTCTTGTTCTTTGCTGCATTCAAGAAGTTTAAGGTATATCAAATGGATGTGAAAAGTGCTTTTCTCAATGGAGACATCAAAGAAGAAGTCTATGTGGAACAACCACGAGGTTTCATCTCTCCAACTCATTCCTCCTATGTATTCAAACTTAATAAAGCTCTCTATGGTCTCAAACAAGCTCCCAGAGCATGGTATGAGACTTTAGCTAACTTTCTCTTGGAAAACAATTTCTGTAGAGGCATGGTAGACAAAACATTATTTTACAAAGTACATAAAAATCAAACTCTACTAGTTCAAATATATGTAGATGACATTATCTTTGGATCTACTGATTCAAATTTGTGCAAAAGATTTTCCAATCTAATGCAATCAAGATTTGAAATGAGTAGTATGAGTGAATTATCCTACTTTCTTGGTCTTCAAGTAAAGCAAACCCCATCAGGAATCTTCATCTCTCAATCTAAGTATACTAAGGAATTAGTGAAAAGATTTGGGATGTCTGACTCCTCTACTATGAAAACACCCATGGCCTCTAATGCTGTTATTAATACTGATGAATCAGGAAAACCTGTTGATCAGAAACTGTACAGGGCAATTATTGGCTCTCTACTCTATTTAACAGCCAGTAGGCCAGACATAATGTTTGCTACATGCATTTGTGCTAGGTTTCAAGTTGATCCTAAAGAATCTCATCTTACTTTTGTAAAAAGAATTTTAAGATATATAAAGGGTTGCCCTAATCTGGGACTTTGGTATCCAACAGCATCTGAATTTGAATTAACTGGATTCTCAGACTCAGATTATGCTGGATGCAGGGTAGATATGAAAAGCACATCAGGAACTTGTCAGTTTCTTGGTGATAGACTTGTATCTTGGTTTTGTAAGAAATAAACATCTGTGTCTACATCAACAGCTGAAGCTGAATACTTAGCTGCTGGCAGCTGCTGCTCACAGATATTGTGGATACAAAATCAGCTCCTAGACTATGGTGTCAACTTAAATAATTCAGTTATATTTTGTGACAACACTAGTGCAATATCTATAGCACAAAATCCAGTTCTCCATAGTAGGACTAAACACATAGAAATTAGGCACCACTTCCTCAGGGACAATGTGGATAAAAACAAAATTTGCCTACAGTTCATTTCTACTGATTTGCAAAGAGCTGACATTTTCACCAAGCCCTTGGATGAAAAGAAGCACATCTTCTTTATAAATCAACTAGGAATGATAGATGGAGATTCAATCTGCTAAAAATTAAGTATTTCTATTTTTCTCACAAATTTGTCGAACGAAGAACGACAAATTTGAATCATTTGTCGAACGATGGGCTCTGAAACCTCTTAAAGGCAGAGTCAGTTAAGGCAATGTCTTTTGTCGAACGTCGGTCGATGAAAAAGGTGCTTTCGTCGAACGCTTCTAGACAAAGAAATAAAGCCTTTTCGACTTCTAATTTTATTAGGTTTTGTCGAACAGTGGTTTACGAATGCTCCCTCATTCTTTGACCCTTCTATATAAGCTTTATTTTATCTTATTCTAAGCTTTGCGCCTACAGAAATCGTTTTTCCCTCCAGTTCCCCTCTGCACTTGATCTTCAACTTTCTTCGCAGGAACAATGGCGACTCCTCAGGCCTCTCTGCATCTAATGAAGCTTGACGCAGGCTTCGACATTGACATGGACTCGTTTGCACAGTCAGACCAAATCTTCAAGGACATTCTTCAAACGATGGATGAACAACATCTAAGGAAGCTTCTAAGCACCAGGCAGAAGATAGCTGTTGCAGAGATAAAGGAATGGGTTTACACTGCAAAACCAGTCGATGAAAGCCTGTCGGGAACAATCTTAGGTCATCATGTCTCTCTCTCTCCCACCATCCTTTCTGAAATCTTTGGCTTTGAAAATGGTGAAGATGATTTAGACATAAGCTCAAATGAATTTGATGAAGCTTTAGTCAAAATGGGGCATCTGACTGGAAACCCTAGCCACCTTCTGAAAAAGAATCTGTCTCAGGACTACAAGTTCTTAGCAGATATTGTTGTAAAAGTCTTGCTGAGCAAGACTTCTGGGCACGACTATATCAGTAGGCACCAATTTCTGTTAATGGTGGCCTTAATGGAGAAGAAGAAAGTCAACTGGGGATCAATTCTTTTTGAATTGATTAAAAAGAAAAACTCTAAAGACAATGTATGCTTTGGAAGAATCTTAGGGATTTTTCTGCAGGAAAGGCATCCAGAGCTTCTGGTGTCACCAAAAGTAACAATAAATGCCAGCAAGAAGCTGACCTCAGCTCTCTTTGCTAAATGGGATAGAGTAATTCCCAAGAAGAATACAGGAGCTGAGGCATCCTGAAAAAGGAAAGCTTCTGAGGACACAAGGACTGATCAAGTCACTCTCTCTACCCTTCTAGAAGATCCTTCCTCAGTTCCTCCTTCCTCTCATACTCTCTCTCCACCTGCTCAACTTTCTCCTACACACCCTTATTCTTCATCCCCTCCTTCAACTGAAATAACACCCATCAATGATATCCCCCTCTCAACTGCCCATATCAGTGATGCTACACCTCCTCCTCTATCTTCAGAACCACTACCAACCACACCTCCCTCTCCAATACACAATGAATATCATTCACCTATTCATTCTCCTAGTCCAATCCATCTAGAAATTCCCACACATACCACTATCATCAGCAATATCATTCCTCCAATATCATTTCCATCCACTTCACAATCATCCTCTAGTAATCCACCAGATTATTCATCCCTCAACCTCTCCTCTATTGCTGATCAAGTTTTTGATCTTATCCTTCCTAAAATAAGCCAGCTCCTGGATGCAAAACTTGCTCCAGTTCTTCAGGCACTTTCTACTTTATCTGCTAAAATAGCTTCTCTTCCCTCCTCCACTGTTGTCCCTTCTACAGGGGGCCTAGATTCAGGCTGCCCTGAAGCTAGGCAGGGGGAGATGTCCTATGAAGAAGTTCCAGGAACAGAAGAACCTCCAGAAGAAGATACAGAAGTAACAATTTTTGATACAGATATAGTTGATTCAGCTACACAAGTTATAGAAGAAATAAATAATATATGCATTCATCCATCTTGTGATCTATACAGATTATTATCAAAATTTGATGTCACATATACTTCAAGGGTATCACCAAAGGTATACATAGAGGACCTATCAAAGGCTCTGTTATGCCTTCCTCAGAAGACCCATTCTAATTTTATACAAAATTACATCTCTTCTATTCCTTCATTCACTGTTCAAGACATTCAAATAAAGGATCACTCTGCAGAATATGAAGATGATCTTGCAGAATCTCTTGATGATTCAACAGCCTCACTATTTACTTCTTCACCTCCAAATCCTGTATGGAATGAAGAACCAATGCCAAGCTTTGATGAAATTTGGAAAGAAGCAGATGCTGAGTTTGACAAAGCTGAAGAAGAAAAATTAAAGGCTCGTGAAGCAATCAAGAGAATTGATGATTTATACAATAAGCCAATCTCATCTTCTGACTCTGATGATAATGATGACAACAGTGATTCTGATGATACACTTTCAAAGAAAAGAAAGAAAAGAACAGCTAAGTCAAAAGCTGCTCCCAAGCCCCCAAATCCAAATAATGACATTCCTCTGTACATTTTATATAATGTTCCTCTTGATGAGAAAACTCCTCACTGGATGAAGCTCTCCAGAAATGTGAACAATAGGAGGAAGAAATTCAAAAAGACTGGCTACATCCCTGACAAACCAGTCAAGCACAATCATCCTCCTCCTCCTCCTCCAGCAGCTGGTGCAATAGGATCATCAGGTGTCTCATCTCTCTCTCAGAAGCTAAGCTCTCAACATTCTAGGAGACCTGGTAATTCTAGTGGTCCTCAAGGCTCTGGATCAGCCAGTGCTCCTTTCTCTAAAAGATCAGCACCTATCCTTCAAGAAAGTCAAACCTTTTCCTCTTCTAAAATATCTTCAGAATACAAATTTTACATATCTGATGGATCTCTTCACAGAGATAGAGTACCTCAAAAGGTCACTCAAGACAAAAATGATTCAGAAGATATCTATTACTTTCCAGATCCAGAAGAAGAGAAAATCTGTCAGATGGCAAGACTGAAAGAAACAATTGCATATGCACAGATTAAAAAGGCTAAAGCAGAAGGCAAAGATTTCTCAAGTTTATCAACCATGTCAGAATACAGAAGAAAAGAACTTGAAAAATACAAAACTGTTAAAACATTCAATGCTGAGGAATATAGTGATATGCACCCAGAAGCATTTATCCCTCATGTCAAAGAGCAGAAAATCATTGGAGCTCAAGATTTGTATATCAGCAAAAATAAATCAGAAGACCCCAACAGGAAAATCATATTCAAGCCACCTTCTCAGGACAAAAAGTCTTAAATCAATTGCTTGATTATGAATGTAAAGTTTCTAAACTCAGAGCATTTATTTTCTATCTTATCTGATGATCTATTTTTATCTATCAGATATATTTCATTTCATTGTAGCTCTGTTGTTTATACTTTCTGTTGTATTTACTTAATCATTTGTCAAATAGTATCCTAACCCAAATAGGGGGAGATTGTTGGAACAACCCTATTACTAATTTGGGCTAGGATCACTATATGTTGATTAGGATTTGTATTGACCCCAATGTATAGTCTTAGGGTCAAGTTTTAGGCTGATTTGATTGGCAGAACTTGGAAAATTCAAGGTCAACACATGGCAAATGATGCTCGATAAATGACTAGCAGCGGTCGACGAATTCTAAGCCAGCGCTCGACGAATGACTAGCAGCGGTCGACGAATTCTAAGCCAGCGCTCGACAAATGACTAGCAGCGGTCGACGAATTCTAAGCCAGCGCTCGACAAATGACTAGCAGCGGTCGACGAATTCTAGCCAGCGCTCGACAAATTGCTTTCTGACGTTCAAATTTATATTCTCAGTGGATGTCAGTTCTCTGAACTCAAATCAGCAAAATAACGGATATATTTATTTCTCCTTGGACGTATTCAGACAGCCAAGTAAGGATATCTTTCTCATTTATTATATCCTTATATTCCTTCTATTCCAAGAAGAAGAATAGCCGTTGACATTTAATGCCAAAGGCATCTTTCTCGACAAAAGGAATTAAAAGGACCTGCCAAAATCGTTTTGGGTGGCTGCCTGGTTCCAAGAAGGATTTAAGTCAGAAAAAGACATTCCTTAAAGTGACAAAAAAAAGATTTGAATTTGAAAAGAGATATACATACAGTTATCAGAAGAGAAAAAAAGAGATAGAGAATAGCAAGAACTGAGATAGTGGTCTTCTGGGAGAAACATAAAGAAAAACTTGACTATCACCTTCTCTAATCTGTGATCATAGAATAAGGAGGATAGAAGAAATCTTTCAGAAGAAGAAGAAGAAGAAGCAAATACACTATTCTTTCTCAGTTTTCTTCTTCATCGAGATCATCAGCTACAAAGACTTCTACTTGAGAAAGCTCTGTCCAAAAAATCTGTCATTAACTCTCATCAGACAGGGGGAGCTTTCTGCTTCAACATCTTTTGCCTTCTCTCAGATCATTGACAGAGAAGAACACTCTATACCTTTTTATCTCATTCTGTACAGGGTTAATACTCCCTTCAAAAGTTTACCCAGTGGTGGCAAGGCACCTTATCAAAAAATCCTAGTGTGGTTTTTAAGCACCTTATCAAAAGCTTATTGGTGTGTGGACACCTTATCAAAAATCCCTTGGTGCCTGGGCACCTTATCAACCCTCCTAGTTGATTCCTACCAAAGGTGGTAGAAGAGTAGACGTACCCAGATTTATTGGGGAACTACTATAGCTCCTTGTGTCTTCTGTGCTTGATTATTTTTGTGTGCTTATGCTTGTGCTGTGTGTCCTTTTTATTAATTTTGTAGTTGTCTATAACTCACACTAAATACACATATACCTAAACAGTAGTTTAATTTCCGCTATAAAACGTATTAAAAATTTTAATACTCTATTCACCCCCCTCTAGAGTAATTTAAGATCTGACCTCCACTTTCAGATTCTATTAATAATTTCAAATCCAAGTTTAAGCCTCTTTGTTTTATTGAGATTAAAATTCTCGTTGTTCAAAATTTCATTTGAGGTAAGCTAATCAAATGAAATTTTGTGCGTAGATGGAGAATTACTCTAATGATTGCAACTATGAAATATGCTTTGACTTGACATAACGTTTATCAATTTGACGATCTGTTTAAAATAAAGTTGTGCAATCATAGAAGAATTATGATGAAATGTTAGTCTGTTCAATAACGTCAATATTTCAGGAAATAATTACTGACGCGATGCACTGGATTGAAGTAAATTAGTGGCAAATTTAGAAAAGCTTGTATGCACCCCCATCCCAGGAGTACATTGTTAGCATTCGTGGGACTTGCGATATTTGCATACTCATCCAGCCGGAAAGCCTCGTTAAAAAGGGTAAGTCACTGTGGAACCGAATGTGCTAGTTACCTGTTTTATTCATTGCTTTTATTGTAAATTGTTTGCGATAGGAAAAGTGATATGTACTGGTGTGGGATGGTTGATGACTCTAGGAAGCAGGGAGATGTGCACCCCGGGAGCTTGGTTGTATCTTATATGCCCCGCTGGGTCCCTCTGCTGGTTGGACAAATTCAATTATTGTCGGATGTCTCCTACATCCGAGAGTACATGGGGTTGTACGTTAGGGCCTGGGTAGTGCGGTACATCCACATCCAGAAGTGGCAGGACCGTCCACTATCACCGCTGGCCACATCGGTGAGGCCCGTGGGGTTCGCTACCCTGCTGGAAAAGAAGCGGTCAAGCTATGTTAACATAAGGTGCAAACTAGTAAACTATTGTATATGATTTTTGTGGCGGGTCGGTCACGCCCGCAGACCGTTCGTACCAATGCGGGAGGGTTGACGACTCATGGTGATAGAGAGATGTGCACCGCGGGTTATCACCACTTCGAACTCGCTGATTTGCCTCCACTGGTCGGCCTAAATTTTGGAATCACCGGATGTCGCTCACATCCAAGAGTACACGAAGTTGTACGTTGGGGCCTGGGTAGTGCGGTACGTCCACACCCAGAAGTGGCAGGACCGGCCACTGTCACCGACGGCCACATCGGTGAGGCCAGCGGAGGTCGCAACCCTGCTGGAAGAAAAGCGGTCAGACTGTATCATCATAGGGAATTGTGATGAGTCGAGAGTACTCATTGTGCATGGCTTGCATGCGCATCATTTGCATCAAAACATACATATTTACATGTACCATTAACATATAACCTCCGTATGGGAGTTGATTATATATAATAGGTTTATACTGCATATTTTCAGGATACAACTGATAAAATTTTGCGTGTACAACTTGAAGGTATTCAATTTTGCTAGAATTACTTACTCGATATAATTATCTAAGCTGGTAATTCATTTACATACAACTTGCCCGCGTGAAATGTCCTCCCGAACAATATATATCAAAGTTACTGCAAAATAAGCATAGCCACGGTAAAGTTATCCTCTGTTCCACTTAACCTACTTATTATATTGCATGACAGAAGCCATCGACAAGCTCACTAGATAGGGCCAAATCTATAGACCCTTAAAATTTTGGGACCATTCGACACTTATAGTCGTCGTCTGCAACACGTTCCGTTTGAAACCCCCATGACCCGCTCGCATTTTCGGGGACGAAAATTTTCTTTGTTTTATTGGTTTGTAACATCCCAACTTTAAAAAGGTGCCTAACCAGTTCAATTGAACCCTTGGAAGAGATTAGGCCGGGTCGTAGAAAACCACGACCCGACCTTCACCCCAAAATGATAATCTTTTAGAGAAATGATTGTTCTAGGTAGCATTGTGCTTTGCCACAATACTTAAGTTGTATATGGATCATACGTACTCTGAATCGACTTCCGTCAGTTGCGTTACACTCGTATAGTCAATACGAGTGCAATGGAATTCATTTCGTCCTGATCCGAGGTCGTTTGGAGACAACAACCATTTTGAGTTATCATAGTGCGTCACAACAAAGTCATTGGGGTACAATGACCTTACGCACTCCGAATTGACTTCTGTCAGTTCCGTTAGACTCGTATGGTCAATACGAGTGCAACAGAATTTGTTTCGTTCGGATCTGAGGTTGTTTGGAGAAAATGACCATTTTGAGTATCGTATTGTGTCACAACAAAGTCATTGGGGTACAGTGACCTTACGCGCTCTGAATTGACTTCCATCCGTTGCGTTGAACTCATATAGTTAATACGAGTGCAACGGAACTCGTTTCGTTTCGATCCGAGGTCATAGGTAGAATATGACTATTTTGAGCGTAGCGCGTCGCGACGACGCAGTTTTAGAATATGGAGCATACGTGCTATGAATCGACTTCCGTCAGTTGCGTTAGACTCGCATAATTGATACGAGTGCAACGGAACTCGTTTCGATTCGAAGTCATAAGTAGAATATGACTATTTTGAGCGTAGCGCGTAACGACGACAAAAGTTTAGAATATGGAGCATACGTGCTCCGAATCGACTTCCGTCAGTTGCATTAGACTCGTATGGTCGATACGAGTGCAACGGAATTCATTTTGTTCCGATCCGAGGTTATTTAGGGAAAATGACCATTTTGAGTATCGTAGTGTGTCACAACAAGTCATTAGGGTATAGTGATCATGCGTATTCTAAATTGACTTCCGTCAGTTCTGTTAGACTCGTATGGTCAATACGAGTGCATCAGAATTCATTTCATTCCAATCCGAGGTCGTTTAGGGAAAACAACCTTTTTGAGTATCGTAGTGTGTCACAACAAGTCGTTGGGGTACAGTGACCATACGTACTCCAAATTAACTTCCGTCAGTTTTGGTAGACTCGTAGGGTCTATACGAATGCAACGGAGCTCGTTTCGTTGCAATCTTAGGTTATTTCGAGAAAATGACTATTTTGAGTAATATCGAGTGTCGCAACAACGCCATTTTCAAATGTTGAGCTAGCGTGCTCCAAATTGAATTATGTCAGTTATGTTGGACTCGTATGGACGATCCGAGTGCAACCGAGTCCGTTTCGCTCAGTTTTGACGTCGTTTAGTCAGGTGAATAAAAATAAACGCTCGTAAAAAATATACGAAATCTCGAGATACGTAAACGCTGGATTTCAACCCCATCTCATCGATAATGACCCGACACTCGATGACTTGCACCCATATTGACCTTGACCCATAAGGGGGGACCCAATTGCAGTTGACCTTGGTCAACCCTCCTCAAAAGAGCGGTTATAATAATCTTTAAACTGATTCCACCCGAGCCCCAACCAACCAAACCCATCTTTCCCCTATGGGATGATAAGCACTAAGCCTACATAAGAAGTGGACTTGGATATTTATTTAGGTTTGGACCAAGGCTAGCTCCAAGCCTAGCAAAAACCAAACCTAAACCTAGAGAATGGGAGGAGATATTTTGCTGAAGCCTAACCTTATGCCCATACAAATACACGCCCCTCCAACTGATGGCTGCCAGCTGTCTCCCCCACCCAACCATGGTAACTTGGTTTTACTCGGGTAAGAGAGAGAGAGAAGGGAGAGAGAGGGAGGGGAGGGGTCTCGGCCTTCCTATAAAACAGGTCCCAGCCTTGCTTCAAGGGTGACACCTCCTCCAGAGCTCCTCCCTGAAGGTTTTCGAAACCAGCCCCGCCGCCCTACTTGCCCACCGGAGCCGGAGAAGACGAGCCTGAGCCCCTTTGGCCTCCCTGCCACCTTCCCTCCTCAACTCTATATGAAGGTCTCCCGAGCCCTGACAGGATCTCAAGGGAGCCCTACCTCGCAAGAGAGGGGTGGGCGACCCCCTCCGGAAAGCCTCAGGCGAGGGCACCCCCTGGGAAACCACCACTCCGGCGAAACCCAAGGGCTGAGCCCTCTGAGGGCTCCTCCCGGCGGTCGGCAGTGGCGCCAGGCCGCCGAACCACCGCCGGGAGGTGCACCTGCCTCCGGCGAGTCGGACGGAGGTGGTGGCGCGCCGGTCCGACAGTCGGCCGGCGGTGGCGAGAGCCCGTGAGCTCTCAGCCACCACCCTCGTACAGCTACCGTTGGATCTTATATTTAGGATCCAACGGTAGGGATATTATGGGCAATGATTATCCCCCCCCCCCCCCCATAGCGGATCGGCCCAGGATCCACTGTGGGGTCGCGGCATGCGCCGACGCAACTCGATCTCAACCGCCCGATCTCCTTCAAGATCTGTGCAGGGGGTTTATTATTAGTAGATATGAGTTTTATTTTTCTAAGCCCAACCAGAGCTCAAACAGAAAAACTACAAGAAGTAAAATTGTATGTACTGATGAGAGCTACCTCCAGTAATTTTTTTAGAATTTTCTGGTATCAGTAGGTATTTTTAGTAATTAAAAATGGGTAATATTCCTGTGTTTAAATTAACAGAGGGTTTGAAAGTGGATAGAATACATTTATTTGTGGCCATAGAGAAGCCGCAGCAGCGAAGTTATTGACGAGCCGAACCTCAATCTGTGCTCGAGAGCCCAATGAGATTCAATTCACCTTTTTCAGTAAATTGAGATGAAAATCTCATGTACGGTTCTGGAACGGAGATCGAACTCTTCTTTGGTGACGTACAATAATTTCTATATGTCTATTATGGATCTGTACCCCTGGGATCAGTTCTGAAGACATAACCACCTTCGCTAGAGAAAAGAAAGAAAGGCGATCAATGCGCCACCTCCTCGGATCAGGACTCGGGCGGGCGCCCTTCTTTCTTTGTGTGTGTCCTCTTTCTATATGCCTTATGGTACTTCTATTATGAAAAAGTTAAGACCCGGGGCTCGAGGGCGTCAACTCTATTGTACTGCAATTGGTGCATTGGTCTTTGCATCGTTAATGCTTTTTGCTGGTTGGTTCCATTATCACAAAGCCGCCCCAAAATTGGCTGAAAACAAAAATTCATTTGTGAAGTGAGAATTCCAGTTCTTATTGTGAAGAAAGGCTGGCAGCTCTTGCAATTGGGTCGTTGCGATTACGGGTTGGATGGATGTTCGACCAATTAAAGCCCTTCAAAAGGCTGGTCGGGTCTAGATGGTAGTAAGACAGAAAAGCTTTCTGAGGCCCACGGAGCGGGGCAAGCGCAGAAAAGAGAGAACAAAGAAAGGAAAGGATGATGAGAGTCTAATCTGATTAGAGAACGAAAAAAAAAGGAAGCGCTAATGGACGAGCACGTTCGAACCACTACTTTTACTTTGCCTCTTTGTTGGACCGCGAAAAGCCGAATCGGGGCTTAGCAGAATGTGACCTTCCTGCGCTGCTGGAAGGAGAAATCCCCTATGGCCCCAAAGCTCCCCTCGTCTCCTCGGCTCACATCCCAGCTTGGAGGCGACATGCCACCACTGCTTATCGACCGGGTGCACAGGTCTTTCCGAATCCTTGATCCCGCGAGTAGAAATAGGGAACGAAGTAACTAGACTAGAAAGATTTGATAGAATCTCCCTCCGTAAAATCGACTTTCGATGGAATGAAAAAGAAGAATTGCTCAGATCCCTGTGAGCGAGGCTTTTTTGGGACATTAGAAAAACTAGAAACCCTATGGGCTGACGCCACAGATTCCATCCCCCAAAACCGCAACTATTTTTATCAAAGAAAACAGGTTTAACTGACGCTTCCATGAATAAGAAATCATAGATCGAACTGCCGAATTGGAAAAATTCGGAATCAAATACATGGCCCAATAACGAAACCTTTTCGCACCTGCTAATACTGTTCACTATGCTAACTCTGACAAAATTATGGGACCTTCATATTACTGTTCCACACTTACCATAATTATTTAAGAATTTTTGGAAGAGATTTAATATTTTTTGAGGGTAAAAACTTTTGTTTTTAATTATTTAGGAAATAGCCACTCTTACGAAATGTCTCCAAAATTTATGGGAAGTGTGAAGGGTTGAAACACGCCATCTGAAAAAAAATTTGGGAATTTTAAAACATCTCTTGCTATGTTTGAGAATTTATTTGTCAATTATTGGAGCCAAAATAAATTAGCAATGGTTATTCATACCTCAAGAGGCCTTGGAAAATTTATGATAGCTCGTTATGGATTTTATCAGCCCGAGATAAAAGTTGGATGATTTTCGGATATGGTCTACTATTTTAATATTATTAAAATGGAATAATAAATCAACGAGCTGCGATTAGAATAATACTCAGACATTGGGAGCCGCCTCTTTGGAGGATTTAAGGAACTCATAACATCATTCCTCAAGTTCTCTTAAGTCATGCTTAAAGGTTGCAATTAAAACTCATGATCAGACTATAACAAAAGGCAGAAGTTGGAAGAAGCTCCTCTAAACGGAGCGATAACAGAACTTTCCTCCTATGAACGGAGATGGAACCGAAGCCTCCTGATATGGAGTGATTGGACTACTAACCAGCTTATTCATTTATGTACTCCAGTCTCGTACTGGTCCTGCATTTACTTTCTGCAATTATTCTTTTACTCCAGTCTCGTACTGGTCCCACTCCTTTCAATTCCAGTACTTTTCGTTCTGTTTCTTCTCAGTACCACTCCAGTCTCGTACTGGTCCAGTTCATTCTGCACATTATTTCATTTCTGCCCATAAATTTAGAGTTGACGTGAAGATGAGACATTCCTTCAGGGTCAACCCTAAATAGTACCAAACTGGCCACCGCTTGTAGAGCAGAGCGGACAGATCGATGTTTTGGCTTTTCCTACTTTATTGCCTATAATTTAGAGTTGACGTGAAGATGGGACATTCCTTTAAGGTCAACCCTAAATAGTACCAAACTGGTCGCCGCTTGTAGAGCAGAGCGGACAGATTGATGTTTTGGCTTTTCCTCCTTTATTGCCTATAATTTAGAGTTGACGTGAAGGCGGGGCATTCCTTTAGAGTCAACCCTAAATAGTACCGAGCTGGCCGCCGCTTGTAGAGCAGAGCGGACAGATCGAAGTTTTGGCTTTTCCTCCTTTATTGCCTATAATTTAGAGTTGACGTGAAGGCGGGGCATTCCTTCAGAGTCAACCTTAAATAGTGCCGAACTGGCCGCCGCTTGTAGAGCAGAGCGGACAGATCGATGTCTTGGCTTTTCCTTCTTTATTGCCTATAATTTAGAGTTGATGTGAATACGTGGCATACCTTCGGAGTCAACCCTAAATAGTGTCGAACTGGCCGCCGCTTGTAGAGCAGAGTGGACAGATTGATGTTTTGGCTTTTCCTTCTTTATTGCCTATAAATTAGAGTTGACGTGAAGGCGGGGCATTCCTTCATAGTCAACCCTAAATAGTGTCGAACTGGCCGCCGCTTGTAGAGTAGAGCAGACAGATCGATGTTTAGGCTTTTCCTTCTTTATTGCCTATAATTTAGAGTTAACGTGAAGACGTGGCATGCCTTCGGAGTCAACCTTAAATAGTGCTGAACTAGCCGCCGCTTGTAGAGCAGAGCATACAGATCGATGTTTTGGCTTTTCCTTCTTTATTGCCTATAATTTAGAGTTGGCGTGAAGACGTGGCATACCTTCGGAGTCAACCCTAAATAGTGCTGAACTGGCTGCCGCTTGTAGAGCAGAGCGGACAGATCGATATTTTGGCTTTTCCTTCTTCATTACCTATAAATTAGAGTTGACGTGAAGGCGGGGCATTCCTTCAGAGTCAACCCTAAATAGTGTTGAACTGACCGCCACTTGTAGAGCAGAGCGGACAGATCGATGTTTTGGCTTTTCCTTCTTTATTTCCTATAATTTAGAGTTGACGTGAAGACGTGACATACCTTCGGAGTCAACCTTAAATAGTGTCGAACTGGCCGCCGCTTGTAGAGCAGAGCGGACAGATCGATGTTTTGGCGTTTCCTTCTTTATTGCATATAAATTAGAGTTGACGTGAAGGCGGGGCATTCCTTCAGACTCAACCCTAAATAGTACCGAACTGGCCACCACTTGTAGAGCAGCGCGGACGAATCAATGTTTTGAAGTTTTATTCTTGTATTGACGGTAATATAGATTCTACGGGAATATATTGTGCCTTCAAGAAATATTCCTACCGGAATATATTGTGTCTTCGAGAAACATTCCTACGGGAATATATTGTGCCTTCGAGAAATATTCCTACGGGAATATATATTGTGCCTTCGAGAAATACTCCTACGATAATATATTGTGCCTTCGAGAAATATTCCTACTGGAATATATTGTTCCTTCAAGAAATATTCCTACGGGAATATATTGTGGCTTCGAGAAATATTCCTACTGGAATATATTGTGCCTTCGAGAAATATTCCTACTAGAATATATATTGTGCCTTCGAGAAATATTTCTACGGGAATATATTGTGCCTTCGAGAAATATTCCTACGGGAATATATTCTGTCTTTGAGAAACATTCCTACAGGAATATATTGTGCCTTCGAGAAATATTCCTACGGGAATATATTGTGTCTTAGAGAAACATCTCTACATGAATATATTGTGCCTTCAAGAAATATTCCTACGGGAATATATTGTGTCGTCGAGAAATATTGCAACGGGAATATATTATGTCTTCGTGAAATATTGCAACGGGAATATATTATGTCTTCGTGAAATATTCCCACGGGAATATATTGTGCCTTTGAGAAATATTCTTACAGGAATATAAATGTGCCTTCAGAAAATGTGCCTTGGGATAATGTTCGGATGGCCGATGAGTTTTACTCTAAGGCAACCCGCACGACGAACGGTCTGGGAGGGCAACCCGTGTGAAACACATAGAACTACGTGGGTCTGAGACCGTATGCAGGATGATACGGAGTACGTAGGCGGTGGTCGTGGGGAGACTGCCTCGGCCCAACAAGAGTCCAGATATCCACTCCTCTATAAGTGATATATTATGTCTGATATTTGTAGGGGCTGGATTCCGTTCGTGGTTCTAATAACTTATCTTTAGCACAGGTGACAAATGCGGATGAGAGACAACACCCATGTGTGGATGAAGCCACGGAGCAGGCTACGTCAGGTACAAGTTGTTAAACCGCATCCCCTTTTGTTGTGCCCTACCTCACGGTATCTGTATATTGGCAATGAATATTTGATAGATAGGATTTAATGCGGCGGAGATATGGAAATTATTTATGCAGGTCTTGAGTTTGAGGTTTCTGTGATAATTAGTCTTCCGCTATAATACTACGTCTTCCGCTAAGTGTTATAAAGTGCACTCTTTCTTGATGTCTTCCGCTAGAATTCTGCTTCCCTACTCTGTTGGTGTGTAGTGATTTTCGCTTAACACCACCCCTAGGCGTGACAACGGAGTGTTCAAGGAAGGGGGTTGGAGAAGCTAGTACTTTCACCCTTCGGGATCGCTTCAGCATCGTGCTAAAGGGTGGTGTGCGATAAGATCCCCCGGTCGGACCGCCGATTTGGGATGGGGGGTCTTACACAAGGAACACCGAAGTGTGCGGGAACACTTCGCTCGCTTTGCGGACCGAAAGTCATAAATGTGGTCGAGTGTTGATGGAGGGGCGAGCTTGTAAGAGCAAAAGCACGTCTATTGAAGACTGCGCCCCAACACGGAGAGAAGCGTCCGATTTCGGGAGAGGTAGATTGTCGGGGCTCCGACTGTGCCCTCGAGTGTCCGTCGGACTTGCCGCTCCCCCTACGGTGGGGCAGGCTTGGCCACTCCCCCATAGGGGGAGCGGCTTGGGGTTGTACCCCTCTATGGGGGGGGGGGGGGGGGGGGGGGGGGGGGGTGCGCGGCTCGGGCCGCGCCCTGCTAAGTGGGGTGCACGTCTAACCGCCCCCCTTAGTGGGGCGCGGTGACGGGGTTCGGCCGGGCTTGGTGTCGCGCAATGGTTGTTGCGGTTTTCCCATTCCCCACTCTCTGTCATGAGTCTTGACATGTCTCCACCATCCACACTCACTTATGCTAGAGTTTTGGCTAAGTGCAACTCTTGGTTCTATAAATAAGTGTATATCAAAAATAAACTCAGTTGTTTCGTTGTTCCTGAAATAATAATAATGAATGACAATATTAAATGGTTTAACATTTTACAAGTAAATATTACATATGTTATAAGAATATTTAAAATATGCTCTTAAGTGTGCTATTGTTAAAGGATAAAATATGCAACTATGCATAGTATTTCTAAAATTTGTAAGAAAGACAGAAAATTACTGAAACTTTCGAATAGATATTTGGACATACAATTTTAATTTTTATTAAATCGGAATAATTTTAATTTAAAAATTAAATTAAAAATTTTTTCTTGTTTTTAATAAAAAAATTTTTACTTAAAATTGAATTATCTTTGTTGTTTATGGAGGGATAAAAAATTTCTAATTAAAATACCATAAAATTAAATTAGTTTTAATTTTTTAAATCCATATTATCCTATTTTAGTAAAAGTTAAAAAAATTAAGTATTTTAAATGTCCATTTAAAAATTGGAGGTCCCTAAGTCTTTCCTGTAATTAGAGAAGTGCCAAATATATTTATCCTAATATAAATCACAGAAATTTTGTAAAAAAGTTGAAACTATAGAATAAATTAAAAAATGAGGTATGTAGACTTTAGAGACTCAAGGCCGCACCATTTTAAAAGAGAAAATTTTCTATAAGGACTCGCACGATGCCATCATGCGAGCATAAATACCCTATTTTATGTTTGGGGCCCACACAACTCGCCCCAAAAAATCGCAAATTCCCTCCCCCCTCCGGCGAAAGGCGAAATCCCTCCAGATCTCTTCTCAAACCCCTCCCGATCTTCTCAATCCCTTCCCGATCTTGGACAAATCCGTCCCGATCGTCTCTTACGCGGAAGCTAAGGGCGAAGCTCAGTAGTTACTGTACCTTCCTCGCTTACCGTTCTTAAACCCTCGTTCCCGCAGGTATGATATTTACTGACCCTCTTCTTCTCATATTTTAGGTCGTAAATGGTATGTTACTGCTGTCATGGAGTATGTTACTGAAGCTATAGTTGTGGAGTCATGGTTTTCTAGTCATGGAGTATGTTACCACAGTCGTTTGAACGTTATGTTAGTCTTTTTACTGATGTATTGGGGTTGTGTAGTCATGGTTGGTGTGTTATGTACTCATGGAGTATTTTTAGTCTTACGGTCCTTTTACATCTGTTTTGTTAGCTTCTATTTACTGTTGTTTAACAACTGCAATGTTAATAGGTTGAAAATTGTGTTGTTTTAGTGTTACGGTCCTTTTACAGTTGTATTGTTATTATGTTTTATAGTCCTTTTACAGTTGTGTTTTACCACAGCCCTTTTGAAGTTCTCTTACAGTCATTTTACTGTTGTGTTTTTGTTCTATTGTAGTGTTGAACTGTTGTATAACAACTGCTTCATTAACAATAGGCTCAGAGTTGTGTTGTTTTAGTGTTACGGTCCTTTTACAGCTGTATTGTCATTAGGTTTTACAGTTCTTTTACAGTTGCATTTTACCACAGCCCTTTTAAAATTTTCTTACAGTCGTTTTACTGCTGTGTTGTTGTTGTGTTGAACTGTTGTTTAACAACTGCATTGTTAATAGGTTGAGAGTTGTGTTGTTTTAGTATTTTTGTCCTTTTACAGCTGTATTTTTATTATGTTTTACAGTCCCTTTACAGTGGTATTGTAATTCTCTTATTTTTCAGTCATTTTACTGCTTTGAATAGTACTCATTGCAGACCTGAGAATGACTGGGAGCCAATATTTGAGTTCTCGGTTTGCTGTGTCCACCTTCAAAAGCAATGCCCGACCATTGTTGGATGTCATAACAGCCGAGTCAAAGTCTGCACTTGCCGATGCTAAAGTGCTACCTTTTTTTCAAATGTCAAGTCTTCCCCAAAATATCCCGTTATTATATTTTCTTGTTCGATGCTATAATAGAGATAAACAAACATTCTTATTAGGAAATTACTACCTACAGTTGACTGTGAATGAGGTTGCGATGATATTGGGGTTACCTAACAGAGGTCGTGTTCTGAAGTTCGTTAGACTACCATTGTTGGACCTAACTCACAAGAACATAACTGATGAACTACAACGGCTTGCTGTTGAGGAGTTTTCTCCTACATTGGAGAGTAGGAGAATTGATGCATTAGTTAAATATCTTGTAGTTGTTTTTCTTTTTCCTTTGAAGGGTCTAAAGACTCCGGCCTCTCTTAACAAGGCCGCCAAGCTCAGTGTTTTTAAAGAGTACAACTGGCTGAAGGCCGTCCACAATTTCTTGCAATTGCAGTTGGTTGATTTAAGTAGAATGAGTGTTTTAAGAGAAGCAGGTGCCAATTTGGGATACTTCGAAGGTTGCACAATGGTGTTATTGGTAAGAGAATGCAAATTTTAAAAAACCTTATTTCAGAGTTAAATGCCTAAATAATTCTTATGTGTAGGTGTGGTTCTATGAGCATACAAGGGTTCAGTTAGCTGTTGATGAGGCTGCAAGGCCTAGAATCTTTCGTTGGTCTCCCAAGGTCAGTTATAGTGCAAAGTATTGCCTCACCTTGCAAGGAAAGCTTAGGATCACATCACAAGTAAGTTCAACAATTGTATGGTAAAATTAAATATTTTTGAAATTTGACAAAGCTAACCGCCAAAATTGTTTGTTTTAAGGTGTATACGAAATTCCAGAAGATTGGAGGGTGTGAAAGGGCACTACTCGGGCCAGAGGAAGAAGATTCTGATTTTGAGGGTAGAAGAGGTAGTGAAGATTTGGAAGAGAAGGACAAGATACCGGTTAAAAAAAGTGAGAAGGTTAAGTTGAGAAAGTTGAGGAAGGAAAAGAGGAAGTTGGAAGTAGAGAAGTGTGCATATCTGCAGTCAGATGAAGGGTGGAGAGGGATGGAGAGTAGGCTCAAGGGATTTATTAAGGATCAAGTAACGTGTCAAGTTGACTCCCTAAGAAAGGATGTTATTAGAAATTTAGACTCAATTAGAAGGTCAACTGAGTTAGAGTTTAAATCCCTGCAAGGCCAACACCCTTCCGGGTCCAGTCCTGCTTCACCCCATGACACTTGTGTTCCACAAACTCACTCCACCCAAAGCAAATCAGAAGTTGAGTACATAGTGGTGGAGCCTACCATTGGTCCAAAAAACAGTTTTATGCAGAAAAGTCCGTCAAAGGTATTAGGGTTCCAGAGTGAAGAAAAGCTCAGTAGTCTAATTAGGAATGTAAATAAAAGAGAAGTTCGCAAGAAGAAGACATTAGGTACCCCTGCCAAGAAAATCAAGGACTACCCAGGCAAATTTTTGATAACTGGTCGACTACGTGAAGTTATAGAATTTGTTCTCACTAATTTTTTGGATAGGTAATTATGGTTTGTGGTGGCCTTATTTTTGTTGATGTTTATTTGCTCTCACTAACTTTTTATAATGTTGAAATTACAGTAATAGTACTATTTTCCAAAGTGGGAACATTTTATTAACTAGACGATTAGTCGATGAGCTATTGACTGATGGATGGCTAGAGGATACGCATTTGAATGCTTATGCACTCGTTCTTTGCGCAAAAAGGAAGCGTTCATTGTCAAAAATGAAGTCATTTTTATACGTGTCTCCGGACTACGCTGTAAGCACCTTTTGCACACGTAAAATAATTTATTCGTATTGATTTAAACCGCGTTTACCTATTCAAATGCAGAACTGTAAGAGATGCAATTTTCAAAACTCCAAAGCTCTTCTTAGTCATATAACAGCCGCAAGTGTTCAGTCGTCGGAGATAATATTAATGCCCTGCCACTTCGAGTGTCACTGGGCTTTGCTTGTATGTCATATCAGAGAGGGTCGGTGGGAGTACTACGACTCTCTCCTGACTAGCCGACATCGTGCAGCATTGCCCGCATTGGTATGTAGGTTTGCATTGGGTTGTTTTTTAAAATTTATCAAGATATAATGCCCTGCCACTCTAATATGTTATTGTTGTTCTTCCGTTCTTGTAGGTATCAACATTATATTAGGATATCAGTGATGCAATACAACCTAATTTCCTAAGCTGGCCAATAACTGACGTCCCGGGTATACCAATGCAGGAGAATGGGAATGACTGCAGTGTTTTTGTAATCAAGTTCATGGAGACTGTTCTATCTATAAATACGATCTCTTGGGATTGTTTCCAGAGGTGGCAGGATGAAATGCCGAAATTCAGGGCTGAAATTGCAGCTACAATTTTGAAAATATTCTCTCTGTTAATTTGTGCTAACTTTTCTTAACACTTTTCTTAGCTAATTGATGACAGTGAATGATGAGTAAACATTTTTATGTTAGCTAAATGATTAGTAAACATTTATCTATTTAGCTGATTGATGACGTATAAATGATTAGTAAACATTTATGCAGATATACTTTTATAATGTGGTGTTTGATGAGGTATAACTTAACGTTTTAAAACTGCAAAACCGAAAAACTCAATCGCTTCCCTTCAAGGTTTAAATACATCTGGTGCACCAGAAAAATTAAATGACATATCCAGACCAAAATCTTCGGGTAAAAATAAGGTGGATGGATTGTCTGTTTGAGTAGAAGGTTGCTCGTTAGTGAACCCATCAACGATGTTAAGTTCATTTATTACAGACGTTGATTCCTTTGTGTAGTCATCAACGAACTTGAACTCCTTCACCTTCGCAGATTTATCAGCAAAAATAGATGCCTTTACATTTTTCTTCCCATCCGTCCTCTTCCCTGCATATAATTACATAGCGAAGTTGGCAAAAACTTATATCATATTGGAATTCATAAACAAAAACTTACGTGGTTTTTTGGTTGCTTTCTCCCAATGGTCCTTCATGCGCGCACTAGGAGCACCTTTCGGCCTCTTTACTGTCGGATCCTTAACACAATTGGAATTCACGTTGTTCTCCTCCAAGAACCCCTTCTTCTGCATCTCATCGCAGTCCACCATATTATTGGTTGCCTTCGACAAATCATTCATGACCCATATAACATGTTCCTTTACAATTTTGCAATTTTCAATCCGGTTAGCTAAATTGTAGCTAAAACGCATCAATTGGTTTCTAAATATCATATTTGAATCGTGCTCGGTCATGGTAGGGGTATTGGGTAGGTAAATGTCAATCTTCGCATTACGGGTGAATCTTTTAATTATATATTTGGGGTTGATCTGCCTTACATTTCGAATATTGTATATTCTCATGATATGTTGACATAATATACCTTTAGTCTCAAAACCCCTGCATGAACATTCTGCATCCATGGTTGCATTGTTAAAGCTCACAAACCATCTCTTTTCTTCTTCATCCTTTAAAGCCGTCACCTATAGTGTGTGGTGGTCATCATATCTCGTTTCATCTACGATACTCACTTCAACAACTCCTTCCATAAATGATTTCTCAAATAATGAATAAATCTTGCGTGTGTACAACTTTGACAAATGTTTTAATAGATAATAATTTCTGAATCGCACGGTGACAGCACCATGCTTGCATTTAAAGTCTTCCTCATGCTTGTTTTTACGCCACGATAATATAAGCTTCTCCAAACCGATAAAACACTCAACAAGTGTACTCGTAGTCTTTGAACTCCCATGCAAATGATTGTTAGCTGATTCGCTTCTTTACGTTGACAAAATGTCGAGATCCAAGATATCTTTGTTGAAGGCAGTAGACCACTTCTTCTTGACCGTATATAAATCAGCCAACCATTTGTTAGCCTGCAAATTTTCTCTCGTCACCATCTCAATCCAACATCTTTCAAACTCATCTTCGCCATCACACTTGCTCATGCACTGATAAAAATAGGACCGAACAATTTTGTCTTAGTTGAAGCTTGGTACTTTTGAGGGTGCTTTCTTCGAGATGTGCCATTGACAAAGACGGTGGCGACTGGTAGTGAATACCCTTTGAATAGCTACTGCCATGGCTTGATCTTGGTCAGTGAAAATAGAAAATGGTTGCTTCCCACCAACGAATTTTAAAAATGTCTCAAACACCCAGCAAAACGATTCTATGGTTTCTTCAGCTATGAATGCACCTCCAACAAAAATATTCTGCCAATGATTATTCACGGCAATGAAAGGCGCGCATGCAAGATTGTATTTATTAAGTCTATAAGTCGTGTCAAAAATAAGGACATCGCCGAAGTAGTCGTAATCTATCTTGTTATGCCCATCCATCCAGAAGAAATTAGTCAACTTATTCAATTCATCAGTTTGTACCTCATACGAGAACATATTGTCTTCCAATTGTTTCCCTTGCAGTATCTTTAGCAAGCTTGAGGCGTCGCCGCTTTCTATTAACGCTTTTCTTTCTCGTTGAACAAAGTTGAAGGCATCAAACTTACTGAACCCAATATTTTCAACGCCACCGGCTTCTTCAGAAAGGAAATTATATGCATCCACCGCTTTAATTCCGGCTCCGGTCATATTCTTCATTAAATTACCTTGCATTTCTGATATGCTTTGATTAGACCTCAATAAATGCTTCTCACTCTCGGTTGCTATTGGGTGGTTATGCTCCTCGACGAACTTCATTACTGCCCAATTCTTGCCATCTTTATCAGTGTGAAACACAATGTAGGCAAGGCATCTAGTGCGCGTTTCTAATTTGTGATACTTCTTTGGCGAAGGCCTTGCTGTCTTAACACCCGCTTTTGCGCAGGTATATTCTCGCATTTTGATAATTCTTGTATGAGTCCAGTATGTCAGATGTTGTTTACGAACACTAAATCCTGTTGTGTGGGCATAATTACAATACATTGCCCAAGCCTCATCCTCCGAGTGCACAATGTGGAAAACAACAGGGTCCTTCTGGGCCTGCTGTTAAATGATGTAACACAACTAGAATTAGAGAACATGATCCAACTGGAAATTCGGGAAATAATACAGTCGTAATATATTACAAAAATACGACTGTAATGAGGTAGAAAAATTACAGTTGGATATTAATTATAATTTCCAATCGGATTTACTTATATTAACAACATTTTCATCAACTTTCTCGGACGACATCGATAGTGGTTGAATAATCTTCGAGGAGCTGGAGGAAGCAACCGGGGGGACAAGGTGAGATGGGTAAAAACTGGGAAGAAAGAGTGTAAATAAACACAAGATTCTACCGTAGGCTGGAGAAAGCTGGGAAGAAGTTCTAGGAGCTAGAGGAAGCTCGCTCCAGTGGCACAAAGGCTGGGAGGAACTTCAGACCTAGCTCGGACGTTGATTCCATTCCGACGAAGCTCGTGGACGTAGAAGCTAGGGTATTGTAGCTTAGGAAGCTTGTCGATGTAGAAGCTTAGACGAGCATACGAAAGTAGAAGATAGTCAAAGCGAAGAGGAAGCTGCAGGCAGAAGGAGGAAGCTCAAAGTGGTTTCGTTGTCTCAAAGGGCTAAGCGAAGCATTACGAACTGGTTCTCTTTCGGGAAGAAGGCGAATGCGTGGGCCCCAAACATAAAATAAGGTATTTATGCTCGCACGATGGCATCGTGCGAGCCCTTATAGAAAATTTCTTGATTTTAAAATGGCGTGCCAGTGCATACGTGGAAACAATTTTGGTGTGTCTGACGCACCTCGCACATAAATAAGCTCTCTTTTTTCATAGCGGGTCCCACAACCTTTCAAATGTCGAACAAAAACGTTAAATGAAAAAACTTCTCCCCACCGAAACCTAGAAGACAAAGGAACGTCCTCATTATGCCCTGGAATTGTTGCTCGCCTTCCTCCTTCTCACCAGCCGTATCCTAAAATAGTTGCTCGTGTTCCTCATTTGGAAGAAGATGAGCAACAATTCTAGAGCACAATGAGGATGTTGTTCGGGAGAATCAGTGAATTCATTGTTTATATTTTAATTTTTTATTACTTTTTTTTTTGCAATATTTATCGAGAATTAATTGACAATAAGTACCAAGAAACAAAAATAAATTTTCCAACCAAAGATCATGTATTTTGGGGCAAAATAATGAATGTAAAACTTTGGGGATATAAAATGTAATCTCGTTCTAATTTTATAGATAAAAAGGAATCAAAAATTAAGAAAATGAATAAACAAAAGGAGAAGTGTAAGGACGAGGACTGGGTTGGATTAAAAATCAGAAATAAGGAAATAAGAAAGAGGAAGAAAAAACAGAAATAAAAAAAAGGAGACGAAAGTAAGAAAAAGCTGGAATAAAAATAAATAAATAAATAAATAAGAAGAATTACCTTCAGTTCAGTCGACGGATTGAGAAGAATAATAAAAAGAATTGTTGTTGGAACCTTGAGCAGCCTAGACATGACAATTGACAACACAACCTTTCACTTTTTTTCATCTTATCAGGCCTATACTGCAGTTATTCTCCTTTTCTTCTGGTGGCATTAATGCCTAAATTTAGCTTTATGGTACTGCCTACATACTAGCCCCCAATTTTTCCTCAGAATTTACACTCGGGCACGTGCCCGGGTGTGTCTCCACTTGGGTCCGCCAGTGCCGGTATAGACACATAATTTGAACAACCCATACAATATGAAACGTAATCGAGCCAATTAATTAGATCACTTAAATTGGGTCGATGTTAATGACAACCCAGTAATGCGCATAATTAACATATTTGGACCACATTACTAATTATTTCTAACAATCTCCACTTGGGCCAATATATGTTAAATTCTTAAATGTGCATTACATGATAACCTTATGAGCTCAAAAACTATTGTCGTTACCGAAAATACTTTCATCGATTCTGGTCCATGATCAGACTAACATAGGATGAAAGAGATATTCACTACAATAATCGTAGCTAGACCCGACAATGGTCACGTATGTGCGCACAACAAATGAAATAGATCAAGTATAGATGTGTGGCATGAAAATTACATGTAATGTGATCTTGATATGCCTATTTCTACTGGACTACTTAACTTTAGCGAGATCAAAATAATTATATTCAGAATGCAATAATGAATATTTATTCTGCGAATAATAATCATAAAAATATTTAGAACAAATAAGTACCAAAAATATAAACTTTCACTAACACAACATATTTTCTAATGGTATGACACTCATATGAGTAGTGCGCTTAATAAGTAGGATTTGTGCATATTTTTATTATAGTATTTAGGTTAATTTTTATATAATTTTGTAAATATTATTTATATTTTGGTTAAAAATCATTTCTTTTGCAATTTTTGTTCTAATTATAGTTGTATTTTTGTTTTGCAAATTTTCTAGAGATTTTGGTCAAAATTCATAGTACACGCCCTAGGTCACGCCCGTGACCATGGGGCGTGTACTTTAATATCAGGCCAGAAGCTGTTTCGGGGCATTTGAGCCAGTCCACAGCAAGTCACGCCCGTGACCCAAAGTCACGCCCGTGACCCAAAGTCACGCCCGTGACCATGGGGCGTGTAAATTTAGAATCTTCCCAGCGGGTTACCATCGAGACGAGGAGCAGCCGTCGAGAAGTTGACACAAAGTCACGCCCGTGACCATGGGGCGTATAAATTTAGAATCTTCCCAGCGAGCTGCCGTCGAGACGAGGAGCAGCCGTCGAGAAGCTGACCCAAGTCACGCCCGTGACCCATAGGTCACGTCCGTGACTTTCGCGCATGATTCATGTTCGCTGCCGCGCCAAATTAAAGCCCATGCTGCATTGATTGCAACCACCCAAGTACACGCCCGTGACCCAAGTTACACGGGCGTGTAATGTCCAACTTTCTCCCGCCGTCACGCAAGCTCCACACCGCCATCCCAGCCGATGCAGAACAGTGATTACACGCCCCAGGGTCACGCCCGTGACTGAGGGCGTGTAACCCCAAAATTTCTCCTATAAATTCTGAAGCCCATTTCCAGCAAACCCTCCTCCTGCCCCCTGCCAATTAGGGTTGTTCTTGTATAGTTTTCCTTATTTTTCATGTTTAGTTAGTTTTTAATTAATGCAATTTCCTTTCTTAAGCTTAGTTTAATTTTTGTACTTTCATTCCATGCAAGCTAGTTTAGATTTACCTTCATGCAATGTAATGTAGTTTTCAATTTATGTAATCTCTTTTATTTATGAAATGAAATTTTAAGCTCTTTCTTTTACTTATGCAAAAATCTCATCTTCTCTCCTTTTCTCTTTTTCTTATTTTTCCTTTAGCTAATTTTTAGTTGTTCTGCAAGCTTTGATTCGAAATTATCTTTTTCTTATTATCATTTCTTCTCCCCTTAGATTTATTATCGAAAATTAACGATATTGAGTTTCGGTATTTGTTTTCGTATTCTAGTTAGCCGAGAGGCTCGTGCGTACGAATCGATCAATCGAGAATAAAAAGAGTTGCACGCACCCCTCGAGAGAGGATGACGTAAATCTTCTGGATATAAGTCAAATCCTAAAGTGGGATTCATCTCGTTAAAGGGAGTATTAGGCGTTTCAGTTATAGGACGAGAGTCTGGCCGATCAACCTAATCTCAGGTGGGTGTATTCCTCGAGAGAGGATCGTTCATAAGCTAGGAATCTCCACGGTCAAGGAATAGAGTTGAATGATAGTATTTATCTTTTATTTTCATTTCAAAGCAAGTTTAACTCAAGTTTTGTTTTTCTATATTTCTCTTTTTGTTCTCTTTTATTTAGCTTTAATTATCACTCCTTTCTAATATTATTCCCGATAAAATAATAGTTAGCTTTCTCGAAGTAGAAGTACTCGAGTGACCCGAGTTTAATACGACCTTGATAATTTTATAAAAATATCCTATACAATACGCGATAAGGTATACTTGCCTTTATCGAATGAGTAGTTTGCATAAATGATACAAAAACTCCGCAGGAAGCTTTTCCTCTCTGAAAGTGCACAGTTAACCACACTAGAATTCTCTAGAGGGGAGTGAATAGAGATTTAAAAATATTTTGTGCAAAGTTAATAAATATATATATATATATATATGTGTGTAATATTCACAGATTTAAGCTTCCCACACACCAACAAGAATTAAGCAAGTAAAGAAAGAAATAGCAGAAAGAAAGACACAGCACAACACAAAGAAATATAGTGGTTCCCCAAACTTTGGGTAGTCCACTCTTCTACCCCCTTGGTAGGAATTCACTATCTTGCACTGAGTCTTTTGATAAGGAGACTCTTAGAACCAGCCTGAGTCTTTTGATAAGGAGACTCTTAGAACCACTACAACTGAATTTTTTGAAGAGAGATTCTAAAAACTCTTTTACACAATTTGAAAATGAAATAAGAATGAGAAGAAGAAGTAGAAGAAAAACAATTGAAGCAAGAAAGAATCTTCTTCCTAGCAAGAAGATTAGAAGCACAAGTATAGTGAATGAAATCTCTCTTTTATAGTGAGAAGGAGATTGTAGGTCTTTCTCTCTTTCAGTGAGAGCTTTCAGAAATGGCAGCAGTATGGCTTCAGAAGGAGGAGAAGAAGAAGGCTTTTTTCTTTGCAGCACTCTTTCACTTTTCTCAGCTTTCTCACTTTTCACTTGGGAGCTTTTCCTCTTTTTCAAATGGATGGGGTGAATCACTTGTTGTTTCTCTTTGCCGACCTCCTTGTGTATTTATAGCTCTGTTTATTCAAAAAGATTGCTATAGGAGAATAATCAATTAGTAGTCAGAGAAATAGTAAGAGTAAAAAGTTTCCATAATCATTATATCTGTAGAAGGAAAGAGATCATTCTATTTTCAAATAATGTCCATAATAATCTTAATCAAATTAGCCAAGAATCATTTAGAAGGAAAGACTGATTCAGAATGGCTAGAAAAGAATAATATAATTCCATAAAATTCAGATCTACAGAAAGAAGGAAAGAGATCTGGCGTGTTTTTGAATCTGTCACAGAAATCGACGTGCGTCGATTACTATTCGACGTAAGCGTCGATTTCAGCCTGGCTAGACGTCGAGAAGAAAATATGGAAGGAGCGTTGACAGAGGTGCGTCGACTTTACTGAGTGCGTTGACTAGAAATCGGAGTTATGTTGATTAAGGTTACGTCGAACTCTGTTTAGAGTTACTTCGACTCATTTTGATAGATACGTCGACTACACTTCGACGTTGCGTCAATTACTATTCGACGCATATTTACTTAAACTAATTTTTCTCTCTGAGAACTCATTTCTAGGGGTTAAGATAAATCATTTCCCCAACAATCTCCCCTATTTGTCTTAACCCTATTCAGAGAGAAATTTTATCAGCTTTTAATCAACAAATCAAAGCATATTTAGAGATATATTAGGTGATCAGAAGATAATCATATAACAGACTTTTTGTACAGATCAAGCAGTACTTAAGCATTAAAAATAGAGCTCTGCTCAAAATTGTTCAACATATCATTCAGGAGGAGTAGGAGGAGTTTTTCTCTTCCTAGAGAATACTAAAGGGAGATCATGTCTTTTTATAGAGGTGAGTTGTTCCTTCTCAGTGGCAAGATGTTCATTCAGCTCCCCCTGAGTCAAAGCAGTCTGCTCCCCCTGAGATATAACTTCCTTTATACTTTCTTTTTCTGCTTCTTCAGCTTCTTTCTCAGCTCCAACTTCAGCTATGACAACATCTGGCTCCCCCTGAGCTTCAGCTTATTTTTCTTTTTCACTTTCAGCCAAACCTTCAGCCTCAGCTTCCTTTTCAACTTCTTTCTCTACTCTACTTGCCTCCCCTTGAAAGAGAACTACTTGTTGTTCAGCTTCTCTTGCTATAGAAAGTACATCTGTTAGTTGTTCTGTAGTATGTAGCTCAGGTACTATTTCATTCCCAATGGTCTTAAGCAGAGCAAGACTATCAGATTTTGATGTTGGAGAGGATTTGTGTGAGTGAGATTTGTGACTGGAGAGCTGTTCTTCATCTAACTTCTCCACCTTCTTGACCTTCTTAGCCAAGGAGGTTAAGAATGATTTAGTAACCTTAGATGAAGACACAGAGCTTTTGAGTACTTGCACAGAGGCATTTACCCCATCCAACTGGGTTTGTATGTGCCTGATAGAGGAGTGAATTTGAAGGCAGTGTTCATCCAACATTTCTTGAAATCTTTGGGCTGCTGACTGGATACACTGAGTAATGAGAGTTTCAGTGGATGGAGATGGTTCAGGGTGTGTTGGTGAAGGAGATAATGGTGGAGGGGATAAATGTGGAGAAGTGATTGTTGATATATGAGGTGTGTGAGATGATGTAGGTAGAGAGGATGTGATTGTAGGAGGAGGAAGAGGTGGTGATTGAATTAGTGTATGTGAAGATGTAGTTAAGGTAGGAGGTGTGAGGGTAGTGGAGACTATTGGTGTGGATGATGTTGGTAGGGAAGAGATGTCTGTATGTTGAGGAGGAGGTGAAGATGGATGCACAGGAGAATTAGGAGGAGAGGGAGTCCTTTCAGGAATGGAACCAGGCTTGGGGATTTGTCTGGTCCATTTTGAGAAGAGGGCTATGGACATCCTTTTTCCAGGAGGAATGGGAATTCCTTTTAACCTACATAGGTCAGGGAAGGAGTGAAGGAGTACCTGACTCATGATCCTCATGTAGGCATTCTCTTTGTGAGAATATTTGTGGCCTATCATCTTCAGTAAGCAGCTGCCCCAGTCTATCTTCTTTTTCATCACAAGGGCCCCCATAATGTTCAGTTGCTGCTTGGGCACTGCATCATGAGCAGAGATTTTGCATAGTAGTATTTTTCCCACTATGTCTGCCAAGAGACTATATTCATCAGAGAAGTCTATTTTCTTTAGGTTGATTGGCCTATCTCGGGAGAATTTCATGGTGATTAATAAGTTTTTGATTTCCTCAGGAGTGAGTTCCACAGGTTCATTACCTGATAAGGGAATGATGATGGAGATTCATTTAGCTACTCTTAGAAAATAATTTGCTTTTCCTTTGATTTGAACAAGGATAGTGTTGGTGTGTACCTGATGGAAGATCAAAGGTATCCCTAAGATGTTTTGCAGAGATTGAGACAGGTGTTTCATGGATTGTTCCTGTAATCTCTCCTTGTTCAGATATCTGAACATGATTCATCAACTCAGTGAGTTCTATTTTCAGGAGTTTGCATCTTGTTGAAATGAGTTTGTTTAGGCCGGCTTCAGTGAAAAGAGCTATGATGCTCTTGTAGTTTTCGGCGGCGGCTTGGAAAGAGTCAAGATCAATATCGAAACTAGAGTTGATCTTGGGAGCCATTTTGGTCAGTGAGAGAGGAAGTGATGGCTGGACTGAGAAGTGAGAAGGATGAGAGATGCAGAAAGTGTGCAGATTTCTAACTGAAGAGTTTATTTAAGTCAGGTGAAACGTCGAGACGAGACACAACTCGAGGTTTATTCGGTACTACAGTAGATGTGACCGGAAATATTTTAGTATTGCCGCTCTTTTTCATGAAGTTGACATTGCGTCGAGTGGAAGTCGATGTATGCGTCGGTACAGTCTGAATTGAGATGTTAGGGTTTCCTATCGACGATGCGTCGATTTAGAAATCGACGTGACTTTTATTTTGTATTGAAATTTTTAAGTTTTTCTTGAGAGATTATTTCTTCCTAATCCTAAGGTTTTCTAAGTCGGCCTTGGACTAATTTTATAGACAATTGGATTGATTGTGCCAATATTGTTTGGCAATGTGGCCAGTTTCATTACAGATATAACACCTGATTGTCTTTAGATTATGGGAATTTGAGTTTAGAGAGGGATAGAGATGTTGATTAGGATAGAGTTGTTGATTAGGATAAAAGTTTTGATTAGGATAGAAATTTTGATTAGGATAAAAGTTTTGATCAGGATAGAAATTTTGATCAGGATGAATGGGTCCTGAATGGGGTTTAAGACAGAAAATTTTTGAAGGATAGATATGTCCTGTATTTAAGTTGTTCTGAGGTTTTATGCGTCGATATCTATTCGACGTATGTTGAGAGTTGCGTCGATATGTATTCGGCGCTTTCTCTAGATTGCGTTGATCTGGAATCAATGTATGGAAGTAGTTGCATCGATTGTAAGTTGACGTAATTTTATTCATGCGTCGATTTGAGGTCGAAGCATCTGAGAGATTGCGTCTGTTCGATTCAAAAGTGCGCCTTCGAGGAAATCGAAGGTTGCGGATTATTAGTTACTATTTGGTTAGAGAATTCAGACCGCTAGTTGCGGTCGAGGCCATACTTCGCCCGCCGCGGAAAATGTCACTCCTGCGACGGGCTTTCCTTTGATTAAAAAGAAGCGGTTACAGCGGGTTACAAGTGCAGGAAAGTAGAAGCCGGCCGGCCAGACTAGTCACAAGACCGAAAACTCGAGGCTGCAGCTCAAACAAGCGAGCTTTTGGATTCGAGTCAGTGTGTCTTGTGAACAGTGCCGCCCCTATTTATAGGCTTGGGGGCCTGCCCGAATGGGCAGGGATAGAATAACCACCTGCCCGGGTATAGGAGAAACGGGCAGGCGGTGACGGGATGCACAAAGAAGAAAAGAAAGAAGCCGCGTGGCTTGGCGGCTTGCCCTTCCGACCCGTCTGACCTGAGGCTGAAGATGCCGTGACCAAGTCAATGATGCAGAACGAGCGGCCTCCGGCTTGAGACCGCGGTCTGCCTTCTGGACGTGACTTTGGCTGATCTTCATGATGCAACCCGGGTGGTCTCCGATCTGAGACCGCGGCTTGCTCTCCGGGCTTGAACCTTGAGTCTCTATGGCACAACCCGGGCGGTCTCCTACTTGAGACCGCGGATAACCTTCTTGTCTTGGCTTTTGACGATCTTCAATTTTGGGGGCGGTCCGAAATGACATCAGACCACCTGGCCTGGTTTATCCTGAACTGAGAGCCACTGATCCTGGAACCCAGCAGCCTGACCTAGCAGTTCGCCCGGTCCGAGAATGATCCAACCCAAGAAGCGGTTTTCCGGGTAAACATAATCCCCGCATATTTTCAAATCTCAAGGGAATTTCGAAAATATTAGCTTTAGCCGGGAGACCGCATCCGACTTGTCCTGAATTCTATAAGAGAGCCAGAGAATTCATTCTGCAGAGTTTTTTCTGAAATCACGGGATATTACTCGCCATTTGCGGTTAGCGTTTTTAAGACCGGTAATTCTTCAACGATGGACTTCCTAGACACCATGTTAGACCGCGTGGTTCCTGCCGGTGATCAAAAGAAGGAGGAAGGCAAAAGGCGCGAATCAACGGAGAAGTCGAAGAAGGAAAAGGAAAAGCAGAACCGGAAAGACCGAAAAAAGAGGGAGCGGTCTGAGAAAACCGCGGCAGATAATTCTAAGTCCGATGTGGACTCAACAATCCCCAAGACTCCTACAGAGCCCGCAACGGACAATTCGGGGCCTCCTCCTAGCGACTCGCTGATTCCTCTCAGAGACCTCGGCCAATAGGCCGTCAGCCCGCTGAACAAAGGGGAGGCCGCCCCTTCTAGAAAAGTTGACTCTGGCAGCCCTTCAAAGAAATTCGGCGGGTCCGACTCGTTTGGCATGGAAATCACCTCATCCGGAAATCCTCACTTGTTAGTCAAAGATTTGGGGGAGGAGGCGGTTAGCTCTCCGAGGCCGGGCGACCTGAGTACCCCTCTATCCGTGGACGAATATCCCAGCCCCTCCAAAGAAGTTAGTCCAGCTTCGGGTAAAAAAGAGAAGAAGAGAAAGAATACCGGGTCAGTGACCGACCGAATAACCAAGAAGGTTAAGAGGCTAGCCTCCAAGGAAAGGGCGGCTTTTAAAAAACTGGTCGAGTCCCGCCTCCAGACCAATCTGCGACTAAAAGAGGAGCTCGGCCTAGCGACTCCCCCATCTGCTAAGGTGAATGACTCGCCGGCTACCCCTGAAGTGAAACCGGGCGGCCTGCCTCCGGACTCGGCGAGTAGTTTATCACTTGATGGGATCTTTCAGGATATGGATGAGCTGGTGAGCCGAGATAAGCTTCTTGATAGCCCGATGTCTTCAAAGCGAACTGTCCCTACTACAGATAACTCAGCCCGGCCTGAGGAGACCGCTCAGAAGGAGGTCGAAGAGCGAGAAGCTGCTACCCGGGCCGCCCTGGAGGTTGAGCAGAAAGCGAAGGAACTTGGGGAGGTGATGAAAGCGCGGGAGGAGGTTCCCCCGACGATGACCGGGAAGGAGATAATGATGGTGAAGAAGGAAGGAGCGAAACGGGCATTAAACAAGCCGTTGCGGCCTGATCCTTTTGCGCCAGGTAAGCGCCCTGCGGATTATAAAGCTGTCCATTTCTTCATTCCGCGGCCTCGTCGAAACAAATTACTGAACCCGCCGCCGAGCTTTTTCCCCTTAGCGGCCTGGTCCTCTTCCGCTAGGCAGAGTAAGGAGAGACTCTGGAGTGAGCAACAACGGAGGATGGACCCGAAACGGTCTAAGCGGCCTGTGCGCCCAGGCATTGATCTTATATTTATGTCCATTTTTGTATATATAGCGCTGCATGCTCTTGCTTTTCATAACCGCGCGGCTTCTTGCAGATAGCGAGCATCAAATTGTGAAGCCGGGCGACCTTGAGGCCAGCCTGCCTCCATTAGTTCCCCTGGTATCGACCTGTGCAACGACTTCGCGAGAAGGGCCGCAACTGTTTGAGCATCTCGAGGAAAATGTGGAAAACCTGAGGGTCCGCTTGAAGGAGGTGGAAGATCGAGAGGCCGCCTCTCGGACCGCTCTGGAGGCCGAGCGAATGGCAAGGAAGAAGGCTGAAGAGGCGCTGAAGGCGCAGATGGAGACCGACAGGAAGTCCAGGACAGAGAGGGAGAACGGCCTGGAGATTCAACTTGAGGCTGCGCGAGCTGCAGTGGAGGCCGCGCGAGCTGCAGTGGAGGCCGCGCGAGCTGCAGTGGAGACCGAGAAGAAAGCCAAGGTGGCGCAAGTCGCTATTCTGACTGCTCAATTCGAGAAGGAGAAGAGAGCGTCTGCCAAGTTCGAGGATGACTCGAGATATTATCAGGATAAATTCCTGCGGTTAACTAGGGAAGTCGCTGCGGGCCGGCGAAGTATGAATGATGGGATGCAAGTTGCTTGCCACCCGACTGTTGGGGCGGGCTCAAATCCTCCCCCGGTTCGAGCGGCTGATCCAATGATTGATGAGGCCACCGCAACCCCCCGCATGATTTCTGCTACGCGGGTTGAAAGGGATGTCGGGCGGCTTCATAGCACAATCAACCACATCCATTATCATACCAGCCAGATTTAATCCCTTCTGAACACCACCAGTGACCGGGTCGCACGACTTCATAGAGAGGATGTCTCCCCAGAACACCGCCAACCGTGAACGGCTTTTTAGAATAATTTGTATTATGAATGCGGCTTGTTGATTCGGCCTCTGTTAGACAATGCTTCTTTCTATTTTATGTCTTTTATTTGAATAACCCGTGCGAGTTCTTGTTTAACCGCTGTATTTTGTGCTCTGTTTAGATCTTCTGTGTTTTATCCGAACTGATTACAGGTCGCACGATCTGTGATGTATGCTTGCTCCCGATTTCCTGAATGCCTTTGGTTCTTTTGTTTTTCTGGTAAATCTGACCATGCAGGCTGTTAACCGCGCGGTTAGAATGTATAGTCGCGATATACTTTTACTATTTGCAGATCGTAAAAATCTATAAGTAGGGACTCTTCGAAGTCATTTTTACGATTTCCAAATGGTGCGATCTAAGAACAAGTCGCAGCGGCCTATTAAGGTTAAAGCTGTCCGAGCAGATGCGGCCTTGGCCTTTCACTCGGCGGACCACCCAGAGTGCCGTCTCACCCAGAGCGAACTAGATGAATTTATTGCGAAACACATGGCAGGGAGTAATCTGCTCGTGCGGCTTCCTTTGCGCGACGAGCGGATTAACTCTTCCAATCCGCACCAGATAGCCGTTCCGGTCGACCACTTTGAATATGGCTTCAAATTTCCGCTGCCACTTGAAGTCATAGCCATTTTTGACCATTACGGGGTTGTACCCGGCCAGCTTCCACCGAACTCCATCGCCTCCATATATAGCTTTATTTCATACCTGCGGTTCGAGCGAACCAGATTTTTCCTTGATCTATTCAGGAAATTCTTTTCGGTGCGGGATGTCTCCGACGCGGGGACTTCAACTTTCAGGGGGCACCTCTACTTTGGCTGCCACGGACTAAAGATCGTTAACTTGGCGAACAAGGTCTCGGACTGGTCGGAGCAGTTTGTAATGCTCGAAGGCCACTTCGGACTGTTGCAAACCAACCCGCAAGTTCGGGGGGAAGAGGCTTTCCAAATCCCCCAGGTTGGAAAGATCGAGATGGACACCTTCGCGTTTCTTGAGAACGAGCGGTTGGACATCAATCACTACATCCCGCTGTTCTCAGAGCTAGAGGATGTCCTCCCCGAGCATAGTAAGTTCCTCTAGACCGCCTGCATATGACCGCGCAGACTGTTTTATTTAGACTTCTGATTTTACCTTGCAGCTGCCCACATTGTCCCTGCGAACAAGCCGGTCACTCCGGCCGGCCCGGTTTTGACCCAGAGAGAAAAGAGGCAGCGGCGAAACAGGTCGCCATCATCAGAGGAAGAGGACCCGGCCTCCCCTGACGAATACAAACTTCTTCATTCCAGCGGAAACCCGCCCGACCTGCAGGGCAACCCGACTGTCCTCTGGCACGGGGATGGAAGCCGCATCCGGGTATCCACTGCACTTCCTTCATGGGGGAGTGAAAAAATTAACCTCCATGCCCTAGCCGTCGGGGCCGCTATGTATGGTCGAAAGACCTTAAAGAAGTTGAAAAAAGTTCCTGAAGAAGAGCTTTCCCGGCTAGCAGCACAAGTCGGTGCATGGGGTTTTGCAGCCAATCACTTTATGGCCTTGTCGTACAGGCGGCTAATTTCCGTTCAGAAACATCTGGAAAAGAAGTATGAGGAGCAGGTCGCGGAGAATGCGCGGCTTCAAGAAGAGAATGCGCGGCTTCAAGAAGTTGTGGCGGTGAGTTTGACAAATGATGACGCGGTTTCTTTTGTTCAGCCCAAGCGACCTAATTTATTTTTCCTTTTTTGCAGAAACAATATGAGATGACCAACCCGACCTTCCAAGATGAGGTGTTGCCTCATGTGGCCCAAGGGATCAACAAAGCTTTGGGTCTTATGGAAGACCGGGGCGGTCTGTGCGAAGGATTCGGGGGCACTACTTTCTCCGACCTCTTCCCTGCTTTGAAGGTCCAACTTGATGAGATCAGCCGAAGGCAGAAAAGAAAAACCAAGGTGGGCGAGGAGGCTGAAGCCGATGCGGGCAGGGAGATTGTACTTCATCAAGGGGGCGATGGAAGTGGTGGAGCCGCTGAGGAGGCCGACGCGGATGATGATGCTGGTGACGACGATGAGGACGATGAGGATGATTTGTCCTCTGGAACAACCGGCTCCGCAAGCAAGACCGGGCGGTCCAGTGACAGTGATTCATCGGATTCTTCTACGTCAAGTGAAGGCTATTCGCCCGACGTTGACGTTGATGGTGCGGACTCGAGTTCCCCTGTCAAGAAGAAGAAGAAGAAGTCGGCAGAATAGTGCCTTTATTTTAATTTTATTTTTGTGTAATCGCCGACCTTTTTTTTTGTTAGCTGGGCGGTTAATATTTTGTTAACACATATTCTGAAAGATGAATGGAAATTTTACCTATCTGATTGTCCATCTATTGTTACTTACTTGTGGTTGCTATCTTGTCTTTCTTTTTTTTCTTTTTTACCTCTTGCCCTTCATGATCGAGCCGTGCGGCTGTCCTGATCCGGGTATAAGTGATGATTGATGATCTCGGACGGTCTATACTCAGCCCGTGTGAATACTCATTTAGATCTCAGGGTATCTGATTTCTGATAGTATAAACCATAATGGACAGACTCGTGCGACTGTAATTCAGACTGGGCGGCTTCTTATCATTCAGAGATATCTTATCCTTGCTGATATAACTAACGAATAATAACTTTGCGCGGTTTGAATTCAATCCTGACGAGTAATCCATTGCATCTAGAGATAACTTTTGCTAAGAAATAGATCAACCTGATCGGTTAGAGCATAATCCGGGCAATCATATATTTAGATCTAGAAATATCCAACTTAATTAATTATAAAAGATAGATAGTACCCGCCCGGTTAGAATACAACCCGGGCAATATTTTCAGATGCAGCAATATCCAATTTAATAGAATGGAGAGATAGATAAACCCGCCCGGTTAGAATGCAACACGGGCAATCATATAATTAGCTCCAGAAATATCCAACTTATAAAAGATGGATAAACCTGCCCGGTTAGAATATAACTCGGGCAACCATATAATTATCCAGAAATATCTTAACTTTTATACAATCAGACCGTTCGGCTTGAAAATTCAGACCGCCCGGTCTTAATATCACAACCCTTTATTAGGGTAGACGAACACCTGCACCTGTTTTAATAATATCTTCCTCGAATGGTTTATACAAGAAACCACAAGAGGTGAATGCCTTCCTGTAGGGAAGAAGGATAATCTACAGGCTCAGATGACCAAGTGGGCAGGTGGGCCTTGGCGGCGAACATTGCTTTCCTCAAGTGGTCATAAGAGCTGTAGGAAAAAGAAAAAACATGTACAGACTCAGATGACCAAGTGGGCAGGTGGGCCTCGGCGGCGAACATTGCTTTCCTCAAGTGGTCATAAAAGTTGTAAGCGACTCATCTGCTCTCTTGCCTAGGGTTACAAGCCGAGTTGATCAATTGGGCAGGTGGGCCTCGGCGGCGAACATTGCTTTCCTCAGAGAGATCAACTCAGTTGTGGGCCCAACTAGGCTCCTTTTCGAGAGTACCTAAGAGTATTCGATGGTCACATGCTATGATGATCAGTTGGGCAGGTGGGCCTCGGCGGCGAACATTACTTTCCTTAGAAAGATCATCAAAGCTGTAACTATATCCCATTCGGGGCATGATAGAGCTGACAATCACCTAGACCTCCCTTGATGCAGGGGTGTGTCAGATATCGGCCGGGATCCAAAGTTCTGAAGACCACCGCAGCGGAATTGGCAAGCTACCACTACATGTGTGCGAAAACTCCCCGCATCACATGGTCTTGGTGGGTTTTACGCTATGACTACAATCCGAGGGGGTTCGAGCAGAATTTGGCGATATCTCAGAGGTTCAGGGAGTGAGATACATATATATATATTCATAATGTATAGCACCATTGGACAAGGAGAAGTGTCAGTATAGGGCTTTTTATTTAATATCAAGAAACGTAAAGAATGAAAGAGGTATTTTAAGGATAGAATCGTTTAAGATCGTCACCGCTCCAGGTGCGTGAGATGTCTTCTCCTTCGCTGGTTTGGAGATGGTAGGCCCCATGCTTTAATACCTCTTTGATAATAAAAGGCCCTGCCCAGTTGGGATTCAGCTTTCCAACATTGCCAGACCTGGCCGCAGCATCTACCTTCTTTAATACCAAATCCCCAACTGCAAACTGCTTTACCCTGATATTTTTGTCAAAATATTTTGCCATCCTCCTCTTAACTTCTTCCTGCCTGATCGTTGCATCGTCCTGAAGCTCTTCGATCAGATCCAGACTATACTTGATGGCCTCATCATTGTCTTCTACCCATGCTTCTCCTCCCTCTTTTGCATACACAACTCTTGGAGTGACCACCTCAAACTCTACAGGAACAACAACCTCCGAGCCATGAGATAATTTGAATGGTGTCTCCCCTGTAGCTGAAGATGGGGTAGTACGGAGAGTCCAAAGGATGGAGGGAAGTTGGTCTGCCCAATTTCCTTTCTGATTCAAAACTCTTTTCATCAGGAGCTGCTGGATTTGCCTGTTTGCTGCTTCTACTTGACCATTGGTCCTTGGATGATGTACCGAGGAAAACCGAAGATCAATTCCAACCTGATCGCAAAAGTTTATCATCTCGGGATTATTGAACTGTGGACCATTATCAGTGACAATTGCCAGCGGAATTCCGTGTCGGCAGACTATTTCTCCCCAGATGAAGTTTCTGATAATCTGGGTAGTGGTTTTTGCCAATGCTTTTGCCTCAATCCACTTGTTGAAGTAGTCGATCATTACTATGATAAAGCGGCGCTGACCGCTAGCCATTGGAAAGGGTCCGACAAGATCCATCCCCTAAACCGCGAAAGGCCAGGGTGCAGTTATTGACCTAAGCGATTGAGCGGGCAGATGTTGAAGAGGAGAAAATTTCTGACATTGTACACAACGCTTGGCAAATGCTTCAGCATCCTTTCTCATAGTCGGCCAAAAATATCCTTGCCACAGGATCCTTTTCTCTAAGGTTTTTGCCCCTGAATGGCTACCGCATTCCCCAGAATGAACTTCCTGAAGTATGATCGGGATCTCTTCTTCTGAAACACACCGTGCTGAGGGAGAAATCAAAGTTTTCCTATACAAGACTCCTGCTATTAAGTAGTAGTAGTAGGCCGCCTTTCTTTTGAATCTATTTCTGTCCTTGATTGATTGATGAAACTCCCCTTTTGACAGAAATAATTCATAAGGGTCCTTCCAGGAAGGATTCTGATCGATTTGCATGAGCTCCTCTTTCTCTGTGGCCGGATGAAAAAGTTTCGAGGTGACCCCTCCTGATGGAAGACCAAACTTTGACAACTCGTCTGCCTCTTCATTTTGTGTCCTTGGAATGTGCTCGATGATGAAGGATTTGAATTTCCCGATCTCTTCCTTAGCTAGCAATAGATACTTTCTCAGCATCGGTTCTCTTGTTTCGTAGTTCCCTAGAACTTGTGAAGCCATTACAAGAGAATCAGTTTTTACATGAACATGCTCTATCCCAAGCTCTTTTGCGAGTCTTAGGCCGGCCAAGAGTGCTTCGTATTCGGCCTGGTTGTTCGTTACTGGGAAAAAGAATTTGATTGCCTGCTCAAGTTTGATGCCGTTTGGACTAAGAAGAACTACTCCGGCTCCCACGGAGTTTCTCCCTGAAGCTCCATCTACATAGATGACCCAGGCATAAGGAGATTCTTCCACCTGTTCAGGATTAGACTCCATCGTGTCTACCAAGAAGTCCGCCAGTACTTGTGCCTTTATTGTAGTTCTAGGAATATACAATATTTCAAACTCGCTCAGCTCGATTGCCCATTTGGCCAATCTTCCTGAATGATCTGGCTTCTCCAGGATACTTCTTAGTGGATGATCCGAAACCACCTGAATAGGGTGAGCCTGAAAATAGGGGCGGAGCCTTCGTGATGACATCACTAAGGCCAAGGCTAACTTTTCCAGAATTGAATATCTAGTTTCCGCATCTTTGAGGACATGGCTGACATAATATATTGGGAATTGCTTCTTCTTCTCCTCCCGGACAAGGACAGAGCTTATGGCATCTGGACCCACCCCCAAGTACAAGAATAATGTTTCCCCTTCGCGAGGGATTTGAAGAAGAGGGGTTGAGGTTAACTGCTTTTTTAACTGTTCGAAAGCATTATCGCACTCTTCATTCCATTCAAACTTAGATCCTCCCCTAAGTGTCTTGAAGAATGGAGCACTTTTATCTCCTGATTTGGAAATGAATCGGCTCAATCCTGCCAGCCTCCCACCAAGTTGTTGCACCTCTTTCTGATTATGAGGAGGGGCCATATCTAGGATGGCCTTTACTTTATCTGGATTTGGTGCGAGGCCATCAGGGGTGAGAAGATGTCCAAGAAATTTCCCTTTGTTTGCCCCGAACACGCATTTCAGTGGATTTAGTTTTAATTTGAACCTCCGTAGAGTAGCGAACATCTCTACGAGGTCTTTCAGATGGATTGAAAAAGTTTTACTTTTTAGAAGAAGATCATCAACGTATACTTCAAGATTTCTTCCTTTCTGCTTTTCGAAAACCGTGTCCATCATTCTTTGATATGTCGCACCCGCGTTTTTAAGTCCGAAAGGCATGCCAAGATAACAATAACACCCGTCATTGGTAATGAAGGATGTATGCGGGATATCAGGTTTATGCATCTTAATCTGGTGGTAACCAGAAAATGCATCTAGAAAACTCATGAAATTATATCCTACCGTGGAATCTACTAAAACATCTATCCGAGGCAAGGGATAACAATCTTTGGGGCACGCTTTATTGAGTTTTGTGAAATCTACACACATGCGCCATTTCCCCCCAGATTTTTTCACCATTAATACATTTGACATCCAAGTGCGGTATTGGATTTCAGAAATGAAATTGGCTTTAAGAAGCTTTGCAACTTCTTATTTGATGGGTACCGCCAGCTTGGTTGCTACCTCCCTCTTCTTTTGTTGGATCGGCTTAAATTCAGGGGAAATGTTGAGGTGATGGCACGCAACATCTGGATCTACTCCAGGCATATCTTCCGCCGACCAGGCGAAGATGTCTAGATTCTCCAACAGGCAGGAGATCAACTGAACCTTCTCCTCTTCTGATAGCTCGGCGTTGAGGATCATCTTCTTCCCTTCCCCTTCAGCAATGGGGATCTCTTGGGTCTCCTGGGCAGGTTCCAGGTAAGTCCCTTTCCGCTCTGCGCTTTCCTCGGTCTCCTCAGGGAGTTTGGACACCTCATGGATGTTATTCTGAACCTTGGGAAGTGGTGCCTCGGTGATCACATTAACTGTTTTTACATAACATTCACGAGCAACCTTTGGATCGCTTCGGATCCGATATTGATGCCCCTCGGCAGCGAACTTTAAGGCCAAATGGAAAGTGGACACTATCGCTTTGTAAGCGTTCAGGATTGGTCTTCCGAAGATTGCACAGTAGCTGCTCGGGGCTTCCACAACTACAAAGTTTATCAGCTTCGTTATGCCCCCCAGCGACACCAAAAGCTTCACGCACCCCTCCACTTCTTTCTTTTCTCCCGAGAAGCCGTAGAGGGGCCCTTCCGTGGAGAGCAGAGACTTTCCAGTCTTAAGGGCTTCAAATGTTTGGCGGAAATGAGATTAACCGAGCTACCGATATCAATCAGAATTTTATGTACGGTGTAGTTCTCGATGACTGCCTTTATCACTACTGCATCATCGAAAGGGTTTGCATTTGGGGGAAAATCTTCTTGGCCGAAAGTAACGACCGACCTTTCTGGAGCAGAAGTGGAGGCGGCTGCCACTTTTTGCTTGGAGACTCTCCCGATGCTGGATTTCCGAGAGGATTCTGGCCCTGCTCCTCCATGGATACAATAGATGTTGCCAAGGGGGCCAACATCATTTACTTCTATACATTCGGTGGCAGGATGTATATCCCCATAACAACCTGCCTCTTCTACGTCAGCACATTCCCAGGTCACTTCGACCGCTTCCTTCTTCTTCTCGGGTCGTGGTTCAACCGGGGTTTCTTGTCGGATCAATCCTCGGAGCTTCCCTTCTTTCAGGAGCTTTTCTATCAACCACCGGAGGGCCCGGCAATCTTCAGTCTGATGCCCCTCCTCTTTGTGATACTCACAATAGAAGTTCGGATTTCGATTGCAAACTTCCGATTTCAAAGGTGGGGGCCTCTTTAAGTCAGGCCTCTTTTGAAGAATCTGAACAACCTCGTTCATGCTGACGTTAAGAGGGGTGAATGACTCATGTGATTCATCATATCGGATGGATGGAATAGTTGGGGATGGCTGTGCGATGTATTGCGGTAGATATACCGGCATTATTTGTGGAACCCCAAGGGGTTGAGCGGGTGCGATGGCCAACGGCGGTTTCTGATCTTGAAACCGTTGATGGCCAAGAAATGGTTGCTTAGGCTTAAGATTTCTTCCCCTCTGAGCCCGAGGTTCGAAGTCAGGCCGAGATGGATGATTGTAACGTGGCTGATGGGTTGATGCAGAATTAAACTGATCATTGTCGCTGAGCAACTTGGCAACATAACCAGGATTAGTCTTTTCCCCTCTGATAAACTTATTAGCCAGACTAATCATCTCTTGATAGGTCTTTGGTTCCCTGATTTGAGCTTCAAATTTCAACGGCCCCTCCCTAAGGCCATGCATCAAAGCAACCCTGTATAATTCCGGATCGACGTTCTGCACCTCCATTATCTCCCTTTGGAAACGGTCGACGAAGCGGGCCCACGTTTCATTTTCTTGCTGTCGTATCTCGAATAGGGTTGTCGGACCATTCTTTCTCTTTTTAGAGGTAGAGAATCGAAGCAGGAATTCTCTACGCAATTCCGCAAAACATCTGATGGATCGAGGATGCAATCCATAAAACCATTCTCGGGCTTGTCCATCAAAGGACGTCACCAGGAGCTTACACTTAGTTGCATCGGTGATGGTCCTCAGAGCAACAACCGATTCAAACGCTTGGAGATGAATTGCTGGATCGGACTCCCCATTATATGTTGACAGGCGTGGTTCTCGAAAGTTATTTGGGGCCGGTTCTCCTCGGATTTCGTCCGTGAAGGGAGAACTCTCCTCGGTATCCTCGTACAGAGGGAAAGCAGGGTGGTAAGTCATCTCTGCTGCGGTCATTTGCGGACAGGCCGCCTGATAGGAGCGGGCAGGGGCTCCAGCCTGGTAGGATTGGTAAGCGGCGACCTCAGGCAGGTAGGGAAAGTGAGCAGCCTGAGAAGCCGCCCTAGGAAGTCGAGGACTCGAGCTGGCATACAGTGCGCGGCCTCTTGGTAGAAGTTCTGCCGAGTTGCAGAACCTTCTTGTGGTGGCTGGGAATGAGCGACTTGTGGTAGTGGGAATGGAGGTGGAGGATCTAGAACAGGAGTTACTGCCTGGTTAACCGCGGCCTGCTGGGGGACTAACCGCTCGGTTAACAGAGTTAAAACCTGACTGATCGCGTCCAGACGCCGATCAGTTGCTTTTTGAGCCCGGTCGGCTTCTCTTTTTGATTGCTCCAGAGCTTCCCATAAAGAATCTTCGCTATGGCCGGAGCGGTCTCTTGGAGGGAACTGGTGGTCTGACATTCTGAACCAAAGATTTCGCTGATAGTCCGCGATCTGAAGGTCGCGTGTTTCTGTTCGATTCAAAAGTTTGCCTTCGAGGAAATCGAAGGTTGCGGATTATTAGTTACTATTTGGTTAGAGAATTCAGACCGCTAGTTGCGGTCGAGGCCAGACTTCGCCCGCCGCGGCAAATGCCACTCCTGCGACGGGCTTTCCTTTGATTAAAAAGAAGCGGTTACAGCGGGTTACAAGTGCAGGAAAGTAGAAGCCGGCCGGCCAGACTAGTCGCAAGACCGAAAACTCGAGGCCGCGGCTCAAACAAGCGAGCTTTTGGATTCGAGTCAGTGTGTCTTGTGAACAGTGCCGCCCCCTATTTATAGGCTTGGGGGCCTGCCCGAATGGGCAGGGATAGAAAAACCACCTGCCCTGGTACAGAAGAAACGGGCAGGCGGTGATGGGATGCACAAAGAAGAAAAGAAAGAAGCCGCGCGGCTTGGCGGCTTGCCCTTCCGACCCGTCTGACCTGAGGCTGAAGATTCCGTGACCAAGTCAATGATGCAGAATGAGCGGCCTCCGGCTTGAGACCGCGGTCTGCCTTCTGGACGTGACTTTGGCTGATCTTCACGATGCAACCCGGGTGGTCTCCGATCTGAGACCGCGGCTTGCTCTCCGGGCATGAACCTTGAGTCTCTATGGCACAACCCGGGCGGTCTCCTACTTGAGACCGCGGATAACCTTCTTGTCTTGGCTTTTGACGATCTTCAATTTTGGGGGCGGTCCGAAATGACATCAGACCACCTGGCCTGGTTTACCCTGAACTGAGAGCCACTGATCCTGGAACCCAGCGGCCTGACCTAGCAGTTCGCCCGGTCCGAGAATGATCCAACCCAAGAAGCGGTTTTCCGGGTAAACAGCGTCGAGTAGAATTCGACGTACTATCATTCATACGTCGATATGAAGTCGACGCAATTGTGTCTTCACAGATTTTATTTTTCCCTTTTTCTGGTTGGAGATTTATTTCTTTATGAATTGTTTCTTTTGGCCTAGTAGCCTTCTTAGAAGGAGTTTGAGAGTCTTCATCTGAATAGTATGATGTTTTATCAAAATGGTCTAGATCCTTGAAGGTGAAGTCTTCTTCTTTATTCCGTGAGTCTTCTTCTAAGTTTGTTGATTTTATGGGTTTAGTAAGTTTAACAGGGCTCATCCAAGCAGGTTTGGTAGATGGTATTGAACTGGTTGAAGGATCAGCCCCTAGCCCCAGATTCTTATGTCTGATTGTTTGTTTTTCAGTGATTTCTTTAAGTGTTTGGCTTCTGACTTTTATAGATTCTTCAAAAGCTTTTGCCTGGGAAACCTTATTCTTAAGGAGTTGATTTTCTATTTTAGCACTTTGTATTTCCTTTTCTGTTTTATAGATTTCACACCTTAGTTCATAATTTTTTGAACATGTATCCTCTATTTTTCTCATATTGATTTGTTCTTTTAGATCCTTAATTTCTTGTTTAGCTTTTAGTTGATCTAAACAGAGTCCTTTAAAATCATTTTTGAAATCATCACATAGAAAATCTATTTCATCAAAAATGCTTACCTCATCCTTATCCTCAGATTCCTCTATGAGAATAAGGCTATCTTCTTTTTCATCTTCAAAAGAGATGCTTCCTTCTGAACCTGTTTCACTCCATGATTCAGAAACACATTCTTTTTCTGAGCTTCCAAGAGCCATTAAGCATAGGTCTTCTTGCTTAGACTCTTCATTGTCACTTTTAGATGAGGTGCTGTCTTCAGAGTCTGTTTCACTCCAAGCTTCTGCAATGAAGCCTCTTTCTTTCTTCTTCTCCTTCCTCTTGAGATCTTTCTTTTTCAGATCTTTCTTTTTCTCAGCATTTTCTGGACATTCTAGAGCAATATGTCCAGTTTTCCTGCAGGAGTAGCAAATAATTTCTTTAGTAGGAGTCTTATCATACCTTGGTTTTGACTCTCTCCTTCTAGACCCATCTTTCCTGACCCATTTCTTGAATCTTCTGGCCAGGAGGCTGAATTCTTCTTCTTCAATAACAGGGGTTTCCTCTTCTGTTGCTTTTAATGCAATGTTTCTATCTTTTGAGGAGGTTGGAGTGTTTTCCCTTCTTTCCTTCTCTTTTCTTGTTTTTAGTAGTTGTTCATAGGATTTGAGTTTTCCTAAGAGGGCATCTGTTGAGATTTCCTTTTGTCCTCTAGTATCTCTTATTGCCCATATTCTCGAGTCCCATGAACTTGGGAGGCTCATTAATAATTTGTCATTGATCTCTGTGAGAGAGATCTCTCTATCCAAGCTCCTTAATTGATTGATGATCAGACTGAATCTGTCATACATCTCAGATATGCTTTCTTCATGCTTCTTTTGAAAGTTCTCATATTGGGAGATCAATAGAGCCTTTCTATCTTTCCTTTCATCAGCACTTCCTTCTACTATCTTTGTAAGAGCCTCCCAGATTTCTTTGGCTGATTCACAGTCAACAACCTTTTGGAAAATTTCATCTGAGAGGGTTGAGACAAGAATGTTCACAGCTTTTGCATCACTTGTTCCTGCCTTCTTCTCATCAACTGTCCACTCAGCCCTTGGGACAAGTGTTTGAGTCACTTTACCACTTGAGTCCTTTCTATGATGCTTGGGAGGACCTGTCAAAATAACATTAAACAATTCTTCATCAATAGAATTCATATAGATCCTAATTCTTGTTTTCCAGAGTGCAAACTTTTCAAGGTTGCAAATTGGTGGTCTGGTGGAAGCATAATCTTTGATTTGTGCCATAAATTTTTTTAGAAATATATATATATGAGGTAGGATCTTTTTGATCAAGGAGTTACTTCTTTTTGATCAACCTAGCTCTGATACCAATTGAAAGTGGACAGTTATCCTCACTAGAATTCTCTAGAGGGGGGTGAATAGAGATTTAAAAATATTTTGTGCAAAGATAATAAATATATATATGTGTGTAATATTCACAGATTTAAGCTTCCCACACACCAACAAGAATTAAGCAAGTAAAGAAAGAAATAGCAGAAAGAAAGATACAGCACAACACAAATAAATATAGTGGTTCCCCAAACTTTGGGTAGTCCACTCTTCTACACCCTTGGTAGGAATTCACTATCTTGCACTGAGTCTTTTGATAAGGAGACTCTTAGAACCAGCCTGAGTCTTTTGATAAGGAGACTCTTAGAATCACTACAACTGAATTTTTTGAAGAGAGATTCTAAAAACTCTTTTACACAATTTGAAAATGAAATAAGAATGAGAAGAAGAAGTAGAAGAAAAACAATTGAAGCAAGAAAGAATCTTCTTCCTAGCAAGAAGATTAGAAGCACAAGTGTAGTGAATGAAATCTCTCTTCTATAGTGAGAAGGAGATTGTAGGCCTTTCTCTCTTTCAGTGAGAGCTTTCAGAAATGGCAGCAGTATGGCTTCAGAAGGAGGAGAAGAAGAAGGCTTTTTCTTTGCAGCACTCTTTCACTTTTCTCAGCTTTCTCACTTTTCAATTGGGAGCTTTTCCTCTTTTTCAAATGGATGTGGTGGATCACTTATTGTTTCAATTTGCCGACCTCCTTGTGTATTTATAGCTTTGTTTATTCAAAAATATTGCTATAGGAGAATAATCAATTAGTAGACAGAGAAATAGTAAGAGTAAAAAGTTTCCATAATCATTATATCTGTAGAAGGAAAGAGATAATTCTATTTTCAAATAATGTCCATAATAATCTTAATCAAATTAGCCAAGAATCATTTAGAAGGAAAGACTGATTCAAAACGGCTAGAAAAGAATAATATAATTCCATAAAATTCAGATCTACAGAAAGAAGGAAAGACATCTAGCGTGTTTTTGAATCTGTCACAGAAATCGATGTGCGTCGATTACTATTCGACGTAAGCGTCGATTTCAGCCTGGCTAGACGTCGAGAAGAAAATATGGAATGAGCGTTGACAGAGGTGCGTCGACTTTACTGAGTGTGTCGACTAGAAATCAGAGTTACGTCGATTAAGGTTACGTTGAAATCTGTTTAAAGTTACTTTGACTCATTTTGAGAGATACGTCGACTACACTTCGACGTTGCGTCAATTACTATTCGACGCATATTTACTTACACTAATTTTTCTCTCTGAGAACTCATTTCTAGGGGTTAAGATAAATCATTTCCCCAACACACTCCAATTTCTTATTTTCCTTTTTTTATAAAGTTTTCGGCGCCGGCGCCGCGGCGTAATCGTTGATATTCCGAAAAAAGGAAAGACCATTACTTCTATTCATCGAAGTAGGATAATGGTTAGTTTCTCAAAGTAGGAGTACTCGCGAGACGCCTCGAAAGCGCCCGCCGAATTCTATCCTCATCAACAAAAGCTTTTCCTGCGGCGAATAAATTTTTATATCAAGTTTTTGGCGCCGTTGCCGGGGATATTTTGTCGATATTTTGAAAAAAGAAATTACTATTACTTTTATCAAAAATTAAAAAAAAAATATTAATTAGTAACTTTTATGTTTTATTTCTTTTGATTTTGTGTTTTGTTTTATGGTTTTAAAAGAAATTTGTGTAGGTGTTCGTGGTGGTCGTTCGTCTCCAAATCAAGGACGTGCTTCTTTCCCCCTCCTTGTTCTTTTTCTTTCATAATATTGTGTTTGTATTTTATTTGTTCTTCATACTTAGCTTCCAACATTAGGGACAATGTTGAATTTTAAGTATGGGGGTGTATTTCTCTTTTTCTTTTAAATTATAAAATCGTAGAAAATTTCAAAAAAAAAAATTTCTAAAATTCCAAAAATATTTTGTTTGTACATAGTTATTTTCTTTTTGTACATAGTGTATTTCCTATTTTGTTGTCTTTTACAAAAAGAAAAATTAGCATTTTCAAAAAAAAATAGAAAACCCAAAATATTCAAAAACAAAAATTAGAAAATAGAAAATTAATTTCTTGGAAAGGGACGTTTGGGACCTTGCCCCATCACACCTCCTAGTACCGTTGAGAACCCTTCACTGGGTATACCTCGGGAAGTCCAAGAATTAACAAAAAAAATTAGGCTTTTTAGTTTATGTTTAGCATTTTTATTGTTTATTTCTTATCAAAAATTCAAAAGAAAAAAGATAATATCAAAAATCCTAAAAAAGGGATAATATCAAAAATTCAAAAAATTTGAAGAAAACCTAGAAAAATCCCAAAAATATAATAAAGCCCTTACTTTTGTTTTTGTTATTTCCAAAATCATTTTTTATGAGCTTATTTATAAGCATTTTTTTAATTTGCTAATCATTTATTCTATCATGGTTTGCTAAATCTAATTTTTTTAAGTGATTTTGTGTTAAGAAATATTTTATGATTTTAATTTGATTAGAGAAACTTTTTTAGCATTTATTCTCCTTTATTTTAAATAGTTTTAATTTTGTAGTAATTGTGTTTAACACCTTTAGGTTTTAATTATTTCTAACTCATGCTTTTAGAATCTTAGGAAAGGTTAATTTACTAAAATTTGCTCTCAAAATAATTTAATTTATAAGCTAAAATTTTTTCTCTACCCTACCCCTTTGATGGCATAAAAAAGTGTTGTTAAAAGAACATATGTCATGGGAATAAGAGGATAAAGTTCATTATTCCCTAAACATATGCACCCAAAATTATTTTAAAAGATTATATGGCATGAAGTAAGAGGATAAAATTCATTACTCCTAAACCATATACATTTTGGATTTCTATTAGAAGAGAATTTAAAAGATTATATGGCATGGAGTAAGAGGATAAAGTTCATTACTCCTAAACATATACAAAAAAAAAAGAAAAAAGAAAAAAATAGAGGTGAGAGGATAAAATTCACCACCTCCATTCTAAGATCTCTTCTTATGCAAAATTTTATTAACTCCCTCCAAAGCCAATATCTTTGATCTAGATTTAAATTACAATATTTAGTAGGTTGTTTTTTTCCTTTTGTTTCTTTCAAAGTTATGGTTTTTATAATTTTAATCTAATTTTGTTTACAAATTACTTAATCTTGTTCACTAGTTATTATTTTTGAGAATTCTTGGCTAAACATTTTTCTCTTATTATTCTAATTTCATAATTTAGGACTTAATTCGTTAATCCTTAAATTTTCATTTTAGCTTACTTGTGATTTAATAAATTTTTAGTTTTAATTACAAATTTTATTAAATGTCTTATAAATATTTCTCATACTTTTGCTCTGGAATAGCAAAAGTTTAAGTATGGGGGTATTTGATAAGTAGGATTTGTGCATATTTTTATTATAGTATTTAGGTTAATTTTTATATAATTTTGTAAATATTATTTATATTTTGGTTAAAAATCACTTCTTTTGCAATTTCTGTTCTAATTATAGTTATATTTTTGTTTTGCAGATTTTCTGGAGATTTTGGTCAAAATTCATAGTACACGCCCTAGGTCACGCCCGTGACCATGGGGCGTGTAACTTTAATATCAGGCCAGAAGCTATTTCCGCGCATTTGAGCCAGTCCACATCAAGTCACGCCCCCGGTCACGCCCGTGACCCAAAGTCACGCCCGTGACCATGGGGCGTGTAAATTTAGAATCTTCCCAGCGGGCTGCCGTCGAGACGAGGAGCAGCCGTCGAGAAGTTGACCCAAAGTCACGCCCGTGACCATGAGGCGTGTACATTTAGAATCTTCTCAGCGGGCTGCCGTCGAGACGAGGAGCAGCCATCGAGAAGTTGACCCAAGTCACGCCCGTGACCCATAGGTCACGCCCGTGACTTTCGCGCATGATTCCTGCTTGTTGTCGCACCGAATTAAAGCCTATGCTGCATTGATTGCAGCCAGCCAGGTACACTCCCGTGACCCAAGTTACACAAGCGTGTAATGTCCAACTTTCTCCCACCGTCACGCAAGCTCCACGTTGCCGTCCCAGCCGATGCAGAACAGTGATTACATGCCCCATGGTCAAGCCCGTGACCGAGGGCGTGTAACCCCAAAATTTCTCCTATAAATTCTGAAGCTCATTTCCAGCAAACCCTCCTCCTGCCCCCTGCCCATTTGGGCTGTTCTTGTATAGTTTTCCTTATTTTTCATGTTTTAGTTAGTTTTTAATTAATGCAATTTCCTTTCTTAAGCTTAGTTTAATTTTTGTATTTTCATTCCATGCAAGCTAGTTTAGATTTACCTTCATGCAATGTAATGTAGTTTTCAATTTATGTAATCTCTTTATTTATGAAATGAAATTTTAAGCTCTTTCTTTTACTTATGCAAAAATCTCATCTTCTCTCCTTTTCTCTTTTTCTTATTTTTCCTTTACCTAATTTTTAGTTGTTCTTGATTTTTGCAAGCTTTGATTCGAAATTATCTTTTCCTTATTATCATTTCTTCTCCCCTTAGATTTATTCTCAAAAATTAACGATATCGAGTTTCGGTATTTGTTTTCGTATTCTAGTTAGCCGAGAGGCTCGTGCGTACAAATCGATCACTCGAGAATAAAAAGAGTTGCACGCACCCCTCGAGAGAGGATGACGTAAATCTTCTGGATAGGAGTCAAATCCAATAGTGGGATTCATCTCGTTAAAGCGAGTATTAGGTGTTTCGGTTATAGGACGAGAGTCTGGCCGATCAACTTAATCTCAGGTGGGCGTATTCCTCGAGAGAGGTACGCTCATAAGCTAGGAATCTCCACGGTCGAGGAATAGAGTTGAATGATAGTATTTATCTTTTATTTTCATTTCAAAGCAAGTTTAAATCAAGTTTTGTTTTTCTTTATTTCTCTTTTTGTTCTCTTTTATTTAGATTTAATTATCACTCCTTTCTAATATTATTTCCGATAAAATAATAGTTAGCTTTCTCGAAGTAGAAGTACTCGACAGACCCGAGTTTAATACGACCTTAATAATTTTCTACAAATATACTATACTATACGCGATAAGGTATACTTGCCTTTTATCGAATGAGTAGTTTGGATAAACGATATTCAAAAACTCCGCAGGAAGCTTTTCCTCTCCAATTTCTTATTTTCCTTTTTTTTATAAAGTTTTCGGCGCCGCCGCCGCGACGTAATCGTCGATATTCCAAAAGAAGGAAAGACCATTACTTCTATTCATCGAAGTAGGACAATGGTTAGTTTCTCAAAGTAGGAGTACTCGCGAGACGCCTCGAAAGCGCCCGCCGAATTCTATCCTCATCAACAAAAGCTTTTCATGCGGCGAATAAATTTTTATATCAACGCTCGTGAAAGACCTTTGGTGTCAGACATTAGTAAGTAAATTTTTTAACAAGAAGTTTGTCCCAATATGCTATTTAGACATATTATCACTCTGAACTCTTTTTTAACAATCAGGAACTTAATCTCTATATACTAAGATTTAGAGGTACTCATGTTGTTATTGGGATATATCACTGCAGACTTGTTGTCACAAAATATATAACTTACGCATCTTTTCAGCACCATCCAAAATGTGCATCCTAGTGACAAAAAATTGCAGACGTAGCCCATGATTGGATGTCTCGTAACACACTATGAATTCTGCCGATGTGGTCGCAGAAGCTATGAGTGTCTGCTTGGCACTTTCCATGATATAACTCCTCCAGCCAAAACGTATGCATAGTCTGAAGTAGACCTCCTATTGTCTTGACATCCAACAAAGTCTGAAATAGAATACCCAATAATCACTAGTCAATCCGACCTTCTATAGGTGAGCATGAAAGCCTTTGTCATTTTCAGGTATCGCGTGACTCGTTTGGTTGCTTTCCAATGATCCAATCCTGGATTACTCGGATATCAATCCAACATTCCAATTATGAATGCATTATCCAGACGCATACATACTTGAACATACATTAAACTTCCTACAACCGATGCATAAGAAAGTTTTTGCATCTCCAATTCCTCAACTTTTTGTTTGGGCATTAATTCAGACAAAATTTGTCTCCCTTAGCAACAGGGATATCTCCTGGCTTACAATCCTACATGACAAACACTTTGAGAACCCTATAATTGATATAGCTTTCATGTGATAACCTGAGTATACACCGAGTGCAATCTCAGTGTATCTGTATGCCTAGCACAAAAAAGGCATCACCAAGATCTTTCATTTCAAACTTCTTTGAAAGAAATTTTTTAGTCTCATGCAGTATATCTATATCATTGCAGGACAACAAGATGTCATCCACATAAATGACCAGGAAGATATATTTACTCACATTAAATCTATGATATATACAATCATCATCAACATTCATCTTAAGACCGAAGGAGACGATGACTTGATGAAATTTGAAATACCACTGTTAAGATGCTTGTTTGAGTTTATGGATGGATTTCCTTAATTTGCAAATCATTTGCTTTAGGTCTCTAGACTCAAGTAATTTGGTTGCACCATATAGATCATCTCATCAATGTTGTCAATAAGAAATGCAGTCTTAATATCCATCTAATGTAGCTTAAGGTCAAAGTGCGCTATTAATGTCATAATAGTCATAAAAGAGTCTTTCGATAAAACCGAAGAGAAAATCTCCTTATAGTCAATGCCTTCGTTTTGAGTAAATCTCTTATCGACAAGATGTGTCTTATATCTTTCAATATTACCCTTTGAATCTTTTTTGGTTTTAAATATTCATTTACAACCAATAGGTTTCACATCGTTGGATAATGTGACAAGATCACAACATAGACTTCATCTCTTCCTTCATGACATCAATTCATTGTTGAGAATTAGAACTCTGAATAACTTGATTGAGATTGATAGGATCGTCATCCAACATTCCTTGGCCATCCTCATGTTCTTGGAGAAAGATTATATAATCATCTGGTATCATCATTCTCCTTTCTCTAATGGATCTTCTTAATGACATTGTTGTTGGATCGATTGGCGCCCTTAGAGGGGGGTGAATATGGGAATAAAATTCTTCTTTATAATTTTAGACAATTTACTAAATTGTTTTATAATATGGAAAGGGGAAAATAACAATTTAGCTAATATGTGAGAATATCATAATAACCAAGTTTAGAAACAAGTACTAAATTGTTTTATGATGAAAGAGATTGAACTAAACAATTTAGACAAAGTAATTAGAATTGAAAACTTTGTAACCAATATTTAGAGATTATGCCAAATGATAGAAATCAAGTAAACACAAATAGAGACATGATTATATTTCTATAAAAAGGGTGTTTACATAAATTTGATTTCAATATCGCTAGAAATCGGAGGCGTACAAAAGTAAATTTCTTTTCCTTTTCTATACCGACTTGTATACCCGCATACCGGTTGGCTTTAGCCTATCCTTCCCCGGATAAGGCCTCAAGCCGCTCTAGCCAATTCTTCCCCGGATATGGCCTCGAGCCCCCTAGATATAATCACCTAGAACTAGTCGCCAACACAAGGAGAATTCCTCCCAAAGTCCTACCCAGACGTAGTCGCCAACACAAGGCGAATTCCTCCGTAAGTCCTACCCAAACCTAGTCGCCAACACAAGGCGAATTCTCTAAACGGTTACAAAAAGTATGGAATGAAAATAATGATAACAATTATAAAAACTCCCAGTATGAGATCTTTTGAAGTCGGAGATGAAGGATCGTTGTAGTGTGAGCGAGGTAGAAGCGATCGTCCTTCGGATGTAGCGTGACGTAGTCCTCCTCCAGAATTCTCCTTAAGCTTTTAGTAGGAGATCCATCTTCGGCAGCATAACAGCAATAGAATTGTGGCACTTGCAATCTCTCTCTGGGATGGATCAGCCAACAAGAGAAAGAGCCCAACAATTTATAGAACTTGAAGATAGCGCATGCGGTAGCTCCTAGCACCTGCGGTAGCGTTCGTGTTGAGCGGTTGGAAAACCGTCGACGGTATGGCGCTGTGCACGAACTTGAGATAGCGCCAAGCGGTAGCGTTAACGCTGGTGGTAGCGTTCGTGTGGAGCGGTTGCGAAATCGTCGGCTGCGTGAGAGAACAAAATTTTGTCGAACGGCCTCAAATTCTTCGAACGAAGCAATTTCGTCGAACGGAATCACTTTCGTCGAACGGAGCTTCAAATTCGTCGAACGGCCTCAAATTCGTCGAACGCAATATTGTTGTGCAGGAGCTCAGTTCGTCGAACTCCAATTCGTCGAGCGGCCTTCACAATTCGTCGAACGTAATATTCATCGAACGGAATTTTTGTCGAACGTAGGCAAATTCGTCGAACGGAACTCCAAGTTCGTCAAACGCAGATTCCTTCAGATTTCGTCGAGCGCCTTCAGAGTTCGTCGAGCGCAGGTTCCTTCAGATTTCGTCGAGCGCCTTCAGAGTTCGTCGAACACAGGTAGATAACGCTGGGCGTTAACTACTGACGCGAGCGTTAGCTATCTTTCCAGAGAATCATCTCCAATCTATTTTATACCTATGGAGTATTGTACCTATAGTTCCTGCATACTCTAAACACACAAAATACAAGATCAAATATAGTTTGGGATTTTTTATTCTCAAACAAAGGGATGTGACACACATGTCCAACAATCTCCCCCTTTTGATAATAACAAATCCTCTTAGCAAGAAATCAACAATAGTGTTTATAGTATATGATAAGCAAGATGATAGTGCAACTATAGTATATGATAAGCATGATGATATGCATACTCCCCCTATCTTAATGCTTCCCCTACATAAATGCAATTTATGTTTTACTCCCCCTAAATGATAGATTACATGAATTATTCTCCCCTTAATCTTCTATATTTCTCCTATATAAATTTCTTCAATTAATCTCCCCCTTTTGGTATTATCAAAAGAAGGTAGGGTAAGGGTAGAAAGGAGGCATTCTTTAGGCTAGTTATAAATCATGATCGAGCTTTTGTAATATATGAAATGATAAAGAGTTTAAGCATAGTATATATAAGAGATTTCAAATAAAAAGATAAGAGTTGTAAGCAAGCGGAAGATTATAAGAAACATCTTTTTGTAACCATGAAAAGCATAAGTAAAAATATGAGTTTTAGTTCAATATTGAAAGATGTTTTAACCTTTTTGAAATCTCAAAGTTTTTTCATAAAGATACCAAGCATGAAATGAACATATCAAAGAGAAATTATACTACAATGTTACTTAATTTTAAGTTCAAGAGATACCAAAACATTGTAAAGATCATGCTAGGTTATCTAGTGCATTTCTTATATAAAGAGTAGTATAGATAAAGCATTAGAATCCAATACTCATGAGAAGAAGTGTTATGAAAGATAATGATGTGCACATAAGTGTATTTTGGGCAATGTTACTAATTGATTTAAATCACAAAATATAAGACATATGTAGAGTAAAGAGCACAATAAAACACAAGTATATTACTTTCACACACTTTAATGCACACTGTTTTTATAAAAAGTGGTGTATTAATCAAGGGTTGCACAAGACACTTTACTATTCTTTCCAAGGTGCTCAACCTCACAATGCTTATGAAGACTTATCAGGAGATTCAAGTAATGCTTGGTGGAGTTATAGTTGTCTACATATATAATTTTTTGTTCACATTTGTGAGACAACATTCTCCGAATACACTTGTTTTGCAAACCCAATTTTTTAACTTAACCACTTTTCAAAATTTCATAAGTGCAATTCAAATGTAGTGTATGCAATAAACTTATGCAAGTTTTAATTCATTGTACAAATACAATACACAAGCAAGCATTTTAGATTTAAACACACATGTTGATTACCAAAATAAGTGAGTGAAATGTATCATTATCAATCATAAAATATTTACTCATACTTAGAGACATGCTAAGCTTGGATCTACACATATTTTTAATACAATTGATGCACTTTAAATAGATATATCAAAGCATGATAAACAAAACAATGTTCATAGTAATTTGAAGGAATAAATGTTGACATTGTAAATAATTCTAAATAATAGAATTCATTCATGCTTGATATTAGCAATAAAGATCATACAGTTTTTTTTGTAGTTTTATCATTTTTTAAAGAGATAAAAACAGAAAAAAACACAAAAACATATTTTTGTATTTTTGAACTTTTGTAGTTGATTTTTCATAATATGGATAAAAACAAAATAACAAAGGTCAGAAACACAAAAACTAAGTAGTACATATGAACTAAAATATTTTTATAGATTTTTAGAAATTTTAAAAATCAGAAAAATCAAACACCCACGCTAGCGCCGGCGCTAGTGCTAGCGTGACAAACAGTACTTGATTTTTTGAGAATTTTAAAAATCTAATTTTTGATATTTATTAAGAGTCCTTAGAGTAGTCTTATGCAAAAAATTTGTAATTTTTGGAGATGTCTTGATTGCTCAAATTTGCATAAAACTATAGCTTTTTCAAATACATGTGTTTTACAAAAATATTTAAGCTCAAAAAGATAAATTATGCAAATACAAGAGGACGTTTTTTTATTAAACAACCCAAAATATACATGATTTAAGTGATAAGTAAATAAAATGATAATGCGAAGAGTAATATAAGTATGTCCTAAGATTAAAGACTACCTCGACTAAATGTCTACACACTAGCCCCGTACTAAGTGACAGATGGGCATGAGGAGTTGCACACATGCCGTAGGTTGGGGTGTTAATCCCATATGCACACACTAGAGAACGCTCAACCTAGCACTCTTTCCTCCCAGTGCCTCGTAAGGCCTCACTGGAACCCTCCCCGGTTAAGGACAAGACATGACTTAGAGGTTAGGTTTCTAATGCATACAACCCTACGCCCCCGTTATTGTAAGATATGAAGTCATAGGTGAATAATCCTTGGACAACCTATACTTTTAAACTATGGGTTGATTTATAAACTATGGTTTTTGTTTTAAGGTGAAGAACAATGCATAGTCGCATAGTTTCTTTATTTTATGAGATGACGATATGAGATAACTAGCACAATTACTAATATTCAATAAGTGATAATGTTAGTATGATGAGTTTTGGGTTTAATGTCACATCATAAAATTAACATCAATATTGCATGTATTCCAAAATAGAGTTTCAAATTATAGATCTAGAATAGAGTGATGATTTAGTTTGATTTATTCTTATTATTACAAAGTTGATTCTAGAGTCTACATATATGTGAGATACATGCAATCAATAACAAAGCATATCAATACACCAAATAATGGAAAGAAATACATAATTCATATTTTTATAATAAGATTCATAATTTCTAGGTGATAGATATCATTGATTTGAGATATTTCTTGATAGAACATGAATTATGAATTATGATTATAGAGAATTTTGCATAGAATATATGTTAGATCATCAAGATGTATGTAAATTCTAATTCTTCTAGACTTATGACAATATGATTTGGTGATTTTCTTTTGAATGAGCATGTTTGATTTGTAAGCCTAGAAAAATGATGATCATTCAATCATACCAAAGACAAAGATCACATATATAACGTTTTGAAATTTATAATAAAATTGCATTGGATAATTAAATTTATTGATCTTTGGTTTTGCATGATAATATATGATTCATGAAACAATATTCATAAACATTCTAATGATTAATCCATAAACTATGTGTTTGTTGGAATTTTAGTATTCTATATAATTTCAAATCACGTAGTTATCATGTTATTTTAATAAAATTGTAAATGTTATACCTAGCATATAAATTTAAGCATAAACTAAGAAGTAATGCTAGAATGATGAGTTTGAGTGCAATGTTATTATATATGATTTAATGTAGATCGTGTTGCGTGTAATATGAGAAGATTTCAAATTAGTTTTCTTTAGATCTAGAATGAAATGATTATTCTATTTGATTTCATCTTCTTGATATCAAGTTAATTCTTAGATCTAAATATAATGAGATACATGAAAATAATAGAGATACATATCACACACAAAATAAGATATGAAACTATAATATCAATAGCCATCACATATTTCATAATTCCTAATGTTGATAGTATTAGATGATTTACGATAATTCTTGTTAGATTATGAATTATGATATATGATTATAGTGAATTTTAGCATATAATATTAATAGATCATGGTGGTGATTATATAGTTCATATTCATCCCTTTTAATATGTAGTGACTGCTTGTAAAGTGAATATTATACTACATATATATAAAGGACAAAAAATGTTTTGGCTATTTTGAATTGTTTTGTAAATTTTTCTTTTTGATCTTAATACAAGATATCTGAAAGAAGAGGATAACGATACTTAAAATAATTTTTAAAAAAAATAATAATTAGAGAAATCGGAATTTTTTATAAAAATAAGCTACCGTCGGCATTAGTGAAAACGCCTGGCGTTAGCAACTCATGGTTTTTATTTACAATTTTGAGTTGCAATTTTTGATTTAAAAACATGGTATCTTTTATATCATTTGATTCCGATATTTCTTGATTATAATTATTCAAAATAAGGGCTATCATATGCAACAAAGAAATTAGACAAGAATCAAAAACGTTGCGCATTTTAATTTTTAGCTTAAGCCCTTTAATAAACCATTTAAATCCATTTTTAAAAATAATTTCATTAGTCTTGAAAATAATTTCTATATTCAAATTATAATGTTAATTTAAGACATAGATGGGTAAATGATTTAAAAAGATATATATATATATATAAGCAATTTTAAAAGATGAAAGGTAGGTCACTTTTAAGATCATGTGACTTTATGTTCAATTTTAATTCAATTTGATTTGATAAACATTTGGCTTAAGATGAGTAAGTCATATCTTATGAAAAATAAAATGACCATAAACATTTTGGATAAAAAAATACAAAACAAACAAAAGAAAAAAAAATAAAGCACATCATGAAGTAGAGTATTGATATTTCATTTTTAATTGTTTCTACTTCATGCAAATGATAGGATACTAATGAATAAGAGATTTAGGTATCCAAAGGGGACCAAGTGGGATGGTTCCTTTGGGTACCCAAATACATCGTGGTGGCTTTTTAGGAGACAAGGATAAATGGGCCCTTTCAATTAAAGTTGATGTGTCATTTTTCTTTAAGGGTCTCCATTCATACCTTGGTTGTTTATCTTTTAAATTCATATTATGATTATGTGACATCTTTATATGATTATATTTGTTTGAAAAATAATTCATTTGTGATTTATGTTTAATCAAATTATTTTTCAAAATAGATTCGTGTTGATAATCATAATGAATTTTATTATATGGATTCTTTGAAAGTTTATAAGAGTGATTGTCTTGCTTTAGAAGTGATTGTTGAAAGAGTGGGTTACAATATGTTTTAAAAGATTGATTATTATTTTGATGATTTTCATTTCCACTCTTTCTTATAGACATACTCTTATAATATGAAGGATAATATTTTGTACTCCTATTTTCATGTAAATGAGTTTTTAAATTTGAGTCATGATTGAAAATATATTGAGACTTATAATAGTGACTCTTAAGAATTTTGTGAGGGTCATAATTCTTTTTGAAACTAAACTCTTTTTGAGTTGATGTATGAAAATGGTCCCTTTTAGAAATGATTTTGTAAGATAATTTATCCTTGTTATTCAAAATCTTATGATGAAAGTCATTACTTGACATTTGAAATTTTTCAACAAAAGATTTTAATTGTCTTAACTTACAAGTTAAAGTATCATTTTCAATTATCAATTTTTCATTATGCTTTTTAGAAACTAAGAGCCCTTTTTTAATTTCCTTGAATTTTTCTTTTAATATATTGCAATTCAAACAAGGAGTAGGAATTTTAACTAAAGAGCAAGAGAGAGTATTTAACACATCAATATTTGATTCTACATTATCGTTTGCTTTTAAAGATTTATTTTCTAAACATAATTTGGAATTAGCAATTTTTAACTTAAAATTTTACGTTTAGCAATTTTAAGCATACGAGAAGTAGAAATAGAATTTGTTACAAAAAGAGAAGTTTTTGATTTTCTTACATTGCTATGGGATGAGGCAAGATTTGAACCAAGGGTTCCTTTGACATCTTCATCGCATTCCTCTTCCATGGTTGAATTTCCGTCTTCTCTTTTGCTTGATGAGTTGCCAACAAATGAGTCCAACATTGTGACGTTGTATTCTTCTTCCTCCAAGCATGAGTCATCATCGATTTCTTCTCTTGGATCCATAAGGAATTCCTCTTGTTCATCATCTGTGGAAGGAAGACTATAAGAATTCTCAAGAAATTTCCAAACTTCATAAGCAGTAGGAAATGTATAAATAAGTTTGAAAATGTTTTGATCTAATGCACAATATAGACTATTCATTGATTTGGCATTTAAAACATTTCATTTTTATTAAGAATACTTTGGGGCATTTTAATTGTAATATTCCATACTTCAATATCCAAAGATTTAAGAAATTTTTCCATAAGAAATTTCCACCCATTATAATTTTTGCCTTCAAATAAAGGTGGTGCCAAAGATTTTTCATTTATAAGAAAATTTCCCCCACTAGTAGAGGCGAGATCATGAGACGCCATTATTCCTGGTTTTTAAACCGATTTGGAATAACCTGGCTCTGATACCACTTGTTGGATCGATTGGCGCCCTTAGAGGGGGGGGGGTGAATAAGGGAATAAAATTCTTCTTTATAATTTTAGACAATTTACTAAATTGTTTTATAATATGGAAAGGGGAAAATAACAATTTAGCTAATATGTGAGAATATCATAATAACCAAGTTTAGAAACAAGTACTAAATTGTTTTATGATGAAAGAGATTGAACTAAACAATTTAGACAAAGTAATTAGAATTGAAAACTTTGTAACCAATATTTAGAGACTATGCCAAATGATAGAAATCAAGTAAACACAAATAGAGACATGATTATATTTATATAAAAAAGGTGTTTACATGAATTTGATTTCAATATCGCTAGAAATCGGAGGCGTACAAAAGTAAATTTCTTTTCCTTTTCTATACCGACTTGTATCCCCACAAACCGGTTGGCTTTAGCTTATCCTTCCCCGGATAAGGCCTCAAGCCGCTCTAGCCAATCCTTCCCCTGATATGGACTCGAGCCCCCTAGATCTAATCACCTAGAACTAGTCGCCAACACAAGGCGAATTCCTCCCTAAGTCCTACCCAGACGTAGTCACTAACACAAGGCGAATTCCTCCCTAAGTCCTACCCAGACCTAGTCGCCAACACAAGGCGAATTCTCTAAATGGTTACAAAAAGTATGGAATAAAAATAATGATAACAATTATAAAAACTCCCTATATGAGATCTTTTGAAGTCGGAGATGAAGGATCGCTGTAGTATGAGCGAGGTCGAAGCGATCGTCCTTCGGATGTAGCATGACGTAGTCCTCCTCCAGAAATCTCCTTAAGCTTTTAGTGGGAGATCCATCTTCGGCAGCATAACAGCAATAGAATTGTGGCACTTGCAATCTCTCTCTGGGATGGATCAGCCAACACGAGAAAGAGCCCATCAATTTATAGAACTTGAAGATAGCGTCTGCGGTAGCTCCTAGCGCCTGCGGTAGCGTTCGTGTGGAGCGGTTGCGAAACCGTCGGCGGCGTGGCGCTGTGCACGAACTTGAGATAGCGCCAGGCGGTAGCGCTAGCGTTGGCGGTAGCGTTCGTGTGGAGCGGTTACAAAATCGTCGGCTGCGTGACAGAACAAAATTTCGTCGAACGGCCTCAAATTCGTCGAACGGAGCAATTTCGTCGAACGGAATCACTTTCGTCGAACGGAGCTTCAAATTTGTCGAACGACCTCAAATTCGTCGAACGCAATATTGTTGTGCAGGAGCTCAGTTCGTCGAACTCCAATTCGTCGAGCGGCCTTCACAATTCGTCGAACGTAATATTCGTCGAACGTAATATTCGTCGAACGGAATTTTCGTCGAACGGAACTCCAAGTTCGTCGAACGCAGATTCCTTCAGATTTCGTCGAGCGCCTTCAGAGTTCGTCGAACGCAGGTTCCTTCAGATTTCGTCGAGCGCCTTCAGAGTTCGTCGAACGCAGGTAGATAACGCTGGGCGTTAACTACTAACGCGAGCATTAGCAATCTTTCCAGAGAATCATCTCCAATCTGTTTTATACCTATGGATTATTGCACCTATAGTTCCTGCATACTCTAAACACACAAAATACAAGATCAAATACAATTTGGGATTTGTTATTCTCAAACAAAGGGATGTGACACACATGTCCAACAATTGTTTCTTGAGATTTATGAGTTTGTTCATTAGGGACTGTCTGAGGAAGCTCTTCAATAATGTCTTGATTCAGATTTATTACTGGAGCAATATCAGAAATAAAATCATGAGTATTGTAAGTAACAAATGTAGGAAGAGAAATAAATACATATTCAATGATAGTCTCTAACCATATCTTCCCCTTCAAACTCAACATCTTTGAAGAACCGAGCATTACCAGTCTCGAAGATAATCCTAGCAGTATGATCATAAAATTTATATCTCTTAGACTTTTCAGAATACCCAACAAAATAACAGCTCACTGTTCTTGATAACTCCAAACCTGAAGATGCTTTAGGCTAGGCTTTCGACTAGTCCAAAGCTCATAAGGGATTTTTGGTACTACTTTCGTTAGGACTCTATTGAAAATATAAGTTGTAGTCTTTAGTGCTTCATCATAGAGGGATTTAGGTAAAGAAGAACGAACAATCATATTTCTCACCATATTCTTAAGCATCCTATTTCGCCTCTCAACAATACTATTCATGGTAGGGGTACCGGGCATGGTGTACTGAGGGACAACACCGAACTCATCTAGGAATTTGGCAAAAGGGCCAGAATGGTATTATCCATCTATCATATCTATTGTAGTATTCTCCACCACAGTCAGATTTGATGGCTTTAATCCATTTGCTGAGTTGGTTTTCCACCCCAGCTTTATAAGATTTAAATACATCAAGTTACTGTGACTTCTCATGAATGAGATAGATGCATCCACAACAAGAGTAATGGTCTATGAACGCGATATAATATTTTTGACCCTTCCAAAAGGCGGTAGGGAAATGTTCACAAATATCAGTATGTACAGTTCTAAGACTTTCGTAGTTCTACTGACACATAATTTTCATATGTTCATTTGTTCACCTTTTATATAGTTTATGTAAACCTTAAAGTCTATAAAATCAAGGGAATCAAGAATTCTGTTAGACACAAGTCTCTCAATTCTCCATTTTGAGATATGACCTAAGGGCTTACGCCATAAAGAGGCGGAATTATTTTAAGTTAATTTGTTTTTTGTACCTCTTGAATTAACATGTAAGGTTTCATTATATGAAGAAATTGTATTAAGCAAATATAATTATAATTATTAGATAAATAACTTGTGCCAGTAAGAATTGAATTCAAAAGAAGACTAAATTTATTATTTCCAAAAGAACAATGATAACCAAATTTGTCCAATATAGAAATAGATATCAAATTTCGTCTAAAAGACAGTACAAATGGAAGTCTCAAGCAAATCTAGATAACGATCAATGTCTAATAATAATAATAATCGAAAAGTGCATATAGCCTCAACTTCAACTGATTTGTCATCGATCACACAGATGTATCTTTCACCATGACTTGGATTTCGGCAGCTCAGATAACCCCACATAGGCACACTTATGTGAGTAGTATCACCAAAATCTATCCACCAAGTGTGTTTAAGTATAAATTTTAAATTAATTTCATAACAAACTAAAGTGAGAAGTGTACCCTTCTTAGCATGTCAGACGTGGTATTTGACACAACCTTTCTTCACGTGTCCACCACCCCGACAAAAAAAAACAGTTGGAACCATTATCTTGTTCCTTTTGTGGCTTCCTTTATGGAGGTCCACTTGCAACTTGCTTTCCTTTCTTCCTTTTCTAGCCTTTGTTAGAGGGACCCACTTCCATATGAGCATTCTCAGTCATATCTTGCTTCAATCCGTCCTCTTCTTGCAAATAATATGAAATGAGCTCATTAAGAGATCATTTCTCCTTTTGGCAGTTATAACTGGCCTTAATTTGACTGAATTGTGCATGAAGAGAAATCAAAACTAAATGCACGAGCAAGTCTTATTATAGGTCTAATTTTAGTGCTTTTAGTTTCGAAGCAAGTAAGGATAATTTCATAATGTACTCATGAACATTCATTTTGCCCCTATACTTCATGGAAACAAGCTTCACAAGAAGCGTGCTTGTCTCTCCGCCTTATCGTTTTGTGCAAAATGTTTTTCAAGGGTATCAAGGAATTCTAAGGCAGGGGTACCCTCATTAGTGCCCCTGAAGACTTCTGTAACGCCCCACATCATGATCATTAGACACATGCGATCCAAATATTCCCACATTTCATAATTCTGTTTCACCTCATCAGAACTATCATCTGAAGGAAATGTGGGAGGTTCAGTCCTAAGCGCAAAGTCTAAGTCTGTACAACCGAGGACGATCATGATGCTTTCTTTCCAGTCTTTAAAATTAGTTCCATTAAGCATTGAAATTAAGTTAATGTTGACAGAAATTGTAGTAACGAAATTATGAGCTCGAAAAAAATTGCAGAAATTAATTTGCATGCTCACAGAAATAAATTACACATCACAATTCGTTATTTAGTTCATTAAATAATGATGAGGCTCATCACAAGATACCTAACAGAACACCGACATTTAGTCTTTGGACATAAATATTGATTCCAAATAGTCCTCTTTGTGTAGTAATCAAATACTGACGATAGGTCCCGTCAAACATTAGACCTTTCTTTGGACTGACATACTGCTCACATGAAGAATGAAATGATCGTCACATATTTATTACCACATGTGTGCGCGAAATTTGGTCAAATATTAATCTTTTTTTTTGTGCTGATCAATATTTGCATAAATACGTACCCACTGCAATCATAATAATGCAGCACCATTTAATAAATTTATTTAAAGTTCAAATTTAATTAATCGACACAGAACTAGTACACGATTACAAAATTGACACTGCGATTAGATTTTAAATTTGAGCAGTCCAGAGTAAGCACGAGCATAAATGTGCGCGAATGTAATTTTAAATAATTTAGAGCCTCATTAATTTAATAAAAATAATATTTTTCAATTTCCTAATAAAATATTATTTTATCTAAATATTAAAATTAATTTGCTTGTTAAAATTGAGGTATTACATCGAGCATAATTTACTAATAATCGAATATTAATTGCTGAATAATAATACAATTATTATTTCATGACAAATTTTACGTCGATCTATTCGCCAAATTATGCTCGAAATGATGGAGTTCAAGTCAGATTAAAGAATTAATTGGGTTACAATATGTAGATCCTTATAGTTTTTATAATTGTAATTTATGCAAAAATCATGAATTAAATTGAGCATAAGAAGCAAGAAATATTTATGTTAATTTAATATTTTTATACATGTCAAAAATAAATTGCCCATACGGAGCAAGAGAATAAAAGAAAACATCCAAAGGTAGCCAAAACGTCCTCAAAAGGCCGTCCAAATTTAATTTAAATTGACACAAATTTTAATTTCCAAAATTGTCCAGAATAAAAGATAATTAAGACATGAAATAATTCAAAATAACACATGGGCTGCAGAGAATTCTCAAAATTTGTTGCCAAAATAGTTACAAATATGTTGCCAATTTTGGCAACAAAATTTGAGTGAATTTAAACATAAATTTTATTATTAAGTTAATATATGCCCAAATAGGAATTGCTCCAAATCCAATATTTGTTTGCTTTAATAACACTTAAGTAATGCCTAATTTAGACTTCCTAATTTGCCATAATTCAAGTCAATTTGAGCAACACCCAAAAAATTACAAAAATTGCATAAATAATAAACAATAAAAAAGCGAAAAGCTCCCCAAATAAGGGTAAATAGACTGAATCCATAAAGGGCCCAAAATTTGGTTTTAATTTTGGTAACCAATAAAATGGCAGGCAAAAAGCCAAAAAAAAAAACCGAAATTGCCCTAAATTGGGCTAAACCCACGTACTGCCTGCACACTGCCCCGCCGGGCAGGCGCAGGCCTCATAACGCTGCCCCGAGACTAATGAGGTGCAGGACGCGGTGGAGCCTAAGCGTGCGCAGCCCCAAGGTCGCCGCCCGGTGTTGCACCCGGAGTAGGATTGTCGACGACCTATGCCCTCGAATCTACACTGGATCCGCGGACAACCGCGGGATCCGACCATCCTAGCGACAGTTATTGTAGTCGCACCATGGTGCTCAAGTGCATGGCCAAATCTGCCACTACTAGGCGCCGCAAGGCCAGGGGTCGTTGGTGGTGACTCCTTCCTGTGACCAGTGGTGGAACTAGAATTTCCGCTCAACCCGGGCACAATAATTATAGAATTTTCCAATTACTTAAAATACTGATTATATCATAATTTCAGTATTAACATAGACTAAAATTCAGAATTCAACCAAAAAAAGACTCATAAGCTGGAACAATGAAAGACACCGCAAAAGCAGATCAAGAAACTACAACATGGAGCTGGAACCAATAGAGGAACATGATAAATGCAAGGTTATAGATTACAGATTAATGAACAAAAGTACCATTAAAAACTAATGAAATGTTTAATGTTCTACGAAGGATTCTAAATCTAAAAAAATAGATATGCATAGAATACATTAAAGTTAAACATTTCTTATTTGTACCTACCTATATAGTGATAGTCATTAACAAGGCAGGAAGCTGAATCAACGACTGATTCCTCTTGTCTGGGAGAAACTAGATGAACCCTAAAAAAGAAATAAAAGAAATAAAAAGTAGAAGAAGGGGAGCCATCACAAAACATAAGAATTTTTTTTAAAAATTTAACAAACAAGAAATGAGGAAGAATTAGGATGAGCAAACAAATAAAAGAAAAAAAAGACTCAAATAATTAAGAAAAAAAATTGCAGAAAATGAAGGAGGCAGAAAAAAGAGAAAATAAATCTGGAATACACAGACTTTAGAAAATAAAAACAGACGTGGAAGAAGAGGAAGAAGACAAGAATCAGAGGGAAAATGTAAGGAAGGGGAAGGACACGATTTTCTAAGTGCCAAGCCACATAGCTAGCATCAGCTTTAACTTTGTTTAGATTTGATTTTTAGCCTGACAGTGGGACAGGGCTAGTAGCTAGGCTATGCAGTAATTTTTTTCTGAATTCTGACCCGGGCACCTGCCCGGGTGTGCCTTCACCTAGTTCCGCCGGTGCCTGTGATCGCCGACCACTACCAAGAGGGGCTGAAAAAGATAGCCCCGCCGATAAACTACCACAACGACACCAATGCCTGAGAGTAATCGTTCGGTTGTCCCCAAATCAGGGGCGAGGTCGAGCGATTACGCAAAAAAAAGCGGGAAGAAAACAAAGCTCGCTGGAAAATATGAAAATCGCCGAAAAATCTCTGTGAATCGACATAGAGTGGCTCTAATACCAATTGTTGGGCAGAATCCGTGAATTCATGACGGAGACAGATCTACTTTAGTCAAAACATCGAGACGAATACATGAGCGGAAGCATGCCTGAATCGATGTTGATGGATTGTCGCTGTCATAGATCTTCTAAGTCTACAAGGTCCTGATGAAGAAGTCCCCTCCTCTTCCTTCTTAGGCCCTCTCTAGTGATGAGTTGCTAGAACTGAATGAGGCTCCGTTTGGCGCGGCATTTTAAGAGTGGGGGACCGCCACTTTTTAAAAAGCCGCGCCAAACTTTTTTTGGGATGCATCGCGGTGGCTGATGCCACCGTGAAAAACAACAGCCCGCTGTTATTTTTGAGTGGCGAATATTTTCCGTGACTTATAAAAAGCAGCAGCGCTGCCTTTTACGTTATATATATTATATATTACGTTATATATGTTATTTATTACGTTATATATTATATATTATATATTACGTTATATATATTACTTTATAATATATTATATTATATTAGGTATATATAATATATAATATAATATTAAAATAATTTATATTAATATAAGTTAAATATAATATAAAAAAATTATATTAATATAAGTTATATATATTTTGCAAATGCTGTTCTTCCACCACTGCAAACGTTGTTCTTCCAAACAGTTTCACAGATTCTGCCACCACTCTGCAAAACAGCTGATTATTCCCCACTGTTTTCCACCACTGCTTCTTCAGTCACCCCCACCGCGCCAAACAGAGCCTGAGAGTGAAGTTTATGCCTTGTGACCCGAAGATCATAACCTATTTATAGCAAAACCCTAATGCGACTGATTTACATTTAAACTTATCATATAAACGTAAACGACGCCCGATATCCACACATAATTTGAACTGTTCATACAATATTTCCGTAATAGACCCGATTAATTAGATTAATTAAATTGGGTCGATGTTAATGATAACCCAATAACATGCATAATTAACAAATTTGTACCACATGATTAATTATTTCTAACAGATGTTCGAGACACATTTTTCCATCCAGCGTGTGAAAGGTCCTGAGACCCACTGCAAAAAGAGAGCCTATAATATGCGGACAATAAGTAAACTGGGTGGATGCACCCAATTTTTTCGTGCATACCTAAATTGTTTTCCAGATTTTTATAGTATTTCTATCCTAGACCTAGGCTTCGTTTATTAAGATCCGGTTCATGCGGTCGTGACGGTTTGACCGGTGAAAATAAGTCCTCCCAAACAAAGCCCTAGCCTCCTCCAGTTGAGTAGACAACATCCGTCCCGGTTCGGGTTGAAACCGGGTCAACCGGCTATAGATAATAAACCGATCTTCTCCCATCGAGTATCGAAGTTATCGACCCCGACAAAATCCTTCAGCTCTGGTTCCCAATCTCCACCCCCTACCTCCCCTCTCTGAAACGGCATGGATTAGATTTCCTCTCCACGTCAACTCCGGCACGGTGATTTTTCCAGGCGATCATCAATCCCATCCCTCTCAGTGCCACTCCCCTCCCGGGTCGAATCCATAGAAATATTGGGAGCTAACAGTACACCTGGACACGCTCGAAAAGGTTTTCTTACTTCCCTAGTAGCTTTTCTTTTCGCTCATTATATTTTGTTTGACTATCCAACCCTGCGGATTTATAAATCGTGAAAAATGGAACTTGTAGGCGCAATGCACTAATTGTCATAGTTTTTGGCTGCAAGTGATGCTTCAAACTCATAGGGTTATAGATTCTAGGTATAGATTTTGATGTCAGATGAAACCAATTATTTTTGTTTGCATCGCATGTGTAATATAGCATCTAATGCTTTCTTTTGATTGCCATGATTTTGAGTAATTTGAAGGAACTGGTAAATTGGTGAAAGTAGTACTTTTCATTTGAAATGTATGATTAAACTGTAAGCCAATATTTTCTGTGAAAAATATTAGAAAATGTCTGAATTAAGTTCTGCGGCAACTAGTATTTCAAGGGCATGAGATTTGAATTGTTTGGGAATGTACAATATAAGGTTGGGATATACCTGTAGGAGGCGATGCAAAATGAGTGTAAAAGAGCTTGAAAAGAAAAGTGGCAGGCTGAAGCTGATGTGATATTTTTCTAAGGGATTAAAATTAACTAGAATAATGCAAAATACGACAATAATTACTATAGACTATAAGGTTTATGCAATAATGTATGGCTACATGCACTCTATCTGATTATGCTTCTACGATTACATCAAGATATGTACAATTAAGTAAGGGTAAGCACGGTTAACACTCTCCTCTAAGAGATAAGACTAAAACTAAATAATATGCAATCAAAACAAATAATGAGCTTTTGTTTCAAGAGATAAAATACTGCAGAAATTGATGTTAAACAACCCCAAAAGTGATGAAAAGGAGTAAAATTGTAAGCTTTGTTCATATACAAAATTGGCGCAGGTTACATAATTTTGAAAATGGTAGCTAATAGGGAGAACCACATAATGGTATCAAATAGTGAATCTAAGTTTGTACAACCCGTGTTCGCCGAAGGGTAAGATGGAGAATCAGGTATCAACAAAGCAAGCAGAGGCGAGGCGAGCCATGGTTCGCCTCCACGCACAGGTGAAGGCAAGGCCTCTGCGAGGCGAGCCAGGCCCGTCTCCTTGCTAGGAGCGCAGCGTGAAGGCGAAGCAGGAGGGGGCTCAGCGCTTCTGGGGTGCATTTAGCAATGGTGAGGAGAGCAAGGGCTCGCCGCCTCGCGCGAGCGAGCTAGACTGGCGTGTATGGCGCCAGGGGGCTGGCGAGCGGTGCCCTCACGGGCCGCTCGCAGAGAGGGATCTCGCGGACCTTGCTCGCGGAGAGACTGACGAGTGACACCTTCATGGGCCACTTGCTCAGTAAGGGTCGGGAGAAATTTACCCAAATGCCCTTGGTGGGCTGCCAATAGCTTTTCAGAACAACGGGGTTTGGCTGTTAGTAGACCAGTTTGGGGTGCGGTTTGTAAAACCAAATTGCAGAATTACGCTATTAGCAGACCAAGAGAGAAAAACTATATATAGGCCCCAAGCGCACCTTTGGAGAGGGACTACTTTTGACTTCTTCCTCCTTAGGACATTCTTGGTCAGCTCCTCAGGCTCTCCAAGGTGCCCGACTTTAGTTTCGGCTTGGGAGGGGAAGCGCTCTAAAAGATCTTCCGGGTGTGTGGTGGGACCTCCACGCTGTCGCCTAGGGTCTGTGTTAGTGCTGAATCTTCGGTCAGATTCCTCCGTGGGATCAGTAAGTGCGAGCTGCACCTATCTTGGGGTCCGAACTCCTCGTTGGGCCGAATCTCGGTTCCAACATTTTTGTTGCGGTGAGCATGGACAGCTGGTACAAGAAATTCTCAAGGAGGCGACATGGATGGAGAGGATGTGCGAGGCGACTGATTTGGCGGTTCGCCACCATCTGGTTCGCCAATCGCGGTAGGGATGCTGGCAGATCTCCGAAGGGAGGTCCTCGAGACGATCAACCTCGCCTTCGCCGCGGAGCGAAGCGAGTTCGCAACCCCAACACCTCAGGTCGTCCCGCCGCCGGGGGTCGGGGAGAATGCCCCGAGGCAGAGGGTGGGTAAGGAGGTGGCTGGCGAGGCGCCAGGGTGAGGCGCCAGGGCGAGACCTCGTCGGGCGAGAGCTTTTTCCAAGCCCAACGAGCGCCAACCCGGCGAGTGCTATTCCGACAAGTGCTCGTCCGGTGAGCTTAGGCACGGTCAGAGAGCTCGTGGGGCGAGTCGAGCAGGCGAGGGCGGCGAGCGGGGGAAGCCCGTTCTGCGAGCTGGTGCTCTCGGCACCACTCCCGGAGGGGTTCAGGGAGCCGGATATGATGTACTACACCGGCAAGGATACCCCGTCCAGCACCTGCAGTGGTTTGAGGATATGATCTCCCTCAGGCCCATGTCGGACGCCTTCAATTGCCGACTCTTCGAAACAAGCTTGAAGGAGAAGGCAAGGGACTGGTTTCACCAGCTCCCGAGAGGGTCGATCTATGCGTTCGAAGATCTGCGCCGTAGCTTTTTTGCTTCGCTTCTCGACCTCGAAGAAGAGGAAGAAGGATGCCGAGACGCTCTTCAAGATTAGGCAGGGACCAGGGGAGTCGTTGACCCACCATGTGGACCATTTCCAGGAAGAGGTCCTCCTCATCCAGGAGGTACCAGGATTCACCCTGCAGCTTGCCTTCACGGTGGGGCTGCGGGAGGGGCTCTTCAAGATGAGTCTGAAGTGGAAACCCCCCTTGTCCTTCGAGGAGTTGATGGAAAGGGCGGCGGAGGAAATCGAGAGCGAGGCGACCAACTGGAGTTCACAAAAAGGCTGGCGAAGCTAAGTGAGCCGGAGGCCAGACAGCAGGAGGTTCGGAGAAGAGAAGAGCCGAGGGCCCCAGAGTTGGGGTGGAGATAGGAAGGAGGTGGCAACTTCCATGGGGGTCAAGGGAGACCTCATCAGTTAGGATGGTGGCAGGGTCCGAGGCCGCTGCCTCACTCGCCTCAGCAAGCTATGACGATTGGGCGAGGAAGAGGAGGAGCGGGAGCAGGAGCAGGAGTGCGGAGGAGCGGGAGCAGGAGCAGGAGTGAGGAGGAGGAACAGGGTCGCGGAGGCCGAAAGAAGGGGGTGGCCTTGCCCTATTGTGACTTCCACCAGGAGGAGGGTCACGCGACGACCATCTTCCCAGAGCTCCTGGAGATGAGGGGGGGGGGGGGGGGGGTGGGGGGAGAGTTCCGGCGTAGCAGCAACAACGGCCGGTGTGGATCGAGGAAGTTCTACCCAGAGAGGGAGAGTAGGAAAGGTGTGAGGATCGAGCTGGCGTGGGGAGCCGAGGAGGGATCGGGGTGATCCACAGGGGAGTGAGGATTGAGGCAACCCAGAAGGCGAGCCTCCATGCCATGTATCATCGGAGCGTGGCTGTGACGTCTCAAAGCCCCACCCCCAGAGGAAAAGATTATCATCTCTCAGAAGGACATGCCGGGTCATGAGGACCTGTTCTGCGATGTGCTGGTTATCCAGACGGCCATCGAGAACTTCAACGTTGCCCGGATCCTCGTGGACAACGGTAGCTCGGTCAATGTCATTTTCAAGAAGGCATTTGGCGAGATGAAGGTGGAGGCATGAAGGGTGCTAGGCTCGGACGGACCCTTGTTTAGGTTCTCAGGAGAGAAGGAGGAGGTGGAGGGAGGAGTAGGACTCCACGTGACCTTGGGGGGACAGTCCCGTAACTGTCGGTTCGTCATCGTGGACGCTCCGAGCAGCTACAACGCCATCTTCGGGCGGCCCCTCATCAGTGCATTTCGGTGTGTCCCTCCTCTTTCCACCAGTGCCTCAAGTTCAGTGTAGGTGGAGTCCAGGTCCGGGTGAGGGGAGACCCCATGGTAGCGAGGCAATTCTACGTTACAGCGGTCAACTCTATCACTTGGCAAGCCGGGGCGGAGGAAATGGACCAGGAGATGGAAGGGCAGGAGATGGAGGACGGAGTCGTCAAAGGACTCGAGGAGGAGGAGAAGTGGAGAGTGGATGAAGAGGGGGATGCCCAGGAGGAAGGGGCGGGAGAGCTGCTAGAGGTTCGAGAGGAGATGGGGGAAGAAGTGGTCGAAGCACTTGTCTGCGGAGAAGGGAAGGAAGGAGGTCGGGGGGAGCAATCCAGGCTGGAGGCCGTAGAAGATATCGTGGAGCTGGGGTCGTCTCCCGCGGGGGGCGATCGAGAAGGTAGAAATCAGTGGGGAGCTCAGCCCCGAGGACCAGAGGAAGATCCTGGAATGCGTCCAAGAGAACGTGGACGTCATCGCTTTGAGCGCTGCGGAAATGCCTGGGGTCGACGCGGACGTGGCTTGTCACCGTCTCAACCTCGACCCCGACACTCGCCGCATCCAGCAGAAGAAGAGGTCCATCGCGGACAAGCTGGCAGAGCCCATCAGGGAGGAGGTGAGAAGCTCCTCCAAGCAGGTTTTGTATCTGAGATCCAGTACCCGGGCTGGGTCAATGTGGTAATGGTAAAAAAGGGGGATGGGCGATGGAGGATGTGTGTAGACTTTTCTTTATTGAATAAATAATGTCCTAATGATTGCTACCCCTTGCCTCAAATCGACGCGCTGGTTGACCCAACCGTCGGTTTTTCTCTAATGAGCTTCTTAGATGCATTTTCAGGTTACCATCAGATTCGCATACCCCCCCCCCCCCCCCCCCCCCCCCCCCCCCCCCCCCCCCCGACGTTAAGGACGTCTCGTTCGTCACAGGAGATGGATGTTACTGCTACAAGATGATGCCCTTTGGGCTGAAGAATGCATGAGCAACATATCAACGAATGATGGACAGGGTCTTTCGCGAACCGAAGGGGAGGAATCTGGAAGTATATGTGGATGATCTCATGATCAAGAGCCGAGATCTCGAGTCCCACCTTCGGGACCTCAAAGAGACCTTCGGAACCTTGAGGAAATTCAAAATAAGGCTTAACCCTCATAAGTGCATTTTCGGGGCCAGCAGAGGAAAGTTCTTGGGCCATCTGCTCACCCCCGCCGGGGTAGAGCCTAACCCTGACAAGGTAAAAGCGATCATGGAACTAGGGTCGCCAAGAAACGCAAAGGAGGTTCAGCGCCTCACAGGGAAGCTGGTCAGGCTAAGCAGGTTTCTCTCCAGGGCGGGGGAGAAGTGCTCGTCTTTCTTCAAAGTGCTCCGCGTGAACCGGAAATTCGAATGGACTCCTGAGTGCGATGAGGCATTCCAGGCCCTGAAGAAGCAACTAGCTCAGGCCCCGCTACTCCTGGGACCAAGGCAGGGGGAGGACCTGTCCTTATACCTCGGGGTGGGAGCTGAGGCGGTGAACTCCGTTCTGATTTGGGAAGAAGGGAAGAGGCAACTCCCTATCTATTACGTCAGTAGGGTACTGAGGAAGGTGGAGCTCAGATATCCCATCTTGGAGAAGCTGACTTTCGCCCTGGTGGTGTCGGCCCGGAAGCTCCGACCTTACTTCCAAGCACATTCCATTAAGGTAGAAACCGACCACCCCCTTCGCAACATCATGAAAGTGGTGGAGCACTCAGGGAGGTTGGCCAAGTGGTCGGTGGAGCTGAGCGAGTTTGACATTGCGTTCGTTCCTAGACTTTCTATAAAGGCCCAAGCAGTGGCGGATTTCTTGGCCGATTATGTAACCGAGGTAGAAGAGCTTGAGCCACCCCACTCAGTGACATGGAAGATGTTGGTGGATGGGGCGTCAGGGAAGCATTCCTTGGGGGGAGGGGTAATCTTAGTAAGCCCCCAGGGGACAAGGATTGAGCAAGCAATTAATATTCGCTTCCCGCTCACCAACAACCAGGCCGAGTATGAGGCTGTGATCACCGGGCTCCGTCTAGCCAGGGAGCTAGGGGTGCAGGATGTGGAGGTCTCGACGGACTCCATGGTGGTGGCATGCCAAGTTAAAGGGGAGTTCGAGACAAAGGAGCCAACTCTGCAACGATATCTGGAGAAGGTCAAAGAACTCATCGGGCAGTTCTGCACCTTCTCAGTCCACCATGTGCCGAGGGAGGAGAGCATCCCGGCAGACCTCCTAGCCAAGTTCGGTCCCGGGGCAGGGGTAACAGTGTCGGAGCTCTTCCGACCATCTATCGAAAAGGGCGAACTGATGAAGATAGATCGACAAGCGTCATGGATGGACCCCTTTATCGCCTTCCTGGCATCGGGACAGTTCCCAGAAGGAGATGTGGACAAGCGGCGGTTCAGGTACAAATCAGCATATTATTCTTTGAATGCAGGAGTTTTGTACCGGAAGACCCTCTTGGGGATCCTAGCCCGTTGTGTGTCGGAAGAGGAGGCACCAAGGATCCTAGAGGAGATCCACTCCGGAGAGTGTGACAGTCACACTGGGAGCAGGACCCTAGAAGGAAGGGTATTGAGGCAGGGCTACTTCTGGCCCATCCTCAGCAAAGATGCGACATAGTTCGCAAAGAAGTGCTCGAAGTGTCAGCTGTACGCCCCCTTTCAACTACTCCCAGCTCAGAGGCTTCGGACCATCACGGCCCCGCGGCCGTTCGCAATGTGGGGATTGGACTTGGTAGGTCAATTTCCTTAGGCCAGTTGTCAAAGGAAGTTCCTGTTGGTGATGATCGATTACTTTTCCAAGTGGTTGGAGGTGAAGACGCCGGCCAAAGTAACCTCCCAGGTAGTAATGAATTTCATATGGGGGGAGATAATTTGTCGACATGGCCTCCCACTAGCCATCATCACAGACAATGGGCCGCAGTTCGCTAGCAACGAGTTTGTCAACTTCTGCAGCCAGCTGGGCATAGACCTTCGTTTTGCGTCAGTCCACCACCCAAGAAGTAATGGGCAGGTGGAGGCAACAAACAAGATAATTGTGAACTTGCTGAAGAAGAAGGTCGAGAACCTAAGGGGCAACTGGGTTGAACAGCTACCCTTAGTTCTGTGGACCCTGAGAACAACGCCGAATACAGCCACAGGGGAGTCCCCTTTCAAGCTCTCCCACGGGTCCGAGATCGTGCTTCCCATAGAGTTCGAGGTAAAGTCACCCAGGGTGGTGACCGCATGGGAAGGAGACGGAGAATGACGAGTGGAAAATGAAGAGGAACAAAGACTATCTTTAGATTTGGTGGAAGAGCTCCGGGACTTGGCCACCATCCGACAGGAGGAGGTCAAGCGACGGATGGCCCGGTACTTCGACAAGCATATCCGGGTCAAACAGTTTGAAAAAGGGGACTTGGTCCTGAAAAAGGTCGATGCGGCGGGCAGAGGGGCTGCGGTAGGAAAGCTCAACCCCAACTGGGAAGGTCCTTACATTGTAGAGGAGGCACTCAAGTTGGGAGGGTATCACCTCCGGGATGTGGAAGGGATGTCCCTCAGCCGAACTTGGAGTGACGATGATTTAAAACGTTTTTATCCTTGAATTGTGGCGTTGTGATAAGTTAATATGATTTTTCTTGATATGGTTACGTTATTCGATTATAGGTTCCTATGGTAAGGTAACATGGTGCTGGAATGCCCCAGATCGATTCCGCTGCCGGGCTCTCACTAGCCGGTGGGTTCAGGTTGATCTCTGGAGAGGCTGACATGGTAATGGGGTGCTGGAACCCCAGATCAATTCCGCTGTCGGGCTCTCACTAGCCGGTGGGTTCAGGTTGATCTCTGGAGAGACTGACAAGGTAACATAGTGCTGGAATGCCCCAGATCGATTCCGCTGCCGGGCTCTCACTAGCCGGTGGGTTCAGGCTGATCTCTGGAGAGGCTGACAAGGTAATGAGGTGCTGGAATGCCCCAGATCGATTCCGCTGCCGGGCTCTCACTAGCCGGTGGGTTCAGGTTGATCTCTGGAAAAGTTGGCAAGGTAACATGGTGCTGGAATGCCCCAGATCGTTTCTGCTGCCGGACTCTTACTAGCCGGTGGGTTCAGGTTGATCTCTGGAGAGGCTGACAAGGTAATGAGGTGCTGGAATGCCCCAGATCGATTCCGCTGTCGGGCTTTCACTAGCCGGTGGGTTCAGGTTGATCTCTGGAGAGGCTGATAAGGTAATGAGGTGCTGGAATGCCCCCGATCGATTCCGCTGCCGGGCTCTTACTAGCCGGTGGGTTCAGGTTGATCTCTGGAGAGGCTGGGTAGGTAACATGGTGCTGGAATGCCCCAGATCGATTCCGCTGCCAAGCTCTCACCAGCTGGTGGGTTCAGGTTGATCTCTGGAGAGGCTGGCAAGGTAATGAGGTGCTGGAATGCCCCAGATCGATTTCGCTGCCCGACTCTCGCTAGCCGGTGGGTTCAGGTTGATCTCTGGAGAGACTGGCAGGGTAATTGGGTGACAACTCAGGAATTCCACAGTCGGGCTCCCACTAGCCGGCAAGACCAGTGTGCCCTTCAAGGGGGCGAGGAAAGGCGGTGCTCGCCTAGCGGGGCATCGACAGAACGAATCTCTGGTAAGGCCTCCTGCAGAGGAGGACCTCGCTCGCGAGCGTCTGAGTAAGGGCGAATGGCGGTACACTCAAACTAACGAGCCAGTGTGGCTCGCGGGCATAAGAGAATCAAAGCGAACCGGTCAAGGCATGCGGTGCACGAAAAGTCTAACTAGATCTTTACTCGCGATTTCTGACGACAAGCGAGCCAGGTCTGGCGCAGAAGTCCCGGAAAGGAAAAACTTAAGTAAAAATGGGGACAAGCGCCATAAGAAAGACGAGCGAGTCAAAACGATGCGCGAACCTAAAGCTACAAGGTAAGCGATGTGCGGGCACATTACAACAAGACAAGAAAAGCAAGGGAATGTAATAAGCAAAAAGTTTCATTTCATTTCATAAATATTCTATTACAAACAGTGGCTTTTTCGCCGTCAAAAAATAAGAAACAAAAATACATAGGTTCAGGGGTCGCCTGCGGACGGCTCGCTCTCGCTATCTACCGACTCAACAATCGGCTTGAACAGCTCCGGGGCCACTTCCTCAACGGTCAGCCGCGCTGCCTCGGCGGAGAGAAGGCTAGCCCTCTGAAGAGTGCGGAAGATGTGCTTCGCCGCCGCGGCCACGGTCTTTCGCATCACCTCCTCCTCCGCGCGCGACTGTTTCTTCAAAGTCCAGGGGCTGCGAGGAGGGGGGAAGGGCCGCCCGGGCCAACTCCTGGTTAAGAGCCTTCAACCCAGCAACTTCTCCAGGTCGGAGGTGCGAGCGAGAAGCTGGCTGGCTGTCTCGGCATCCTGCGAAAGAGTATTAGCGAAGGGTAAGGAAAGCAAGAGAGGTAAGCGATTAACTGGCAAACTTACCATTCCGTCCTGAAGGCTGGCGATGAGGCCACCGCGATGTCCTGCTTCTACTTGAGGCTCACGATCTCCTCAGCCGCGGCCTTCATCTCGCGCTGAAAATCTTCCGATCCTGGTTTTTCTTTAAGACTCGCGATTTCGTCCTTCGCGGCATTCAGGTCGCGCTTAAGCTCCTCCAAATTCTTCTCCGATTGGAGGCATCGCCGACCCGTCATGTGGGCGAGCTCCAGGCTGCGGAGCTGGGCTCGCGCACTTTCATATGCGAGCATCCTGGACGACAGGACGTTGAACTCGGCAGCGTCCTCCCGGTTGTAAAGCCCGAAGGAAAGGCCGAAGGCATGGCCCCCGATGTTATTCTGCTCCACCCAGGAGGGGAGGAAGGTTAATATGGAGACCCTGTTGGCCTCGGCATCCCAGTACAGTAGAGGCTCGCCAGCCTCATCTCAATGCCTCGCGCCGAGGATGAAATTTCGATGGACCGACAGGGCGGGCGCGTCCGACGCATCGACGGCCATATCGGCGACCTCGCTGGGTCTCCTTATCTGCGGGTGGGCCCGCCGGGGGATCGACTCCTGGCAAGTCCTCCGCGACCCCTTTCCCTTTGGCCAGGGGCGGGGTCTTCTTCTTCTTCTTTGGCGGGGGCGGCGCAAAAAGCAATCTGCGGCTCGCAGGTGCGGGCCGCTTCTTGGGAGGAGGCGCAGAGGTGCTGGGAAGCTCCCGGCACGCCGTGACAGTGGAGGTGGCGAGCAGGAGGCCGCGGGAGATAGTCCCGACCCTCGCATGAGAGGGGGGGGGGGGGTGGACTGGAAGGTCTAGCTCCCCTGCAAGTAAACAGCAAACCAAGGTTAGAAAAAGAAAGCAGAACAGGTTAAGGGAGCGAACGCGAGTCGAACCTGCTCCGGGCGGCACGGGGAGTAGCGAGTCGATGTTGCGTCGGAGGTAGGCGACCTCGATGTTCATGGTCGAGAGGTATTTGAAGAGCGCGACTTCGTGGCCGCCGAGCATGGGGGGACGGTATGTTGGTTCATCGCGCTGGACGGGCGAGAAGGGGATGTTGCTGAAGGGCCCCTTCACAAGCACGAATTTCTGAGCCCAGTAGTGGATCTTGTTGACGGTCTCGCAGACCTTCGCGTGTGGGCTCGCGAAGTAAGCGGTCCCGTCCTTGTAGGCCCGGAAGGAGAACAGCTTGCGGAAGACCGGCAAGCTGGACTCAATCCGCTCCTCCCTCAGGTAGCAGGAGAATGCTACCATGACGGAGACCGAGTTGTGGGTCATCTGACCTGGGATCACGCCATAATACTTGAGTATCTGGTATGATTCCCAGCGAATGGTTAGAAATCTTACGCGAGTACAAAGAAATAGAATGAAAGTGTGAGCGAGCACTTGGCTGATCTCTGGCCAGAGGGGGAGCCGCAGGCCGACGTCGAAGTGAGCCGTCGGGATAGCGAGCTCGTCCGAATAGAGGGTGTTGATCACCTCCGTCCTCGCAGGATGTCGGGCCGAGAATCCTGGCAAGATGTAGTTCGCCACGACACTGTGGTACTCGCCCTCGGTAAGCGAGCAAGTAAAGAAGGAATGATCACAGAAGGTGCACACTTGGCCCGGCCCCCGACATCACCTCCATCGCCACCCATTAATATTTCCTCGGAAGAGATGCGAACGCGAGGGAGGGTATGCGAGCACGTCAGAACGAAGGCGCAGGGGGTCAGGAGCGATAAATGCGGTGGTTGGATCTGAACTCTAAACCTATTTATAGAAAACTAAAGGCGGCGGGGAGGAATCGAAGCGTCAGGGGGTGCGGTTAGCAGAACTGCGCCGCGATGCGCCTCGGTATGTGGGCCACTCCTCTCACCCGCTCGCAGCAACACAGTAACGCCGGCTCGCCGTAAGTAGAGCGAGCACAAATCAAGTAATGCGAGTCCCGTATGGGTTGCATGCCAGGGCAGTAAGAAATAAAAAGTGAGAAACAAGCGAACACGATACTAGTAATATTACCAAGCACAAATAAAGAAGGCCCGAGGGCGGGCGGGAAATATCCAGACAGCAATAATAGTTCGAGGATTGTTTTTGAGTTTACAACAGATTATTTCGCCGAGAGGGTGCGAGTGCGTGCGGGATCAGTACTTGATCCATCTCCATCGACCTCGGCCTCGCACTCCCGAGCTTGGCGGTACCCTGAGATAATGATATGCGCGGACGGCACGGAGCTCGCGCTGTATCAAGCGAACTTGATCGTCCACCCGCGAGAGGTGCACCCCCGGGGAGGTGTCTTCCTCGCGAGTGTCTAGCAGGCTAGCAGCAGCTCGGCGCGGAGCCGCGCATAATCATCCTCAAAGGCGGCGAGCCGCTCTTCGGTTGCCTCCCTGTCCTTCCTCGCCTGGCCGTACAAGTCCTGCAGCATGTGCCCGTACTTCTGGAGCACTTCGGTGGTGCGCCTCTTCATGACCTCGGGGTCCCGAGGGTCGCCAAGAAAATCGCCAATCTTGTCCGGCGAGGGAGGTGGCGAGATCTCCTCCTCCCCGAGATCCGGGTCGGCGGGGCTCTCAGGAGCACCTGCGAGAGAAAATTCAGTAACAAGAGGGAGGGGGCGATGACAGTTAATTTTGACCAACCTGGCGAGGTCAGAATCGCTTAACCGGGTCGTTGGCGAGAGGAGCTCGTCTGCCCCTGGAAGGCCTCTGTGTAGGTCATCGTCATGGATTTTCCCAGGCCCGAGGGGTGAGGTGCGCTGCTCTCAATCTGGACGACGCCAGGGAGCGAGCCGCCGGGGCTCGGATGGCCCAGGAGACCAAATCCCGGGGTGGAGATGGTTTTGATCAGAGGGGCCGGCGAGAGCGGCTGTGTGGCACGCTTCCCGGGCGTCACGAGAGGTGACTCTGCAAAAGGCGATATCATCGTCTCAATTCAAAGGATCCGACGATGAAGAAGGAGAGAAGCTTACTGGGTCGCGGCGAGGAGACGCGGGTGGTGGTGGTGTCCAGATCCATGGCCGCCGAGCCAGTCCCCCCGGGAGAAGGGAGGCGAGTATCCACCCGGGCCTCGTTCGCCAGTTCCCCCTCCAGGAGCGCTCTCTGTGAAAAGAGTGTTAGCAACGTAATTAGGTGGGCCGACCTATCAACCTGAGTACCTGATCGGCGAGCTGGGTGTCGGGCGATGGGTCCGGAACCGAGGACCCATCCTCCTCCGGGCATCGCCGAACCGTCTTCGCCTTCCTGATTCTGGGGAAGGATGGAGAGGGTTGCTTGGTAGCCCAAGGGGCAAACTGAGTGAAGGCCGCGTGCTCATCAGCTCGCGCTGCGTTTAGGCGAGCTCGGGCTTCTTCCGAAAGAGGCATTTTTTTATAGCTACAGTGGCAGGAGGCGAGAGAGGCGAGTGAAGTCAGAGCTACTCACCGCCCAGGATTAGTGGTATTTATAGCTTTTGGGATGAGACCCACCAGAAGATTCCTGCCAGGTCAGCATCCGTCCGACGAACACCAAGGGTTGGATGTTTCTTCGCGAGCTTAGACTAATCTCGCAAAGAGCGGGGATTGTGTACAACCCCGTGTTCGCCGAAGGGTAAGATGGAGAATCAGGTATCGACAAAGCAAGCAGAGGCGAGGTGAGCGGAGGCGAGGCGAGGCGAGCCATGGTTCGCCGCCACACACAGGTGAAGGCAAGGCCTCTGCGAGGCGAGCTAGGCCCGTCTCCTTGCTAGGAGCGCAGCGTGAGGCGAAGCAGGAGGGGGCTCAGCGCTTCTGGGGTGCATTTAGCAATGGCGAGGAGAGCAAGGGCTCGCCGCCCTCGCGAGCGAGCCGGACTGGCGTGTATGGCGCCAGGGGGCTAGCGAGCGGTGCCCTCACGGGCCGCTCGCAGAGAGGGATCTCGCGGAGAGACTGACGAGTGGCGCCTTCATGGGCCACTCACCCAGTAAGGGTCGGGATAAATTTACACAAATGCCCTTGGTGAGCTGCCAATAGCCTTTCAGAACAACGGGGTTTGGCTGTTGGCAGACCAGTTTGTGGTGCGGTTAGTAAAATCAAAAGGCGGAATCACGCTATTAGCAGACCAAGAGAGAAAAACTATATATATGCCCCAAGGGCACCTTTGGAGAGGGACTACTTTTGGCTTCTTCCTCCTTAGGACATTCTTGGTCAGCTCCTCAGGCTCTCCAAGGTGCCCGACTTCAGTTTCGGCTTGGGAGGGGAAGAACTCTAAAAGATCTTCCGGGTGTGTGGTGGGATCTCCACGCTGTCGCCTAGGGTCTGTGTTAGTGCTGAATCTTCGGTCAGATTCCTCCGTGGGATCAGTAAGTGCGAGGTGCATCCATCTTGGGGTCCGAACTCCTCGTTGGGCCGAATCTCGGTTCCAAAAAAGTTGTTGACGTCGAATCCTCAAAGAAAAATATTAGGAAATCAAGGCTTCATTAACTTTTCATAATCTTCAGAATCCAAAAGCAATTCCAAAAATTCACACCTAAGGTCCTATTTATAGAAGAAAATAAAGCCTATTTTTTGTTTAGTATGAGCAATTCTTACCCTTGCTACATTCAAAACGATTTGGACTTTAAAAAATAAATAAATAAAAATTTACCAAAATTGATAATGGATCAATAAGGTGTTGAAAACTAGTATTGTTCAACACTTTTGTTGCTTGTTGATCCCTTGAATTTTTTCTATACAAAACAAAGTATGCATTAACAAATTAATTAATATGGTGAGTCAATCAATTTTGTCCTAATTTATTATATTTATTTATCTTCTCTCTCCGCAGTCTATAACAATATCTCCGTTGAATGGGAATCTTAGTAACCATTCATGGGGGTTTTCATCTATGGTCGATTGGGTTTGATTTAGCTGGATACATGTCCTTTAGAGTTAATTGAATCCTTTTCAAATAATAAACACGATGAAAATATCCAGCCAAATATTTATAATGCATCGTACAATTTGTCTTAACTTTAGCAAAGTACCATATTAAGTAAATGGTTTGTGAAGAGTTGGTTCCCCATCGAATTAATTTGAGATGGTAAGGATAATATCCAACTAAGTATTTAGTTATTGAAAAAGGCCTTCTTAAGATCCTCGTAAAATGGTAAGAGAATTGATCTAGTTAAAGAGCAATATAGTTTTTCAATCTTCAGTATATACTATAGTTCCAAATGATTTCATTACATTATTTATATGTATTTATCTTATTAGGGTTTTGGAAAAATTCTTCTGAGCAGTCTAATTCATGTGAACTACATAATTAGGTGATCTCTACCTTGCCTGACTTCTAATTTCCTTGTCCATATTGTATAGTTTTTAACAACTACTGATATGCTGGCATTGTGTTCTTCATTTTGTGAAGCCTTCAATGCTCTAGGCACAGGTTCTTACATTACCGCCATTGGGCTTTCCTCTATTGGAGCCAGCATCCCGAAGTTGTTTCCCCAGAAATCCTTATGAAGGCTTATGAAGAAGACCAATGTTCAAACTCAAACTTTTGTTGGGTAAAAAATTCTTCTCCAACCTAGAACACATTTTTTTCTCTCATCTAGCATGAAGCCCCGTGCCCGTTCATTCGAATTGACAACTTCTTCATTTACTTATATATAAAAAAAATCAAGGGCATTGATTGGTTGAGTAGGGATATGAGAATTTACAAAGCTGAGGGCTCTATATTAGAAATGTACATTGGTGTAGAAAATCTATGAGTTTGCTATATTGGCGCTCTATCATCACCATCATCATCACCATTATCATCAACACTCAACTAGTTAGGTGGCTTGATGGCTCTTTTGCTTTACTTTTTTTTTATTGCTACAGGAGCTTTACATTTTATTTTGGGTATTTCCTTTTTGCACATATATTTTAGTTATATTTTTTTACTATTTATTATTTATCTCTCTCAGATTCTTTCATAGTAATTCTATATACCGCCTTATCATTTCATTTTCTAACCTTCATTGGATATGCCCAATTCAACTAAGTCAATATTCTATTATCTTATCATAAATATATGTGTTGAAGCCTGGAAAATCTTCGCTTCAAATATTCAGATCAATGCAGCCTAAGGTTATTGGTCCGACGGTCCGACTTGACGGTCCAAGGGGGCAAGGACAAAGAGACTAAGAGAACAAGAGAAGGACCCCGGGTGCTGCGGCAGGGAGGTCCCACCATGTACCCAGAAGTTTGGGAGAAACTTCCCCTTCACAACCAAAAATGGCTGAGCAGGGTACGAGGAAGACACTAACTCGGCGAGTATCTAAGTAGCGACTAAGGGGGGATTACCAAGATCTCACGGTCCATTCCTGATACCCCTGGGGTCTTATTTATAGGCAAATCCAAGGGGGGGGGGGGGGTCTTATTTATAGCCCGACCCTACTCAACGACTATGCGACATTGGGATGATCTCGTCTAACTTCGACGAGCATCTCCCATGGTCGCCCACCTAGCGAGTATGGAGGGATACTCACACATACTCTCCCAGGCCTTCTACTGCTCCTGCTGGCTGATTTTGTCTTTGATCTTTGACCCTTGACTTATGCCTACGTGGCTTGAATGAGTCCACTCTTGACGAATATGGGTTGTACAAAATCCCCGCTCTTGGCGAGCTGCAAAGGAGCTCGGAAAGAAACATCCAACCCTTATTCGGCGAGCTGCTCCTGACGAGTATTTGGCCTACTCGGCACTGTTTTGATGACTCATGACCTCTATAAATAGAGGGGGGGGGGTGGTTCTTTCATTGGACACATTTTCTGAACTCGCACGAGATGTCGCTTACTGCCGAGGAAGCACTTCAGGCGAGCATGGTTGAACTGGAGGGGTTCTTGAAGCCGAACACCCACAAACGTCCTTGCGAGAGTGACGATGTCGCCGAGTTTCTCGCGTCGAAGAAGAAGATTGCGAGGAAGAGGAAGAATCAGCAACCCGCTCCTGAGAACATCGCCACGTCAACCGCCAATAAATCGGAGATCCCTGCGAATACCCGGGAGATACTCGAGCGACTGGGTCTTGATGAAGACGCCGAGCAACCTGCTCCTGAGACATCTCGCCTTCCCACACAGTAGGTCGCCCCAGTGGTGGGCCTTACCGGGTCCCATGTTGGATCGATAGACGCCCTTAGAGGGGGGGGGGGGGGTGAATAAGGGAATAAAAATTCTTTTTATAATTTTATGGAAATTACTAAATTGATTAGGAATAAATGTGAGCAAAATAATAATTCAGCAAAAAGTAATTTGTAATAATAAAATTTACACCAAATAAAAAGAAATCAAGTAAACACAAATAAAGACATGATTGTATTATATAAAAAGTGTTTACATAAATTTGATTTCAATATCGCTAGAAATCGGAGGTGTACAAGAGTAAATATCTTTTCCTTTTCTATACCGACTTGTATCCCCACAAACCGGTTGACTTTAGCCTATCCTTCCCCGGATATGACCTCAAGCCGCTCTAGCCAATCCTAACCCCGGATATGGCCTCGAGCACCCCCTAGATCTAATCTCCTAGACCTAGTCGCCAACTCACGCGGCGAATTACCCCCTAAGCCGCGCAAAGACCTAGTCGCCAACACAAGACGATTTTACAACAAAAATTCACAATAATAAAATAAAGTAAATAACAAGAACTCCCTCTATGAGATTTCTGAAGATGAGGATGAAGGATCGCTGTAGCATAAGCGAGGTTGAAGCGATCGTTCTTTAGATGCAGCGTGACGGCTTCCTTCTCCAGAAATCTTCTTTGGCTTTGAGTGAGAAATGAACTTTCGGCAGAGTAACAACACTGGAATTTGACACAAGTAATCTCTCTGGAAGCTCTCTACAAAACGAGAGAGAAGCCATCAATTTATAGAACTTGGAGATAGCGCATGCGGTAGCTCCTAGCGCCTGCGGTAGCGTTCGTGTGGAGCGGTTATGAAACCGTCGGCGGCGTGGCGTTGTGGCACGAACTCGAGCTAGCGCTAGGCGGTAGCGCTAGCGCTGGCGGTAACGCTAGCGCCTGCGGTAACCCATAGCGCTGTCGGTAGTGCTTAAGTTCAGTTTGTTGGTTCCATGCTGCTTTCTACCTGTGGAGTATTGCACCTATAGTTCCTGCACACTATAAACACACGACAAGCAAGATCAAATACAATTTGGGATTTGTTATTCTCAAACAAAGGGATGTGACACACATGTCCAACATCTCAGACCTAGACGAATCCCGAATTCGTCTTGCAAGGTTAGGGCTCCATCCTCGCACCTTAGATTGTCGCCGATTTCACGTTACTCGCACTGATGATCTTCCTTCTCTTTGCAGTGCTGACGACTACTTGGGATCCTAGCGAGCATCTTGCGATACCTCCTTTGCGATTAGTCCTAGTGATCGCTCTTGAGTCTCAGCAGAGACCGCAGACTGGTTAATCTATACGACTCAATCTCGGCGGCGGGAAGACGTCTTCTGGGAAGCAGGTTCCTTCTGCGAGCGACAATCAACCTCCTCCGACGAAGAAACCGCAGCCTGATGCGAGCAAGAAACCTCCGCTGCCTGTGAGCGACAAAGATGCTCCTCCAGCGAGCAGCCAACCTCCACCGTCTCCGAACACCTCGCGACCAACACATGCGAGCACATCGCAGATGCCTGCGAGTAAGCTTCCACCACCGCCTCCATTGCTGTCAACATCTTCTGCTCCAGCCGACATCCGCCCGTCCTCGGCCTCCACTCCCGGGATTCCTCTTGCGGGATCGTCACAGGGCATGAGGTATGGGAGATTCTCGCACCTCTTTGCACCTAGAGGGGTGGGGGGGGGGGCGAGCACTTGATGGTCGCGACAAAGGGTAAGCTGTCGACTTCCCTAGGCGGCTTGGATTGTCGCCACCGCGCTTTGTTCAAACGGACATGGATCATCGCGGGGGCTCTTCGCTAGGGCGGCGAGATTCAACTCATCGCAACCTTTCTCCTCACCGGGCTCGAACTCCTCGTAGGGATCAATCTAGCAGCCCTTGTCGTGAGACGAGGACTAACACTCATCGGCCTGGTAATGCTTTGCTTCTGGATAGTAGCTGTTTCTTCACCGGGATCCTTGCTAACTAGACGATTATCTCCTGCTTGACAGGTCGCTTTTCAACTCCCGGAGGCACGTTGATCGACGCTATCGACCTTCCCCTCCGCGAGTATCAGGAAAGGAGTGCTCGCGCCTATCTTGAGCTGGAGGCCAAGTTCGACCAGCTGGCTATTTGCAAGCCTCATTGCCGCATCTCCGCGCTAGAGGTGCGAGTAGCCAAGACTGAAGAATTCGAGGAGCGGTTGGTCGGAGTGGCGTCTCGGCTCCACTTGATTAACGAGTTGGAACGACGAGTGTCGATGGTAGAACAACGCCAGGGACTCCATCATGAGGAGTTAGTCGGCATCCGGGCGAGCATGGGTTAGGCGGGAAGGCTGGTGAGGATGGAAGATCAACTTCGCAAAGGCGAGGAGGCGATCGACACTGCTACCGAACACTTCAGGCACGCATGCGACATGTGGTGGGTCGGGCGACATCCTCAGCCTCTAGACTAGTACGGGAACCTCCCTAGGCTTTAGGAATTTTTATTTTTTCTTCATAATGTACTCGCCTCGAGCGATCATGTAGAATATGACAGTGATTTGTAATTTGATTTGGCGAGCATTGATCTTGCCCTTGGTTTGTCTTTTATTCTGCGATGATGATTGTGTCTGTCTTCTTCAACTTTGCGAGTATAGATGCTAGGTCGGTGCGTAGACTCGACGAGCTTCTTAATGCTTTCATGCAGATGCAGGACTTCACGAGATTGGGTTGTCGACTTCCTAGGCGCAATGATTCGACGAAGACTACCTGCGCTGCTCGCTAGACGCCTTTCTTTTGTCGCGGCGCGCTTGCCGATACCCCCTTGCCTCCGCCTATTAATGGGGGGGGGGGGATGTATTTATTACGTTGCCGACGACTTGTTTCTTCTTCCTGCGAGTACCTTCAGTCGGCTTCCTTCTCGCTAGCGGTACTCGCACTTCATACTCGCTCTTCACAAAGATGGCTGATCGTGATGACGCTGTTGCTCGGCGGATGGGCCATGCGAAGAACTTTGCCGCGACGACTTTCAAGAAGTCGGTCACCGATCAGAAGGACTTGGATGACTTCAAGGAGAGATTCCTGTCGGAGCGCTACTCGGCAAGGATTCCTCGCCAAGCGGAGCGACTCAACACCTTCCCGGAGGACGAGATGATCCTCCTCCCTATTCGCCACTTCGAGGTCGGCCCGCGACTTCCTCTGTGGCTAGAGTATTGCCAAATACTTCGCTACTTTGGGATAGTCCCCGCCCAGATCAATCCCAACGGGGTGGTGATGATCATCGACTTCCTCTGCTTCCTGCGATCTGAGAAGATCGCCTTCGATCTTTCCGTCTTTAGGAAGATCTCCTTTGGGGCGACCAATGAAGGTGTCGTCTTCCTGTGCAGCCACACCTGCACTTTGGTCGACACGGTGAATAAGGTTCATCGCTAGGGTGAGCGACTAGTTGTCTTCAGTGACGACTTTGAGGGAGTTCCTCGCTGGTCTCAGCAGTTTCTCGAGGCCGTATTTTTCCCTCCCTTGCTGGAAGGACCGAGAGAGCAGCTTTTCAACGCTTTCCGAGGTCGCAAGTTCGATGTCGTCTTCTGGCGACAACATGTCAATGAATTGGGGTGGATCTTCCCGGGTGAAGGTAATCTGTTGAGCGAGCATCTATCATACTCGCACACTTTTGCATTCTTCTCGCCTTAGGATCGGTGTCTAACTTCGTCTTCTCGTCTTCTGCAGCCTCTCACATTCTTCCGAGCGAGCCTCTTCCGGCGGCGAAGGAGACCGCCCCTTCTCGGCATGATGCGAGGAGTCATCTGCTCGATGATGAGAAATCTCCGGGATCTCCAATAGATTTGTCGTCACTTCTGGACGACATTGCTACAAAGGTGGGCATCTTGCCATCTGCAGAGGGAACTACTCGCCCAGAGAGGGGTGAGTCCTCACTGAAGAAGAAAGATCATGGAAAGGGCAAGGCCAAAGAGCTCGTGAGGAAGAGAAAGAAACTCGCGAGCAGGGAACTTGGCGAGGATGCAGACCCCTCAGATCCTGGCGAGCCTCACCTACATCCCAACTTTGGGGAAGGGGGGAGTAGCGAGGATGCCTATGGTCGCCCACTGGTGGCCTGGGCCGAGGGCGAGCATACTGTGACCCTCAATACCAACTTGCCCGCCTGGTCGGAGGACTGGGAAGATAGAGGTGAGGCGTATGATGTCGCCTTCTCCCTCTATGGCCGCGCGGATGCAGACTCGCTTCAGGACATCGCGACAGAGTATTTCGCGCATCAATCCTTGCGCTCAGTCCTGCTATCTCTGAAGCTCACCCACCAGACGGCGAGGATCTAGGTGCTGGATAAAGGCCATCCCGTGCTCGGGTCGAAAGCTGCCAAGTGCAAGGCTTATGAGGTAACTTCGGCTTAATTGAACCATTTCCACATCGCCGCTTCTTGATTCTCGCAAATTATCTTACTGACTACTTGCTTTCTTGCTCGCAGGACGCCGAACTTGAAATGGTGATGAAGGTGTCGCAGCTGGTGCAGGAGCTGGGTGACTGCTGAGCAGCTGTGGAGGTCGCCCAAGTGAGGGTTGCAGTGCTAGAAACTTGGTCGGCCGAGCAGCAGCCATCAGTGGCGGACTCCTCCAGAGAAGGCATGAAGATCCGGATGCACGTCGATGAGATGTCGCACATTCGTCGCGGCATCGCGCGAGCGACCGGGAATGTCATCCTAAACAAGTTGAAGGTCGAAGGCTACCTCGTACCGGAGGCGACTATCTTGACAGTGTTGGATCTCATCCCGGGACTGCTCGCTGAGGAATCCCATTCCCCTGATTGCGTCTTATCTTCTGGGTCTGACGATGCCGAGGATGAGGATGCCGAGGATGAGGAGGGCGAGGTTGAGGAGGACGTTGATATTGACGACGACGAGGATGAAGAAGAAGATACTGATGATGAAGAGTACATCGACAGAGATGATGCCGACGATGATGGAGCTTAGTCGGCAGACACCTTTTTTGACAAACCTGCTGGACTTGTACAGATTTTTTGGAAATGTAATACTCGCCTTTATTTAAAAAAATGATATTTTTTGCTGGCCTGCTTCTTTCATGCTCGCCCGCTACGAGATTCGTTAGGCTCTTAGGCTCGAATGCGATGAGTGCTCGCTAGGCTCATAGACTCGAGGTGAGTTTGAGTGATCGCTAGGCTCATAGACTCGAGGTGAGTTTGAGTGATCGCTGCCATAATTGATGCGACATTCAAAGGTGATCACAAGAGTCGTCAAGCTCGCTATACTCGCACATATTCATACTCGCACATATGCATACTCGCACATATGCATACTCGCACTTATGCATACTCGCCTTCTTTAGAGGTTGCAGAGGCTTGGACAGGGGAGTGGTACTCAGGGGTCCCGCAGGACGCACACACTCGAGGCCTCTACTCTACACTGTGAGAAGTTGAGAGATCACTTAGATAGGGAATGTGATGCATCCGGCGATGCATCGTAGTCTTTATTATATATCTATTTGCGTATTTCATTTCATGTATTCGTTTTATTGTTTGGCTCATCGGAGTGACCTCCCGATGTGACCCTGAGAAAAGTGGTCCGGTATCATTAGTAGTAGTACAGTAAAGGCAAGCCTAAATTTATTTAAGAATGTATTGGATTAGGAAAGAGCTGAAATTTCATGATAGGAAAGTTTTTTAAAAAGAAATTGCAGTTTGGAAACATTTTAAATCAATGTTAGGTAATCTTAAATTGTTTGGAAATATCTATTTGGGAAGGAGCCATCTATGACAACAAATTAGCACCACAAATCAGCCCCCCCATAACTTGCATGGAAAAAAGGAGAAGGGGGGATCAGACAGAGAGCAGAAAACGAAATTGATTCGTTTCCCTGCACTTTGCCGTCCAGCACATTCCCTGTAGCTTCGTCAACTCCTGCCGCCGCCAATCGTTTCCGCCAGGGAACGCGTACGCCAAGCCCCGTCGACTTCCGCGACTGCTTCGACCGCCTGGGTGACCTACTGTGCCGTCGAAGTCGACTCGTACTCCGAATGTAGGTTTTGAGCTCACATCCGACTCATCCTAACCTTCTCTCTCTTCACTTGCGTGAAGGATCTGGAGCGGGTCGATTTTCCCTTCTGTGCTTGGGTATACTCATTCTCTCGCCTTGCATTAGTATTGATTTATGCATTCCACTTAAATAAATTTGGGCTTGCCTTTACGTTCGCACTACTTTTAATATCGTTAATTCATAAATTGTTGAATGTAAATTTTGCTTGTGGCCGTGTTAGCCTCGTCCAAGGTTCGACTCGTAAAACACCTAAGTGGTCCAACCGAACAAAATTAACGAATTTCTTAAAGTTGAAAAGCCGAGTTTGATTTCGCGCGCAAAATTTCGATTTGGCCCGCTCGGCCTCCTTTCGTTTTTTCAAAATTATATTTTGGCCGTATTAAAAATATCGTAATTTTCAAACCCTAATAGCGACCTACATCAGTTTGGTATCAGAGGTAATTGATTCGCTCCTATCGCGAATCAAGCGATCCGTATTTTTCAAAAAAAGAAAAGAAAATTATTTTCTTTAAAGTTAAAAAAAAAGTTTTATTAAACTTAAATCTTGTTTATTTAAAAAAAATAAAATCAAATAAACAATTTTATTTTAAAAAAATTTATAATCTACTTAAAAAAAAAGTTTCATTAAATGTACTTTCAATTTAAACCTTTATTTCAAAATTTATTTTAATTTGTATTTATAAAAAAAGGGTCCTTTTTTACCCACTCGAGTATTCTTTCGCTTTAAAATATAAAAGAATTCTAACTTATTATTTCTAAAAAATCAATTAAAAGTTTATGAGAATTAAAATCAACTTATTTTAAAATGGAAAAGCGAGTCGATCATTTAGAAAATAGTGTAGGGGATTTGGCTCAACGTATGAACGATTTGATGAAAGCAGTAGAAACTCTCACCACCTGTATGGGTAGTGTCACACACGTTATGAACGGATTGCGCACATCGGTTAATACTATAGAAGCTAACCTGGAATTAAATCGAGCACCTACCCCAGTGGTTGAAGTAGATCCTAATCCTAGACTTCTAGAACTCGCACACCCCGCACCCGAACCACGTCAAGAACCACATAATCAACCCCGTGGGATGTTGGAGTTAAATTAGACGTTGGCGATTTTGAGGGACACTTCAAGCCCGAGGGTTGCTCAGATTGGTGAGATAAGATGAACCATTTCCTAGCTTGGAAGTAATTGCCCCAAGCCAGGCATGTTGAGTATGCTACCCTTAGATTGAAAGGGTCCGCCTTAGTTTGGTGGGGACAGTTAGAGCGATCTCGATTCAATTTAGGCATGGCCCCCATCGCCACGTGGATCGAGTTAAAAACTCAACTATGAAAGCGGTATGTTTCGCCCGATTATTTGCAGACCCTCTACCGTAGGTTCCATAACCTACGACAAGACAAATTATCGGTGGATGAATACACGAACGAGTTTTTAGTACTCCAGTCTCGCCTCGATCTCCGAGAGGACGATGACATGATTGTCTCTCGTTATTTGAATGAGTTATGATATTTCATTAGAGACCAATTAGAGGTATTTGATTATAAGGACTTGGGAGAGGTCTCCAGTCGCGCTCGTAGAGTAGAGTCCTCCCAAATGCGGACATCCGAAACTAGGCCCACACCCACTTACACATCCACTCTACTATTAGGACTGTCGGACCCTCTCGTCTGGCAGTACCCACGAGTACCCCAACACTTCCTGCCGCCCCCTCGAGAGGCAAGGAGGTTATTGACACTAGACCCCAGCCTGAGACTTTTAGATGTTTCAAGTGTATGGAGCCGGGTCATAAATCATCTCAGTGTCCGTGACGCCACTTCGTCGCCATCATTGATTCTGAGAGTGGTTCAGAACCTCAGTATGGGGTCTTCCTTAGTGATTCCCAGCCTGACCCGACTCCTGAGCCCGAGTTAGAGAGTGAGTATGAAGTTGAGGGAGAACAACCAGACCGGTTGGTGTGTGTTCTCCAACATAGTCTCTTAACTCCCAAAACTTCCGCGGAAGATGATTGTTTGAGGAACAACATTTTCCGTACGACCTCTCGCATATAGGGGCCGTTTTGCTTTATCATCATAGATAGCGGAGTATGAAGAACTTTGTTTCTCAACGCATGTTGGATAAGTTGAAGTTGTGGTCACAACCCTTAGGAAAACCCTACAGTCTGTCATGGGTCACTAGTAGCATGACCATTCCTATCACGCACCAGTGTCTCGTCGAGTTTTCCATAGGTAGTACGTATCAGGACGCGGTTTGGTGTCACGTTGCTACTATCGAGGTTTGTCACATTCTGTTAGGGAGACCTTGGCAGTACGACAGACACGTTATCCACGATGGTGTGAAGAACTCTCATTCCTTCGAGCGCAATGGGCGCAAGATTGTTCTTCTTCCCCAGAAGAATAGTCTTGTTCCTAGAGCCCCAGAGAGGCCTTCACACCCGCCTACCACTGTCTCTGCGATATCCTTTCCGTCCGCCACCATGTTACTGACTGGGCCACAATTCCAGGAGGAGATGAAGTATAGTGACATCATTTATATGTTGTTCGGTATCGATTCGACTCCCACCTCGTTAGACATCCCTAACACAGTGCGACCTCTTATTAATGAGCTCTATGAGATTATGCCGGAGGAGTTGCCCGACCAGCTTCCCCCAATGAGAGATATTCCAAACTGCATTGATCTTATGCCAGGAGTTAGCTTACCGTATTTACCCCATTATCGTATGAGTCCGAAAGAGCATGAGGAGCTACATAGGCAGGTGACCGAGCTGATTTTGAAGGGTCACGTTAGGGAGAGTATGAGTCCATGCGCCGTCCCTGCATTACTAGTTCCTAAGAAATATGGGACTTGGCGTATGTGTGTAGACAGTCAAGTGATTAATAACATTACGATCAAATATCGCTTTTCGATTCCCCGATTGAATGATATGCTTAGTGGATCCCGTGTATTTTTGAAGATTGACTTAAAGAGTGGATACCACCAGATTATGATTCGCCCTTGGGATGAATGGAAGACTGCTTTCAAAACTAAAGAGGGTTTATACGAGTGGCTGGTGATGCCTTTTCGTCTCTCCAATGCTCCCACCACATATATGCGAGTGATGAATCAGGTGCTTAGACCACTCATAGGAGTCTGCATAGTAGTATATTTTGACGATATATTGATTTATAGTTTGTATCCTGATCAACACCCGACTCATCTGAGACAAGTATTAGAAATCCCGTGCATAAATAAATTATATATAAATTTGAAGAAGTGCACTTTTATGACCGATAGCCTAACCTTCCTAGGATATATCGTTTCTTTTGAGGCATTAAAGTTGGTAGAGAGAAGGTCAAGGCGATAGAATCATGGCCTAGCCCCAGGACGATTATTGAGGCTCGACTGATTTCATGGGCTAGCATCCTTTTATCAGCGATTTATCCGGAATTTTAGTACCCTGATTGCACCTGTTACTGATTGTCTGAAAAATAGATTATTTGTTTGGACTGGGGAAGCCGAACGCACATTTTTATTAATTAAGGACAAACTTGCTAGTGCACTTGCGTTAGCGCTGCTTGATTTTGACAAGATTTTTGAGGTTGATTGTGACGCATCTATTATATGCATTGTTGCAGTTTTGAGTCAGGAGGGTCGGCCTATAGCATTCTTTAGCGAGAAGCTGAATGATGCAAAAACTAGATATTCCACGTATGACATAGAGTTTTATGCTATCGTTCAGGCTCTCCGCCATTGGAGACATGATGAGTAGTTCTTATACTCATTTTTTTAGTATAGTTTTAATATGAATTTATATAATTTATATGAATTATCCTAAATAAATTTTTTCTTTTCATATTTATGTACTAAATTAAGTTTATTTTCTGTTTTTTAGGTTTTTTGGACTTTTGAGCAAAAATTGCAGGTACACGCCCAAGGTCACGGACGTGACCAAGGGCGTGACAGCCCAAGATGTGTTCCAGGCCTGCTGCCGCCATCCTGGGCTCATTTCGAGAAGATTCGCCAAGTACACGCCCTAGGTCACAGGCGTGACCGAGGGCGTGTCAACTTAAACCACAGTTCCAGCTCAGCAGGTCATGATCCACGGCCATGACGTGCATTTCGCTAAGTACACGCCCGTGACTCACAAGTCACGCTCGTGTCCGATCACGCCCCAGATCACGCCCCAGATCACGCCCCGAGGATGTTTTGCTAATGTCACGCCCGTGTTGTTCCAAAGTCATGGGCGTGTAATCCCTTTGCCGCCAGAGTCACGCGCCATCCCGCCAAAGATTTCCCGCCAAACTGCAGTTTAAAGATTACACGCCCTAGGTCACGGGCGTGACGCGCACGTAACACCTGCAATAACTCCAGAAGGCGCCTTCTTTGTAGCCGTTTCGGTCCCGATCCTTACATGCCCTTGGTCACGGGCGTGACCGAGGGCGTGTAACCTCAAACTTTTGCCTATTTAAAGACAGCTTCTCCAGATCCCAAGAACATCCCTTTTCCGCCCCTCTTGGGCCGAAACTCCTTTCCTCTTCCCCCTTTTGGGGCAGAAATATTTTCTTCTTTCTTGTAGTTTCTTGTTTATTTTCTAGCTTAGATTTCAATTTCATGTAATTTCAATTTATGCAATATAGTATTAGATTTTATTTCATGCAAAAGCCTTCAATTTTTTGTACTCATCTCTTTATGTAATTCAATTTTCTTTTAATAAAATGTTCTTTTCCATTCCTTTCGTCTTTTCATTTTCATGTCAATTAGATAAATATCTTGATTTTTACAAACCGAGAATGAAATTATCTTTCTCATTATCTCTCTTTTCCCCCTTTGATTTATTCTTGATTTATCTTGATTTCATATGTCTATGCATGACTTCATATTTGTTTTCGTATTCTAGTAGCAGAAAGGCTCGTGAGTACGAATCGATCGCTCAGGAATAAAAAGAGTTCATCGCAACCCTCGAGAGAGTATGACGAAAATCTCTTGGATAGGAGTCAAATCCTATAGCGGGGTTCACCACGTTAAAGCGAGTTTTAGGGGTTTCGATTATAGAACGAAAGTTCGGTCATCAACCTAAACTCAGGTGGGCGTACCCTCGACAGAGGTGCATTCGTAATTCGTGAATTTCCACGGTCAAGGATCAGATAAGAAATTGTCTTTTCTAATTTCATTCGGAGTGCGCTTTGATCAAGTTTAAAATTCTTTTCTTAATTTTAATTTTAATTATAAAATTCTCCTAAAGTTTTATTCGATAAGATAATAGTTTTGTTTTCCCGAAGTAAAAGTACTCGACAGACCCGTGGATTTGTACGACCTTGATATGCCTCTCATATCCTATGCTATGAATGATAGGTACATTTGCCCCCTCCGGCTTCTTCATTATTGCGACATTCGAGACCCAGTCTGGATACTGGATCTCCGACACAAAGCCTGCCTCAAGTAGCTTCCTTACTTCCTCTCTAATGGGCTCAGTCAACGCAGTGACGCTTGCCCTCTTCTTTTGCCAGATGGGCTTGACCTCGGGGTCCCGGTTGAGGCGTGGCAGACAACCTCTGCATCGATTACTAAAATCTCTGCAGCGCTCCAAGCGAAGATGTCCACATTCCTCTGCAGATTTGCCACCATCTCTATCTTCTCGCTAATCTTTAGAGATCCTCCGATCTTCAGCAACACCCGGGCTTCACGCCCTCCGAGAGCACTTCCACCTCTACCACCTCTTTTGCGGCCCCCAGTTTAGTCATTCCTTCCAGCACATTCTCCATCTCCTCCGCATCCTCCATCCAGTTGATGCTGCTCACTGCGTTGAGATAGCATTTCCGAGCAGCACTTGGATCGCTCCTGATCCTCACCTGGACTTCTCCTTGACAGTACTTTAAACACTGATGGTAGGAGGAGGGGACGACCTTGAAGAAGTTGATGAGCGACCTCCCGAAGATCGCATTGTAACAACTCGGTGCATCAACGATGACGAACCGACACTGGATCGAAGTGCCACTGAGTGTTACCAACAAATCTGCTCCTCCCTCCACCTCTTTTTTCTCTCCCAAAAAGCTAAAGAGGGGACCATCTGAAGTTACCACTCTTCCTGCCTCGACTCCCAACCCGTCAAACGTCTTTTTGAAGATGACGTTTACCGAGCTCCCGTTGTCCACAAGGATCCGGTCGACGGTGAAGTCCTCCACTGCAACTTGGATCACGAGGGCATCATGAAAGTGATTCTCATTCCCCAACATGTCCTCCACTGAGAAAGTGATCTCATCCAATGGGGGCGGTGCCTGAGAGGTTGAGGCGTTGCTCTTGCGGTATATCTGATGGATACTTCCCTTGCTGGAAGCTCCTAGCCCTGCTCCCCCATGGATCACCCCTACTCCTCCTTGGACAACTTCTCCATGACCTCCTTGATCGACTCGGTCTTCGTTCCTCCTTCGAACGGGGGCTTGAAATGCCACCGACCCGACAGGGGCTTCTTGCCTCTGCTGCTCTCTTCCTCCTTCTCCAGTTCCTAGCCTCCTCTTAGCTTCCCAGAAGTCCGGGTAAGCCATTGTCCCGTGCCCTTCCACCTGGCGCAATTCACAGTAGAGAGAGATCTCCTCTATCTGGTACCTCCTTCAGTTTCTCCTTCGGTGATGTCTATTGCTCTGCCGGGCAATGACCATCACTTCTCCGCGTCCTCCTTCCTGACGCCTCTCTTGCCGATTTCCATTACTCCTCTCCGGGGAGAACCTTCTTCCTTGTCCCTGGTGCTGGGGTTTTTGCCGGCCTCCACTGCGACCGATGAACTGGAACTTAGTACCTTCTTTCCTTTTCCTGACGCTCCGGAGCCACAAAGGGCTTCCTTACTTCCTTTCTTCTCGTCTCCTCTCTCCCGGGCTCTTCCCTTCTCCTCTGCTCCTCTCGCCTTCCTTCTACTTGCTTCTTCCTTTCCTGCCTCCGAGGCTTCTCCTTTCTACGTACCAGAACCTTCTCCTCTTCATCTTCTTCCTCCCTGGCCAGTGTGAGCTTTGCCAGGAAGCCACGATTCGACGATTCCCCCTGGACGAACTTATTGGCCCTCTCGATAAGCTCTTCATATGACATGGGGGATCTCTGCTGATCTCCAGCTTGAAGAGGCCTTCTCTCAGTCCGAACGTCAGGGCTAGCTGCAGGGTGAAGCCATCCACCTCTTGGATGCCCAAAACCTCTTCCTGGAAGCGGTCGATGTTGTTCCCCAACGTCTCGCGCACTCCTTGCGCTAGATAGAAGAGGGTCGTTGTCTCCTTCCTTTTCTTTGCCATGGCGAATCACATCGTCACTCCTCGACGCAGGTCCTCGAAGCAGTAAATGGAACGTCATGCCAGCTGGTGGAACAAATCTCTGACTTTCCCTCAAGAGGTGATGGCAAAGAGCCTGCACTTAAACGCATCTGACATGGTTCAGATGGAAACGACATCTTCAAACCACTGGAGGTGACGGATGAGATCATCCCTCCCTGAGTAATAACTCAACACAGGTTCCGTGAACGGTGAACCCCTCCGGAACTGGGGCAGAAAGGATCTCATCGCAGAATGAACTCCTCCCACCTTGCTGACGATGATCTTCAACTTGGCGAGAAGCGCCACCATACTCGCCACCTGGGTGAGTATCTTAGAATCTCGTCGGATTGCCTACATCTCGGAACCTATTCCCTGAGAGCTCGTCGGGTAGAACTGTGATTGCACTAGTCGCTCCGGCTCTTCCGCCACATACTCCTTTCTTGGTCGCCTAGAGGGACCACCGTCCTGCGACGGAGTCACGCAACGAGGCGAGGTCGCCGTGACCTCTGCGTGAGGAAGTAACACTGCTCGCAAGGTCCCCTCTGTCCGTTGCGCGAAATCATCGAAATCCGACCTTGTCACATACTCGCCTCCACCTGTCGAGTTGCTGACTATCCCTTCATGCTCGCTAACTTCCACTATCTCGCCTTCTTGCTAGATTTTCTTCCTCTGGCTGCGATCCACGCTCACTGCACCAAAGTGTTGAAGCTTAGAAAATTTCGGCTTCAAATACTTAGATAAATGCAGCCTAAGGTTACTAGTCCGGCTGTCCGGCTTGACGGCCCAAGGGGACAAGGATATAGAGACTAAGGGAACAAGAGAAGGACCCCAGGTGTTGCGGCAGGGAGGTCCCACCTTATACCCGGAAGCTTGGGAGAAATTTCCCCTCCACAACCAAAAATGACTGAGCAGGGTACGAGGAAGGGAGATGACCAAGATCTCATGGCCAAGTCTTCGAATGTAGTGTCCAAAAGCTCAGCCTAAAACTGTCATTCCTGATACCCCTGGGTTCTATTTATAGGCAAATCCAATCGGGCGTGTGGGGGGGGGGGGGGGGGGGGGGGGTCTTATTTATAGTCCGGCCCTACTCGGCGACTATGCGACATTGGGAGGATCTCGCCTGGCTTCGTGGAGCATCTCCCATGGTCGCCCACCTGGCGAGTATAGAGGGATACTCACATGTACTCGCCTAGGCCTTCTACTGCTCCTGCTGACTGATATTTTCTTTGATCTTTGACCCTTGACTTTTGCCTACGTGGCTTGGATTAGTTCATCTTGACGAATATGGGTTGTACAATATGCAACTTCCACTATTCTGTTATGGATCTATGTTGGGGCCGGGCCTATCAGCTTCGCGCACAAACCATCGAGTGATCACACTTTATTTCCTTATTTTTTTCGTGACTCGTATTTTACTTTTTATTATGTTTTATCTCACTTGTAGTATTGGCCCAGGTGATGGCCTTTTTGGACAATTATGACACTCCCTACTTAAGGGAAAGGGGACTCACTTTTATGGTTAGTAAATGAATTAATATCTCTCTCTTTCTCACTCGTTCTCTTCTTCACCAACCCTATTCTATTTTACCCTACGACTCCAACCTGCAGGACATCCGCTCGTTGCCTCTTCGCTAAGGCCGATTTCTCTCTTGCTCAAGTCATCACCACCATAGATCCACCGGTCTCTCGAAAGGGGGATTCTAATCTTCTACGAGAATTCTCCCTCGTCCACCTTAACACTCGATCCCAGTCGGTAGCACACAAAAACTTGGTATCATAGTGAAAAATCGCCGCTGCCGACGCGCCAACACCTTCCTCCCGCTGCTACTGCCTAGGAGCACACCGCTCGTACCGTGCCCTACAATCCCGGTCGGCCGTCTGTGCCCAACACCAAACCTACCTCTAGGCTCCAGCCTCTGCGCCAGTCCCGCGCACGTTCCCCGCGTCGGTTCCATGCATGATCCGATCCTCCTTCCCCTTCTTCGCACCTTCCAGTAGAAAACCCCGCCGATGGAGGAGGGATGGCTCACCTTAACTCAGGTTATGGAGATGTTTCAGTCCATAATGGCCACACCAATGCGAAGATGGATACCCTCAATGCTTGTCTCGACCCCGATGTAAACACCTCTTTTGGGTGGAAGTGGACTACCCCGTAGATGGCGATAAGGAGGAAGAGGACACTGAGGATCAGAAGATCTCCTTTCACGCCATTACTAGACCACAGAGTAAGCATATGATCTAGATGCTCATCACCCACGGGGGAAAATCCTTGCTTGCGCTTATGGATTCATGGTGCACTCATAGCTTCATCAGCCAGTCTGCCGCGCGCCGACTGCATCTCACAATGGCGCCCCACGGCCGCATGAACGTGTTTGTGGCAAACGACAACAAGATGACATGCCCTGACATTTGCTGTTGGATCCCTATCGTTGTCGAGGGCCACCACTCCCAGGTTGACCTCTTATTAGTGGATCTCCAGGGGTTTGAGGTGGTACTGGGTGTCCGCTGGCTACGAACTTTAGGACCTCTGACTTGGGATTTCGATCGCCTTACTATGCGTTGGCACCAGGGCTCTCAAATGGTAGAGTGGCTAGAGTGCCCACTTGAGACTGGGGCATCTTCCCACTATGTGTTGACTACTATCGTCACGGACCCCCGCATTGCATCAGGAGGGGTTCATCCCGACCTCAAACAACTCTTACAAGAATTTGGCGACGCCTTTACACCACCAGATGGGCTTTCCCCACTCCGTAGCCAGGACCATCGCACATGCCTCGTGCCGGGCACGACGCATGTAGTTGTACGCCCATATTGTTATCCCTCCCTTCAGAAGGACGAAATCGAACGCCAGTGCAGAGCTATGCTTCAACAGGGGATCATTCGTCGTAGTGTATCTCCCTTTTCCTCGTCGGTCCTCTTGGTCCACAAAAATGACGACATGTGGCACTTTTGCATGGATTGCCGAGAGTTGGATGCGAAAATAGTGAACGACAAGTTCCCATTCTAGTGGTGATGGAACTTTTGGATCTGTTGCATGGTGCTCTCTTCTTCTCGAAGTTGGATCTGTGCTTGGGGTATCACCAGGTGCGCATGGCACCCACAGATGTGGAAAAGACTGCATTTCGGACCCATCATGGCCACTTCAAGTTCTTGGTCATGTCAATCAGGCTCACGAATGCCCTATCCACCTTCCAAGCATTAATGAATGAGGTATTCCAGTCCCTTCTACGTTGCTATATGCTGATGTTTTTTGATGATATTTTGGTGTACAGTAACACATGTGCAGATCATCTCGAGCATCTTCGTACCGCCTTCCAACTAATTTGCCCGCACCGTTTTCCAGCTGGTTCACCAAAACATCTCGTTCTCAAGGCTACCAAGTATTTATTTGGCACATGCCGTGTGACCTACTTAGGACATGTTGTGCATGATCATGGGGTATCGTTTGACCCTGAGAAAAATCTAAGGCGTGATAGCTTGTCCTATACTGCAAACGCCGCACGAGCTCTGCGGGTTTCTTGGTCTCACCGGTTATTTCCGCCGCTTCATTTGCGGTTACAATGCTATCGCCAAACCACTGGTGACCTTACTGTGAAAAAATGCCTTTGTCTGGAGGGACACCGCAACTAAGTCCTTTCGGGAGCTCCAACTGGCCTTGATCTCAGCTCCAGTCCTGCGTCTTCCGGATTTCTCCCAAGAGTTTCAAGTAGAATGTGATGCCTCCGGGAAGCGAAGTGGGGACATTTTGCAGCAAGAGGGGCACCCCATTGCTTATCAGCAGGAAGACATCCCTATACCCCCAGAAATTACCGACATATGAACAGGAACTGATAGGCCCCGCCAAGACTGTACAACATTGGCACCCTTATCTATGAGCCGATCTTTCTTGATCCACACCGACCATTTCAACCTGAAGTACCTCCTCGAGCAGCGCCTTGCCATTGTGCCACAATAACAGTGGGTGAGCAAACTCATTGAGTTCGATTTTCGCATGGAGCACAAGGAGGGGGCATTGAACCGCGCCGCCGATGCCTTGTCCTGCAGAGATCACACATACGAAGAGACTCTTTTTGCTATTTCCTGCCTCACAGCCAAGCTGCTATCCTCCTTGCATCTAGAGATCCAAACTTCCTCCGCAGTGTATGAGAACAAAGTAAAACCCGTGATCAGTGTTAAAAACATTTAATTAAATAAAGAAACAGGCATTATATCGGGCGTTTTCGGTGCCGATGTATGAGAACAAAATAAAACCCATTTTATGTCGTCGGACATAAAACGATATGAGAACAAAATATATCGAAAACATGCCATTTTGGGTGCAAAACCTTTATGTTGTCTGACATGTCGATATAACACCATTTTTTTTCAAAACGATATGAGAGCAAAATAAATCGGAAACATGTCATTTTGGGTGCAAAACCTTTATGTCGTCTGACATGTCCAAGTATGTTATTAAGGGCGCTCCTCAGGCGCCAGTCGCACCATGCGCACAACCCACCACCTCTGCCAGTCAAAGGCGCGCGAGGTGTCTGAGGCGCACCTGGGCATCCAATCCCCAATGTAATGATGTTTGTACATTTATTACTCAAAATTCACTGAAAATCAGTGAATTGAATGTTAATTCACTGATCCAATTCATTGAAAAATCAGTGAATTAGATGCCCAATTCACTAATTTTCAGTGAACCGGGCATCCAATTCATTGATTTTCAGTGAAATTGGGCATGGGCTTAAGAGCACAAACTATAAATGAATCATTACAACCTTACAAATGTACATTTATTCATACAAATGATTTTTTTTTCATTTTTGTGCCTCATGTGCAAGACCTAGGCTCCAGGACCCCTTTGTGCCTCGGTGCGCCTTGCGCCTTTAATAACTTAGTGTCCGACCTGTCGGCCGATATCTACAACATGCATCTCTATACTTCATAATTTGTTGGATACGATTGTTAGAAATGGTAAACTAAAATATTTCAGCACTTTTAAAATTTTAAGCCACTATTGAGAGCAGGATTTTACAACCAAAAGTGCAAACATATACAACGGTTTTGTGCAAACATTGAATGATGTGAAGATCCTCTGTGTCATGGCCTTAGTTTCATGCACTTATAGATAAATAAAAAAGAGGCATGCACACAAACATACTGATGGGGATAAGCGACGCGAATCCGTTGCGGAGCACGAGTTTTGGGCTACTTCGGGGTCAATTGGCTACTTTCCATATTTAGAGTTTCCGGGCCGACGATCTGAGTACACGGATGCGTCCGGATCGACCTTTCGATATTTCTCGTGTATTTGTTTTATTTTTGTGTGTTCTATTTAGTAAGATCAGACAACCATTGTGTACAACCAATCATAGCCGTCCAAAATGGTTGCCCTAAGTCATGTACTATTATAAATAAGAGGGTAGGGGCAGCCGTCAAAGCTATTGCAGATTTTGGCGAAAGTTATTTCCGGAATCTGGCGATCTCCTCACGGTGATGCTCCGTGAGGCCCTAGGTGACTACTCTTAGGTATTCCCTATCATCTCTTGTATCCCCTCCCTAAACCGCAACACTTCCCCTTTCCAAATCCCCATTGAAAACCCATTTGAAACTTCTGTCGGCAGCCTTCATCAAAATCCCTTCCTGCTTGTAGGAAATCCACGTTCCAGTTACTACCAAAAGCCTACCAACGCTACAGTACACAAACGATGCCCCATATCCAAACTCCCTTCCTAATGTGCTGCATCCCAACCCTCAATCCAGCCTCGATCCAGCCCTCCTCTTTTTCCCATGCCTCCTTCCTGGAAGTCCCCAGGCTGCTGTTTTTGGGGTTTTCCCCTTACCCGTTACTGATTCCCAGCCCGATCCAGCAAGCATCCCTGGATCCAGTCCTCCCCCGCCTCCGACACTCTGATTCCAGCCTTCATACAATGTTCCTTTTCCCTGGGCAGCCACCAACCACCGCGAGTCACCGGATCTCCATTGCATGACAACCTCCCCTTATTTCGTGAGTGTTATTTTATTGTTGTATGGAACATTTACTTCAATATTAATATATGGTTATGCGATTTTTTAAAAATTGGATCTCTTGTTTAGTAGTTGTTTGCTCTGGATTATTATTGTGATTTGCATGATCAATTCGCCGCGCATTCTTGTTTTGGCCCTCCACGCGGAGAAAAGCCTATACTTGCTTTGCCTAAAAGAAATAATTTTGCTTTTCCTAAAATTAAATGCATGCGATTTAATCATTTATTATTATGGCTTGAATTCGCTGTCGGATCTTGCATCCTGCATATAGTAGTTTACGGTTGTCGAGTTGTTTCCCCGACACTTCACCTAGGGTTGCATGTTAGTCGGACACCCACGTATCCCACCCTTCATTAAATGGTGTTTAGGTTCATTACATTCGTCACGTGCTCATTTGCATTGCATGCAGGGTTAGGGCATCGCTTGTTTGCCGCCTATAGATTCGTTTTGCGTCACATACCCATTTTTGATGAACAGTGGAAGCTATCTTGAGTGGCATGGCGATAACTTTTTACTATATAAACTATCTATTCAAACATTTCTAATAATCAGAGTGAGTCCTCTTTTGCTAAATAGGTTATTTATCTCAGCCTTTTGTATTATATGTGCAGCTATTTATAGATTTTGATCCCATGTGAAGTTTGCATGGAATTCTTCAATTTGATCATATTTTCAATTGGTAAATTTGCACTCAGGTAGGTAACACTTAGTGTTTTTTTAATGAATTTTCATGCAGGTTTGAACGGATAAGTTCATGTGCGGTGTCTGGTTATCACTATGCTGGTAGCAAAGCAGTATCGATGCATGCACTCATCAACATGTGTATGCACTAAAGGCCATTTGAGTGAGGATGCAATATTCCTGGTATTGCGGCACCTCAACTGGAATCCTAGATTGATCGCAACACTTTCTTGTGTTTGCAAGTGGTTTGGTGATATATCCAAGCAAGTGCTCTGGAAAGAGTTCTGCCGTTCCCGGGCTCCAAAAATGATGCTGGACTTGCAATCTAGTGGGAGTCATAGTGTTGATGGAAATTGGGAAGCACTTGCAAAACTTTTAATATATTGTTCAGGTTGTGGTAAAGGGGGACCTCTGAATAGCACACATATTCCAGGTCATTTTGTCCATAGGACACGGTTTTCAAGGACATCGGGAAAAAGCTTTCTCATTCCTCAGTGCAGAACAGATGTCCTGTATGTTTCGGACCCTTGTGAGCATCTTGATCAGGGAGAGGACGGCGATGTGGGTTTTTTCCGTGGAATTTTCAAGTCATTTTCTGTTTCAAAAGTCAGGAAGTTGTTGATTGATAGGGGTACCGAACTCCATTTGACAGAGTTATGTCCATTTTGCAAGGCAAAAATGTGGAGCCTGATGCAGGCGAAGATGGTGCCAAAGAGTGCATGCAGCATATTGGGTGCTTACGAGGACTGCATAGATTATTACGTTTGCCTTAATGGCCATATGCTTGGCAACTGCACTTTGTTACCCTTATCTGACTCTGAGGAGGCATCTGAATTAGAGTGATGTTTAATAATTTCATGAGGTAATTTCATTCTATTTGCCTTCTTTTTGCTCACAAAAATATTTTGAACCGTATTGTATTGCCGGTTTCAAAAATAATTGTCATGCTCTTCTTGTGTTATATGTAAGTATATAAGAATAGGTGCAATAAAGTTGATTAGATTTCTTCCATGATGTTAGCAAGACAAAACAGAATCAATTTATGAAAAACTGTTTTTCTCTGAATAGATTTGGGAAGCATCTACTTGAATCTCTTAAAATAAAATAATCTTCCTGAAAGAGCTGCTAATGAAGTTCATAAATCTATTTGAAGTATCTTACTGCTTTTTTTCTCCTTTGAAATTATTGAAGAATTAAATGGAGCATAGACTTAAAATAATTTGGTTGGTGTCAGAGAATCATTTTGACTTTATCCTGGGAAGATCTATTGTTACTTTATAGATTTATAAACAAGTAGGAGAGACTGATGGCTAGTAGAAATAATAATTAAGCTTGGCCTACAACACAAACACAAATTTTGCAGAGACGTGATGAGATGCGGTGAAAGATAATTCCTTTATTTTTTCTTTTCAACTTACAAGTCCAAAGGGCCAAGAGCGGAATATCCTTAATTGGTGTACGCCTGTTCTATTTATGTATCAGCTACTCATTATGGAGGACTCAAAAGTGTCTTTCCATGAAACAACAAATGTTGTTAGTAGGTAACGCAGGGTAGGCTATGAGGGTGGACTCTAAACAATGCAACCCTAGGTACGGTGTTAAGAAAATCAAACCCTAGGATGATGTGTATATGCAATGAAGGATCCGAAAATAAATTACAAATAACTATTAAAGCATAAATCTTACAAAGTTAACATGAGCGGTTGCAAATAATTTTAAATGCAAGCAAATTAGACTTGTCTTCAATTGGAGGGCCAAAGCTAACACTCGCAAGCGATTCAAGTCCTGCAAATCATGATTAGTTGAAAACATACTCACATAGATCGACATCCATAAGAATATAAATGTTCCGGTTCATACAATAATGCTGAAAACACTAAAACCAAACAGTACAACTCACAAGGGACCATATGCGAAGGAGTGGAGATCCGATAATCGTTGGGGTGCGACTGTGGTTCTCGGAAGGGGGAGTTGTATGGTGGCTGTAGGAGGGGATATAGGGTTGTATGTGCATTGTTTTGGGTAGGGAGGGGTATGTTGGGAACTTTGCCCTCAATGTTCTTGATTTGAAGAAGTCCTCAAGTCAAGGATAAACACACATTGTATTTGATGTGCTTAGAATGATGTTTTCAGGTATTAGATAGTGCAAGCCTAACATAGGACTAGACTTAGTGTCATCAGACATAGTTTGACCAATGTAATCCCTCATTGTGCAAAATACTATGTCGACCTAAGATCTAGACTATATTAGACTTGTCACTCACTTATAAACATCAGGAAGAAAGTCTAGCAAGTTGCAAAGAGCTAAAGAACTGAATTCAGGATGATCAGAAAATGACCAAGTCATATCTTCTTGGAGAGTCCAAATATTGTCTTGTGAAGGTATCGATATCAGCTTGAAGACCTTAAGATTCAAGACGATATTGTCTTGTAGGCTCTCAATAGAAGTCTAATATCGTCTTGATTAGAAGAAGAAACCCAAGCTTCAAATATCTTCTTGGTAATACACTATCCAAGACGATATAGTCTTGACAAGGATCATCTACACTCATATCGGCTTTAAGATAATCAACAGGTTTGGAAGAATCTTCATTGAAGGAAGAATTTGGCTAAGTCCTTTATCGTCGAGGTGAAGTCATTTGTCGTCGAGGACAAGTGAAATGTCGTCGATGAGCCTACCCGACATTTCAGAAATATATTGAGCTGAGAATAAACTAAGTCCTTTATCGTCGAGGTTATATCAATTGTCGTCGAGAAGCCTACACGACATTTCAGAAGTCGACTTGATAAACTTAACATTCGATGAGACGACAGTGGTAGTCAAATATCATCTTGCAGACTACAAGTATTGTCGAAAAGAATAATATCGTCTTGTAGACTACAAGTATCGTCGAGAAGAATAATATCGTCTTGAAGACTACAAGTATCGTCGAGAAGAATATCGTCTAAACAATGACAATATCGTCGTGAAGACAACAAGAATACATTCGACTAGACATCAAGAAGATACCAGACTTCTAATCGAATTGCGGGAAATGCAAGAATTCAAATTAAAGCGCAAATATGGCATTAACTCATTTAATGCCGCTGCAGATTGAGCCAATCAGATTTGTCCATAAAGACAAAAGATCTTTGACATAAAGACAGTCCGAGGATTCTACCGTTATCAAATGACCCTATAAACGGGATGCGATAGGACACAGCTAACCCTAATAATCATAAGATCAAAAAAGAAAGAGCTCGCCACCGTCATCTTCAAAAAGAAGCATATTCATCAGGAGGCTCAAGAACGGAGAAGACATTCTTTGAAGCAAATCTTTTTTTCTCCAGAAGTAAGAGTTTGACTCATCTTGCTGATCTACAAAAATCCAAATCATCTATCGGCAGGAAGAGGAAGGATCTTCGAAGTGCAGAGGAAACATTCTTCACGGATAAGCCTCCAATCGTTCGATGTAAAGTGCCCATCACGATCTCTTACGATGCTACAAGGAACGCCGTGCAATTGTACTATGTTATCAACATATAGTTTTGCCAACTTTTCCACAGAATCATCCTTCCGGTTCGGAATGAAGTGTGATACCTTTGTTAGACTATCTACTATCACCCAGATGATGTCGTTCCCATGTTGCGATCATGGCAATCCATGCACGAAATCCATTGATATATCGTCGAACTTCTATTCCGGAATCGGAAAAGACTTCAAAAACCCACCGGGTTTTTGACATTTGGCCTTCACCAGTGCGCAAGTATGACACTTCACTACGTAGAGGGCTATGTATTACTTCAAACCCGGTCACCAGAAAAGTTTCTTCATGTCCATGTACATCATTGTGCTCCCCGGGTGAATTGAGTACTTGGTAAAGTGAGCTTCGTACATCAAGTCCTCTCGTAATGTTCCAAAATTTGGGACGCACAATCGACTATCTTTCCAAAGTAAGCCATCATCGAAGGATAAATTGGCATTTGACCCATCCACAGCCTCTGCCACATAACGCTTCATGCTCTCATCAAGTTCCAAAGACTGTCAGATTCGATCCGCGAGGTCGTATTGAACCTCCGTCCAGTTCAAGCATGCCGTAGTCGTTGTCCTCCTATCGACACAAGTAATTGCAAGGGACTCCAAGTCACTGATTAGACGCTCATCATGCATCTGAATCCAGTTTTCTTGCGTGGGAGTCCTCCGATTTAACGCATCAGCGACAACATTTCCCTTCCCGAGTGTGTAATGAATATCGAAGGTGTAGTCCGTAAGGAACTTCATCCACCTACTTTGTCGCACGCTCAGCTCCTTCTGATTTAACAGATATTTTAGGCTCTTATGGTCCATAAAGATGTTAATTTTCACGCCATATAAATAATGCCGCCGTAGCTTAAGAGTGAATATCACGACCTCCAATTCCAAGTCGTGGACCGGATGATTCCTCTCATGCACTTTCAACTGGCGAGAGCCATAAACAATCACTTTTCCGAATTGAAGAAAAACGCAACCTAAGCCACTCCCTGAGGCGTCACTATAAACTTCATAGCCTTCCGTACCACATGGCTAATATAAAATCAGCTCCGTGGTCAGACGACCCTTTAGCTCCTCAAAAGCTCGCGCGCACGCCGACGACCAAACGAACTTCTGCTCCTTCCTAGTCAATGCAGTGAGAGGTAGAGCTATCCTTGAAAAGTTCTCTACGAAGCACCTATAGTAGCCGACAAGTCCTAAGAAGCTTCAGACTTCTGCCACATTTGTCAACACAGACTACTCTCGTATTGCAGCTATCTTCGCTGGATCCACTGCGATACCCTCTCCACTAACCACATGACCTAGAAATGCCACTGACGTAGCCAAAACTCACATTTAGAGAACTTGACATACATCTGACTCCTCAGGTGTTCAAAATTGTGCGTAAGTGATCCGCATGCTCTTCTTCCGACTGAGAGTAAACCAAAATATCGTGGATGAATACAATCACAAATCGGTCTAGATACTCTCGGAACGTTCTGTTCATCAAGTCCAAGAATACCGATGACGCATTTGCTAGGACGAATGACATCACCGTGAACTCGTAGTGCCCGTAATGGGCACTGAACGTCGTTTTGGGAATATCACATTCCTTGATCCTCAACTGGTAGTAATCTGATTTCAAGTCCAGTTTGGAATACACAGTCGATCCAGCTAGTTGATCAAACAAGTCGTTGATTCTTAGAATAAGATATTTGTTCTTCACAGTCAACTTATTCATTTCGTGATAGTCGATACACAGACGCAAACCGCCGTCCTTCTTTTTCACAAAGAGGACCGGTGCACTCAAAGAGGATGAACTTGGATGTGCATAACCTTGCTCTAGTAGCTCCTGCAACTGATTTCCTTTTACGCTATTCGGTATGGTGAGCGTGACACATGTTTGGCACCCGACACCAACTCAATACAAAAATCAATCTTTCGTTGAGGCGGAGCTCCAGGGAGGTCTTTTGGAATCACATCCGCAAACTCTGATACTATCAGAACATCACTCAGACTGGGATTAGGCTCCGAAGCTTCCAACAAAGTAAAGAACAACTCCACGCCTTTCCGAACAGCATTGACCACATGAAGAGCAGACATCAGGGTCTTGCTCGATCCTCGCATACCAGAAAACGTAGTCTCGCGTTCAGTGTTTTGCCCCAGTGTGACTTCCTTCAAATTGCAATCGATGTATGCACGTTACTTCGAGCCCGTCCATGCCAAAGATCACATCAAATTCAGATATCGACAACATTGATGCTTCCAATTCAAAATCTTGATTTCCTATCCGCACCATCACACAACTCTTATCCGCACTCATCCTGCACCCATTTGGTAGCACTACATCCAATCTATCCTTTGTTATAGAAGAAGGCACTCCGATACACAATACGAAGTCCTTAGACGAAAAAGAGTGAGATGCTCCAGTGCCAAAGAGATCTCTCGCCAGATAGTTCAGTATTAGGACGAAGCCTAACACAAACAAATTTAAACAAGCTATCGTACACAAGGTATAAAGCATAATAAGCTATGGAAACTACATACGAAATCATACCTGTCACGACATCGCTCTGACGGATGGCTTCTTGCTGATCAAGAGAGTAAACCCTTGGTTGAGTTGGAGGATACTGGGATGCAGAAGACTCTGCCGCCTTCCCTTTCTCCGCTTGAGAAGCACCCTCCTTTTTAGCATACTCCAACGCTCGGTTGTCCGTCTTCGGAGGACCAGATCGACACCTCAAGTGTAGCAAGTCATCGGACCCCGCCCAGTCATAGCTTCCGACACAGCAGAGGGAGCTGGCTCCGAAAACCTGGACTTCTTTCTCTGCCGTCTATACTCAGACTTTGAAGAGGTCGGCCCTTTGAACTCAGGCTTTTCGCTTTCAAGTCATTCTTGCGTTGGACTCTTTGCATATCCAGTTCTAAAGACTTAGCGGTTTGCACTAACATGTGAAACCCAAAAGTCATTGGGCCTGCGAGTAACAGTCGCAAGTCATCTCGCAACCCTTCATAGAACTTATTTGTTTTCCTCTCCTCATCCTCTAGTACAGATCCAGCATAACGGCTCAACCTAATGAACTTGTGGAAGTAATCATCTACAGACTGTTCACCCTGAGTCAAATGCAGAAACTGGTTCGCGATGCGTTGAGCAGAGGGAATGTATCGCTGTAAGAACAACTCCGATAAATCGCTCCACGGGATTTCAGTAATTTCCTTTCCTGCGAATTTGTGCACTTCTACCTCTTCCCACCAGAGCCTAGCTTCTCCGTTCAGAAGGAAAATGGTTAAGGTGACTTTCTTCTCTTCCTCTGTCTCCGTTGCCGTCAAGGTTCTCTTCATCCTTGATAGCCTGTCTTCAGCTTCAGTTGGGGATTCCGTCCCTGAGAATGATGGAGGATGGAAGCTCAGAAAGTGCTTCAATTGTTGGTCCGACGCGTATTTCGCAGCTGCCGGCTCATTAGACACTTGTCTCGAAGTTACCGGCTCAACTACAACAACCGGCTCCGGGGCCACCCCAGGGGTAGAGGCTGTACAAGCCGTCCTGGCTGTGCATTAATCATTACAAAAACCGTCTCTGCGACCAACCGTATTGTTTCCGCAGAAGGAAGGGATGTAGGCACCTCAACAGATGCACTACTTTCAGCTGAGTGACGGGGTTGGGACTGCCCTGCACCACTCCTAGTCACCTATAATCGAGAAATACACAATTTAGTTACTGAAAACATAGCAAAACAGCAAACATTGAGCGCTCAGATTCCACAAACAAACTTGTTTTTCATTCCTAAGTGGACATTCATTGTATGGTTGGTCGTTTTTAAGGTGACGCACTACACGTGCTCTCCTCTCCTTAAAAGAATTCGTCCCCGAATTCGGAAGACAACAGATTGCTACCGTCCGGCGTTAGCGTCTAGTCGATATAGGTAAGCGTTCGCCCGCTACTTCCTGCTCGACTCGCCAGTACCCAATACCCATACCATCCACAAATAAGCGGTAAACGAGGGTCAGCTATGAGCTGACCACAAACCGTGTAACGATCTCACCCTCCGATCATTCTAACTGACTGCGGGGCGGTGGTACCGCTCTCCTGCAAGTTAATCGTACAAGCAGCATATATATATATCAAATAGAAACTGCAACTACTCTAAGCAGAGTGAAGTTTCAAGCACAATCAATCTTCTAGGTTGAGCATCAAAATACGGTGAACCTAGATATGCACATGATGTTGGTTGGTTTACCAGAAGGTTCCTTCAACCGCCTAAGCAATTCCGCATAAGGCTAACATCACAATCACAAACGTTGGTACGCACGACCACACGTTTCATGCTCTCAAGGCATGTTTAGGTGTCCACTCGCATGAGTATGACCACCAATCCAAGTATTGATAACTCAGATTCTGTTTGAACATTTACTAGTCTAGCAATTAAGCCCGACTTAGTCTCTCCCATGATAACAACATTCAAGAGGATTTCCCTTGTGCCGAACAACATGGTGCGGGTTCGGTTCAGCCACTGCCAGTGTTCAAATCAACTTGTTTAGCCAAACATGGTGCGGGAACAGCTTTACTTCAGCCCGTTCTCGTTTAACCAAAAGCACACTACTCACCTAATCCATTCGAGAGGACATATGTTTCACGTTCACACCAGATATGTGGAGAAGGTTTGCATTCTCCCACCTCTCGCAACGCGATGACGCAATTAGCGGAGTCATTCTCCGACACACAAATTGCCAAACAAAGAATCACCGATTCAGAGAAATGGTCACGAATAGGCTTCACACAGCATGCATAAATCCGCACGTCAATCAGATTTCTATATGCAATATATGCCGGGGACGTACACAATCGACCCGGTGGAGGTCATGCACTTCGTTAATTAGCGAAAGAGACACTTCCTATGCAAGCATAAAATCACAATAATAAAGGACAAGCTCGTTCTAAGACCGGAGAGAAGGATCATTACTCTTGACGATTGCTTCGGCGCCATGAAGTAGAAATCTAGCCGGATGGAAAGGACCACAACAGATTGACCTCCGTGGATCTGAACTCGGCTTGCGATTCAGAGCTTTGGAGCTCCAACAATGGCAGATTCTATCTCCTTCTTCCTCTCTCTCCCAAATCACTTTAGCCAATTGTCTTCAAAATGACAAGTTATGGAAAGAAGAGTACTGTCAGCCCTTTTAAGATTGAAGGACGACCTATTCTGGAGCATTTGATCACATTTTCCATAAAGGATTTAACGACCACGATCACATATTTGCGAATCTGTTTCCGTCACCTACCGCTTGGTGGTATCGCTACTTCACCGCATTAGCGTTTAAGCGGCGATCTTATCCTGAATAGTCAGCGTATCGACTTGAACTCTCGCCGATACTTTGAGTGATATCGACTTGAAGACCTACCGCCAGTGGTATCGCTACCGCCCGACGTTAGCGTCTAGTCGATATATTCTCGTCGACAACTCTCGACGACACAGAGGAGCTTCAGGTTAACATGGAGCTTCTAGTCGATATAGCTACCGCCAGCGTTAGTACTTACCGCTCTGCGTTAGCCTTCTCGACGACAAGCCGTCTCGTACGACATTTCTCGACGACACAGACAAGTTTTCTAGCCGACACACTACCGCCAACGGCACCACTACCACGCTGCGTTAGCCTTCTCGACGACAAGCCGTCTCGTACGACATTTCTCGACAACACAGACAAGTCTTCTAGCCGACACACTATCGCCAGCGGTACCACTACTACGCGGCGTTAGCGGTCTGCTACCAGAATTGCTTTGTTTCTTACCACTGGGAACTGGGTTGCTACATAATCTAGAATACGAGGCATTTTATACCCTTCCATACTTTTGAGAAAGATTTATTGGGGCCTATAAAAGGGGAAAACCCCTTATTTGTAACCATCCAAGTTTTGAACCAACAAAAGGTTTCTTTGAGTTATCTTCATTTGTGAGCTTTCTCTTGAGTTTTGTCTCCACTCTTATCTTCATCACTGACAAGTTCTTGCAGGAGGCTGACTTAGCTAGGCTATGCAGAGTGACAAATAGAAGCTAAGGCCGCACGGGTGCTTGTGATGAGACAAATTCGTGACAAGTTTGTATCAGAGCCAGATTTGCTGAAGTTCGTGGTTGGTGCCACAAGAAGACTTTGATGGCTGGTGAATTGGACAACTCAAGCATGGAGGAGCGTGGTAGGGAGATTGTGCAACTTGTTGAGAAAAAGAAGCGAGACTAAAGCAAAACTCGTGAGGAAAGACACTTGGATCTTGCCTTTATGGATTGGGACAAGCGCATGATGACGGTGGAGCAGGATCACCTGTATGTTTGCCGAGAATTTGAGACCGTCAAGCAAGTGTTACCAGCTCGCGGAGAGCAGGAACTCCTGGAGGCACAAGTATAAGCTTGCCTTGATGCCAATGAAAAGTTAAAACAAAGGTGTAATCAATTGTAGGAGGACTATAAGGACTAAATCACTACTTTGGAGGATGTGTTAGCCCTATGCAAGAAGGCCATTGCTAACAAGGAAATGATGAGGGTGCGCAAACCTAAGAATTGATTTTCCTATGTCAAAATCCTTCACTGAAAAGAGGGACAAGAAGAAAGTTGAATACTTTATCAAATTGATGTCTATTTTGAAGGGTGCAACATCACATATGAAGTGCAAAAGGTAAAAACCGCTATTCACTATCTTTGGTGGCATTCAAGATTGAACTCAATCGACATTTCTACCCAGAGAACGTTGCAAATGATGGAAGAAGTTGAAGGAACTCAAGCAAATGGGTCACTGAGTACGTTAAAGAGTTCCAAATCATAATGCTGATGGTGCTGAGTGTCCGAGAAAAACCAACTCTTCAACTTCAAGGATGGTATTCAAAACTGGGTGAAACATGAAGTACATCAGCGTGGTGCAAAAATGTTAAATGAATCCATTGCTGCAACCAAGGCCATGCATAATTCCAATGACAACCAGATGCGGCGCCTATGAAGAAGGGAAAGGTTGGGGGAGAGAGGCAAGGGTCATGGAGACGTTCTAGAAAAGATCAAACTTCTACTCATAAAGGAGATCGACGGCGAAGCAAGAACTTTACGTTAAAAAGTGGATGCTTTATCTGCAAAAGTCCACACATGATAAACAGATACCCAATGTTTGGTTCGCTTTCAACATTACAAGAGAAGAATGCAACATGATGTGAGAATGAGAATGCACGAATCAAATATGCTCATTGTAACTTTTAAATGCTTTGAATGTGAAGCTGACAGAGAAATCAACCAACATGGGGCTGATGTATGCATAAACTATGATCAACAACAATGCCACTAGAGCTTTGATAGATACGGTGGCAACTCAAAATTTTGTGATAGAGGAGGAAGCTCGAAGGCTTGAGCTTTAAGTGACAAAGAGCGATGGATGGATCAAGACCACGAGCCAAATGGAGAGACCACTGTCTGGAGTGGCTCGTGGCGTGGAGCTACACTTAGGAACATGGAGAGGACAAGTAGACTTCTCAGTCGCAATGCTGGATGATCACAAAGTTGTGTTTGGCATGAATTTCTTTGACATAGTGAGTGCAATTGTCAAGCTAAATCGATTTGCATCATGCCGAAGTGAACTACTTGTATGGTCCCCATGATTGAGGGGCCTCCAAGAAGCCACGAGACAAGGAAATTGTTGGCAATGCAAATTGCAAGAAGAGTTAGGAAAGTCGAGCATACTTTCTTAGCTACCTTGAAGGAGGATATAACAATTGAAAAGATGAAGGAAGTGCCTCCACTTATTGCTGAAGTACTTGAGGAGAACAAGAACATCATGCATGTGGAGTTACCAAAGAAGTTGCCACCCGCAGGGAGGTGGATCATAAGATCGAGTTAGTGCTTGGAGCAAAATCACAGATAAGGGAACCATACCGGAAGGCTCCACCTGAACTTGAGGAGTTGAGAAAGCCGTTTGAGGAGCTACATGAGGCTGAGATGATCATACCGTTGAAGACATCATTTGGAGCACTGGTACTTTTTCAAAAGAAGAAGAATGGAACACTGCGATTATGTATTGAATACCAGGTGTTGAACAATGTGACGATAAAGAACAAGTATCTTATCCCGTTGATCGCCGATTGCTTCGTCCGACTTGTAGGTGTGAAGATATACACAAGAATGGATTTGTAAAAGGGCTACCACCAAGTGCGTATTGCTTAAGGAGATGAGCCAATGACAAGGTAGGGGTCATTTGAGTGGTTGGTGATGTCATTTGGCTTAACCAATGCACCAACAACCTTTTGCACATTGATGAATCAAATCATCCATTCATACTTGGACAAATTCTTAGTAATGTACTTGGACAACATTGTCATCTATAATAACACAATGGAGGAGCATGCTAGGCACCTTCGCTTGGTATTCCAAGTACTACGAGAGAGTGAACTTTATGTCAAGAGGTCAAAATGCTATTTTGACTAAGAGAAGGTACTTGTTCTTGAGCATGACCAACTACGGATGGATATGGACAAAGTGCGGATGATCATCGAACGGAAGCCATCAACAAAGGTGGCGGAGCTACGGTCTTCCTTGGGTTGGTGAGCGCCTCTAGGCGGTTTATCATGGGATACTCAAAGAGAGCAGTGCCACCTACAGACCTGCTCAAGAAGGACAAAACTTGGATTTGGACGGAGAAGTGTCAACAAGCTTTTGAAGATCAGAAGATGGCAGTGAGCATGGAGCCGACGCTAACACTACTAGATTTTAACAAGAAATTGGAGGTACATACAGATGCTTCAAACTTCGCGATTGGAGGGATGCTGATGCAAGGACACCCCATTGGATTTGAGAGCTACAAGTCGAACGAGACGGAGGGACGATATACATCACAAAAGGAGGAGATGACTCCGTCATCCATTGCTTGCAAGTATGGGGACACTATTTACTTGGGATGCAATTCATGATCAAAACTGATAATATAGCAGCAACATACCTCCAAACTCAAAAGAAGTCGGTAAAATAAGCAATTGCTAGGACTTTGTAACAGAATTTGACTGTCCTAGAACACAAACCATACAAAGCCAACATAGTGACGGATGTACTCGGCCTTCAAGCAGAGTTAGCAGCTATCTCCATGGTGAAGAGTGATGTCATGGAGAAATTAAAGAAAAGGCTTGATGAGGATCCCCTGGCCAAGCAACTTATCCTACTAGCTAAAAAAGGTTGGCCCAAGTGGTTTTGGGTAGAGGACGGGAAACTCTACACAAAATGGAGAAGGATTCATCCCTAAGTGGGAAAACATGCGAAAGGATTTGACCAAAGAATGGCATGACACTAAGTGGGCTGAATGTCCTGGCCAAAAGTGTACTTTGGACCTAATGGATGGCTCATAATACTAGCCATAGATGATGGATAATATTGAATTGTATGTGAAGTCATGTCTTGTTTGTCAACAAGACAAGGTGGAGAAAAAACAAACGATGGGCCTCTTGGAGCCATTACCAGTGCCAGAACATCCGTGGGAGACGGCGACACTTGAGTACATCAATGCTTTACCAAGTGTGAAAGACAACAACGAAAGAGATGATTCGATTCTTGTTCAAACATGTAATGAAGTATTGGGGGTTGCCCAAAAGCTTTGTGAGTGATCGAGACTCTCGTTTTACTGGGAAGCTATTGACTGAGCTATTCAAGCTATTGGTGTCAGAGTTGAACTGCTCTACTAGCTTCCACTCTCAAACAGATGGGCAAACAAAGATGGTAAATGCGCAACTTGCGGCGCTTTGTGAGCACAAATCAGTAGGATTGGGCAAAACTCATGGACGTGACACAACTTTTATACTACTTATAGCGGAGGAGTCTACATGAAAGTGCCCGTTCGAGCTATAGAAAGGCAGCCTCTCACACCGTACATCTTGGCGACCACTACTAATGATGGAAGGAGCCCAGGTGCTTGGAAGATGGCTAAGTCATGGGAAAAACATGCTGACCTGGCTAAATCATGCTTAAAGAAAGCCTACAGGGGAATGAAAAAGTGGGCTGATACATAGAGACGATCGATGGAGTATTTAATGGGAGATAATGTGATGGTAAAACTTCTATCTCAACAATTCAAGTTTTTGCGCAACGTGCACAACGACTTAATACGTTGATATGAAAGACCATTTTCGGTGGTGGCACAGGTTGGTAAGGTTTCGTATTGCCTTGATCTACCTAGGTCTTTGAAGATTTATCCCGTGTTTTATTTGAGCATGCTCAAACCATATTATAAGGATAATGAAAATCTTCAAAGAGGAGAATCCCAAAGGGTGCCTCCGGTGATGAAAAAGTCATTCAACAAAATTGTGGAAGAGGTGCTGACAAAGGGAGTTGTACGAAGAAGATGTGTGCAACCTAACACACAATACTTGTTCAAATGAAAGAGATTGTCAGAGTCCGAGGCAACCTAGGAGTGGAAGACTTGTGGCAATTCAATGACATCCTTCAACAGTACGAGGCAACGAGGACACCGCCAGGATAGGTGGGGGAGGATATCACGACCTGCTATATTTAGCCCGCCCGTGACAATTTTTATACTAGCCCCAAGAAGACTCTAGAGAGATCCGGTGTCTTGGAGATTCTTGTACATGAGAGAATACATGAAACTCATAGAGAATTTACGATGACCCCATAAGAATATCTTAGAGTAACTTAGATGATTCATGAATATTGTAAATACAAGAGATGTATTTAGTATAGAATAAGAGACATTCTAGATCCTTCCATACTTTGAGAAAAGATTCATTGGGGCCTATAAAAGGGGAAAACCCCTCATTTGTAACCATCCAAGTTTTGGATAAGCAATAGAGTTCTTTGTGCACTTTTTACTTGTGAGCTTTCTCTTGAGTTGTTTCTCCACTCTTCTTTTTATCACCAATAAATTCTTGTAGGAGACTGACTTAGCTAGGCTTTGCGGAGTGGCAAAGAGAAGCAACACCGCAGGGGTGCTTGCGAGGAGATAAGTCCGTGACAAAGTGCTGTTTAGGGATTTATACTCCTGCTGCTACCATCCAGAGAGACTCTCTCTAGACAATGTGACATCAACTCGCATTAATGAGGCAATGCAAGATCTCCAAGCTGGTACATTATCGAAAATGTTGGCTCACTTAGAAGATATTCAAAGAGAAGGAAACTGAAAGTACAATGAGGACATAGTCTATGGTCCTTCGATAATGGTCACCAACATGATCTAGAAATCTTACATGCAGAAGAGCTCATCAATAAAGGAAATTAATTGGCGCTCCGACTACCGAGTTTTTGAATTTTAAGATAAATATAATGATCTTTACAATCAGCTTGTGACTCTGGCTGTCGAGTATCCTTCAATTATCAAGTGATTACTGAAGCTAGACTCCTAGTATAGTTTAATATGTTTTCATTTATTTAGGGAAAGAGATTTTTGTATCTTTATTTTAATTTTAATGAAGTTGATAATGACTGATTCTGGATCTTGCAAATTTTGAATGAACATTTGCTGTGTTGCATCTCGTAGTATTTGGGCCTTTAGGAGGTTTGGTATTTGTAACCATGCGATGTTTAGAGTTCTCCAGGAAACCTAGGCTTCGTTTGGCACTGCGGTGGCAGTCGTGAACACGTGATTATGAATTGTCGTTCGTGAACGCCCGACCTCACCTATGGAACTCTATCCACTTTTATGTTCAAAACTAGTTTCCTTTTCTTGGTGGCGGTCATTACCGTTGTCTTGCCAAACATACATTCTATGACGATGGCATTTTTTGTCCACTCACTGGAGCAACTATTCAATGAGCGTTTTGAAACTACTAGCTTTCAAATGAAAAGGAGAGAAAGAGACGAGCCTTTGTGCATTATGTTGGCTCTTTGATCTCCTTCTAGTTTGTACTTAGGAAAAAGACTCTCCAACTGGCCGAGTAGCTACCTATATTCATTTAGGTAAGCTAACAACTTGTGTTTTCATTTATCTCATGAACTTGGATCATCTTTTGGGGCCTCAGAAGTCAGACCGCATGATATGTAACCTAAAGATTGTCAATGTACAACCCTCATATTTGCCGAGTCGGTGTGACCCGATGCGGATAAGGTCGTGGTAGAGAGGGTGACCGTGACGTAGTAGACCGACCCGTCGGAGGCCGTTGAGATCAAAAAGGAAGTCCCAGGGGGGAGGAAGTGGACCGGAAGTTCACTTCCTGGGCTAGTGGTCCACTCGCCCAAGCCCCGGGCGAGTGGACCTATGGTCTACTCGCCCAGGGGTGGCGAGTGGACCATGGTCCACTCACCCAGGGTGGGAGGTTCACTCGCCCCGGGCACTCAGGTGAGTGGACCCTAGGTCCACTCGCCCCTAAGGGGAGTGGACCGAATGGTCCACTCGCCCAGCCCAGGCAGTGGACCATTCGGTCCACTCTCCCGACCAAACTGCTCCCGACCCCCGGCAAGGGGGGGAGTGGACGTCTCAAGCTCCACTCGCCCCCTCCTATTTTGGTCGTTCAGGTTCGTAATTGAGCCGCGGATAGCAGAATCTTGGCTATCCGCAACCCAATTTTGGGAAGTCTATAAATAGACCCCCATGGGCACCTTGTGGTGGAGACCGGCCCAGTTTAGATCGAAAAAAAAAAATGTCTGACGTTGCACCCGTCCGGACCGTTATCATATTTTATTTGTGATTTGTTAAATTTGTGTGTGAATTAGTATATGTATATATATTTATATATTTATATACATATAAAATATATAAATATATATTTGATATATATACAAATCTTATATATATATACTTATATACTTATGAACATTTGATAAGTATATATATATATATAATCGTACTGTGTTCTTTTCCCCTCCCCCGGTTCTATACAGTAGCCCAGCCGGTTCAAGCATTTCCCCCAGCCGGCTTGCCCTGTTCACTTTCTTCCCAAATCTGTGGCGCTCCGGTCCAGGAAATCACGCGCTGCTAGGGCTCGCAAGCCGCCACGACATCGACGCTGCTTCTCCGCTTATTTCACCCCACAACTCCCACGATCCAGCAGGGCACGTCTTCTCCAACAGTTTCAGCGACATTTCCGGCCTCGACGCCTCATTCCAGCCGGCGGTTTCAGCTCCACGCCTCTCCGCCATGGCCGTTCTCCTGCAACCGCCAAATCGTGCTCCGTCTTCTGCTTACCCACTGTTTTTAGCCCTATATAATGGGCTGTCTGTAAGTTCTCGAGGGAGAAGAAATGGAAGAGATTGAAAATGACGATGACTGCTGGTGTGCTGCCATTTCCCGTCGTTGTTGACGATGAACAGTAGGTGTTAGCTTTGCTTGAGTTTAGTTCCAGTTAGGAGTGGATGTTGTAAGTGAGATTAGGAGATTGTTAATTAAATTAGTTATGTTGTTGTTTTCAATTGTTGAAGACGATGAACAGTGAATGTCAATGAGATTTTTTTTGGTTGCTGGCCTTGCTCCCGTGAGTAGATGAAGATGGTTAATGTTTGTTTGCTGGTTACTGTTTGTTTGAGAGATGAAAAACAGTAACCTTAGTATTAGTACCTTGTTGCTTGCAATCCGTGAGAGGTGACAGGGAGAGTTAGTGAGGAGGATGAATTAGAATTGAGTATTGATTCTTTGTGAGGAATCAACTTCTCTTGTTGTTTAGAGATTACGTGGAACCACTTGTGAGGTTGAGCGATTGAGATTTCGTGGAGCTACTCCTGCGTGCGAGAGTGAGCAAAACTTCTCCTTGGTGCCCGCGTGCGATAACGGCGGACCTCGGAGCGTAGATAGTGAATTTAGGTAGTTTAGTTTGTGGTTTCCTTACTCTTGAGCGAGTGAGAATCCGTGGAACCACTCTTGAGTGTGAGAGTGAGTGAATCGCTTCCTTGGTGCCCGTGTGCGATAGCGGCCGACCTCGGAACGGGAGATCGACGGTAACGAGGAGTTCCTCGCGAGAACGCCATCGACTTCGGATACGGAAAGACACCACTTTCCGTGGGTAACTTGCTTCTTCCTCTTTCTTTGTGTGAGTCTACAATTTCTCTTTAGGAAATTAGACTCATTGTTGGATATTCGTTTGGGTATCGTCAGCGAACGCTACGTCGAAAACTCCAAACGGAAACGTATTTGGAGTTCACGATTTCCGTTTTGCTACGACAAAGGGGAACGGAACTAAAGTTGCAAATTTCTTTTCCCGGATTTAATTTGAACCATTATTTCAAGAAAATTCATTTTAAACAAAATAGCGATCTTGTGCTTTATAAAAAAAAAAAAAAAAACCTAAGTTGCGTAATTTCTTAAAATTCGTGCAAAGCCCGCTCAAATTTGAAATTTCCATTGCATGCATTAGGGTTTCCTAGAAATAGCCGACAGGCGCGCAAACCCTACGCGCCGTCCTGCATCACCTTGGGAAGGGTTGGTCTCCACCCCTCTCCTCGTGTGTGTCTTGTGAACAAGCACTACCCCCTCCCCCCGTCAGTGAAGGTTGACGGTGAGGTGACCCTTAGTGCCCTCCAAGGTGCCCAGGCTCAGCATTGGCTTGGGAGGGGAAGTTCCTTGTGAGCTTCTGGGTGTGTGGTGGGACCTCCACGCTGCAGCTTAAGGGGTCCGTTTGTGGACTCAGATGTTCTTCAAGGGCAGGATCTTCCAGTTCTTAGCAACCAGTCAGGAGTTCTAGCTCGGGTCAAGTAAGGGTTAGCTGCATCTCCCTTTCGAACGTCGATATCAATTCTCTGGTTTCAACAGTCATATTTGTTGTGCTGTTCATCTTGCCGATGGTTCTTTGACTGAAACTATCAGCAACCATATATGTGCTTAAATTTCTCTTCAATTTATTATTTGTAAGTAATTACTAAAAGTTGACTGTTCATTGATATATTTTTTTTCTTACTTTTGATTTTTTTTTCAGGACACGGTGACGAGGGGGGGGGGGGGGGGGGGGGGATGATTGGTATGAGATTGAGTCAGGGGCTTTACTATTTGGACATTCCATCTTCCATAGTCTGTCATGTGTCTACTTACCTCTACAACTTCATTACTATCATGGTCATTCATATCTATCAAGAATGATGATAATGTATGTACAATTTACCTATGTATATAATTGAGTGTGAGCCGAGCCAGTATGAGAGGCATCGATCCGTTTCATATCCTCCCTAAGTCAATAAAAGAATGGGCATTCCTTGTGAACTTATTCTGTATGAGATTCTAGTCGACTGAACTCTTTTGAATCATTGATTATTTTGTCATGCTGCATGTTTTTATTACTTAGTCACACATATTTTATAGAGTTTTCTGCTGAGATTTAAAATAAATTCAACACCATCATTAAAGCTTTTATGAGTGACAATGTCCCAAAACTGACAGTTGACACATCCAATATCTTGAAATTACTTGTTTTATGATATTTCGAATGTGTGCTCCCAAAATTTATAGGGCTTATGCAGTTCTTGATGTTTGATATTTGATAAACAAAGTGTCTTTATCTATTCTCAAATATCGAGTACCTAATAAAAAATAGGCTATTGTTAACCGCACCCCAGTTTTGGCTATCCGCAACCCTTTTATATGAAGTATTATGCGTTTTTTTGGAAATACGCCTTCTACAAGTATTTTTAGGAAAATTGTTCAACACGAAAGTTGTAGATATCGTCGAGATCTACAACTTTCGTGTTGAACATTTTTGCTAAAAATGCACGCACAAGACTTATTGCCGCCCGAATTGAAACATGAGCGTAACTATAACGAATTTTTTGAAATACGCATTGTGCATGCATTTTTAGGAAAAATGTTCAACACGAAAGTTGTAGATCTAGACGACATCTACAACTTTTGTGTTGAACACTTTTCCTAAAAATGCTTTTAGAAGGCGTATTTTCAAAAAAAAAATACGCGTAATACTTCGTATAAAAGGGTTGTGAATAGTCAAAATTGGGTGCGGTTAACAATTGCCTAAAAATATCTTCCCAAATAAAGAACTATTTTTCAATTCTACATGCTTTTTAATGAACACATTTTGTTCATCGATTTTGTTATGGGATAGATAAGTTAGATGCTATGGTTACCAAATGTCTTTCTGGCGTGGTCTAAGGGTTAAAAAGGAACACATGTTATAATTTTTTTAGGGTCCGTTCGTTTGGACCGTATTGACTTTCTGAAATTGAAATTAACGATTAGAAATTCAAATCTAACGTTCGGCGCTACGGAATTTATGCGGATATTGACATTTATGTGAAATCCTATGACTGACTTTGAACTAAAAATATCAAATCACAAATTCTTATATCCGCCAATAGGTTTTCCGTATAATCGAGCGTTTTCACCTGAGTTTTTCGGCCTGTTCAAGCATTTTTTGCTCGGACGTGCTTTTTCTGATCGGGCATGTGTTTTTTGGCTGGTCGCGTGTCTCCAAGCCGTACGCGTGTTTTTTCTACCGGGCGTGCATATTTCGACCAGGCGAGCATATTTCCGACCAGGCGGGCTTTTTTTTGTCCAGGCGGGCATTTTTTCGTGGTGAGCTTGCTCAAAATCGTGCTCCTTCACCAATTTCTTCACTCCAAAGTGCTGGCTCGACTCTTTGATGCTCTCTGAAGCTAATGGTGAGGTCGAAATGGCTGTGGGTAGCTTAAACAATGCCAGCCACTATGGTGATTTGGGCCAAGCATATGATGCTCCTCCTTACTGCCATTTTCACCCCCATTGTTATAATTCGGCTGGGAATGACTGAGGGGGTTCAGTTGAGAGCTTGGGAAGAGAAGTGGAGGGCCAAGTGGCACTCAATCCCCATTTTCCTCTTTGTCCTCACTTGAAATTGGGGGAAAAGTCAAAATTGCCCCATGCATGTCTTCCCCCTTTCAAATTCAGAGGGAAAGTGAGGTAATCTACCCTTGGACTGCAGAATGGGCCTTGGACCAAGTCCCCAACCCATTGGAATTGGGCTTGGCACTCAATTTCTCTTTTAAGCCTATGTTTGACCATGGTTGACTTTGGGGTTGAGTTGGTCAATTTGATGACTTGACTGGCCCCACATGATGGTGGTGGGTCATATGACACCACCCAATGTTGGTTGGGCCATGTTGGGGCCTTGGTTGGGCTAATTGAACCATATGGGTGTAATTTTGACCTAAGTTTGACTTTGGTCAAATTGGGTCAATTGGTTGACTCAATGTTGGGGATTATGGTCCGTTGATCCTCTATTAGTGTTTGGAAGGTTGTGGTGGGGTAAATTTGACCAATTGAGCCACTTAGGGTTGAAATGGGCTATGTTGACTTAAGTTGATTTTGGTCAATTTCATGAAATTGATTGAGCCCATTGAATTATTTCTGACCTAATGACATTCCTTAGTGGTTCGAAAGGAGTTTGTGAAGTCAATTTAGGCTTCTGAGTTCAATTGGAGGTGGTTTGGCCTAAGTTGACTTGTGCCCCTTGGGTGCACTAGGTGAGAGATGAATCCCATTTATATAGTGATTTTCGGACTCATCTGGGCTTGTTTTCTTGATTTGCACTTCATTTATAGCTTGTTATAGTTCATCTTGTTAGGATTCACTTGTATACATGAAGTGCTCTTTTCTGCCCTAGGTGGTGTGCTTTTGCGCATTACTGTGTTTGGTGTAAGCACATGGTGTTCCCCATATTGAATCCAAAGATGTACCCCCGCGGTTTGCGACTAGAAAAGCGGAGGTTGCGGACTGTCGGTTACTTAGAAAGAAGGGAATGAGACCGCTAGCAGCGGTCGAGGCCGAACTTCGCCCGTCACGGCAAATGCCACTCCTGTGACGTGCTTTCCTTTGATTAAAGTGAGAGGGTTACAGCGGGTTACAAGCGCAAGCCGGCCGGTCAAGCAGGTCGCAAGACAGGGAACTCGAGTCCGCAACTCAAACAAGCGAGCTCCTAGATTCGAGTGTGCGTGTCTTGGGAACAGTGCCGCCCCCTATTTATAGGCTTGGGGGCCTGCCCGAACGGGTAGGGATAAAATAACCGCCTGCCCGGGTACAGGAGAGTCGGGCAGGCGGTGACGAGATACGAGGGAAGAGAAAGAGGCCGCGCGGTCTGACGGCCTGCACTTCCGATCTGACTTGGCCGGAGGCTTGAAGATGTTATGACCAAGGAGACAGCATAGTCCGAGCGGTCTCTTGTATGAGGCCGCGACTTGCCCTCCGGGTTTGAACCTTGATATTCTTCATGATGCAACCCGAGTGGCCTCTGTCTTGAGACCGCAACTTGAGTTCCTCTCATATCATTTACGAAAAGATTCAAGCTAAATTGAGCTTGATTTCATGGAAAACAATGGAGAAAATCGTGAGAAAGTGTCCATGCTCGGGATCACTATTCCGGCTATCTCCAACCGTCGGACCACCGCCTATCAATATCCCTCATCACATCGAAGGTGGTGGTTGTGGTGGTTGGCCGTGGAGGAGCTCAAGTGGCGGGGAAATCTCTTTTCCATTAGCTCTAGATTGGTTTGATCTGGACCATTTGGTGGAGGTTGAAGATAACCAGGGATCACCTGATCTGCATCAAGATCTATGTTAGATCAGCTATTGGCTGACCTAGCTCTATATTTGGAATCTGTCTCACTAGACCAATTGTGATAGATATAGGTTGTCAATGATCTACACCTAGAGGGGGGATTAAGTGTTTTTAGAATTTCTTAGCTACTTTAAATTAAATCTATCACAACACAAAAGCAACACAGAAAACACACAATGATTTATAGTGGTTCCCTGCAAGATAATGTGTCTAGAGGTAATCCACTGTCCCTCCCACCTATCTAGCAGTGCGCTAGACCAGGCAACTTCGCCAAAACTCAGATCACTTCTTTATACAACAGATCTTACAACTCAGATCACAAAGGATCCTACTTCAGCTCTTCACACAGAAAAGCTTACACTCAGGTTATACAAACCATACAACAAGTTTCTCAAACTTCATAAGTCTTACCAAGCACTCAGATCTGTACCAAGATCCTACCAAACTCAGGCTCACACAGAACCCTACCAACTCAGATCTTTCACTATATCCTACAACCTCAGACTCAAAAAGAGCCCTACAAGCTCAGGTTCACAAGGAACCCTACCAAATAAGAAAGGAGTTGTTCTGTTGTAGAAGAGAAGGCTTCAAGATATATGCTTTGAGTACCAGACTTCTTCTTCTTCTAGCAAGTATAAGTCCAGTGACCTTGTGGATTACTGAACCTTTCTTTTGAGACTTCTTTGATCTTCACAGCACAGCCAATGAAGTCTTCTTCTCATTTTCTTTTCTTTCTCTTCTGTAAGTATATATCAGAGTGAACTTGAGAAAGAATACTAAGTAATCGTGCCTTCTGTAAAAGAAAAATCTTTCTTTTATACTCCTCTGCACTTATGCATAAAAGCCCTTATTGATTATTGCATAATCAATTCCTCGTTTGAAAATGTCTTGCAGAATTGGAAATTCTTTTTCATTATTACTACCCTTTCTTAGAACTTGCAGAGAATAGAAATAATAAATATCTTCCTTAACTACAGTGTAACGGCCATATTCTGCAGAGAATATTTCATTTATGGCTCCTTGATTTGTGCACAAGATAGGCGACGTTCATCTTCCGTAGATATCAATTTCCAAGAGAACTGTCGCATTAAATGCAGCTCTGCAACCGTCAAGAAGATATTATTACTTCAAGACGATATCGTCTTGATCAACTGATATACTTCACAATGATGTCGTCGATATACTTTCTACTTCAGTACTTGGCTGGTTATCTCAATGAGATTGCTTTTTCTAGATGATATCGCCGAGATACTTCCTTATATGCAATATGTCTTCGATCTTCAAAGTAGTATGCTTCCATTAAGTCGACATACATCCTTCTTCAAGGCTTTATGTAATATCTCAACGATGTTACTTCTTCTTGACGATATCATGGAGATATCTTAGATGTGTCTTTGATAAGATTTCTTTAGGACTGTTGATGCCGAAATTGCACCTCCACGATCGACGCTAAGAAAGCGAAGGAAAAGAGGAGACCGCGGGTTATCAGTTACTATTGACAGAGAGGACTTAGACTACTTAGACCGCTAGCAGCGGTCGAGACCGGACTTCGCCCGTCACGGCGAATGCCACTCTTGTGACGGGCTTTCCCTTGATTGAAGAAGTGTTTACAGCGGGTTACAAGGCAAGGCGGGAAAGAAGTTGGTCGGGCAACAAGCGACAAGATAGTGAACTCGAGATCGCAGCTCTGACAAGCGAGCTCATGGATTCGAGTGTGCGTGTCTTGGGAACGTCGCCCCCCACCCCCCTATTTATAGGCTCTGGGGGCCTGCACAAATGGGCAGGAATAAAATAACCGCCTGCCCGGATACAGGAGAATCGGGCAGGAGGTGACAGGATAAAGGAAGAAAAAAGAGAGAAGTCGCACGGCCTGGCGGCTTGAGCTTCGATCTGTATCGGCCGGGTTTGAGATGAACTGCGAACAAAACAGAGAAGCAACTCGGGCGGTCTTTGATCCGAAACTGCGGTTTGCCTTCTGAACATGGTTCTGATTGTAACCCCCTTGATCGAGGTTTGACGTTGCATAGACCGCTCGACTTGGTCTGATGAACCGAGAGACTTGTGCCGGTAATAAAAGATAGAGTTAGGTTGTTTAACATAGCATACCACCTGGTCTGAGTGGACTATTATGTCGATAGCGGTCTTCTGGGTAAACATAATCCCCGCGTATTTTCAAATCTCGAAGAAATTTTGAAAATATAAGTTCAAGTCGGAGACCACGCCCGGCTTGTTCTGAAATCTATAAAATGCTCTGAAAGCTCTCCACCCTGTATAATTCTTCTGAAACCACGGGGCACTACTCGCCACTAGCGGTCAGAATATTTCAACCCGCCAATCTCTTTATCCACATGGCTGATCTAATGTCAAAGATTGTAATCCGTGAGGATAAAGAGGTTGGCCGCAAGAAGAAAAAGGTTTGCCGGTCTAAGAAGACCGAGCAGACTGTCAAATTGGACTCCCCTGCCGCCGAAAAGAATTCTGCCAAGCCCGAAGTGGATTCTTCCAATCCCCCTCGATTAATCCGCCTGCCCCTTCTGATAAGGCGGGTTTGAGTACTATCCCGCTGAAGACCGCGAGTGACGCCCCCTTTGACATTGTATTTTCCCCTTCTGGAGACCCTCTTTAGAAAATAAATGACTGAGAAGAAGGGGTGGTTAATTCCCCAAAGTCAGATGGGTTGATTACCTCGTCGGTGGTAGTCGTGGAAGATAACTCCAGCCGGTCTCAACAGGCCGACCAGGATTCTGTAAAGAAGAGAAATGCCAAGAAGTTGAGGGCCAAGAACCAAACGGCCTCCAGGAAATCAACCGCGGCTAGCCTCCAAAATAAGCCGCGCGAAAAAGAGGTTTCTGAGGGACAGGTCACTCCTTCAGACAAGCCGGACGAGTTGCCTCCCAACTCTGCGGCCAGCATTTCATTCAGTGATATCCTTAAGGATATGGATACCTTGGAGAGGCAGGAAAAACTGCTTGGCACCCCTACAACCACAAACGAAGCCGACCATCCTAGTAAAGATGCGGCTAAACCTGATGAAACCGCACCGAGAAAGGATGCTTTTGAAGAAAGCGGGATAAAGTTAATGAAGATAAAGGCAGAGGAGCTGAGGCGGTCTCTTGACAAACCGCGGCCGTCAGACCCCTTGGCAAAAGGTAAACATGATGTGGGCTGTCACCCTGTCCGCTTTTTTAGAACGCAGCCTCGGAAAAAGCAAAATGATTTATTATTGAATCCGCTGCCGAGTTATTTCCCATCCGCGGTCCAAATTTCTGTCTCTAAACAAAGACAAAATGAGCGATTTTGGAGAGAGCAGCGCCGAAGAATGGACCCCGAGCAATCAAGGTGGACTGTGCATTCAGGCATTAATCTTGTAGTATTCCGTGTTGGGTTATTTGCTTCTGACAGTGCTAACCGCACTTTCTTTATTGTAGATAACCTGGATCAAGCCATGAAGTCGGGCGACCTGACGGCTAGCCTTCCTCCACTGCTTCCACCAGCGCCAAGTCTTCCAATAAACTTGAATGCCGGAGAGGAGGAGCTAGCCGATTTCAAGGGCCTCCTTAATATCTTGAAAGAAAGGGTGAAGGACCTTGAAGATCAGGCTAAGGTCGCGCGGGCTGCACTGGAGGCCGAGAAGGAACGGTTGGAAAAAGAAAAGATGCTGCTGGAGCAAAACGCCGCTCTAACCGCGCGGCTCAACAAGGAGAAGAAAGCGGTTCTAAAGCTCGAGGATGATTGCAAATACTACCGAGAGAAGTACTTACATCTGACTAGGGAAGTCAGCGGGAGTCGGTGACCCATGAACACGAGTGGTGAGAGGCTGCGGACGTCGAGCCGCCCAACTAATAGGGAGACCTCAAATCCCCCACCGGCCAGGGAGGCCGATCCGATGGTTGCTATTGAAGAGGTTGGCGTGGCACTACCTGCTCGTATGATTCCCCATGGGTAGAGCGGGATGTCGCGCGGCTTTATAGTACAATCAACCACCTTCATCATAGTGTAAGTAAGATGTACACACTTCAACTCCAAACAGGTGACCAGGTCGCACGCCTTCATCGTGAAGATCCTTCCCCCGAGCACCGCCAACCATGGGCGGTTTTAGTTTGAAGACAATGTGTTTGTAATATTATTTATTTGGTCCTTTGGACAATATGGACGTTGGATGCTCGTTTGACGATATTCTATTCTCTAATGCCTTTGGATATTTGTATAATCTATGCGGCTTGTGTTAAATGCTTGCGGTCTCTGTTTTTTAATCTGTGCAGCTTGTGTTAATGGCCCCTCTCTTAGGCCATGGATCAGAGCAACCCTATATAGTTCTGAATCGACGTTCTGTATCTCCATGATTTCCTTCTGAAAGCGATCGACAAAACGAGCTCACATCTCATCTTCGCGCTGCTTTATTTCAAACGGGGCCGCCGGGTCACTTTTCCTCTTTTTTGAAGTAGAGAATCTGAGTAAGAATTCTCTACGCAATTCTGCGAAACAACTGATGGATTGGGGGTGCAATCCATAAAACCATTCCCTCGCTTGTCCATCAAAGGCTGTCACAATAAGTTTACACCTAGTAGCATCGGTGAAGGTTCTTAAAGCAACAACCGATTCAAAGGCTTGAAGATGACTGGCCGGATCAGATTCTCTGTTATATGCTGGCAAGCGTGGTTCACTGAAATTATTCAGAGCTGTCTCTCCTCGAACTTCATCCACGAATGGAGAAGTTTCTTTGGCGTCTTCATAAAGAAGAGGAACAGAGTAACAGGCCGCTGGAGCTGCGGCTACTCGCGGGCAAGCCGCTTGATAAGGAAGGCGGGTTGTGGCTTCCGGAGGATAGGCCGCTGGATAGGAGAGGCGAGCTGCATGAGAGGTCGCCCCATGGAAATCAAGAACCTGCGCCAGCATGTTCTAGGTGGCTTCTTGATAGAAGGTTTGTCGAGCTGTAAAGCCTTCTTGAGGTGGTTGAAGGTTGGCGACTTGCGGTAATGGATATGGAGGAGGATGAGGAACTTGAGTTACTGCCTGGCTAGCCTCGGCTTGCTGAGGGATTAGCCGCTCGGTTAGCACAGCAAGGGCCTGACTAATTTCTTCCAACCGCTGGTCGGTCAGCTTTTGAGCCAGCTCGGTTTCCCGTTTGGACTGCTCCAATGCTTCCCACAGGGAGTCATTGATGTGGTCGGAGCGGTCTCTTTGAATGAACTAGCGGTCTGTCATTTTGTCAAGGATTTCACCAACAACTCGCTATCCGAAGGTCGTGTGTTTCTGTTGATGCCGAAATTGCACCTCCACGATCGACGCTAAGAAATCGAAGGAAAAGAGGAAGTCATGGGTTATCGGTTACTATAGACAGAGAGGAGTTAGACTAGTTAGACCGCTAGCAGCGGTCGAGACCGGACTTCGCCCGTCACGGTGAATGCCACTCTTGTGACATGCTTTCCCTTGATTGAAGAAGTGTTTACAGCGGGTTACAAGGCAAGGCAGGAAAGAAGCCGGCCGGGCAACAAGCCGCAAGACAGTGAACTCGAGACCACAACTCTGCAAGCGAGCTCCTGTATTTGAGTGTGCGTGTCTTGGGAACGTCGTCCCCCCCTATTTATAGGCTCAGGGGCCTGCCCAAATGGGCAGGGATAAAATAACCGCCTGCCCAGATACAGGAGAATCGGGTAGGAGGTGACGGGATACAGGAAGAAAAAAGAGAGAAGTCGTGCGGCCTGGCGGCTTGAGCTCCGATCTGTATCGGCCGAGTTTGAGATGAGCTGCGAACAAAACAGAGAAGCAACTCGGGCGGTCTTTGAACCGAAACCGCGGTTTGCCTTCTGAACTTGGTCCTGATTGTAACCCCCTTGATCGCGGTCTGACGTTGCATAGACCGCTCGGCTAGGTCTGATGAACCGAGAGACTTGTGCCAGTAATCAAAGATAGAGTTAGGCGGTTTAACATAGCAGACCGCCCGGTCTGAGTGGACTATTATGTCGATAGCGGTCTTCTGGGTAAACAAGGACGGTGTTGTCGACATCTGAGCTTTAGCATTATCTACGACAAGCTTTCTTCACGAAGATGTCGTCGACATCTGGACTTAACTTTATCTACGCCTACCTTTCTTCATTCTTCAAGACGATGTGCTTTTATCAAGACGATATCGTCGGAACTGTTTCGACGATATGATACTTTTCTCCATGATTCTTCTGCTGAGTCTTGAGATAATATTTTACTTAGTTAATTTTTTATTACTTTTGTCATATATACACTAGTGATGTAGCTTTAATGTATCTGTCAGATCATGAACTTAAATACAATATCAAAAACAACTTGACTTATTTATACTTGAGTTTCTTCTTCAAATCTAGAGATATTGAAGGCATAATACCCAACAATCTCCCCCTATTTGAAGAAGCCAGAACTTATAAGTATAGATAGGCCATTCTAGCAAATATAATAATTGACAATAAATTTGGCAAATGATCACTGCATATGTTAATTCATGGCAATCCAATAAATTAACAATATATATCAGATACATGAATGTAAGGCATAGAAGTGTGCAAGTGATTTCTAAAATGCTTCTTCTTTTCAATCCTTTTGAATATCTTTGCCTTTTTCAGAGGGTCCTGCCTTCTTTGATTGCTCAGCTTCTTTCTGTTTCTGCCTTTGCCTTTCAAAGTAGTTAAAGGGCTTGGGATGAAATCTGAGAGGTACATGTGCAGGTACTGATTTATCTCCCCTTTTTATCTTGTCCCATTACACCCTTTTATCAGCTTCACTCATTTCATATTTGTGTCATTCATCTGAGCTGTAGAAGGTGCCCCTATCATGCTTTCTTAGTTGGAACAAATTCCAGGTATTTATAATGATGTCTCTAGAGCAAGGGCTCCATTCTTCAAAGTTTGGATTTTTCTTAACCTCTTCCATTCTCCTCCTTTTAGCTTCTTGCTCTTCAGGGTCAACAGAATGTCTTTTGCTTTTCCTGATTTGCATGCTTCCACTTGCAGGCTCATCAACAAAATACTCTTGATAATTCTCAGGCACTTAATACTCGTCTTCAGGGGCCTCAGGCATTGCACTGTGAGGAGCTTCTACAGGGAGATTGCCTTCAGGAATGGGGTGTTGATAGGCAGGAATTGGATGTTGATAGGCAATCCCATATTCAATTGGTTCAAGCTCCATGGAGAATCTAACTTCATTAGATAGCCACATGGCATGGTGGCTTGACATTATCTCCCCCTTTCTGGCTTCTGAAAATTGTTCATTGGAGAGGGATGCCTGAGAGGCCTTAACTTGTTTAGTCAGTAGATTGTTCAGATTGCCAAAGGCATCCATAAGAGTTCCCTGAGATGTCATGACGGCTTGATTGAAGGAATTGGAAAGATAATCCTTGGTTACTTGAAATTGGTGCAGTAGAGTGTCACCAACATTATTTACTAACTCTTGAGTGATTTGAGCAGAGGATGAAATTCTTTGAAGTAGAGTATTCACTGCATCTTCAATGTCATTGAAAGAGTCACCCTGATTCACAATAATTGCTTGTTTATTTTCTCTAAGAGTGTGCATTCTATCCAGCACTAGAATAAGTTGCTATCCAAGAAGACGGGTTGCTTCATTGATATGTACTATTTCATTTCCTGTGTCAGCAACATCATTGGCAGTAGTGTGATGCACATTTGCATTTTGATGATTTATGTGCTGAATATCATTTTGAAGGACATCTAGCCTAGCAGAAAGATCATTTTTGCAGCTTGTGACAGCCTGATGTACATATGTCTCAAATTTTTCTCTTCGCCTATTCAACATGCCTTCCATGTGAGACAAGAAATCGGGCAATGGAACTGTGGGAGTGGTGTTGGGTAGAGGATGTGGGTCAACTTCTATTATTAGAGGTTAAGGCATCATTGTTGTCAGACCTGTATGCTCCCCCTCCATTAGTGCAGGGGTTTCTGTGGGGTGCTTATGTTCTTCAACATCTGGATGACTGCTTGGGTCTCTTTCAGGAAGCTCCAGATGAGCTGGATCCACTTTTTCTTGAGGATTAGGAGGACTATCCATTCTAGGGATTTCATCTCTTGCAGGCTCCCCCTCAATAGAAGCAAGGAGGGTTGAGCTTTTTGTCTATTCTCCAAGTATCATTATTAGTCTATTCTCTCTGGATTGAATTTTCTTGAATACTTATTTACTCCAGCCTTGTGCCTGGATCAATCATTATCGAAATACCAAAAGGGTTGGCATTTGGACATACCTGTAAAAGGATTACTTATCCCTATGCACCCAATTTGAATTGGGTCCTAGGTTCATGTTAGGGAAATAACCTAAAGTACTATACTTATGAGTGGTCTGCCCTCTTCTTGCATTAGGCAATGTTGGATTGAACCAATAGTCCAGAGCAAAGTGACCAATCTTTCCACAACACCAACACTCATACATGTTTTAACTTCTCTTATGCCTTTCCACCTGGAAATGTTAGTGGGTAGGAGTGAAGATAGCTGCCCTGATAGGCCTTGGGTGAACCTCACAATGTTATGTATGTTGTTGAGCTGGTCTCACCATTTTTAGGTTCACCACCTTGGGAACAGGGTTGGCTGCCTTTCCCTTACTTTTAAGTATTGATGCTGCAGCTCCATGGACACGAGAACCTGGAATCTTTACATGTGTCTTTTCAAGGGGTGTTTGAGAAACACTTGCCCCAAAGCTTGCTTTTCTATGTGTGTTGGTGAATTTACTGTTTTTTGTAGAGCAAGCCTTGGTCAGATAATCAGGTCAAGATTCCTGGTTTGAGAAATTTGATGCCAATAATTTCTCTTTGTAAGAAGGTTGGGCTTCAGATGTCTTGCCCTCGACTATTTCCTTACCATATCCTACACCACTTCTGAATATGAATGGTGCCGAGAATTGGTCAATGATGGGTATGATAGTTTTGAGCATTGAGAAGCTGGCAACAATTTTCTTTTCAGCCAATAGCATTTCCTAAAGGTCCTTGATGACCTTTTTCTTCTTTCCCAGCTCAGCATTTTGGAGCCTTGTGACATCCTTGAGTTTGTCCATTTCTTTGCTTATAACAATCAGCTTTTCAGTTGCCTCTTGGAGCTCAGACTGGACAGATTTCATAGATGATAACTCCTTAGTTTGAGCTCTAAGAAGCTTTTCTCTTCTTATCCACAAGGCTTCATCGTGCAGCACTAGGTTAGATTCAACCTCATGTGGAGATCTTGAGGATATGTTATTGCAAGCAGATCCATACTCATTATCATGCACAGAACCTGTCATTGATTCAGAATCAGAGGCAGATAAGGGGGCTCTAATAAGTACCTTCCCAGGAGAGGTGCAGACATCCTGTATTTCTTCAGTTATGGCCATAAGGCCAATGTGAACTCCCTCTTTATCTTTTGATGAATCTGAGTCAGAATCACTGAGTGTTCTGATTTTCTTAGCCATGTGTTCTTTCTCAGATTCCTTTTTGTTCTTTGGACTTCTTCTATCATCACTCTCCTTGAGTTCTTTCTTCTTAGATAGACAGCCATCAATCATGTGACCTGTCTCCTTGCAATTACAATACACTGGGTTAGCCAAAACACATTCATTGGGTTTAGAGATATACCTTTCCTCCTTTGAAGATTTATTCTGGTCATGTTGACTAGATCTTCCGGAGTTTGAGGAGGATGTTTTCTGTCTGTTTCTTCTTTTTCTGGACATCTTTCTTTTGAGCTGCTTGGTGAGGAGTACTGGCTCTTCATCAATGTCATCAGATTTTGATGAGCTTGCATTAGTAGCTTCTGTGTTCTCAGAGATATTCTGAATTATCAGAATATTATCTTTGGTACTTCTCAAGCTTTCCCCCTCAAGGGTCATAACCCTTTCACTAGTGTTCCCCTTTATATTTTCTTCCACAGGTTCATTCGTGTAGATTTCCAATGAATCCCACATATCTCTTGTTATTTTGCAATGACTTAAGTATTGAGATGTAGAATCATCAATTGCATTTTCAAGTATGTGTTTTGCTCTTTTATCCACAGTAGTTAGATCTTCATCTTCATAGGTGAACTGTAATAGAGTGTAGGATCCCTCTTCAACAACCACAAATAACCTGGCATCTGATGCTTCCATGAATAATTTGACTCTTAACTTCCATATGGCAAAGTTCTCTTTGGTGCAAATGGGCAACCTTATTGATCCCATCTCTTGATGATACTCACAGGCCATTGAAGAATCACATCCCAATCAAAAACTTGTAGATCTTGTTCTAAGATGTTAGGCTTTTGAACTTAACCTATCTCTGATACCAATTGAACGATATGGGTTGTCAATGATCTACACCTAGAGGGGGGGATTAGGTGTTTTTTTGGAATTTCTTAGCTACTTTAAATTAAATCTATCAAAGCACAAAAGCAACACAAAAAACACACAATGATTTATAGTGGTTCCCTGCAAGACAATGTGTCTAGAGGTAGTTCATTGTCCCTCCCACCTATCTAGTAGTGTGTTATACTAGGCAACTTCACCAAAACTCAGATCTCTTCTCTATACAGCAGATCTTACAACTCAGATCACAAAGGATCATATCTCAGCTCTTCACACAAAAAAGCTTACACTCAGGTTATACAAATCTTACAACAAGTTTCTCAGACTTCACAAGTCTTACCAAGCACTCAGATTTGTACTAAGATCCTACCAAACTCAGGCTCACACAGAACCCTACCAACTCAGATCTATCAATATGTCCTACCAACTTAGACTCATAAAGAGCCCTACAAGCTCAGGTTCACAAGGAACCCTACCAAATAAGAAAGGAGTTGTTCTGTTGTAGAAGAGAAGACTTCAAGATATATGCTTTGAGTACCAGACTTCTTCTTCTTATAGCAAGTATAAGTCCAGTGACCTTGTGAATTACTGAACCTTTCTTTTGAGACTTCTTTGATCTTCACAGCACAGCCAATGAAGTCTTCTTCTCATTTTCTTTTCTTTCTCTTCTGTAAGTATAAATCAGAGTGAACTTGAGAAAGAATACTAAGTAACTGTGCCTTCTGTAAAAGAAAAATCTTTCTTTTATACTCCTCTGCACTTATGCATAAAAGCCCTTATTGATTATTGCCTAATCAATTCCTCGTTTGAAAATGTCTTGCAGAATTGGAAATTCTTTGTCATTATTACTAGCCTTTCTTGGAACTTGCAGAGAATAGAAATAATAAATCTCTTCCTTAACTACAGTGTAACAGTCATATTCTGTAGAGAATATTTCATTTGTGGCTCCTTGATTTGTGTGCAAGATAGGCGGCGTACATCTTCCCTAGATATCAATTTTTAAGAGAACCGGTGCTTTAAATGCAGCTCTGCAACCGTCAAGACGATATTGTTACTTCAATACGATATCGGCTTGATCAACAGATATACTTCACGACGATGTCGTCGATATACTTTCTACTTCAGTACTTGGTTGGTTATCTCAATGAGATTGCTTCTTCTAGACGATATCGCCGAGATACTTCCTTATATGCAATATGTCTTCGATCTTCAAAGTAGTATGCTTCCATTAAGTCGACATACATCCTTCTTCAAGGCTTTATGTAATATCTCAACGATGTTACTTCTTCTTGACGATATCGTGGAGATATCTTAGCTGTGTCTTCGATAAGCTTTCTTCAGGACGATTTTGTCGACATTTGAGCTTTAGCTTTATCTACGGCAAGCTTTCTTCACGACGATGTCGTCGACATCTGGACTTAACTTTATCTACGACAAGCTTTCTTCATCCTTCAAGACGATGTGCTTTTATCAAGACGATATCGTCGAAACTGTTTCAACGATATGATACTTTTCTTCATGATTCTTCTGCTGAGTCTTGAGACAATATTTTACTTAGTTAATTTTTCATTACTTTTGTCGTCTATACACTAGTGATGTAGCTTTGATGTATCTGTCAGATCATGAACTTAAATACAATATCAAAAACAACTTGACTTATCTATACTTGAGTTTCTTTTTCAAATCTAGAGATATTGAAGGCATAATACCCAACAAGTTGGGTTCAAGCCCGATTTTGAATAGGTTCCAGCAAGATCTTGTCTAAGGGCTCAACATGAAAGTTATAGCCCTTGGAAAGACCTTCCCACATTAGGGTTGCACATTGTCTGGGGTACCCTACAATCCCCACAATCCCTATTTTACTGGAAAGTGTCCTAAGGGTGGTCCATACACTAAAATGTAAATTTATTTCACAGGAATATTTCTCAGGTCCTTCTCGTACTTCGTGTAAGGCTCCTTTTTTTCCAAACAACCCGAACTATAAGATCTGTTCGGGGAGTCTTATGCCAAGAACCGCCGTCTTATGGTGACACCAACGCACGGGTTTAATATGTTTTCATTTACTTAGGACTCTTCTACTACTTTCCAATGTAGCCATAATGAGTAATTACACACTCATCGCTCTCACTTTGTAAGCTAATACAATTGCTAACAGGAACGCATCACGATCAAGGGGACTTATATGCAAACCCCATCAAAACCCTATGAAACATCAAGTCCATTCAATCTAAAGCCTACTCTACCTATTTCCACCGTCTAAATATCATCCAGCGACACTACGACCATGCAATCACATTTCTCAAAAACCCTAGATAAGTGTCACATCACCGGTCTGGTCTTGTGACTAATCCTACTTTGCACACAATGTCTAAGCTTGGAATCATTCTTAAGAACATGAATTTTTTTCATGACGAGGACACAATCCCACATCACATTGGCTCTCACGAATTGAGAACTCATATCCCATTAATCAGTGAAGCTAAAGACTCCAATGCATTACAATAAAATGAAAATCTACATGAAATCCTAATACCGGGAGGAAGTGGTTTGTAATCTTCTTCATTATCTTTTCGGCAAATAGAGTCTCAAAATAATGACGTGATTGAAGCAAGGAAGGATTTCCTACACATTCACAATGACAGATAGTCGATCAGAGCTTCCGAGCTTTGGCAATGGTGGAATTTTAGCTCCAATAACCCTAGCCTCCACTTTCGCCTTCTTCTCAAAACATAAGAAATGGAAAAGTGAGGTGTTTAGCCCTCAACCCTTGGATTTAGTGGATCTGGGAGGTCTCAGAACAGTTGGGTCAAAAGATCCAAAGATCCACAGCTTAAAATGATGAGTGAACGTTCATTTTCATGTCGGGTGCACGGGTGTGCGTTTCTCAATACTTCGAAACAAGTTGCTCCGGGGGAGCTACAGGTCCAATGTGCGTTCATATGCATGGGATTGCGTCTGGGCTTGCGTCCAGGTTTCCCACCAAAATCGCACATGGGAGCCTACCGGAAGGTCGTGTGCGCACGGGCATGCATATACATACACGGGCGTGTGTCCTCATTTTCATAAGAACCCGAAAACAAAATCCATATAAGAGGGCACGCGTCTAGGTGCACGGGCATAAGACTAGGCATGTGCAGCCCAGTTTTGCTCGAAACCCTATGTTTAATTTTGGTTTCCTTAAAGGAAACCCTCATACCGCCAAGGGTGTTTGTAAGGCATGCAATCAGACATTCTATGAGTTCGACGGCGTTACAGATGATACCAAACTACCTCCAACAAACACACAATACATTGTAGTTGATATTTTATCAAACAAGGAACATGTCCAACATCTAAACTATCTGTATATGACATCCTTGTACAAAAGGCCCAGTCCAAGTATTTTCTTCAAGTATTTCAAAATACAAACTATAACACGTGGAGTTCTTTGTGTTGTCCTCGTACATTGATAGGAAATACATTAGGCTGTCTTGTAATTGTTAGATAATTTTAGTTTTCCATCAATATTTTATACATTATAACTCTCCTTTTCTCGTCAGCTTAGGGTTTGTTTGGGAGGGCTTTTCAGAAAGGAGGAGTAGTGGTGGCAAAATGATGGTAGGAAAAGGTGCTTTTCGAAAATGTCTATTGCAAAAAGAGATCTGCTTTGGTGAACTCCTTTTGCAGAAATTTTCAAAAATGAGAAACACTTTATAAACTGTTTGGCAAATCTCCGTTGCGGTAAATTTTTTATTAAAAATGCAAGCCCGGGCAGAAAAATGCGTGCCCGGGGGAAAATGAGCGCCCGAGCGCGAATTTTTTACCTGGACGTGGAATTTTCGCCCGGGCGATCATATTACGCCCGGGCGCGCATATTTCGCCCGGGCGAGCATTTTTCTCCCGGGCGCGCATTTTTCTCCGGGGTACGCATTTTTGGTCCCGGGCCCGCATTTTTCGCTCGTGCTCTCATTTTTGCTGGTGCCCGCATTTTTCACTCGGGTCCGCATTTTACGCTCGGGCGCGCATTTTTCACCCGAACGCTCATTTTTCGTCGGGGCTCGCTTTTTTCGCCCGGGCGCGTATTTTTTCGTCTGTGAGCGCATTTTTCGCCCTGGCGCGAATTTTTCGCCCGGGCGCGCATTTTCTCCCGAACGCGCTTTTTTCGCCCGGGAGAAAAATGCGCGCTCGGGAGAAAAAAGAGCGCTCGTGCGAAAAAATGCGCGCCCGGCCAAAAACTTCTCGCCCGGTCGAAAAATGTGCGCTCTTGCGAAAAATGCACGTCCGGGCAAGAAATGCGTGCTCGGACGAAAAAATACACGCCCGGGTGAAAAATGCGCTCCCGAGCGAAAAAAATGCGTGCCCGTGCCAAAAATGGGCATTCGGGCGAAAATGTGCGTCCGGGCGAAAAATGCGCACCCGAGAAAAAAATGCCCACCCGGGCGAAAAAATGTGAGCTCGGGCGAAAAATGGGCGTTCAGGCGAAAACTGCGACCCTAGGCAAAAAATGTGCGTCCGGGCGAAAATGCGCGCCCGAGCGAAAAATGTGCACCTGGGTAAAATTTCGAGCCCGGGCGAAATATGGGCTTTCAGGCGAAAATTCGTGCCCGGGCAAAAAATGGTCGTCCGGGAGAAAAATGCGCGCCCAAGTGAAAAATACTCGTCCGGGCAAAAAATGAGCGCCCGGGCGAAAAAATGGGCGGTCGGGCGAAAATGGGCGTCCGGGCGAAAAATGCACGCTCGGACAAAAAATGCGCTCCCGGACGAAAAAATGCGCGCCCGAAAGAAAAATGCGCGCACCGACAAAAAAAGAGAGCATGGGCGAAAAATGCGTGCCCGGGGAAAAAATTCTCGTTGGGCGAAAAATGTCCGCAAGAGCGTAAAAATGTGCGCATGCGTGAAAAAGGCGCGCCCCTGTGAAAAAATGCGAGTCCGGGCGAAAAATGCGCGTCGTGGCGAAAAATGTGCGTCCGGGCGAAAAATGCGTCCCCGCGCGATAAATGTGCGCTCGCACGAAAAATGCGCCCGGGCGAAAAATGCTCCTGGGCAAAAAATGCGCTCCCAGGCGAAGAATGTGCGGTCGGGAAAAAAATATGCGACCGAGCGAAAAATTCGCGTCCGGGCCTAAAATGCGCCCATCGGCGAAGAAATGCTCGCCTGGGCAGAAAAATGTTCGCACGGGAGAAAAATTTGCGCTCGGGCGGAAAATGACCTAACCTTGTATTGGGATGAGAAAGTGCTTTTCGAAAAGGATGAAAAGTAGGGGTCAAGTGATTTTTCAAAAAGATGAGAAAAATGAGTTTTCCGCGGTAGCTTTTCCCACCGGTAGACAATCCAAGTGGTTTTGTAGGTGTGATGTTGTTTTTCAGAAAATAAAAAAGAGCTAAAAAGCCTTTCAAAATAGGCCCTTAGTGCTAGGGTCCACAGTATTTTCAACATGCTTACATTCAAGCATTAAAGATTCATTTGCTTTCAGTTTAGAGATACCCATGACATCAAAATTATTTCATTAATTTGCACATCATTCCACAACATTCTCCGATCAAAAAAGATGAGCCTCTAGTGATTGAATAAGTCACCTTAACTGGCGGTTTAATAGAAGTAAGAGGGTGCCTAAGCTGAATAAAGAAATCAGCAAGTCATATGGTCAATGAAGTATGATGTAGAACTAAAGAATGTGACATAACAAGATACGAAATATCATCAAGGGTCCGCCCGTTTAAACAGAATTGACTTTCTGGAAATTTTTTTTTTTGAATTAGCTTTTTGACCAAAATCAATATCTGCGGGAATTGACTTTGTACATAATTCCAATTATATTGTTCGGTTGTATGATTGAATTCAGTCAACGGAATTGAAATTGAGGCACAAAAAGTTGTTCGGCTGAATGATGGAATTAGAATTGGAATTGTAATTTACATTATACAATAATTTTATAAAAACCAAACTAGACGTCAGTGCCGAACGCATTAAATTGCATAATATGTATTGAGACGCGCATTTTTCGCTCAAGCGCACTTTTTTGCCCGGGTGCGCGTTTTCTGCCGGGGCGTGTGTTTTTTTACAGGGCGCGTGCTTTTTGCCCAAGTGATTTTTTGACTCGATCGCGAGCTTTTCAGTCGGGAGTGCATTTTTTGGCACAGGAGCACATTTTTTTGTTCGGACGCACTTTTTTTGCCCGGACGCATTTTTTTCGGGTGCGCGCTTTTCGCCTAAGCGATTGTTTTTCGGCCCAGGAGTGCGTTTTGCGGACTGGGCAAAAAACGCGTGGTGGGGCAAAAAGCGTGCAACACGGCGAAAAATGCACGCCCGAGCAAAACATACGTGTCATGGTTGAAATAAGCACGGTCCTGTGAAAAATGTGCGCCCGGGCGAAAGCTGCATGGGCGAAAAACACACACCTTGGCGAAAAATGCGTCCTCGCAAAAAAACGCGCTTCAGGGCAAAAAACGCGCGCCCGGGAAAAAAACTAGCGCCCGGGCCAAAAAACTGCGCTCGGGCAAAAAACTTGCGCCCGTACGAAAAACACACGTCTGGTCGAAAAAACGCGCTCCCGGCTAAAAAATACATTCCCGGGCGAAAAACGTGTGCTCTGGCGATAAATGCGTGCTCGATCGATAAATGCCCGGTCGGCCGAAATACGCCTTGCCGGCCGAAATACGTGTGCCCGGGCGAAAAATACGTTCCTGGGCAAAAAATACACGCTCGGGCGAAAAATGCGTGCCCGAGCGAATAATGCACACTTTGGCGATAAATGTGCGCCCGGGCAATAAATGCCCAGCCGGCTGAAAAAGTGCGTCCGGGAGAAAAATACGTGCTCGAGCGAAAATGCGTTCCATGGCAAAAATTGCGCGCTCGGGCGAAAATGCGTTCCATGGCAAACAATGCGCGCTCGGGCGAAAAATGCGCACCCAACCGAAAAAAGTGCAACTTGTCGAAAAACGAGCGCCTTGTCGAAAAACGCGCGTCTTGGTTGAAAAATGAGCGCGCAGACGAAAAAGGCCCTATCGTGCGAAAAATGTACGACTGGGCAAATAATGTAGGTCTGGGCAAAAAATGCGCGCGCGGGTGAAAAATTCTCAGTCGGCCGAAAAATGCCCGACCGGTCGAAAAACGCGGGCCCGGGAGAAAAATACGCACAAGAGTGAAAAATACACGCACGACCGCAAAATCGCGCTCTTACGCGAAAAATGTGCACCTGGGTAAAATTTCGAGCCCGGGCGAAATATGGGCTTTCGGGCGAAAATTCGCGCCCGGGCAAAAAATGGTCGTCCGGGAGAAAAATGCGCGCCAGAGTGAAAAATACTCGTCCGGGCAAAAAATGAGTGCCCGGGCGAAAAAATGGGAGGTCGGGCGAAAATGGGCGTCCGGGCGAAAAATGCACGCTCGGACGAAAAATGCGCTCCCGGACGAAAAAATGCGCGCCCGAAAGAAAAATGTGCGTACCGACAAAATATGAGAGCATGGGCGAAAAATGCGCGCCGGGGGCAAAAATGCGCGCCCGGGGCAAAAAATGCGCGCCCGGGGAAAAAATTCTCGTCGGGCGAAAAATGCCCGCAAGAGCGAAAAAATGTGCGCATGCGTGAAAAAGGCGCGCCCCTGTGAAAAAATGCGAGTCCGGGCGAAAAATGCGCGTCGTGGCGAAAAATGTGCTTCCGGGAGAAAAATGCGTGCCCGAGCGATAAATGTGCGCTCGCACGAAAAATGCGCGCCCGGGCGAAAAATGCTCCCGGGCAGAAAATGCGCTCCCAGGCAAAGAATGTGCGGTCGGGAAAAAAATATGCGACCGAGCGAAAAATTCGCGTCCGGGCCTAAAATGCGCCCATCGGCGAAGAAATGCTCGCCTGGGCAGAAAAATGTTCGCACGGGGAGAAAAATTTGCGCTCGGGCGGAAAATGACCTAACCTTGTATTGGGATGAGAAAGTGCTTTTCGAAAAGGATGAAAAGTAGGGGCCAAGTGATTTTTCAAAAAGATGAGAAAAATGAGTTTTCCGCGGTAGCTTTTCCCACCGGTAGACAATCCAAGCGGTTTTGTAGGTGTTATGTTGTTTTTCAGAAAATGAAAAAGAGCTAAAAAGCCTTTCAAAATAGGCCCTTAGTGCTAAGGTCCACAGTATTTTCAACATGCTTACATTCAAGCATTAAAGATTCATTTGCTTTCAGTTTAGAGATACCCATGACATCAAAATTATTTCATTAATTTGCACATCATTCCACAACATTCTCCGATCAAAAAAGATGAGCCTCTAGTGATTGAATAAGTCACCTTAACTGGCGGTTTAATAGAAGTAAGAGGGTGCCTAAGCTGAATAAAGAAATCAGCAAGTCATATGGTCAATGAAGTATGATGTAGAACTAAAGAATGTGACATAACAAGATACGAAATATCATCAAGGGTCCGCTCGTTTAAACAGAATTGGCTTTCTGGAATTTTTTTTTGGAATTAGCTTTTTTACCAAAATCAATATCTGCGGGAATTGACTTTGTACATAATTCCAATTATATTGTTCGGTTGTATGATTGAATTCAGTCAACGGAATTGAAATTGAGGCACAAAAAGTTGTTCGGCTGAATGATGGAATTAGAATTGGAATTGTAATTTACATTATACAATAATTTTATAAAAACCAAACTAGACGTCAGCGCCGAACGCATTAAATTGCATAATATGTATTAAGACGCGCATTTTTCGCTCAAGCGCACTTTTTTGCCCGGGTGCGCGTTTTCTGCCGGGGCGTGTGTTTTTTTACAGGGCGCGTGCTTTTTGCCCAAGTGATTTTTTGACTCGATCGCGAGCTTTTCAGTCGGGAGTGCATTTTTTGGCACAGGAGCGCATTTTTTTGTTCGGACGCACTTTTTTTGCCCGGACGCGCATTTTTTTCGGGTGCGCGCTTTTCGCCTAAGCGATCGTTTTTCGGCCCAGGAGTGCGTTTTGCGGACTGGGCAAAAAACGCGCGGTGGGGCAAAAAACGTGCAACACGGCGAAAAATGCACGCCCGAGCAAAACATACGTGTCATGGTTGAAATAAGCACGGTCCTGTGAAAAATGTGCGCCCGGGCGAAAGCTGCATGGGCGAAAAACACACACCTTGGCGAAAAATGCGTCCTCGCAAAAAAACGCGCTTCAGAGCAAAAAACGCGCGCCCGGGAAAAAAACTAGCGCCCGGGCCAAAAAACTTGCGCCCCGGCGAAAAACTTGCGCCCGTACGAAAAACACACGTCTGGTCGAAAAACGCGCTCCCGGCTAAAAAATACATTCCCGGGCAAAAAACGTGCGCTCTGGCGATAAATGCGTGCTCGGTCGATAAATGCCCGGTCGGCCGAAATACGCCTTGCCGGCCGAAATACGTGTGCCCGGGCGAAAAATACGTTCCTGGGCAAAAAAATATGCGCTCGGGCGAAAAATGCGTGCCCGAGCGAATAATGCACACTTTGGCGATAAATGTGCGCCCGGGCACTAAATGCCCAGCCGGCCGAAAAAGTGCGTCCGGGAGAAAAATACGTGCTCGAGCGAAAATGCGTTCCATGGCAAAAATTGCGCGCTCGGGCGAAAATGCGTTCCATGGCAAACAATGCGCGCTCGGGCGAAAAATGCGCACCCAACCGAAAAAAGTGCAACTTGTCGAAAAACGAGCGCCTTGTCGAAAAACGCGCTCCCAGGCGAAGAATGTGCGGTCGGGAAAAAAATATGCGACCGAGCGAAAAATTCGCGCCCGGGCCTAAAATGCGCCCATCGATGAAGAAATGCTCGCCTGGGCAGAAAAATGTTCGCACGGGAGAAAAATTTGCGCTCGGGCGGAAAATGACCTAACCTTGTATTGGGATGAGAAAGTGCTTTTCGAAAAGGATGAAAAGTAGGGACCAAGTGATTTTTCAAAAAGATGAGAAAAATGAGTTTTCCGCGGTAGTTTTTCCCACCGGTAGACAATCCAAGCGGTTTTGTAGGTGTGATGTTGTTTTTCAGAAAATAAAAAAGAGCTAAAAAGCCTTTCAAAATAGGCCCTTAGTGCTAGGGTCCACAGTATTTTCAACATGCTTACATTCAAGCATTAAAGATTCATTTGCTTTCAGTTTAGAGATACCCATGACATCAAAATTATTTCATTAATTTGCACATCATTCCACAACATTCTCCGATCAAAAAAGATGAGCCTCTAGTGATTGAATAAGTCACCTTAACTGGCGGTTTAATAGAAGTAAGAGGGTGCCTAAGCTGAATAAAGAAATCAGCAAGTCATATGGTCAATGAAGTATGATGTAGAACTAAAGAATGTGACATAACAAGATACGAAATATCATCAAGGGTCCGCCCGTTTAAACAGAATTGACTTTCTGAAATTATTTTTTTTTGAATTAGCTTTTTGACCAAAATCAATATCTGCGGGAATTGACTTTGTACATAATTCCAATTATATTGTTCGGTTGTATGATTGAATTCAGTCAACGGAATTGAAATTGAGGCACAAAAAGTTGTTCGGCTGAATGATGGAATTAGAATTGGAATTGTAATTTACATTCAAGGGCGGACCCAAGTGTGGGCACGCTAGGGCACGTGCCCGAGCGTAAAATCGCGGAAAGTGCATTAGGCACAGTCTTTTTCGCGATTTCCGCTAGGGCAGCGAGCGGGGCGAGCGGGGCGAGCGGCGATGGCGTCGGCGCTGGTACGCTTCTTCTTCTTCTTCTTCATCGATCTGCTTCAACAGATTTCGACTTCGACTTCTTCTTCTTCGATCTGCTTTCTTCTTCGATCTGCTTCAACAGATTTCGACTTCGACTTCTTCTTTGATCTGCTTCAACAGATTTCAAATCTGTTTCAAATTTTCAATTTAAAGATTTAGAGCTTCAAATCTGTTTCAACAGATTTCTGAAATCTGTTGAAACAGATTTCAGAAATCTGTTTCAACAGATTTCCTGAAATCTGTTCAACAGATTTCTGAAATCTGTTGAACAGATTTCAGAAATCTGTTCAACAGATTTCTGATTCTAGGTACTTAGGTAGGATGTAAATTAGAACAGATTTCAATATAAATTAGGACTGATATAAATTAGGACTGAAATCTGTTGAACAGATTTCTGATTTCTGAAATCTGATTTTAAGACTGATATAATTTCTGGTTCTGATTTCAATTTAGGACTGATTAATTTCTGATTTCTTCTTCTTCAGATTTCAACACTAACTGGAGTGTTCTCAAGAACTGGAGTGTTCTCAAGAAAGTGGAGTGTTCTCAACGCTAACTGGAGTGATAATCGGCAAGGATGCAAGATCCATTCTTCTTCCTCACTTAGATCTAGGTAGGATATAAATTATATAGATATAGATATAAATTTAGGTTTGTGATTTAATCCAGTTTGGTATAGATTTAGGTAGGATATAATTTAACACCTATTTTTAAACACGTATTCAGCTATTTTCAAAAGAGTTTTATGATTAGCCCTAGTTGCGCTAACGGGAATGTCCCGTCGGTTTTTTGCAGCGTGTTTAATTAGTGGCCAATGGAGAAATTTTTTTCTAAAAAGGAAGCATGTCAAAGTTCGATAGATTCTCAGGAGTTAGTTCTCACTGGTAAAAGAAGCCGCGTAGAAGAGTTTAAAATTGAAGATTTACCTTCAGACCCGGGCTTAAGACTTCCTATAAACTCATACGATGCAAACATTTAAGAGTCCATTCGAAGATATTATTTGCAAAAGGGTCCTTGCCAACCTCATCTAGAAAGTTTTCCCCAAACAGAAATTGGAAACAAAGCTCGACGTTTTAATAAGAGTTGGTTTAACGAGTTTAAAGGCTGGTTAGAGTACAACAAAGAAAAAGATGCAGCATTTTGCAATGAGCTAAATGATCATTTTGATGAAGTAAATACAGAATTACTCTTATGTGTTGCTTGTCTAGACCCAAAGGATCATTTTAGTTCATATGATAAACAAAAATTACTTCACCTTGCTGCATTATATCCGTATGATTTTACGCCAATAGAGTTGCAGTTACTTGAAGGACAACTTGACATATATATTTTTGATATGCAATCTACATCAACAGACACCTTTTCTGATGTTAAAGGAATTAGTGATCTTCTGAAAAAAATTGTGGAATTAAAAAAACAAGATCACTATCAGTTAGTTTTTAGATTATTGAAATTGGCTTGCCTCCTACCAGTTGCTACAGCTACTGTTGAAAGAACGTTTTCTGCAATGAAGATCATAAAGAATCGGTTGCGAAATAGAATGAGGGATGAATGGATGAATGATTGCTTGGTTGCGTACATTGAAAAAGATGTTGCAGAAACTATTACAACAGAAACTATTATTTCTCGTTTTCAGAGCATGTGCCAGCGGAAAGTATCTTGTTGAACTGTAAGTTTTTAGTATTTGACAAACAATTTTTAGATCTTCTATGCTTTGTTGTGTAATATTTTGTTCAATATTTTCCTTACATAAATATATCATAAAAAAAAAATTTTCGGTGACGCTGCCCCCGAACCCCCACATCAGGGGGCACTATCCCCCGAACCCCTCGAATTGATATACTTTAATTGTGCCCGTGCGACTTCGAAATCCTAGTTCCGCCGCTATTTACATTATACAATAATTTTATAAAAACCAAACTAGACGTCAGCGCCGAACGCATTAAATTGCATAATATGTTTTAAGACGCGCATTTTTCGCTCAAGCGCACTTTTTTGCCCAGGTGCGCGTTTTCTGCCGGGGCGTGTGTTTTTTTACAGGGCGCGTGCTTTTTGCCCAAGTGATTTTTTGACTCGATCGCGAGCTTTTCAGTCGGGAGTGCATTTTTTTGGCACAGGAGCGCATTTTTTTGTTCGGACGCACTTTTTTTAACCAGACGCGCATTTTTTTCGGGTGCGCGCTTTTCGCCTAAGCGATTGTTTTTCGGCCCAGGAGTGCGTTTTGCGGACTGGCCAAAAAACGCACGGTGGGGCAAAAAACATGCAACACGGCGAAAAATGCACGCCCGAGCAAAACATACGTGCCATGGTTGAAATAAGCACGGTCCTGTGAAAAATGTGCGCCCGGGCGAAAGCCCCGTGCATGGGCGAAAAACACACACCCTGGCGAAAAATGCGTCCTCGCAAAAAAAACGCGCTTCAGGGCAAAAAACGCGCGCCCGGGAAAAAAACTAGCGCCCGGGCCAAAAAACTGCGCTCGGGCGAAAAACTTGCGCCCGTACGAAAACGCACGTCTGGTCGAAAAACGCGCTCCCGGCTAAAAAATACATTCCCGGGCGAAAAATGTGCGCTCTGGCGATAAATGCGTGCTCGGTCGATAAATGCCCGGTCGGCCGAAATACGCCTTGCCGGCCGAAATACGTGTGCCCGGGCGAAAAATACGTTCCTGGGCAAAAAATATGCGCTCAGGCGAAAAATGCGCGCCCGAGCGAATAACGCACACTTTGGCGATAAATGTGCGCCCGGACAATAAATGCCCAGCCGGCCGAAAAACGTGCGTCCAGAAGAAAAATACGTGCTCGAGCGCAAATGCGTTCCATGGCAAAAATTGCGCGCTCGGGCGAAAATGCGTTCCATGGCAAACAATGCGCGCTCGGGCGAAAAATGCGCACCCAACCGAAAAAAGTGCAACTTGTCCAAAAACGAGCGGCTTGTCTAAAAACGCGCGTCTGGGTTGAAAAATGAACGCCCAGACGAAAAAGGGCCTATCGGGCGAAAAATGTGCGACTGGGCAAATAATGTAGGTCTGGGCAAAAAATGCGCGCGCGGGCGAAAAATTCTCAGTCGGCCGAAAAATGCCCGACCGGTCGAAAAACGCGGGCCCGGGAGAAAAATACGCACAAGAGTGAAAAATACACGCACGACCGCAAAATTGCGCTCTTACGCGAAAAAAACACCCGCCTTTTACTAATAAAAGTTGGGGAAGAAGGAGCGGCCAATTCTTCAACACCAGGCGGATTGGAAGAAGATGAGGCGGTCACCTCTCAGAGGTCGCGCGAGTTGATCCTCACCTCGACAGACGCGGCAGGCGAGTCCAGTCGGTCTCATCCGCCTGACTTGCCGTCCGCCAAGAAGAAGAAGAGGAAGAGGGCTGAGACGTTAGCCGAGCGGATTGCTAGGAAGGCCAGAAAACTGAAGGTCAAGAATAAGTCGATCTCGAAGAAGTCCGGCGCGGCTAGCCTTTAGTTCAGGCCGCATGAGAAAGAGGTATCTGAGGGGCAGGTTACTCCTTCGGACAGGCCGGAAGAGATAAACCTGAATTCTGTGGAAAGTTTTTCCATGAGTGCTGTTTTTAATGATATGGATACACTTGTGCAGCGGGATAAACTTCTTGGCAGCCCGATCGCTCCTACTGACGTTGTAGACCTTGATGCTGACGATGTCAGCACTGGAGAGGCCGCGGCGAAGGTTGACGCCGTTAAAACCGGGATGCAACTGTTGAAGGCGAAGGCGGAGTCAATTAGAGGTTCCTTTGTCAAGCCGCAGCGGCTTGATCCTTTCTCGACAGGTAAACAGGTCTTGAATTTCCGTCCTGTCCGCTTCTTTAGATCGCGGCCTCGTAAGATGCAAAATGTTCTATTGTTGAACCCGCCGCCGAGCTTTTTTCCATCCATGGCTCAGACCTCCGCGGCTAGACGAAAACTCAATGAAAAATTGTGGAGGGTGCAGCGGCAAAGGATAGACCCTGATCAGTCGCGGCGGCCTGTCCTCCCAGGCATTAATTCCGTTACACCTTTTGCATAGATTTTTTCGGTTGTAATTGTTCTCTAACCACTTTATTTCTTGCGTAAGATAATCCTGAATCGCCAGTTAGGCCGGGCGACCTGGAGGCCCTTCTTCCACCACTGCCCAGCTCCATCTTGAGAACAGATCCCGGAATGGAGCATCTCAGTAAGCTTGAACTCGATTGTGGGATGGTGAAGGTGATGTTGAAAGAGAGGGAAGAGAAGGAAAGAGCTGCGAGAGCTGGTCTTGAGGTTAGTTTGGAGATTGAGAAGAAAGAGAAGGAGATTCTGATGGCTCAGTTGGAGGCCGAGCGAGCTGAAAGAGTGTCATGGGAGAAGGCTTTTCAGGAGCAGGAGAAAGCTCTTAAACAAGAGGTTACCGCGGCGCGGGGCCAAATCGCTGTGGTGGTCGGGCGGCTTGATAAGGAGAAGAAGGCGAACAACAAACTTGAGGATGACCTGAAGCACTACAAAGATAAATTCTACAATTTAACCCGGTCGATTAATAAGGGTCAGCGAACCACTCTAGCCACCTTGACCGTCGGAGAGACCTCAAATCCTCCAGCGGCTAAGGAGACTGGCCGGGTTAACTTTCACAATGAGGCTACGACGTCGCACGCTATTCCGGCTGCCCGGGTAGAGCGTGATGCCGCGCGGCTTCATAGTACTTTTCAGCTAATGCATAAAAGCATGAATTCTTTGTATGGGCTTCTAATTCAAGCCGGTGACCAGACCACACGACTGCATAGGGAAGACGTTCCTCCGGAAGATCCCCAGCCATGAATGGCTTTCAATTCGGACAATGTTTGTTTGTAATATTATTTGCAGTCTTCAGACTTATGACAGTCTTCTTGATGATACGCGCGGTTTAATGTTTCTAATACTCGCGATCTGTATTTATGTCATAATGCTGGCGATCTGTTTGCTTGAATGGATTTATAGTCCGCGCGATTTCTGTATGTATTTCTTCCTTTGCAGGGCTTGAAAATTGATGGCCATACAGCCCGTGTTGTGATGATTTTGAGCACCTAGCTCAAACTATTTGATAGAACGTATATTGAGATCCGCGCGATTAGAACGTATTTTTGTTAACTGCAGATCATTGGAAGCTATAAGTATCAGCTTCTGCAGAGTCATTCTCACAATTCCATGTCGCGATCCAAGAGCAAGTCGGAGCGGTCTGAGAAGATCAAATCGAAGCGAACTGATGCGGCCGCAGCTTTTCATTCTGCTGACCATAAAGAATGTCGTTTAACCCAAGACGAGCTGGACGACTTCATAATGAGGCACATGACCGGGAGCAACCTGCTCGCACGACTTCCTCTTCACGATGAGCGGGTTAATTCTTCCAATCCGCACCAGGTCGCAGTGCCCATCGATCATTTTGAGAATGGTTTTAAGTTCCCACCACCTCTCGAGGTCATCGAGGTGTTTGACCATTACGGAGTTGTGCCCGGACAACTCCCGCCGAACTCTATAGCCTCAATATATAGCTTCATTTCGTATTTGCGGTCTGAGAGAGTTCGATTCTCTATTGATCTCTTCAGAAAATTCTTCTCGGTGCGAGCTAAAGCTGATGTAGGGACCAACATCTTCAGAGGGCATCTCTATTTCGGATGCCGCGGCTTGAAGGTTGTTAATCTCGCGAACAAACATTCGAATTGGTCGGAACGATACCTTATGTTTGAAGGCGATTTCGGACTGATGCCTGTTAGTCCGCAAGTCAAGGGCGAAGAGGCATTCCGCCAGGTCGACGTTGGGCAGATCGAGTTGAAAACTTATAAGATTCTTGAGAACGAGCTGCTTGACGTTTTCCATTATTTTCCCCTTTTTTCTGAGCTGGGGAATGTCCGTCCTGAAAATAGTAAGCTTTTCTTCAACTCGTTATTTTCAACCGGGCGGATTGTTTTACTAAAACTTGATTGTCTTGCAGCGGCCCATATGGTTCCTTTGAACAAACCAGTCACGCCGTCCGTCCCGGTTTTGACTCAGAGGGAGAGGAAGGAAAAGAGGAAAAGGAAAGATGGGACGGACTCATTTGAAGATGAGGGCCCGGTTTCCCCGGAGGAATTCAAACTCCTCCGGTCTTGTAGGAATCCGCGCGACTTGAAAGGTAAGGCGACAATCCAATGGCATAAGGACGAAGCCGCCGTTCAAATCTCCACCGCGCTCCCTTTCTGGGGGAGCGGAACCGTTAGCCGCCATGCGCTTGCTGCCGGTGCGGCCTTGTATGGCTGGAAAAATCTGAGGAAATTGAAGAGGATTCCCGAGGAAGAACTCGCCAAGGTGGCCGCGCAAGCCGGAGCTTGGGGTTTTACAGCTAACCACTTTATGGCTCTGGCATATAAGCGGCTTGTGTCGGCCCAAGTGTATGCGGAGAAGAAAATTGAGGAATTAACCGAAGAGGTTACTCGATTAAATAAAATTGTAGAAGTAAGTTGGTGATTAACTGCGGCTTGTCCTTTTTCTGACCGCACGGCCTGATTCTGTTCCCCTTCTTTGTAGGATAAATATAATCCTGAAAACCCGGATTTCCAAGATGAAGCCTTCTCTCTCATTTCTGATGGGGTCGACGGCGCCTTGAACATTCTGAGGGAACGAGACGGTCTGTCCACCGGTTTTGAAGATGCGACCTTTCCGGATGTCTTTCCCCATCTTTCGGATCAGTACGAAGAACTCCAACTGAAAAAGAGAGGGAAGGATCCAGCTGAGTCCGGCGACGACTCACAAGAGATCGAGGAAGATAAAGATGGGTCCGCTGCGGCTAATAATGACGCCGCCGGCAGGAGGATATTGAAGGCGCCGCGGTCAGTGGAGAAGCCTCTGAAGATGCAGCTGTTAAGGAAGAAAAATGTTCATCTTCCAGTTCGGGTTCATCTTACAGCCGGCCCGCGCGGACCGGTGATAGCAGTTCTTCAAGTTTTTCATCTTCTAGCGAAGGTTACTCGCCAGAGGTGAACGTTGATGGTGATTCGCCGGAAGTGGACTAAAACTCTCCTGCTAAAAAGAAATATAAGTCGCGCGAATAGTTCTTTTCTTTTTTCTTTCCTCTTAGAAAGTTGTATGATAACCAACCAGTCTTATTTTGTTAACCGGGCGGTTTAAGTTAAATGTAAAGACTTGATAGTGAATGGAATGTTACCTGTTTAGCTGTTCATTGTTTGTAACTTGTGTTCGATGCGATCTCATTTCTTTTCAATTTTTATTTCTTCTTACCAAGTCGCGCAATTTGTCATAAGGCCGATCGAATAATTAGCCTCGGATTCTCAGCAAATATATTATAAAGAGATCCTGATGAATCTCGAACGGTATGGAGATTAGTCCGTGCGGACAGGAAGATAGGCAATTATGATGAACCGACAGATCAATTATTTTCAAAAGAATTCTTTGATAAATCTGAGCGACCTGGAGACTAATCTGATCGGGTAGAGAGACTTTCGATTCTGTTTCAATAACCTGTAATGTATTCGAGCGACTTGAATTTCAACCCGGGCGAATAAGGGTATAAATTCCCAAAATTGCCTCTGTCAATTAATCATGGCATCATAACGAACTCGAACACTCTGAGCATCAAACCGATCGGTTCGAAGGAGAATTTTAAGTTTGATCCAATAATTTAATCATTTTTGAGGAACTCGTTACGAACTTGAGCGACATGAATATTAGATCGCACGGACATGAATCTGGGTTCAGTTCGATGAACTTATCGCCCGACTTAATGAAGAACGGACAGCCGTTATTTAATACAAGCGCTGTCAACCCGCTGTTCGGGAAATTGCCAATCCGCGCGATCAATAATTTTAATTCCTGAACGATATTTAAAGAACCTTTAAGTTATAATCAAGTCCAAGCGGCCAGAATACATCTCTGGCGACCAAATAACGATCAACTTTTGAAGACCAGAATCTACCAACTCAAATTATTTGGATGTAATCCATACGACTCATGATGTTGTTGAAGTAATTCCTGATCGTTCGGTTAGAACATCGAACTGTTGTCCAATTCCAGATCACCGACCTGGTGACTCAAGCTGCCGGATGTATACCTGCTTATCAAACCGGATGGTTTAATAATTCAAACCGCTCGGCTTGAATATTATGTTGGCCTAGGCGGCGAAATTGCTTTCCTCAAGCGGTCTTGAGGCTTGTAAATGACTAGACTGCTCTCCCCGCCTGGGGTTACAAGCTGAGTTGATCAACTGGGCAGGTGTGGTTATGCCGCGGGGGCTCTACCGACATTTCTTTCCTCAAGCGGTCATGAGGGTTGTAAATGACTAGACTGCTCTCCCCGCCTGGGGTTACAAACTGAGTTGATCAACTGGGCAGGCGTGGTTATGCCGCGGGGGCTCTACCGACATTGCTTTCCTCAGAGGGATCAACTCAGTTGCGGGTTGTAAACGACTCGACTGCTCTCCCCGCCTAGGGTTACAAGCTGAGTTGATCAATTGGGTGGGTGTGGTTATGCCGCGGGGGCTTTACCGACAGTGCTTTCCTCAGAAGGATCAACTCAGTTGTGGGTTCCGCCCAGGCGTCGCTTGAGAGTACCTTGGAGTATTCGATGGTTATAGACTAAGATGATCAGTTGGGTTGGTGTGGTTATGCCGCGGAGGCTATACTGACATTGCTTTCCTCAGAAAGATCATCAAATCTATAACTATATCCCTTTCGGGGTATGATAGAGCTAACAATCACCCGGACCTGGTGCGTTAGATATCAACCGAGATCTGAGATTCTGAAGACCACCGCACGGGAATTGGCAAGCTGCCACTACACATGCGCGAAAACTCCCCGCTACATGTGGTCGACGTGGGCTTACACTAATGACTACAATCCGAGGGGGTTCAAGCAGAATTCAACGATGTCTCCGCGGTTCAGTGAGTTTGATATATAAAGAAAGTAAGAAAAATTTAGACAAGAAGAAGTGTCAGTACGGGGCTTTTCATCGAATATCTAAAAAATGCTTAAAATGAAGAAAACATTTTTTAAGGATAAAAACGTTTGAGATAGTCACCGCTCCAAGTGCGTGAGATGTATTCTCCGTCGCTTGTTTGGAGGCGGTAGGCCCCATTTCTCAAGGCTTCTTTGATGATGAATGGCCCTGCTCAGTTGGGATTCAGCTTTCCAACATTGCCAGATCTGGCTGCAGCATCTACCTTCTTTAGTACCAAATCCCCGACTGCAAAATGCTTTACCCTGACATTTTTGTCAAAGTACTTTGCCATCCTCCTTTTGACTTCTTCCTGTCTGATGGTTGCCTCGTCCCGAAGTTCTTCGATCAGATCCAAACTATACTTGATTGCCTCGTCATTTTCATCTATCCATGCTTCTCCTCCCTCCTTTGCATATACCACTCTTGGAGTGACCACCTCAAACTCTACAGGAACAACAACCTCCGAGCCATGGGATAGTTTGAACGGTGTCTCTTCCGTAGCGGAAGATGGAGTGGTACGAAGAGTCCAAAGGATAGAAGGGAGTTGGTCTGCCCAATTTCCTCTTTGATTCAAGACCCTCTTCATCAAGAGTCGCTGAATCTGCCGATTCTCTGCTTCTACCTGACCATTTGTCCTTGGATGATGCACTGAAGCAAACCGAAGATCAATCCCCACCAGATCGCAAAAGTTTATCATCTCTGTATTGTTAAATTGCGGACCATTGTCAGTGACAATTGCTAGCGGAATTCCATGCCGGCAGACTATCTCTCCCCAAATGAAGTTCCAGATAATTTGAGTTGTAGTTTTTGCCAATGCTTTTGCCTCAATCCACTTGCTGAAGTAGTCGATCATCACAATGATAAAACGACGCTGGCCACTGGCTATTGGGAAGGGTCCGATAAGATCCATCCCCCATACTGCGAAGGGCCACGGCGCAGTTATTGATCTGAGTGACTGAGCAGGCAAATGCTGAAGAGGAGCAAACTTTTGACACTGAACACACCGCTTGGCAAATGCTTCAGCATCCTTTCTCATGGTTGGCCAAAAATATCCTTGCCTCAACATCCTCTTTTCCAATGTCTTTGCTCCCGAGTGACTGCCGCACTCCCCAGAATGGACTTCTTGTAGTATAGTGGGGATCTCCTCTTCCGAGACGCATCGAGCCAAAGAAGAGATGAGAGTTTTTCGATACAAGATTCCAGCCACCAAGCAATAATAAGCCGCTTTTCTTCTGAATCTCCTTCTGTCTTTGATAGATTCGTGGAACTCTCCTTTTGTCAGGTATAATTCATAAGGATCCATCCAGGAAGGATGTTGATCGATTTACATTAGTTCCCCCTCCTCTATAGCTGGATGAAAAAGCTCAGAGGTCACTCCTCCTGATGGAAGACTGAACTTTGATAACTCATCAGCTTCTCCATTCTGCGTCCTCGGGATATGTTCGATGACGAAAGATTTAAATCTTCCAATCTCTTCTTTTGCTAGCAGTAGATACTTCCGCAATGTCGGCTCACGTGTTTCATAGTTGCCCAAAACCTGCGAAGCCATTACCAGGGAATCAGTTTTTACATGCACATGCTCTATGCCCAGTTCTTTCGCAAGCCTTAGCCCGGCTAGAAGCGCCTCATATTCGGCTTGATTATTCGTCACCGGAAAAAAGAACTTGATTGCCTGTTCGAGCTTAAGGCCATTAGGACTGAGCAAGATTACTCCTGCTCCTACCGAGTTCTTCCCCGAAGCACCATCCACGAAGATAATCCAGGCCCAAGGGGACTTCTCCACTTGCTCGGAATTTGATTCTGGTATATCGACCATGAAATCTGCCAAGACTTGGGCCTTGATTGTGGTTCTGGGGATATAAGTTATTTCAAACTCGCTTAGCTCGATGGCCCACTTGGCTAATCTTCCGGAATGGTCAGGCTTTTCCAGGATGTTTCGCAACGGATGGTCTGTGATTACTTGGATTGGATGTGCTTGGAAATAAGGTCGGAACCTTCTTGAGGATTGAACGAGAAACAGAGCTAGCTTTTCCAAGATTGAATATCTCGTTTCTGCATCTTTAAGTATATGGCTAACATAGTATATAGGAAACTGCCTCTTCTTTTCTTCTCGAACGAGAACAGAGCTGACAACATCGGGTCCAACCCCCAAATATAAGAACAGAGTTTCCCCTTCACGAGGGCTCTGGAGAAGAGGAGTCGATGTTAATTGTTTCTTCAGTTGATCAAATGCGTCATCGCACTCCTTGCTCCACACAAACTTCAACCCTCCTCAGAGTGTCTTGAAGAAAGGAGCACTTTTATCTCCCGATTTAGAGATAAACCTGCTCAGTCCTGCCAATCTTCCTCCAAGTTGTTGTACTTCTTTCGTATTACGAGGAGGGGTCATTTCTAGTATGGCCTTTACCTTATCCGGATTTGGTGCAAGGCCATCGGGCGTAAGGAGATGTCCAAGAAACTTTCCCTTATTTGCCCCAAATACACATTTCAAAGGGTTAAATTTTAACTTGAACCTTCGTAGAGTAGCGAACGTCTCTACGAGATCTGCCAAGTAAATTGAGAAGGTTTTACTTTTTAGGAGGAGGTCATCAACATAAACCTCGAGGTTCCTTCCTTTTTGTTGCTTAAAGACGGTGTCCATCATCCTCTGGTACGTCGCTCCCGCATTTTTAAGCCCAAAGGGCATTACGAGGTAACAGTAACAGCCATCGTTTGTGATGAAAGATGTATGCGGGATATCAGGTTTATGCATTTTGATTTGGTGATAACCAGAAAATGCATCGAGAAAGCTCATAAAGTTATACCCAACCGCGGAATCTACTAAAACATCTATCCGAGGCAAGGGGTAGCAATCTTTGGGGCACGCTTTATTGAGTTTTGTGAAATCTACACACATGCGCCATTTTCCCTCAGATTTTTTCACAATTACAACATTTGACATCCAAGTGGGGTATTGGATTTCAGAAATGAAATTTGCTTTAAGAAGTTTTGCAACTTCTTTGATGGGCACCGCCAACTTGGTTGCCACCTCCCTCTTCTTTTGTTGGATCGGCTTGAATTCAGGGGAGACATTGAGGTGATGGCATGCAATATCCGGATCTACTCCAGGCATATCTTCCGCCGACCAGGCGAAGATGTCCAGATTCTTCAATAGACAGGAGATCAGTTGAATCTTCTCCTCTTCTGATAGTTCGGCATTGATGATTAGTTTCTTTTCTTCCCCTTCAGCAATGGGGATCTCTTGGGTCTCCTGGGCAGGTTCCAGGTGAGCCTCTTCTCGCTCTGTTCTTCCCTTAGCCTCTTCCAGGGGCCTGGACACTTCGTGGACGTCATTCTGAAGTTCGTGAAATGGTGTCTCGGTGATCACATTGACTGTTTTTACATAGCATTCCCGAGCGACTTTTGGATCACTTCGGATCCGATATTGACGTCCTTCGGCAGCAAACTTTAAAGCCAAGTGGAAAGTGGACACTATTGCCTTGTAAGCGTTCAGGATTGGCCTTCCAAAGATTGCACAATAGCTGCTCGGGGCTTCCACCACTACGAAGCTTATCAGCTTTGTTATGCCTCCCAATGACACCAAAAGCTTTACACATCCTTCCACTTCTTTCTTTTCTCCCGAGAAGCCGTAGAGGGGCCCTTCCGTGGAGAGCAGAGGCTTTCCAGTCTTGAGGGCTTCGAATGTTTGACGGAAAATGAGGTTAACTAAACTACCGGTATCAATCAGAATCTTGTGTACAGTGTAGTTCTCGATGACTGCCTTTATAACTACAGCATCATCGAAAGGGTTTGCATTCGGGGGAAGGTCATCTTGGCAGAAAGTAACGATCGACCTTTCTGGGGCGGAAGTGGAGGCGGCCGCCACTTCTTGCTTGGAGATTCTTCCAATGCTGGATTTTCGAGAGGATTTTGGCCCTGCTCCACCATGGATACAATAGACGTTGCCGAGGGGACCAACATCATTTACTTCTACACATTCGGTGACAGGATGTATATCCCCATAACAACCTGCCTCTTCCACGTCAGCACATTCCCAGGTCACTTCGACCGCTTCCTTCTTCTTTTCGGTTCGGGGCTCAGCAGGTGTGTCCTTATGGACCAGTCCTCGGAGCTTCCCTTCCCTTAGAAGCTTTTCTACCAGGAAGCGGAGGGCTCGACAATCTTCCGTCAGATGACCTGCTTCTTTGTGATATTCACAATAAAGATTCGGATTTCGGCTGTGAACATCCGATCTTATAGGAGCGGGTTTTTTAAAGTCAGGTCTCTTTTGCAAAATTTGGACTACTTCGTCCATGGAAATATTCAGAGAAGTGAATGATTCTTGCGAATCATCATATTGGATGTATGGTGCAGTCGAAGATGGCTGCGCGGTATATTGTGGCAGATATACCGGCATGGCCTGTGGAATGGCCATGGATGGAGCGGGTGCGATGGACAACGATGGTTTCTGATCTTGAAACCGCTGATGGCCAATGAATGGTTTCTTATGCTTGTAGTTCCTCCCCCTTTGAGCTCGGGATTCGAAATAAGACGGAGCGGATGATTGGTAAGTAGGGAGTGAGTAAGGTTGACCTTGATCATTTAGAAGCCTAGCCACATACCCAGGGTTAGTCTTTTCACCCCTGATAAACATATTGGCCATACTTATCAATTCCTGATAAGTTCGAGGTTCTCTTATGCTGGCTTCAAATTTTAGAGGGCCTTCCCTCAGCCCATTCATCAGAGCTACCCTGTATAGCTCTGGATCCACATTTTGGATCTCCATTATTTTTTTTTGGAAACGGTCGACGAACCTGGCCCAGGTCTCATCCTCCCGCTGCTTAATATCAAAGAGGGCCGCCGGGCCACTCTTTCTCTTCTTTGAGGTAGAGAATCTAAGCAAAAATTCTCTACGCAGCTTAGCAAAGCAGCTGATTGACCTTGGATTCAACCCATAAAACCTTTCTCTTGCTTGCCCCTCAAAGGACGTCACACGAAGTTTGCATTTAATAGCATCGGTCAGGGTTCTCAGTGCTATGGCTGACTCAAAAGCTTGAAGATGAAGGGCTGGATCAGCTTCTCCATTATAGGCTGCCAGACGTGGCTCTCTGAAGCCATTCAGAGCTGGCTCGCTCCGAATGTAATCCACGAATGGGGAGGTTTCTTCCATATCCTCATACAGAGGTGGAACATTGTAATAAGCCATCTGACTCATGGTGACCTGAGGATAAGCCGCCCGACCTGCGGCGACTTGAGGATAAACCGCCTGATAGGAAGATCTGGCAGCGGCTTCTGGCGGACAGGCCATCGGGTTGGACATGCGGGCTGCCTGAAAAGTCGCTTCCTGGAAATCCAAAATCCGAGCCGGCGTGTTCTGGGTGGCTTCCTGGTAATAACTTTGTCGTGCGGCAAAGTCGCCCTGAGCCGACTGGCAAGCTGCGGCTTGTGGAAGTGGGTACGAAGGGGGAGGAGGAAGGACCGGAGTGACCGCTTGGTTAACCGCGACCTGGGGAACTAGTCGCTCGGTTAACACGGCCAAGGCTTGGCTGATCGCCTCCAGGCGCTGGTCAGTCGCCTTTTGAGCCCGCTCGGCTTCACGCTTGCTTTCTTCCAGAGCTTCCCACAGTGAATCCTCACTATGGTCAGAGCGATCTCTAGGAGGGAAATGACAGTCTGACATTTCTTCGAAGTTTTCACCGACAACCTGCGATATTAAGGTCGCGTGTTTCTGTTGAATCCAAAGATGTACCCCCGCGGTTTGCGACTAGAAAAGCGGAGGTTGCAGACTGTCGGTTACTTAGAAAGAAGGGAATGAGACCGCTAGCAGCGGTCGAGGCCAAACTTCGCCCGTCACGGCAAATGCCACTCCTGTGACGGGCTTTCCTTTGATTAAAGTGAGAGGGTTACAGCGGGTTACAAGCACAAGCCGGCCGGTCATGCTGGTCACAAGACAGGGAACTCGAGTCCGCAGCTTAAACAAGCGAGCTCCTAGATTCGAGTGTGCGTGTCTTGGGAACAGTGCCACCCCCTATTTATAGGCTTGGGGGCCTGCCCGAACGGGCAGGGATAAAATAACCGCCTGCCCAGGTACAGGAGAGTCGGGCAGGCGGTGACAAGATACGAGGGAAGAGAAAGAGGCCGCGCGGTCTGACGGCCTGCACTTCCGATCTGACTTGGCCGGAGGCTTGATGATGTTATGACCAAGGAGACAGCATAGTCCGAGCGGTCTCTTGTATGAGGCCGCGACTTGCCCTCCGGGTTTGAACCTTGATATTCTTCATGATGCAACCCGAGTGGCCTCTGTCTTGAGACCGCAACTTGAGTTCTTGCCTCGAGCTTTTGACAATCTTGGGGGGTGGCCAGGAGTGTTACCAGACCGCCCGGATTGGCTTTCCTTGGTTAGAAGGCGGCTTCTCTTGGGATTACCCGACCTGGCCTGTCAAGCCGCCCGGCCTGGGAGAGGTTCTACTTTAGTAGCGGTTTGCCGGGTAAACACCCCATGTCTTTATTTTGTGATTAGATTGAGCTGGAAGGGTATTCCTAGTTGTTTGATGGCTGTGTTATTTGTTGTGCAGGTGTGCAGATCATCCATAATGCCAAGAATTCATGTCTGCATGAATCACACGATCATGTGTTTTCTTCACGCACAGTCGGCTTCGACCGTGCGCGATGATCGGCTGGTCAATATGGCATTCTGTCCCTGATCGTGCAATTTGTTCACGCACGGGCATTTTGTCCGTGTATGAAGGAAACACACGATCTCCCGTTGATAGCCTGTTTTTCAAGCCGTCTGGATTTGCCCGTGCATTTTTACGCACGGTCGGCTTCGACCGTGCGTGAGTAAAATGCACGGGCGCATTTGCTTCATCTTCCTGGGTTTCATAGGCGATTAATAACACGCGGTCCACGCACAGTTGTGCGTTCGACCGTGTGTGACCAATTTTTTGACAGTTTTCTATTTAAGCCGCAAGATTCTCCATAATAAAAAAGATCATCTTTTTCACGCCCAACATCTCCAGTTCCGCCGCTCCATCACCGCCCACCTTAAGGTGGAGCTTCGACCGCCGTTCTCTTGCAAATCCAAAGTCGGAGCATCCTCTTGGACTCCTCCATCATTCGCGTGCTCCCAAGCTCCATTTTGAGGGATCTCTTGCTGCACATGTGAAGTTCTCCGTTGAGGTCGTGGCCGAAGTTAATTGATAGAGAAGACAGTAATGTAGAAGAAGGTGACAACTCTTCCGGACCCTGGATGACAGTTGAAGACCGAGCGCGGACAAGACTTGACAACCCTAGATTATGGCCGTGAATCTCCAACGAGTCTCCGCCTATTTGGTTGTAATCTCACGCCTTCATATTGTAGTATTTTATTCCTTGATTTCTTGATTGTATGAATGATGATTGCAAAACCCTAATATGCATTTTAGTTTATTTCATGTCTATGTGAATTTACTTTGTGGTTTATGCAAGTGAGGAGCGCCCCCATTCCATCTTCCGATACGCAAACCCTCCATTCCATTACGCAAGCCTACTCTTCCATTACCCAAGCCTACTCTTCCATTACGTAAGCCTACTCTTCCACTACATGAGCCTACTCTTCCATTCCGCAAGCCTACTCTTCCATTCCGCTTGACTACTCGTCCATTACGCGTGCCTACTCTTCCACTCACTAAGCGAAGCGGTGCTAACGACCTATATAATCCACATCACTTCCGCCGATGTGAACCACTCCATCAGCTTGCCTTCTCGCCCATCCTCCTTGTGAAGCAGTGCATAGCGACCTTCATAGTCTCCATCCACCTTGCGAAGCAGTGCATAGCGGCCTGCATAGTAGTGTTAATTTAATTTATTTTATTTGTTTTCCACAAAACAATCCAACCTTTTCACAATCCATCTGACTTAAAGGACTTTAATATCAAGTCCCTCCTCAATAGATAACTCCACCTTACCATGTTCCTTTGAGATTGATACTTGGTGATTTACTCTCCCATTTTATATTACTTGAACGATTGGTACACTGCCGTGTCGTGCCGCCATCTCGCTCCCGCCTATAGCGGTGTGTAAGATTTGTGCATCAAGTTTTTGGCGCCGTTGCCAGGGAACACAGTCGTGTGAGTTGCTGAAGAGGGAGACAGGAGATAGTAGTTCTTCTAATGTGTATAGCCGCTTTATTATTTTTGTTGCTTTTTAATTATATATGGTTAGTTTTCTATTTTTTTCCTTCCTATTTTAGATTTTTAAAGCAAGTTTTTGTTTTCCAAGTTTAGTTATAATTGATTGTGTAGCTTTTCCGTGCAAAGAACTTTGAATTTTGTTCTATCCATAATTTTTGCGCTATGGATTCTGTGCCTAAGCTTAGTTGTTATGACATTTTCTGCCATGCTATTGACGCCTTAAATATTATGAATGATGAGCTGGGTAGGACTTTGCGATGTTTGATTTGTCATAATGTGGACCATGTCTTGAAGGATTGCCCTACTCTTCTTATGGCTAAAAGGAAGGAAGACGACGACTGGGGCATCCGAATCGTGTCATCTTCTTTTTCCATTGGCAACCCTTCATCCTCTGATGACATGTATGCAACACCACCTTTTCTATAGGGGACTGCCGCAGAATTGCCCATCAGAGTGCATGCTGATCCACACGATGACATTGTCCCTACCACTCATTCTTTACCCGTGGAGACAATTGCCTACTCACCCCTTGAGCTTAATTCTCGCATCGGTTCTTCCCTCCTTGTGTATGGCTTCACTCCTAGTGATGATGATCACTCATTTGTTGGCCAACAAGGAGAGGATTTCAAACTTATGAATGCACTTGAGTGGGATGAGGAAAGTATTCTCTCCATCGGGGAGGCGTTAGAGGCTCTTTATGCGAAGGAACCAAATCTTTTTGTTTCTCCAGTTTCTTAGCAAGATTTTTCTACACACATTTTTTATGATCCTATCGAAGTAAAGGAGCGGGGTGATGCTTCTGACTCAGATGGTGCTCCAAAGTGGGATGAGGATGTCATTTTCCCCGAAGAGGAGAATGAATACTTTGAACACGATGGTGCACCCCGATGGGATGATGAGGGTACTCTTTCTGATGAGGAGGTTTGCACTTCCTCATGGGACGAGGAGGTCCAACTTACCACCGAGGCCCTTGAGTTCTTGGGTTCCCCTTGCTATGATACTTATGATGATGATCGTGATCTATCCTTGGAACTTACTTGGAGTGAGACCCGGACCACTCCCCCAATTAATCGTTATTTATGTCATTCTTCTCTTTTATTTCCTGACCCCCTTTCTTTATCTGAGCCTGTGCAGGTTGAGTCTTCACAGGTACTTCATGAGGACTTGGAGCATTCTGCTCAAGTCAATGATGAGCGCACACTCTTATGTGAGGAGGTTGACCCCTCCTCCATAGAGGAAGCACCATTCATTGCCTTCTCCACCTGCCGCCTCCCTGAAGGCGACACCTTGTTGGGTAAGGATAGTTTTGGTGCGTTGAGTGAGGATTCCTCCTCCTCTTCTTACTTTTTATTCCCTCTACCTGTAACGAGCATGTATTATTTATATTCAGGTAGGGGAGTAACTGTTTTGTCGTTGTATCAGTATCCGCTACCGACATGCATATTAGAACAGTTACCTGTACATTTCCTTTTTCATACTCCCATTAGCCAGAACTCTTAAAGTTTTGAATAAGTCGTGCTGGGTGGACAATAACCCCAGTAGTTATCTTACATTTCCTGCATTTTTATTTCATCTAGTTTAATTTAGTTAGTTGTATTTCATTCTAGTTTGTATATCTTCTTTTGTCTGGGCGGAGCTCACCCCTGCAGATCCTTCTTCTGGATGGCGGATGCTGCTTTTTGTCTTGGTTTACATGCCAATCTTCTGGTATGCTCACTTCTGAGCATTGGGTAACTTCTCTTCCCCTAGCTTTTATTTTAGTCTGTATTGTATATCTTGCATCAGAATGTTTAGATTGTCTGGGGGAGAGCTGCTTTTCGTTACCCATTGTGCACGCACACATTGCATTGCATACTAGAAGTAATTTTATTTCAATTATTTAATATTGTTCATTTTTACCGCACACCACAACACCCACATTAGCGCGCACTTATCCATAGACGCGTAACGAGTCTAACTTGTCTCTTTTGTGTGATTTGGGAAATCTTTGTGCTGGCTTAGGGTTGTGAGACGAAGTAAAATGTTGACTCCCGTAGTGATCTAGTCGAGTACTCACGTCTCGTGTAGAAATTTGTGTAGAATAAATTTTTCTTTATGCTTATAGTTTTATACTTTTTCTATTTACGTAATTATTGTTTATTCTACTCAAAAGTGGTGAATCCGGTGTGAATCCTATGGTAGCATAGGAATGTGTGTAGACGGTTACTAGACTCATATTGCTCGAGTCGGGAGGAAGGATTATCTTTCTTGGTTGCTAAGAACTTGCCCCAAGCGACTCTTGCATTGATACAAGTTAGTTCAGTGCGCGAGCGTGATGTAGGCCATCATTTTGGCCCGGTTGAGCTTGTGTTCCATTCCCATCATCTGCCATCGCTAGCCCCTTTGTGCCCACCCCTATCTCTTGATTCAGCTCCAACTTTATCTCACCAAATCTTAAAAGCCGATCCTAGTCGCACACCCAAATATGAGCTTTAGTCTTTTGCTATTTTTGTTATTGGGGTGTTGATGTGGTGATTTTTATAGTGGAAATTGTGGTGTGTTTATTGAAAATTTTGCTGAAAAAGAAAAGAAAGAAAAAGAAGAATGAAAAAGAAAAAGAAAATATTATTATGAAAAAGTTCAAATTGAATTTTTTTGTAAATATTTGTGTTGTGAGTATGCGGTGCACACACCCATGTTGCAATGTCCAAGTCTGGGGGTGTGGTGCACTCGCGTGTATCGTGGTGCGTGGATAGTTTATTTTGTACTAGCTCATTTGGGTTTAGTGCTTGAGCCATCGTTTTTATCATTGTATACCTCGCCTAAACCCAAGCCCTGTCTTAAACCTAAAAGTCCTACTGACTTGTGCAGTGAATCAAACTAGTGTCGTGGAGAGAGTGCGTACGGGCAAGCTTATGGTCACCGATATTGATGGATTTCTTTGGAGGTTGTCCCGAGCCCAGATCTTTAGCAATGCTCACCTTAGCGATTAGTTTACTTTCTTCCTACGTGTGACCAGATGATTCGCCGTGATTCAGATTTTGAGTAATAATAATATATAGTTACGCTCTTAGAAAAATATAGATGATGATGCATAATTAGATATTTCTTCTACTGAATTTTTATGCGCATGAGCTTGCGACTTCACATGGTACTCTGCCTTTGCAGTTTCTATGCCAGCTTTGTATTTTCTCATCTGCTTGAGGGATAATTTGCTCAGGACGAGCAAATGGTTAAGTCTGTGTGTGTGTGTGGGGGGGGGGGGGGGGTGATGAGTACCATTTATATAATTATTTTCGGACTCATCTGGGCTTGTTTTCGTGCTTTGCACTTCACTTATAGCTTGTTATTGTTCATCTTGTTAGGATTCACTTGTACACATGAAGTGCTCTTTTCTGCCCTAGGTGGTGTGCTTTTGCGCATTACTGTGTTGGGGGTAAGCACATGGTGCTCCCCATGTCTTTATTTTGTGATTAGATTGAGCTGGAAGGGTATTCCCAGTTGTTTGATGGCTGTGTTATTTGCTGTGCAGGTGGGCAGATCATCCATAATGCCCAGAATTCATGTCTGCATGACTCGCACGGTCGTGCATTTTCTTCACGCACGGTCGGCTTCGACCATGCGTGATGATCGACTGGTCAATATGGCATTCTGTCCCTGATCGTGCGATTTGTTCACGCACAGGCATTTTGCCCGTGCGTGAAGGAAACACACGATCTTCTGTTGATAGCCTGCTTTTCAAGTCGTCTGGATTTGCCCTTGCGTTTTTACGCACGGTCGGCTTCGACCGCGCGTGAGTAAAATGCATAGGCGCGTCTTCTTCATCTTCCTGGGTTTCATAGGCGATTAATATCACACGGTCGTGTGTTCGACCGTGTGTGAACAAATTTTTGACAGTTTTCTATTTAAGCCGCAGGATCCGCCCTAATAAAAAAGATCATCTTTTTCCGCCGCTCCATCACCGCCCACCTTAACGTGGAGCTCCGACCGCCATTCTCTTGCAAATCCAAAGCCGGAGCATCCTCTTTGCATCCTCCATCATTCGCGTGCTCCCAAGCTCCATTTTGAGGGATCTCTTGCTACACATGTGAAGTTCTCCGGCGAGGTCGTGGCCGAAGATAATTGACAGAGAAGACAGGTAATGTAGAAGAAGGTGACAACTCTTCCGGACCCCGGACGATAGTTGAAGACCGAGCGCGGACAAGGCTTGACAACACTAGATTCCGGTGGTTAATCTCCAACGAGTCTCCGCCCTTTTGGTTGTAATCTCACCCCTTCATATTGTAGTATTTTATTCCTTGATTTCTTGATTGTATGAATGATGGTTGCAAAACCCTAATATGCATTTTAGTTTATTTCATGTCTATGTGAATTTACTTTGTGGTTTTTGCAAGTGAGGAGCGCCCCCATTCCATCTTCCGCTATGCAAACCCTCCATTCCCTTACACAAGCCTACTCTTCCATTACGCAAGCCTACTCTTCCACCACATGAGCCCACTCTTCCATTCCGCAAGCCTACTCTTCCATTCTGCTTGACTACTCGTCCATTACGCGTGCCTACTCTTCCACTCGCCAAGCGAAGCGGTGCTAACAGACTGTATAACCCACCTCACTTCTGCTGGTGCAAACCACTCCATCCGCTTGCCTTCTCGCCCATCCGCCTTGTGAAGCAGTGCATAACGACTTGCATAGTCTCCATCCACCTTGCGAAGCAGTGCATAACGGCCTGCATAGTAGTGTTAATTTAGTTTATTTTATTTGTTTTCCACAAAACTATCCAAACCTTTCACAATCCATCCGACTTAAAGGACTTCAATCTCAAGTCCATCCTCAGTAGATAACTCCACCTTACCGTGTTCCTTTGAGATCGATACTTGGGGATTTACTCTCCCATTTTATATTACTTGAACGATCTGTACACTATCATGTCGTGTCGCAGTCTCGCTCTCGCCTATAGAGGTGTGTAAGATTTCTGCATCAGTGAGGTCACCTTGTCTTAGTGAAACCTAGGGTCACCTACTTGTTCTAACTCACATATCATGCCACATATAATGCCCTAACACATTCAAGGGGTCTAGTTGAAATGAGGATGTTATAAATCTCAATAAGTAAAAATAATTTTGTCCCCAAAATTTAAGTTCAGGTCTTCGGGGTTCTTCACACAACAAAAATAAGTAAATTTCCAGTTGGGTTTAGGTTGTATCTGAAGCGAAGAGTCCTAGGTTTCGTTGTTGCATGAGATCCAACGACTCCCATGTATGCTCCTCTTGTCCAAGATTGGACCACATGACCTTAACCAATAGGATCTTCTTCCGCAGCAGGACTCAGACGTAGGTATCATCGATTCAGACTGGCTCCAAATGAACTGATCGGTCAGATGCTATCGGGCCTGAAATAGAAGTGATATGTTGCCCTGGGCAAAGTAAAGCTCTCTGAAGTAGAAGTAATCGACGCGCCCCGAGAAATACGACCTTAATATTTTTCTTAAGTATCTTATGCTATAAACGATAAAGTATAATTTCCTTCATCAGATATAGAATTGGAAAACATCATCAACAACCATTTCATATAACACCACCGACACATAAAGCTATCCACTTTTTGGCGCCACTGCCCGGGACCTTGGGTTGATATTTTAAAAAGCGGATAGCTTAATTTTATCATTTTCTTTTCTGTTTTTATTTTATTTTCAAAAATCTTAAGGGTGTAACTTAAATCTTGGAAAGGGAGGTTTGAGCTATCATCCTAGCACACCTCCTAGTAGTAGTGCGATCCCTTTGCATGATAGACATTGTGAAATCCAAGACTAACTTAATCCACCTAAAGGAAAAAATGTTTTTATTATTATTCTCTTCTTTTTCTTTCTCTTTTTTCTCCCCCTTCTTTCTTCTTAGTGTATGACCCGAGGTAGCTCTTCGAATATTCCTTGTGATCCAGATATTGAGCACACCGTTTTGCGGCATCTCCATATCAGGATTCACATTTAGCCTTTGAAGAATCGATCGGGGACACTGCCACAGAAAACATGGAACCTAATCTGCCCAATCTTATTGAGGCCCAACAAAGGACCATGTCCTATAATGCTTGGCCGAATCTGTAAGGTACACAGTCAAGTATTGTACGCCCCACAGTAGCGAACAATAACTTTGAGATCAAGTTTAGCATCATACAAATGGTGTAACAATCAGTGACCTTCGATGGCCTGCCGGACGAAGATCCAAATTCTCACCTCTCTAATTTTCTTGAAATTTGCAACACATTCAAAATCAATGACGTTAGTGATGACGCTATTCGATTATGTCTTTTTGCCTTTTCTTTGCGGTCAAAGGCCAAGCAGTGGCTGACTCTCTTCCTAAAGGGTCCATCGCTATATGGGCTGAGATGGCGGAAAATTTCTTACTAAGTATTTCCCGCCTGCTAAGACCGCCAAATTGAGCACTGATATTGCTTTATTTATGAAAATCGACTCAGAGACTCTCTATGATACATGGGAGCACTTCAAGGATATGTTGCGTAGATGCCCTCACCACGCACTTCCTACTTGGCAACAAGTGCAAATTTTTTATAATGGCTTGAAATTCCAAACAAGGCAGATGATTGATGCAGCCGTTGGGGGTACGTTAAATAACAAGACCCTAGAGTCCGCTCAAGAGCTTTTTGAGGAAATGACCATGAACGCATATCAATGGAATATGCCATGAGCGCGGCCTAGCAAGCCGACCGGTATTTTTGAAATTGGCGCTACTTCAAATTTAGCTTTACAAGTTGAGCGCTTAACTAAGCAAGTGGCGAAGATGTCTGATCCCTCCGCCACTCCTCCTTGGCCTAATAATGTTATACTCGAAGAACAAGTTGATTACATGGGAAATCCAAATCAGCCTTACTTTAACCCGAACACCGCTCTGTATAACAACACCTACAATGCGGGTTGTAGGAATCACATGAATTTATCATGGAGCAACCAAGGAAATGCTCATTTCCATTTAAATTTAAGTCAACCTCATAATTTAACTCCCCCTCTAAATATAGTCCACCCAATTTTTCACCACAACCACAGAAGCCCTCTCCACTTGAAGAGGACTTCACCAAATATGTTACTACAAATGAGTCAAACATCCGGAACCTCACCGGATTAATCACAAATTTAGAAAATCAAGTGGGACAGCTAGCAAAAATGTTCTCCGAGCGTCAGCATGGAGCTCTACCAGGAAATACTGAACCAAATCCAAAGGAAAGCGAGAATGTGATTACCCTCTGCAGTGGAAAGGAGGTAGACTCAAAAAAGGATGAACTTGAGGTACTTATCCCTATTCCTCCCCTCCTCCTATTTTATCTTCAATTTTGCCATCTACTTTAGCTCCGCACGCTTCTACTTTAAATGTTTGTATCCATCTAAGCTTAGGAATGAGTGCGCTGATAAATATTATAAAAAGTTTTAGAAATTTTGAAACAAATTAATATTAATGTTCCTTTCTGCGAGGCTATCTCTCAAATGCCGAAATATACAAAATATCTCAAGGAGTTGCTCTACAACAAGAAGAAGCTTGAGGATATTTCACATATTTCCCTTAACGCTGAATGCTCCGCAGTTGTACTCAACAAAATGCCCAAGAAAGTAAATGACTCGGGACGATTCTCCATCTCATATTTATTTGGCAATTCGTTGGTAAAACACGCCTTAGCTGATTTTGGAGCAAGTATTAAACTTATGCCTTTTTCTATATTCAAAAAGTTAGGTTTAGGAAATCCTAGCCCCACCCGAATGAGTATCTAACTCGCAAATCGATCACTAAAATATCCAGTAGGGATAGTGGAGGATGTGCTCGTTAAGGCTGACAAGTTCATCTTTCCAGTGGACTTTGTCATTCTTGATATTGAAGAGGATGCCGAAAAACCCTTCATACTCGGCCGCCCCTTCCTCGCCACCTCCCATGCGATTATCGATGTTAGTAACAGAAAGCTCCTCCTACGGGTTGGAGATGATGAAGTTACGTTTAACATAAATCCCTCGATACGAAATGATTTAGAAAATGACAATTCCTGTTTCTATGTAGACGAGTGTTTTGAGAATGAGTTTTTTTTTCGCTTCCTGAGTTAGTCTCCTCATCTAGTGATGATTCCAAGCTCGCCGAGCTCTTCTATTTAGAAGAAGTTTCTCTCCCTACATCACCCGAGCCACTGCACTTAGAAAAACATAAAATCAAATCTTCAGATGAAAAATACCCATGTTAGAGTTAAAGCAACTCCCCCTCATCTAAAATATTTATTTTTAGAAACAAATTCTAAACTGCCCATCATCGTCTCGTCTGAGTTGAGCGATTCAGAAGTTTTTGAATTGACTCTAGTATTAAGTAATCACCGCCATACAATTGCATGACAGATTTCCGATATCAAGGGGATTAACCCCTCCTTCTGCACTTACAAAATCTTCCTTGAAGATAATTCCCGCAACACAGTCCAACCTCAACAATGACTCAACTCGAATATGAAAGAAGTCGTTAAGGCTGAAGTTATCAAACTCTTAGATGCGGGGATCATCTACCCGATCTCGGATAGTAATTGGGTTAGCCCAGTACAAGTCGTTCCAAAGAAGGGCGGCACAATGGTTGTCGCAAACAAAAACAATGAATTAATCCCATCCCGTACTATTACGTGTTGACTAATGTGCATAGACTATCAGAAATTGAATGATGCTACCCAAAAAAATCACTTCCCGTTACCCTTTATCGATCAAATCTTAGAACGCCTTTTGGGTCATTCCTACTACTGTTTCCTCGATGGTCTATCAAGATACTTTCAAATCCCAATTTCACCCGACGACCAGGAGAAAACCACATTCATTTGTCCCTTCAGCACTTTTGCTTATCAAAGAATGTCATCCGGCCTTTGTAACACGCCAGCTATAATCCAAAGATGTATGTTGGCAATCTTTGATGAGTTAGTAGAGGAGGTGATGGAAGTTTTTATGGACGATTTCTCTGTATTAGGAATTTCCTTCCAAAATTGCTTAAGAAATCTCGAGCGCATGCTTCAGTGTTGTAAGGAAATGAATCTAGTTCTCAATTGAGAGAAATGCCATTTTATGGTCAGAGAGGGGTTAGTCCTCGACCATAAAATATCGGGCAAAGAGATTGAGGTCAATAATGCCAAGATAAAAGTTATTGAGAAACTCCCCCTCCAACGAATGTTAAAGCGATTAGAAGTTTCCTGGGCCACGCATAGTTTTATCGATGCTTCATACAAAACTTCTCAAAAATCACAAAGTCGTTAACCCATCTTCTTGAAAAAGTGTCTTCCTTCGTTTTTAACGATGAATGTTTTTTACCTTTTAATCTTATAAAAGAAAAACTTATAAATACTCCGATTCTAGTCGCACCGGATTGGTCGCTACCCTTCAAGATCATGTGCGACGCTAGTGATATTGCGGTAGGCGATGTATTAGGCTAATGGGTAAACAAGTATTTCCACCCGATTTATTACGGGAGAAAGACACTCACTTATGCACAGGCTAATTACACCACTACCGAGAAGGAGATTCTAGCTATCATCTTTGCCTTCGATAAGCTTAGATCGTACATCACTCTTTCCAAAGTAATTGTCTTCATAGATCACTCTTCTCTTAGGTCCCTGCTAAGTAAGGCGGACGACCAGCCCCATTTATTGTGATTGATCCACCTCTTGCAGGAGTTTGATTCAGAGATTAAGGACAAGAGAGAGGTTGAAAGCGTCCGACCACCTTTTCCATTTAGAGAATCCCACAATATAAGCGTTAGTAATAGCCGATATAAATGATAAATTCCTTGAAGAGCGCCTCCTTGCTCTCGAAAAGGTAATGCTATCTTCCACCCCCTAGTTCACGGATCTGGCTAACTATCTAGTAGCCCGGGTCATGCCAAAAGAGTTCTCGAGTCAGCAAAAGAAGAAATTCTTTTATGACTTAAAGAATTATTTTTGGGAGTACCCCTTTCTTTTCCGTGTCTGCATAGACCAGGTAGTGAGAAGATGTGTCTCAAGTGAGGAATGTTTGAAAATTTTGCGGCATTGCCATGAAGGACCAACCAGTGGTCACTATTAATAAAACCAGACCACGAGAAAGGCACTGGAGGCGGGATTTTATTGGCCAAAGCTCTTTAAAGATGCTTACACCCTTGTGAGTATTTGCGACAGCTGCCAGCGGTCGGGTAACATCTCCTTCCCGGATTAAATGCCCCAAAATCTCTTTTTTAAAATGCAAAATTTTTGGCCTTTTGGGGCATCGATTTCATTGGTCCTCTCCCTCCCTCTTTTAAGAACAAATAGATTCTCGTTGCGGTCGACTACGTATCAAGGCGGGCAGTAGCACATGCTCTCCCCGCCAATGATGCGAGAGTCATCGTTAAGTTCCTAAAAAAATTATTCTCTCATTTTGGCACGCCACGCGCCATAGTGATAGAGGCACCTACTTCTATAATAGCTAATACGCTCTAAACTTTTAGCAAAATATGGCGTCACGCACAAACTCTCCACTACTTATAACCCACAAACGAGCGACCAAGTAGAAGTTGTGAACCGCTAGTTAAAGCGGATCTTAGAAAAAATAGTTTCTGTTAAAAGAAAGGATTGGGCACTTAAGCTTGATGATGCGCTATGGACATATCGAACGGAGTACAAGACTGCCATTGGTTGTACACCATATTGATTGGTTTATGGTAAGGCTTGCCACTTGCCGGCCGAGTTAGAGCACCACACATTCTGGGCACTTAAATTCTTAAACCTTGATTGTATCTTAGCAGCTGAGCACCGTAAGTTTCAATTAACAAAATCGACGAGTGACGCGCAAACGCCTTCGAAAGCAATAAGTTTTATAAGGATCGAACAAAGTTCTAACACGATAGAAATATAAATTTCCTAAAACTTTTTTGCCGGGCGATCTCGTCCTCCTTTATAACTCTCGTCTTCACCTTTTTCTGGGAAAATTGAAATCTCGATGGTCCGACCCCTTTATCGTAAAAGAGGTTTGGTCATATAGGACAGTTCTCATTTCCCACCCCAAAAAGGGCTCCTTCAAAGTAAATGGGCACCGACTTAAGTTGTATCTTCCAGGAGAAATCTCAAACGAGAAGAGTGAATCAATTATCCTTCCACCTATAACTTGAGCGTCAAATAGGTTAAGCTATGTGACCTTAAACAAAGTGCTTTTGGGAGGCACCCCATAGTTAACTTTATTTATTTCTGTTTTTTTTGTTTTTTTTTTTGCATTAACAAATTTTGCAGGACTTTGTTACGACCTCCCCGACTTTGCTAGTAGGGAAGTTTTCATTCCCCTCCTTCCTCCTTAGCTTTTACTTTTGCACTTTTATCTCTTACTTGCACTTTTTCTACGTTTCTTCATACTTAGTTCTAAACATTGGGGACAATGTTTAACTTTAAGAGGGGGTTAGGGTGGGGGGGGGGGGGGGGGGGGGGGGTCTTTTTTGAATTTAGAAAAAATCAATAAAAAAAAATTTGAATCAGAAAATTAAACAAAAAATTATAAAACCCCCAAAATTCCAAAAATAATTTTCTTTACTTTTTTTTTTCTAGCTTTTGTATATATAGTTTATTTTGAAAAATCAAAATCCAAAAAAAAAGAGATATAAAAAACTTTTGAAAAAAAAACCTTGTTATGTTAATTTTGCCAAATCTTTAGTACCTCATAACTTTGCATTTTGTTGTCTTTAATCTTATGTCTACTTGTTTAGTTAGAATAAATTAGATTAATTTTCATTTTAACTATGTTTAGCGAGTAATATGTTGACTCGTGCAGTGTTCCTAATTATGGTAGTATGTTATTTTTGAAAAATCTCTTGAAGTTTTTGCACTTTTCATAGTCATTTCTTTTATATTTTCCACTTTTGTAAAAATTATCATCCTTTATTTTCTTTATTAAAAATCTTTTTAAGTGTTGATTACTGTTAAGTTTAGTAGATGCAAAATGATCTAGACGTTTGTTATCATCATTTTCATGAAGAGCAAATTTTTGTTTGTTTTCTATTTTAAAACTTACATCTTTGGAAATGTTCAAAACTTTACTTTTAGTCGACTTAGAAGCATGAAAATGATTAGGGTGTTCCTTTTGATTTAGTTTGAGCCTTTGCATACCGCACCTACAATATTTATCAATGTTAGCCACGTGCCTTTTCACATTTCTGTTTGTAGCCCCACTTAACTTTCACCAAAGCCAAATAGCTTACCCATGTTCCACACTTAAATTAATTTTGAGCTTTGATTTTATTGCTAGTGTGTTTCATTTTGTGAAAATAGTGGAGCACTATTATATCTTTTTGCTACAAAAGAAGGATGCCACTTTGTAAGTGAGAAAAATGATGGAAAAAAGAAGAAAAAAAATCATATTTGGAAACAAAAATGAGGAAAGTAGAAATTATTTGGGAAATGAAAATTTACTTTATAGCAACAAAAATTCTTTTTGCAAAGCTCACCCCTCTTGTTTAAGTGTGAAAAATAAAATCCTTCATTTTTATCTGCTGAATACCGCGTCCTTAAACCTAAGACAAACTTTATGTTTGATTAAACTCCTATTGATTCATGCTTCCTAAGTTTACTTTTAGTATAGTAGCGAGAAAGTAGATAGGGTATGTTTTTAGGTAGGAATATTAATTTCAACTTAAATTAATATGCTTATAAAAAGTCTCTTAGACTTTAGTAGTGATTCAATGCATTTTTCATTAGTCACTTTATTAAGTTTTAAATTCGGTTTGAAATCTGGGATGATTTGCTTTTATGATTAGTGAAAATTATAAATCTTGTGCTAAGATTAAGTAATAAATTTCAATTTCTTTTCAAAACTTTCTCTACTTATCACATCATACTCCTGTTTAGCATGGTTAAACCATTCGATTAATCCTCTTTATTCTCGCTAGCTTGTTTTTATTTGCTTGGAGACAAGCAAGATAATAAGTATGTGGGAATTTAATGAAGCTAATTTAGTTTAATTAATTAGGGTAAAAAGATATATTTCCTTACTTAAATTTATGTACATTATGAATTTGGAGGCTATAATTAGTTTCTTTATGAAAATATTGTTCTAACTTAGTCTTATATTATGTTTTGTTGATTTTCAAGTTGTTTTGCAATTTTTCCAAGTACACATCCCAAGTCTCGGGCATGACCTGGGGCGTATAACCCGATCCCGACGCAGATGTGATCCTGAGCCTGAAACTAGAAGAAAATCAAATTACACTCCAAGTGTCACGGGCGTGACCTTGGTCATGCCCGTGTTTGTGGGCGTGTTCATCAAGTCCCGAGCTCCGTCCGCTGCAGCGCAACTTGTGCCAAATTGTGGCCCATCATAGTCGGCACGCCCCCAGTCATGGGAGTGTCCATGGGCGTGTTCAACAAGTCTCGAGCTTTGGCTGCTGCAGAACAACTTATGCCAAATTGCGGCCCACCGTACTCGACATGCCCCAAGTCACGAGCGTGACTGGAGGGTGTGTTCACCAAGACCCAAGCCTGTCGCAATCCCGCCAGATTTTCTCTAGCCAAAGTCAACAAAATACTATACGCCCCAAGTAACGGGCGTGACCGAGGGCGTGCACTTTGCAAATTTTTTTCTATAAATTCTAGCAGCTCCCATGAGTCAAGGGTTTAGAAGTTTGAAGTGAGGAGGTGCCGCTAGTTGCTGTTATTGCTATTTTTTAAGTTTTTCCCTTATGTTCTCATTTTCTTTCTCTTCTTTTAAAGTAATTTACTCTTAGTTTTTTCATGCGATATCTTTTAGAGAACTTGTAATCTCTTTTCACTATTGTTGTAGTCTCCTTTTGAACTTGTAATCAACTATTATTAATAGAATTCTACTTGTCTTTTCTTAATCTCTCTCTCCTTTAGTTAATTTTCATGCAATTTTATTTCATCTCTTCCTCTTACCCCACCACCATGATTAACTAAGGTCTCATTATCACTCGATCGAGATGATCCGAGGAAGAGATAATCAAGTTATGATCCTTAAGCTCTCCTTTTCTCTTTAAGTAAGCACTTTTGATTTACCCTTGATTTTTAAAGTAGTGAGACCATATTTTTGATATGTGGTTTTCACTTAGGTTTTCATACTTAGTTAGCGGAGAGGCTCAAGTATGGATCGTTCACTCAAGGTTAAAGAGAGTTGCACGCATGCCTCGAGAAAAGATGACATAAATCTCCCAGATTGGAGTCAAATCCAATAGTGGGGTTCATAGCGTCAAGCGAGCCATATGTATTAAATTATAGAATGAGAGTTTGGTCGTTTTTTTCCTAAGCTCAGTTGGGCACTTCCTCGAGAGAGGCGTGCTCATGCTTTGGGAACCTCCATGGTCAAAGTATTTTATTTAAAGAGAATTAGAATTTTGCTTATTCACTTTTTGATTATTCTCAAGTCGAGGTGATTCAAGATCGAGTACTACTCTTTTAATCATTACCTAAACCCTTTCCTAATTTTGCAATTTCTTTCTCTTTTTAGATAAGTAAAACAACTCATAAAAATCGGTTGATAAGACAATGGTTTTCTCCTCGAAGTAGAAGTAATCAACGCGCCCTGGGAAATACGACCTTGATATTTGTCTTAATGTATCTTATACTATAGATGATTAGATGCACTTGCCTTCATCGGATATAGAACAGGAAAACATCATCAACAACCATTTCATATAACACATCCACTCTTAAGCCTATCAAGAATCCTTCCATGAACTTCCGGTAGCAGTCGACAAGTCCAAGGAAACTCTGAACATTTGATGTTGTTTTCAATTGCGGCCAATCCCGTACTGCCTGAACCTTGACCGGATCTACTGCCAGTCCTGCTCCACTGATGATGTGGCCCAAGAATGTGACCTCTCTAAGACAGAACTGGCACTTAGAGAACTTTGCATATAGGCGCCGCTCCCTCAGCTTTCCCGGGACCAGTGCCAAATAATGTGTGTGATCCTCCTTGGTCCTGGAGTAGATCAAAATATCATCTATGAAAACGATCACAAAGACATCCAAATATGGCTCGAAGACACGGTTCATCAGCCTCATGAATGTGTAAGTGGGGCATTCGTGAGCTCGAAAGGCATCACCGTGAATTCAAACAAGCCAAAACGTGAACTGAATGCCGTCTTCAGGATGTCCTCCTCCTGAATCCTCAACTGATGGTACCATGATCTCAGGTCGAGCTTGGAGAACCAATGCGCTCCCTACAATTGGTCAAATAAATTATTAATCCTTGGTAAGGGGTAGATGTTCTGCATTGTTAACCGCTTGAGCACCCGGTAATCGATTCATAATCTGAGTGTCCTGTTCTTCTTCACAAATAGGTCTGGGGGTGTTAAAAAATTTGAGGCCTGGAGTTGAAGTAAAAAATGCGGAACACTTCACAAACTTTCCACAAGTGTAGCAACACAATGACAATGGGAAGACCGAATAGTGCTTTGGTATTAACTATATCTTTATAATTTGAGGTATACATGGCGAGACATGATTCATAAGAATCACGGAGGAGAGAAGCGCAAAACACAAACAACTACAAGCTGCCGACGACCTGACAAATTGAGATCGCCAGACTGCGCGAACAGACAAGCCGTGCGATTAACTCCTGAGACCGCGCGAACAGAGCAGACCACAGACCGCTCGACCTGCTGCTTTATTCAACTGTTGCAAACACTTGAAGAAGAAATTGCTTCCTGCTGCAGACCACACTCAAGACCGCCTGGTCTCTTAAGACCACCTGATCAACTGAGTCCGTTGCACTGTCCAAGAACACCTAAACACAGTCCGCCAGACACACCGCTGCCGGACTGGTTTATTCAAAGCTAGAAGAAGGGAGAATGCTGACCGCGAACTGCAAGCTGCTAACCTGCGAACACACAAACCGGTCAGGCAAAACTCAAACCGCGCAACCTCAGAATGAGATCGGAACAATCAAGCCAACTTTGGTTCTTACAGTTCTTCGTTATGAATGACGGGCCCTGCACCCCTATTTATAGGCAAGAGGACGGACGTCGTCACCGCCAAAAGAGGGATACAATAACCGCCCATCAACTCGCATGCGGTCTCGCAAAGTAGACCGCCCGAGCTCAGCATAGCTGACAGCTACCATATTAAACCAAACGTTTATATACAAACCGCCTGGAAACCGCGGTCTCCCAAAATAGACCGCCCAGTCTTTATTGCAAAAGCAAAACACTTCTTCAGTAACCCAGACCAACTAGAACAAGTCGTCAGACCGCCCGGTCACTGCAAGAAGGCAGACCTACTTGAACATCTGGCCGACTTGAACAAGTCACCAGAACAACCCGCGCAAGCCGCCTGGACACTTTGCGGTCTCCCAGATTAGAACGCCCAGAACAGATCTCCTGAGAAAAATCGGCCAGAATCACCAGCGCAAACTGCGCAATCCCTGCGGTCTCCAATCTGCAGACCGCCCAGCACCTTTCCACTTCCACTTCAAAAAATTTACACTCCCCCTTGAAGTGGGAAGTGGAAGTCACCCCAAGCAAACTCCGCAACCGACCAAATGGTCCCTTCTACAGCGGCTTAGTAAATATGTCAGCAACATTATCCTTGCTCTGCACATGCTCCACAATCAGAGATCCCTCCAACACTTTCTCACGAACGAAATGGTGATGAATCTCAATGTGCTTTGTACGTGCGTGACAAATTGGATTGTTCACCAGTTTGAGAGCACTCTTGTTGGGAAAATGATTTCTCTTAACCCCTGAAAAAGAGTTAAATATGAATTCTAAGAAAGGAAAATCAAGGTTAAGTCAATATGCGTCGAATAGTATTCGACGCAACGTCGAAGTTGTATCGACGTTCCTTTTAGAATGAGTCGAAGTAGCTCCAAGCAGAATTCGACGTATCCTATGTCGACGTCGCTCTAACTTCTAGTCGACGTATCTTGAGAAGTCAACGCACCCTAGTCAACGCACCTTCCTTATTCTCCTCTCGACGCTCTGCCAGGATGAATTCGACGCCTACGTCGAATAGTAATCGACGCACGTCGATTTATATGATTAATTCAAAAATCGCCAGATCTCTTTCCTTCTTTTATAGATCTGATTTATATGGAATCAATTTATTCTTTATAGCCGTTCTGAATCATTCTTTCCTCTAATAGATTCTTGGCTAAATTGATTAAATCCTTTTTGGACATTATTTGAAATCAGATTGAATACTTTCCTTCTATGGATATAACTGTTATGGAAATTTCTCTTTCTTTCTAATACTCTACCTGCTAATTGATTACTCTCCTATAGTGTTATTTTAATGAACATAGCTATAAATAACTAAGGAGGTCGGCAGAGAAAGAAAATAAGTGATCCACCATATACACATTGAAAAAGAGGAAAAACTCCCAAAAAGTGAAAAAGAGAGAATAGAGAAATTGTTCTGCAGCAACCATCAAGCATTCTTCTTCTTCTTCTTCTGCTTATGAAGCCATACTGCTGCAAAATTATGAAAAGATTACAATCTCCTTCTCACTATAGAAGGGAGATTTAATTCACTACTTCTTGTGCTTCCAATCTTCTTGCTAGGAAGAAGATTCATTTTTGTCTTAAATACTTATTTTTCCTTTTCTCATTTTCATACTCACATACTGTAAAAGAGTTTTTAGAATCACTCTTCAAAAAATTCAGTTGTACTGGTTCTAAGAATCTCCTTTTCAAAAGACTCAGTTGGTTCTAAGAGTCTCCTTGTCAAAAGACTCAGGGTGGTTCTAAGAGTCTCCTTATCAAAAGACTCAGTGCAAGATAGTGAATTCCTACCAAGGGGGTAGAAGAGTGGACTACCCAAAGTTTGGGGAACCACTATATTTTCTTGTGTTGTGCTGTGATTTCTTTTCTTGCATTTACTTTCTTTATTTGTTTAATTCTTGTTGGTGTGTGTGGGAAGCTCTAATCTGTGATCATACACATATATATATTAACTTTGCACAAAATATTTTAAATCTCTATTCACCTCCCCTCTAGAGAATTCTAGTGAGGTTAACTGTGCACTTTCAATTGGTATCAGAGGGAGGTTGATCTAAAAAGGTTAACTCCTTGATCAAAAAGATCCTACCTCTTATTTATAAATATATATTTCTCTAACAATTATTTTTCACATGGCACAAATCAAAGATTATGCTTCCACCAGACCACCAATGTGCAATCTTGAAAAGTTTGCAGTTTGGAAGACAAGAATTAGGATTTATATAAATTCCATTGATGAAGACTTATTTAATGTTATCTTGACAGGTCCTCCCAAGCCTTATAGAAAAGACTCAAGTGTGAAATGACTCAAACACTTGTCCCAAAGGCTGAGTGGACAGTTGAAGAGAAAAAGGCAGGAACATGTGATGCAAAGGCTGTAAATATTCTGGTCTCAACCCTTTCTGATGAAATCTTTCAAAGGGTGGTTGATTGTGAATCAGCCAAAGAAATTTGGGAGGCTCTCATAAAAATGGTAGAAAGAAGTGTTGATGAAAGAAAAGATAAGAAGGCCCTATTGATCTCTCAATATGAGAACTTCCAAAAGAAGAATGAAGAAAGCATCTCTGAGATGTCTGACAGATTTAGTCTGATCATCAATCAACTAAGGGACTTGGATAGAGAAATCTCTCTTACAGAGATCAATGACAAATTGCTGATGAGTCTCCCAAGCTCATGGGACTCAAGGATATGGGCAATAAGAGACACAAGAGGTCAAAGGGAAATTTCAACAGATGCTCTCTTAGGAAAACTCAGATCCTATGAGCAACTGCTGAAAACCAGAGAAGAGAAGAAGAGAAGAGAAAACATCCCAACCTCCTCAAAAGACAGGAACATTGCATTAAAAGCAACAGAGGAAGGAGGCTCTATCACTGAAGAAGAACTATTCAGTTTCCTGGCCAGAAAATTCAAGAAATAGGTCAGGACAGATGGATCAAGAAGGAGAGAGTCAAAACCAAGGTATGACAAAACTCCTACTAAAGAAATTATTTGTTATTCCTGCAGGAAACTTGGACATATTGCCCCAAAATGTCCAGAAAATGCTGAGACAAAGAAAGATCTCAAGAAAAAGGGGAAGAAGAAAGAAAGAGGCTTTATAGCAGAAGCCTGGAGTGATACAGACTCTGAGGACAGCTCCTCTTCCAAGAGTGACAATGAAGAACCTAAGCAAGAAGATCTATGCTTGATGGCCCTTGAAGGATCAAATAATAATGATAGTGCTAAATCATGGAGTGAGACAGGATCGGAAGAAAGCATATCTTCTGAAGATGAAAAAGAAGATAGCCTTATTCTCATAGAGGAATCTGAGGATAAGGATGAGGTAAGCATGTTTGATAAAATAGATTTTCAAAGTGATAACTTCAGAAATGATTTTATGGGAATGTGTCTAGATCAACTAAAAGCAACATAAGAAATTAAAGATCTAAAAGAACAAATCAATGTAGCTAAAAACCAGAGAAATAGAGAAGTTAAATGCTCTAAAGATTATGAATTAAGGGCCAAGATCATAGAAAAGGAGGTAGAAAAGGCTAAAATAGAAAATCAGTTCCTTAAGGATAAGGTATCCCAGGCAAACGCCTTTGAAGAATCAATAAAAATGAGTAGCCAAACTCTTAAGGAAATCACAGAAAAACAAAAAATAAGACACAAGAATCTTGGGCTAGGGGCTGATCCATTAATCAGCCTAATTCCATCCAACAAACCTGCTTGGATGAGCCCTGCAAAATTCACTAAACCTGTCAAATGGACAAACTAAGAAAAAGACCCACAAGATAAGGAAGAAACTCCTTCAAAGAAATAAAGGAATTTGATGAGACATCATATTATTCAGCCGATGACTCACAAACTTCATCTAAAGAAACAACTAATCCAAGAAAAATAACACATAAAGGAGTAAAAACAGAAAAAAGTAAAATGAAAATTGAAGATACAATTGCGTCGACATCATATCGACGCATAAATGATAGTGCATCGACTTATACTCAACGCAACCTCTCAGATGCCTCGGCCTCTTCTAGACGCTTGAACAAAAGCACGTCGACTTCCAATCGACGCAACTTTCTCTATGCGTTGAAATCAGATCGACGTCATCTGGAGAAAGCGCCGAATACAAATCGACGTGATTATCAACATGCGTCGAATAGATATCGACGCACAAAAGTTCAGAGCAACTTAAATACCTTTCCTCCAAAATCCTTTCATCCTAACCCATATTCAGAACCCATTCATCCCAATCATGATTTTTATCCAAATCACACCTCTATCCTAACCAAAATGTTTATCCTAACCAAAATTCCCATCTTAATCAAACCTTCTATTCTAATCAACACTTCCATCCCTCTCTAAACTCAAATTCTCACAATACTAAGATAATCAAATGCTATATATGTAATAAACCTGGACACCATGCCAAACAATGTTGGCACAATCAATCAAACTATCTGTAGAAAGTTGTCCAAGACTGACTTAGAAATCTTTAGGGCTAGGAAGAGATGAAAAGAAATAAAACACCTAGAACTTTTCAGGAAAATTAAAAGTCACATCGACTTATAATCGACGAACCGTCGAGAAGACCTCGACGCTGGCACTGATCTCCTTCAGTCAAAGTAACGTCGATCCCCTATCGATGTAACGTCGACTTCATAAAAACGAGCGGCAATACTTTCAGTCACATCCATTGAAATACCGAATAAGCCTCGAATTAAGTCCAGTTTCGACGCTTCACCTGACTTAAATAGTCTCTTCAGTTAGAAGCCTTCACGACTCTGCATCTTTCATCCTTCTTGCTCCTCAGACCAGCCGATTTTTCCTCTCTCTTTCACTGACCTAAAATGGCTCCCAAAATCAACTCAGGCTTTGACATTGACCTTGAGTCTTTCCAAGCAGCCGCAGAAAACTACAAGAGCATCATTGCTCTTTTTACTGCAGCAGGACTGGACAAGCTCATCTCCACTAGGTGCAAGCTCCTGGAATCAGAGCTCACAGAGCTAATAACTCATGTTCAGCTATCTGAACAAGGAGAAATCTAGGGAACACTATATGAGACACCAGTCTTAATCTCAGCAGAACATTTTAGGGCCACCTTTGATCTTACATCAGGTATATCCTAATATCCTCTTTGTTCAAATGAAATAAGGAAAGAAAATGAGCTTCTAAAAGAATGACTAAACAAGTCTTAATTATTCCTTTATTAGGTGATGAATCTATAGACCTCACACCTGATGAAATCAAGCATCTGCTAACCATCATGAAGTTTTCAAGGGATAAACCAACCCATCTAAAGAAAATAGACTTTTTTGAGGAGTATAGACTACTAGCAGATATAGTAGGAAAGATACTACTATGTAAGATATCTGCCCATGATGCAGTGCCCAAGCAGCAACTGAACATCATGGGGGCTCTTGTATTGAAGAAGAAAATAGACTGGGCCAGCTGTCTGCTCAAGATGATAGGCTCTAGATATTCTCACAAAGAGAATGCCTACATGAGGATTATGAGTCAAGTACTCTTCCACTCCTTCCCTGACCTCTGTAGGTCAAAAGGAATTCCTATCCCTCCTGGAAAGAGGATGTCCATTGCCCTCTTCTCCAAATGGACTAGGCAAATCCCCAAGCCTGGTTCCATTCCTGAAAGGACTCCCTCTCCTCCTAACTCTCCTGCTCATCCATCTCCTCCTCCTTCTCCTCAAAGAGACAATTCTTCTCTACCACCATCATCCACTCAAATAGTCTCTACCACCCTCACAACTCCTACTCTACCTACCTCTTCTCAAACACCTGCTCCTCAAACAGCAGTTTCTCCACCTCCTCCTCCTCTTACTTTCTCATCCTCTCCACCTCCTTTATCACCCATACCTCATGTATCAACTAACTTCTCTCCAGCCTCATCACCACCTTCACCACTCTCTCCTCATCCCCAACCACTACATGAACCATCTGCATCCACTAAAACTCTCCTCACTCAGTGCATTGCATCAGCAGCTCAAACATTCCAAGCAATGCTGGATGAGCATTGTTCCCTGATTCATTCCTCAATCCTACACATGCACACCCAAATAGATGGGTTCAGTGCCTCTGTGCAAAGTCTGAAGAACTCTCTCTCTTCCTCAAGAGTTACCAAGTCTTTCTTAACCTCCTTGGCCAAGAAGATCAAGAAGGGGGAGAAGCTAGATGAAGAGCAACCCTCCAATCTTAAATCTCCCTCACACAAATCCCCTCCTTCTTCAAAATCTGACAGTCTTGCACTGCTCAAGACAATTGGAAATGAGATAGTACCTGAGCTACACAATGATGAACAAACAATAGAGGTACTCAACATAGCAAGAGATGCTGCAAATCAAGTGGCACTACTACAAGGGGAGGGAAGCAGAGCAGAAAATGAGGATGAAAAGGAAGAAGGTGAGAAAGAGCTGAATACTGCTATAAATCAAGAAGAAAATGAACCAGCTGCTGGAACTGAAAAAGGAAATGAAGCTGATGATGGAAAAGAGAAAGAGCCAGATGCTGTGATGGCTGAAGAAGGGGCTCAGGAGTCAGGGGCAGGGGGAGCTGAGACTCAGGGGGAGCAAATGGCTGAGACCCAGGGGAGCTGAGGGAGTCACCTGCTACTGGGAAAGAGCAATCCACAATAGTATTCAAGAGAAAAAGAAAGACTCCTCCTACCCCTCCTGAATAATACTTGAAAACAATGCTTCATATACTTTATGATTGGTCTGAACATGAAGTTTGCTTCTGATTGTGTGAAATCTTCATTATCTGTACAAATGCTTTGCTATGTTAATTATATGCTAAATACAATTTCTCTCTAAATAGGGTTAAGACAAATAGGGGGAGATTGTTGGGAAAATGATTTCTCTTAACCCCTGAAAAAGAGTTAAATATGAATTATAAGAAAGGAAAATCAAGGTTGAGTCAATATGCGTCGAATAGTATTCGACGCAACGTCGAAGTTGTATCGACGTTCCTTTCAGAATGAGTCGAAGTAGCTCCAAGCAGAATTCGACGTATCCTATGTCGACGTCGCTCTGACTTCTAGTCGACGTATCTTGAGAAGTCGACGCACCCTAGTCAACGCACCTTCCTTATTCTCCTCTCGATGCTCTGCCAGGATGAATTCGACGCCTACGTCGAATAGTAATCGACGCACGTCGATTTATATGATTAATTCAAAAATCGCCAGATCTCTTTCCTTCTTTTATAGATCTGATTTATATGGAATCAATTTATTCTTTATAGCCGTTCTGAATCATTCTTTCCTCTAATAGATTCTTGGCTAAATTGATTAAATCCTTTATGGACAATATTTGAAATCATATTGAATACTTTCCTTCTATGGATATAACTGTTATGGAAATTTCACTTTCTTTCTAATACTCTACCTGCTAATTGATTACTCTCCTATAGTGTTATTTTAATGAACAGAGCTATAAATAACTAAGGAGGTCGGCAGAGAAAGAAAACAAGTGATCCACCATATACACATTGAAAAAGAGGAAAAGCTCCCAAAAAGTGAAAAAGAGAGAATAGAGAAATTGTTCTGCAGCAACCATCAAGCATTCTTCTTCTTCTGCTGCTTCTGAAGCCATACTACTGCAAAATTCTGAAAAGATTACAATCTCCTTCTCACTATAGAAGGGAGATTTAATTCACTACTTCTTGTGCTTCCAATCTTCTTGCTAGGAAGAAGATTCATTTTTGTCTTAAATACTTCTTTTTCCTTTTCTCATTTTCATACTCACATACTGTAAAAGAGTTTTTAGAATCACTCTTCAAAAAATTCAGTTGTACTGGTTCTAAGAGTCTCCTTTTCAAAAGACTCAGTTGGTTCTAAGAGTCTCCTTGTCAAAAGACTCAGGGTGGTTCTAAGAGTCTCCTTATCAAAAGACTCAGTGCAAGATAGTGAATTCCTACCAAGGGGGTAGAAGAGTGGACTACCCAAAGTTTGGGGAACCACAATATTTTCTTGTGTTGTGCTGTTATTTCTTTTCTTGCATTTACTTTCTTTATTTGTTTAATTTTTGTTGGTGTGTGTGGGAAGCTCTAATCTGTGATCATACACATATATATATATTAACTTTGCACAAAATATTTTAAATCTCTATTCACCCCCCCTCTAGAGAATTCTAGTGAGGTTAACTGTGCACTTTCAATTGGTATCAGAGGGAGGTTGATCTAAAAAGGTTAACTCCTTGATCAAAAAGATCCTACCTCTTATTTATAAATATATATTTCTCTAACAATTATTTTTCCAGTGGAGTAAAGCTGCTCTTCCCCCCTTCCATGCCAAACCTCTTCACGATTCGATCCGCATAGCCTTTTTGGGAAACAAGCATACCACTCTCTTTTCTCTCCACTTTGAGCCCAAGGAAATGGCGGAGCTCACCCAAATCCTTCATCTCAAATCTGATAGCTAGCTCAGCACGAAGTCTAGCTACCTCCACTTCAGAATTCCCCACGACGATCATATTATCAACGTACAACATCACCAAGACCAAAAGCTCCCCCGTCTTCTTTACGAATAAGCTTGAATCTGAATCAAAAGCAAAGTATCCGCAGAACTGGAGGTATTCTGCGATCTTCCCGTACCACGCCCGAGGCGCTTGCTTGAAGCCGTAAAGAGCCTTCTTGAGCTTGTAAAGATATCTTGGGTGCTCTTTGGATACATAACCAGGTGGATGATCCATGAAGATATCATTGTCAATCTCGCCGTATAAGAAGGCATTCTTCACGTCGAGTTGCCAAATCTTCCACCCTTAGCAAGCTGCCAATGTGATCACCACCCGAACCGAAGTCATCTTGGCAATGGGGCTAAATGTCTCTTCATAATCCTCCCCGTACTTTTGAGAGAAACCTCAAGCTACAAGGCGAGCCTTGTACCGCTCAATACTTCCATCAACCTTCTTCTTCAATTTGAAAACCCAGTTGCAAGTCACCGGGGTAATACCCTCAACCTTTGGCACCAAGTCCCAAGTCTCATTTTTCCTGAGGGCAGCCATCTCTTTATCCATGGTTCCTTCCCACTCCTTGACTACAACGACATTTTCATAACAAGATGGCTCTCTCTCATCCAGGGGACCTACGAAGAAACATGAGACAAAGCTCACTAAGTTTCCGCCCGTATACCGATCTGGTGGAATAATGGTCCTCTTGGACCTCCTCAGAGCTTGACTCTGAACCACCTCTTCAACTGTAATTTCTGGACTAGCTCTCCTTTCAGGTAAACATGGAGCATCACTCCTCCTGCTTCCAGAACCTGAAGCACCTGACCTAGAGCTAGAGATACCTGGAGCACCTAGAGAAACATGCTACTCCACCAGAACTTCTCTTGCAGCTTCTTCTGGTCCACCATCTACCCTGCTTCCTTGTAACTCTATAGAAGAGCTACCTTGGTATGATGTCAGCTCGTCAAATATCATATCCCTAGAGACCATATATCTCCGTGTCTCAGGATCCATGCATCTCCACCCTTTCTTCCGATCATTATAACCGATGAAGACTAGTTTCCTTGCCTTTGCATCTAACTTCGTTCGAAGGGCATCCGGAACATGCACGTAGCAGGTAGAACCAAACACTCAAAAGTGTTCCACGCTTGGCTTCTCCTTGAACATAAACTCATGAGGGGTCTTCATGTTGATGGGACTGAGAGGCATCCGGTTGATTACATAGGCCGCACAAGACATTCCCTCTGCCTAGAAGGACTTTGGGATACTCTTGGCATGAAGCCAACATTTGCAGGTCTCCATCAGATGATGGATCTTCCGCTCTGCAACTCCATTCTGTTGTAGAGTGTAAGCACAAGAAAGCTCTCTTTGGATGTCATGCTTCCTGCAAAAGTTAAAGAACGCCTTGGAGGCACTACAAGAAAACAGACTTTTGTCCAGGGCAAATTGCCTTGGCAAAAAGTCCAAAACCGTGGCTAAAGAGTATTTGCCACGGTCTAGCCACGGGAAAGATTCGTGGCTAAAGGTCGCATGGAGAAAGATTTTTAGCCACAAATTAGCCGTGGCAAATATTATTAGCCACGAAGAAATAATGTCGTGGCTAATACCTGGACTTTTAGATGGAGAGTCGGATAGGAGCCGATGGAGTCTTGGTGACCAGAAACAGAAAGTGAAAAGGGTAAAGACTAACAAGAAATTTGTGGATCTTGTAGAAGCCGAAAACTGAACTCAGACACATAGATACTGGAATAGAAACTTGTAGAACTCCATCTAAATCAAATGCAATGTCACCATTTGACTTACAGTGAGTTACATAGGACTATGAGGAGTCCGCTCATGTGATGTTCAAACCTTGTGTCCCTAGGTATGCTCCAAGCGCCGCACACTCTCGAGCAACAGAACGTCAGCGTAGGAGATGAAAGTTCAGGGTGGGACGGAGCGATCGCCGCCTTCGATGGAGTTCTTCTTGGAGAAGGGCGTGAGAGAGAGCGGTAGAGGCGATTTCGTGAGTCGAGAGTGCACCATCGATTTTGGGAGAAGTCGCGATGCTTTAGGTTTTTAGGCAGCAGAGATTTTCCACGGTCGTGGCTAATACATAGTATTAGCCACACTATTTGCTCATTGTTGCTAATATTTAGATATTAGCCACGCGTTTTTACTTGATGTGGCTAATATTTAGATATTAGCCACGCTTTTTTACTTGATGTGGCTAATACTTAAATATTATCCATGTTTTTTGCAACCCTAGCAAAAATCTCACTATTAGCCACAATCATTCCAATTGTGGCTAATACTAGTGTAGTAGCCACGGTATTTAAACCCTGGCAAAAAAAAGTGTAGCAAAAAATCATTTTTCTAGTAATGAGGTGAACTTCCCTCCATTGTCTGTTCTGAACCTCTTGACCCGCAGATTGAGCCAACCTTCCACCATCACCTTAAACTCCACAAACCTCTTGAACGCCTCTGACTTCTCCTTCAGAAAATATACCCAAGTATATCTGGTGAAGTCATCAACCAAAATCAGCATATACCTGCTACCTCCAAGACTGGCAGTGTTGGTAGGTCCAAACAGATCACCATGTATATACTCCAATAGTGCTTTGCATCTGCTTTGCGATTTGTCAAATGGAAGACGTTGAGCCTTAGAAAACTGACAACCTGCACAAACATGACCATCCCCGAAAGATGAAAAGCTAGGCAAACCTTTCACAAGGCCTCTTCCCACCATAACCTTCAATTATCCATCCCAACTTGCCCAAGTCTTTCGTGCCAGATAGAGGTACTGTCGTTAGCCCTCATCTTATCAACATAAGAACTTGTTGAAAGAACAAACAAGTCCTTCACCCGTCTCCCTACATGAGTGACCTCAGCTTTCACGGCTGAAACATTTCGGAGAAATTTCACTTCTGTTGGACCGAACAGAACGTGATATCCAGCATCCACAACATTAGTCACTGAGAAGAGGTTCTTCTTCATCCCCGAAACATGATAGACACTCTTCAATGTAAGAGTACCTTTATCATCGTTCAAAGAAACCACACCCTCCTTCTCTACTACATGTATAGTATCATCAGCCGTAATGATAGCGTCATTACCTGTATACGCTCGCAATGAGGAGAACTTTGACTCATCCCCAGTGAGGTGATGACCACACCCAGAGTCAACTATCCAATCATCCTGATAGTTGATGGAAGCCAAAGCCCGAACACAAGTGCCCGTCATGAATGCACCTCCACCACCCCAACTACCTTCAGAATTGGAACAAGCCTCCTCCTTCCCTGCAGCATGCCCTGGCTGACGATTAACTTGGCAGTCTCTCTTGAAGTGACCAAGCTTGTTGCACCTGAAGCATCTAGGTCCTTCCTTCTTCTTCCCATCACGCTTAGGAGCATAGCTCCTCTTCTGCTGATATGAAGTAGATAGACCATCATCTCCAGATGTCTTCTTCTTCTTGTCCCATCTCTTCTTCTTGCCAAAGAAGAGAACCTCACCTTCTCCCCCATAGACTGACATCCCTTCCATTTGCTTAGCCAAACTCTCTTGCGAAGCAAGTAAGTTCTCCAGCTCCAACAACGATGGCTGATTGGCCCAACCTTGAACAGAAGTAACAAAGGTCACATACTCCCTCCGCAATCCATAGATTATGTGACTCTTACGCTTAGCTTCTGAGATAGGCTCATCCGGGTCCAATGTCGATATCTCTGCGCAAAGGTTCTTCATCTTCAAGAAGAACGTTGAGATAGACAAATCTCCCTGAGTTGATTTTGCCAACTAATTCTCCAAGAACAGTAGCCTAGCTACATTCTTCTTATTGAACAAGCCATCCAAGGCTGTACAAATTTCTGCAGCTGATCTACATCCGATGATGTGATCAAACAGCTCCGGAATGATAGCTCGCTTGAGAGTGAACTCAGCCTTCGCATTTATTCTCTTCCAAGCCTTCACGAGCTCAGCATTCCCTTCAGCAGGAATAACAACTTGTCTTGCTTCTCCTCCTACAACCTCCCACAAATCCTCACCAAGAAGATAGCTCTCTATGCAAGACTTCCACTTCTTAAAGTTAGTCCGCGTAAGGAGCTCAATACCAAGACCTCTAGCATATCCTCCTTCCATTGTTATCCCACTGATTGCTAACCACCTAGAGGAACCCTAGAGAAGTAACAGTAATTACTGCTCAGCAACCTCAGCAACCTACCTCAGATACCATGTTAAAAATTTGAGGTCCGGAGTTGAAGTAAAAAATTCGGAACACTTCACAAACTTTCCACAAGTGTAGCAACACAATGACAATGGGAAGACCGAATAGTGCTTTGGTATTAACTACCTCTTTACAATTCGATGTATACATGGCGAGACATGATTCATAAGAATCACGGAGGAGAGAAGCACAAAACACAAACAACTATAATCTGCCGACGACCTGACATACTGTGATCGCCACACCGCATGAACAGATAAGCCATGCGATTAACTCCTGAGACCGCGCGAACAGAGCACACCGCCCCTGTCAGCCCGCAACCACAGACCGCTCTACCTGCTGCTTTATTCTACTGCTGCAAACACTTGAAGAAGAAACTGCTTCCTACTGCAGACCGCACTCAAGACCGCCTTGGTCTCTTAAGACCGCCTGATCAACTGAGTCCGCTGCACAGTCCAAGAACACCTAAACACAGTCCGCCAGACAGACCGTTGCCGGACTAGTTTATTAAAAGATGGAAGAAGGGAGAATGCTGACCGCGAACTGCAAGCCGCTAACCTGTGAACACACAAACCGGTCAGGAAAAACTCAAACCGGGCGACCTCAGAATGAGACGGCACAATCAAGCCAACTTTGTTTCTTACAGTTCTTCATTATGAATGACGGACCCTGCACCCCTATTTGTAGGCAAGAGGACGGATGTCGTCACCGCCGAAAGAGGGATACAATAACCGCCCATCAACCCGCATGCGGTCTCGCAAAGCAGACTGCCCGAGCTCAGCATAGCTGACAGCTCCCTTATTAAACCAAACGGTTATATACAAACCGCCTGGAAACCGCGGTCTCCCAAAACAAACCACCCGATCTTTATTGCAAAAGCAAAACACTTCTTCAGTAACCCAGACCGACTAGAACAAGTCGTCAGACCGCCCGATCACTGCAAGAAGGCAGACCTACTTGAACATCTGGCCGAATTGAACAAGTCGCCAGAACAACCCGCGCAAGCCGCCTGGACACTTTGTGGTCTCCCAGATCAGAACGCCCTGAATAGATCACCTGAGACAAAACCGACTAGAATCACCAGCGCAAACCTCGCGGTCCCTGCGTTCTCCAATCTGCAGACCGCCCAGCACCTTTCCACTTCCACTTCAAAAATTTAACAGGGGCTCCCCATGGCGACTAGCTCGATCGGACGAATCTTGAATCTACCAAATCCTGGAGTTGCTTCCAAAACTCTTCCAGCTCCTTCGGTGCCATCCTGTACGGTACCTGTGACTTAGGTCTGGCTCCTGACACCAACTGAATCTGGAAATCTGTGTCTCGCTGCGGGGGTAGTCCGGGAAATTTCTCCAGGAAGACGTCAAAAAAATCTCGAACCACTAGAATATTGGCCATGGAGGCCTCCACTTCCACCATCTGAAAGCAAACCAAGTACACCTCGTCCCCATGTTGGTGGGTCTTAACATCTTGAATAGATGATAATAAAAGATCGGAAGCGGCTCTAATACATTCGATCATCACCTCAAAATCTACATGCCTCGGTGCAATCCTATTCGTCGGGATGTCGATCCTAGCATGGTGCCAATGCAGCCAAGTCATGCCCAAGATCAAATCAAAGTTTGGCAACCTTAAGATAGTGGTTGGTCATGTATCAAACAGTTTTCCTTTGATCTCAGCATCCATATTACACTTGGCGGTGGAGATCACCTTCGAGCCATCTGGAAGTCGAACAATCCTAACAATGCCGGTGAATCGCTGAATGCCCTCCAAGACCTCTACAAATTCCTCTGATATGAACGAGTGTGTGGCACCTGTGTAAAATAAGGTGTGTGCGTGCTTGCCGCTAATAAGCACTATACCTGGGGTAATTTTAGTTGTTCGAGTTATAAGTTTGTAACAAAACTAAGGGTTGCATGGTACTAAGTATAATATTAACAACAAATGCAATAGTACCTGTAATAACCAACTCGAAGTTCCTTTATTGAGCCAAGTCTAGGGCATATATCTGCTCCAATTCCCGACCTCTATCGTGAGGTTCTTAGCCCCGACCTTGTCCTTGGCCTCGGCCATGCTGTGCTGGAGGGGTTGCTGGAGGGGGAGGAGGAGGTGGAAGGAATCGCTGGGGGCATTGGGCCCGAATGTGCCCCGGCTGATTGCACGCATAACATACCATTGGAAAGCATCCTCGATCATCGTGGCTCCGTGGATCCTGGATGTGTAATGGTGGTGGGGCTAGTACTGCAGGAGGTCATTGCTCTGGCCTGACATTTAGACGAGGATGTGCTCCGCCTCTTCGATGTCCCATGATCCAGCCCCTCTACGGGCCTCTGCCTCTGCCGCTCTCTCCAAAGTACACCACATCCACCGACCTCTTTCCTCTTCCTTTTACCATAAGATTATCTGCCTCTAGTTTCATTATGGCATTTATGATCTATGTCTGGCTGGCGTCAGTAACAAATAGTAAGGATTGCCTGAGAGGATCTTAAAGTCCTCTATAGAATCCCTCAACATAACTCCAATCATTAAATGTGTGTATCCCCGCAAACCTAGTAAGGTGGGAAAACTCCTGTTGGTATTCCAATATCGAACGACTACCCTGTCCATGGTTTAAGAACCTCTCCTCTAGCTCATCTCTGTATGTCGCCGCCATAAAGTTCTCCAGGAGTACTGCTCTAAATTCTTCCCAAGTGATATACGAGTACTCATACTCAGCGTAGGTGGAGTCCATGAGGGACTTCCACCACCTCTTCGTAAGTGTACTCAGCACTGAAACTCCCAGTATAACTGCCATGATGACCGGGTAGCTGATGCTGACTAGCATCTCTTATATCATATCCTACCACTCGGCCTTGATGAATATCTCAGTCTCATGCTATGTAGTTGGGGAGAGGCCTTGGAAAGCACTCAACCAGATGGATCCCATATTTGGCTGAGGAGACGAGACCTGCTATACCTTGAAAGCCTCAAGAGTGGCAGTTGTCGGGGTAGGAACGGTAGCTTGGGGGTTGATGTTACTCGGGGGCTACACAAGTGGTATGGAATGTATTAGAAGTTGATCTAAACTCATTGTTTAAGTGGACAATTTTATGTGATTCCACACATGGGCACACCAATGCTTCCGCTACTTTCGTTTGTCCGCAAACTAAGCTCAAGCGGGGTGTCCCTGTGTTTTTGTGGACTTCTTTCTCTTGGATCATTTTGGCTGATACCAGTTGTAAGTCTCCTTTTTTTCCAAACAACCCAAATTGTAAGATCTGTCTAGGGGAGTCTTATGCCCAAAACCGTCGCCTTACAGTGACACCAACGCACAGGTTAGTCGCCACCACAAGACGTCGATGCTACCGACAAGTTCGATCATCCAGGCCAAGATGAGAATAGAAGCATGATTATCATATCAAGTCCACAATAACACTATATATGTATATATATCTAAACCATATATATATACATATATAATGAAGATATAATGTCCAACAACAAGTACATAAAAGAGAGTAAGGGCTTATAACTGGTACATGTAATGAAAACTACAAAACACTATCTCCCTCTACAACATGTGGAAGCAACTCAAGAACTCACAACTATCTAGGGGTGAATGGTAGTAGTGCTCTGCATCGACTCCTCATGTCCTGTCACCACGTGATGCCAGTCCTCCGGGTCATACTACTATTGTGGCTCCACGTACTACTAAATGATACGGTCCACCGACTGTTAGTCAAAAAGACTAAGTCATTTTGTCCTCACCTCCCTCCGTAACTCCTAGGTACAGGGTGAGAGGATGGAAAAGGAGGGCAACAAAAGCAGTATGTACATGCAGGTGACATAACTCTAACTAACATGTATATATGAAGAAATACAACAATGTATAAAGGCTATACTAGCAATTCTATATAAGTTAGAGCAGTAGTAAAGAGCAAAAGTAAGTAAAGTGCGGCTCAGTAAAGTAAGGTAAAGTAAAGTATGAACTAAGCTACCATCATAGAAACATATCTTAACTTATATGAATGCCCATACAAACTTATTGGGAAAATTTCCCTCAATGTTCCCTTGATTTGAAGAGGCATCACAGTCAATGCTAAGTACATATTGTATTTGATAAACCCTATTTTACATCATGAATATGCAGGGTTAGGTTATTCCAAACAATGGATTAGTTCTGTGGTTTTACTGTCAAAATCGCTGAGATGACAGTTTGGACTCAGCTGAACTGCTGAGATGCAGCCAGAGCCGCTGAGAAGGAGTCTGTCTCAGATGAGCTGTATTTAGAAAGAATCCGCTGAGAAGACTAACTGTCTCAGTGGATCCGCTGAGACGAAGACAGATTCAGCCGCTGAGATTGAAGACTGTCTCAGCCCAACCACTGAGACATATTCGTATTTGAATAAAGCACTGGTGGGATCTGCTTTTGGTGCAAGTGGCTGGAAAGCAAGATTACCTTTTCTAATCCTATCTATGCTATGTCAGGGCCCTCTTTAGAGCCGTTGCAGATTGGAGGGAGTATAAACGAAGATGTTAGGGCATTATAGAATGGGTGAAAAATATTCTGAAAGCAAAGCTACTATGTCATTGACCGCTTCCACAGTTATTTCTCAGCCTGCTTCCTGAAGCTACAAGCAAGCATCTGAGATAATATATCTCTTCCTGATTCAATCCTGAAGAGCAAGTAGATCATTCTTCATCAACTGAAGAAGAAGATCAGATAGAATCAAGGACTGAAGCTACTGCCATTCAGCCCTGCTTCAAGACAACACCTGTTGTACATCAACAACAGAAGACCAGAGCTGAAGGTTAAATCTTATATAAGCAAACATTATTATCTCTATAAGAAAATTATTGTTCTGAGTTTGTAGGGTTGTTGAGCCTGAGTGTGTAGGGCTGTTGAGCCTGAGTGTGTAGGGCTGTTGAGACTAAGATTGTAGAGTTGTACTCCCATCTTGAGTGTAGGATCTCTGAGGAGATCTGAGGTAGGGCTTCTTGATAGGCCTAAGGTAGGAAATCAGTATGATTTCTGAGGTGTAGGAGTTGGAGGACTCTGAGAGGTAGGGATGTTGAGCCGAAGGTAGGGCTGTTGTGCCTGAGGTAGGGCTGTTAAGCCTGAGGTAGGGTTTAGAGCAAACCTGAGAGATCCCGAGGGATCTAAGTTGTAAGCTCTTGGAGCTGAGTTTTTGGAGGAGATTGCCTTGTCTAACACACTATTAGAAAGGTGTAGAGGGGACGTGGACTACCCATAAACACACTGTCTTGGGGAACCACTATAAATAGCTATATGTTTTCTGTGTTGTGCATTTACATTATATAATCTCTAACAACAGCTAGCAGTAGCTAAGAAAAATCAAAGAAACCTATTCACCCCCCTAGGTGAATTAGACTGCTACCTAATATACTATCAAGTGGTATCAGAGGGAGCTTGGTCAATAAAGACTTACAAGTCTGACCAGATCCCACAAGGAGTAGTCAAGTCTGAATCTAATGGCTGTCACTGGAGGTCAGAAGGAGATGGGATCTATGAAGTTTCCCACATGCAGGAAGGAGACTTTTGTCATATGGAAGCAAAAGGGTAAGGTTGTTCATGGAAGCCTCAGACCCTAGGATGTATATAACAGTCAAGGAGGGACCTTTTGTCTTCACAAACCCCTCCACTATAGATCCAACAAGGCAAGTGGCCAAGTCATATGCTGAAATGACTAAGGATGAGATTGCACTTGCTACCATGGACAAGAGAGCACACCACATAATAGTAAATGCAATTGATGATTCCACCTTCCAAAACTTTGTGCACTGTGACGCAGCCAAGGATATTGGGGATACACTCATAGTGTATATATAATGTACTTAAGAAGTGAGGGATGATAAGAAATCCCTCCATAATCAGGAGTATGAAGCCTTCAGGCAACACAACCTGGAATGCATAGCTGACTGCTATGAAAGGTTCTTTAGAGTGGCGAATGAGCTGAGGACCTATGGAAGGGTATCCAGTCATTATGAGCTGAATGACAAATTCCTAAGATCTCTAACTAGAGATTGGGATACAAAGAACTGTACCATCAGATAAGTGGCAAAGCTGGGTGAGTCTATCTGCAAGGAAGGAGGAGTACACATTCACCATGCCTTATGCAAGGTAGAGAGTTGTGGCTCTCAAAGCTGAAAGCTCTAAGAAGAGCAAAGAAAGAAAGCCTTCTCCACCAAGAAGGGCTGCTGACTTAGAAAATTCCGAGCCCATCTCATCTTACAACAACTCATCAGATGAGGAGTTTGCTGCCTTCTCTAGGCACTTCAAGAAATTGATGAGGAGGAAGCAGTGGAAGAACAAACCTTCCTCCTCCTCACATCCCAAGAAGGAACACATCAGATCAGAAAGACAACACTCCATGGGTGACAGGTATGACCCTAAACATGTTAAACATATTTCAAATAATGTTATATATTATTGTTGCAGCAAGCTTGGACATGTCATAGCTGACTGTCTAATTAAGAGAAAGGAAAGAGGTGATAAGAAGCCTCATCACCAAAAAGGAAGGAAGGGTGAAAAATCCTTTCTAGCAAAGAAGGAGAAAAGCTGGAGTGAATCTGAGTCTTCATCCTCAGATTCTGAAGAAGAAGAAGCCTACATTGAGCTGTTTGTAGCTGAAGAGGATGAAGACTGTAACACCCCAAAAATCGTGGTTCAGCGAAGTAGGCGGAGTGGTAGTGCTGCACTTGAAGCAGGCTAAATCTTCCCTTTCTGCTCTTAGCGCACGATCAGTGGCCTCATCGCGCACGACCAGCGATCGTGCGCCAGCGATCGTGCGTTAATTCAGAAGAGAATCGAGTTCTGTCTCGGACAGTGCGCACGACCATTTCCCTCTTCGCGCACGACCAGCGATCGTGCGCCAGCGATCGTGCGCCCTGTTTATTCTGTTCCGCGATTTTGAGCGGAGAAGAAGATCGGACCGTCCAAATCTTTTGGAAATTGATCCAACGGCTAGGTTTAGTTGCGGGAGACCTTTAGGGCTGATGAGAGGGGGTTAAACCCTCATATTCTGGGATGGGTGAACGAACGCCAAAGCTGGGTCGTTACATAAAAAGTGCACTTTTTATGTAACGACCCAGCTTTGGCGTTCGAGCGGGACCACGTCCACGATCTGTCCTCAGCTGGCATTTCTACCGGACTGCAGCCCAAGCACCCCAACCCTTCTCCGCCCACTGGCGGGTTGTTGGTGGCCACAACCTCCCTTTTGATGAGCTAAACTCGATAATCAAGCATGCACCACGGGGACTTCCCAGGAGGTCACCCATCCCAGTACTACTCCAACCCGAGCACGCTTAACTATGGAGTTCTTTCACTTCTCATCACCTATGGAGTACTACTCCAACCCGAGCACGCGCCTAGGGTAACGATTCTTCCTCCCGAACTTTGGACTTGTATTTGTCCTTTCATTCCTCTTCCTATGTTTGCATGAGGTATCTCTTTCACCAAATGGGTGAAGTGTAGGATTTCCTCAAGTTCTTCGGAACTCCGGGTAGATTGTGTCCGTCCCCGGCATTATTGCAAGTAGAAAATACGGTAGTCGTGCGGATTTAGGCATTTTGTGTGAAGCCTATTCGTGGCCGTGAGCCCGAATCGGTGATGCTTGATTTGCGACGTTGCATTTAGGATAGGCCTAGAATGCGTGCCGGAGAATGACTCCGTGAAACCATCTATAGCAGTGCGGGAAGTAAGTATAGGCGTCTTGTGAAGATGCTAACGAAAGCCCCATGCTTTGAGATTGGTTGAAGGCAAACCTTCACCACGAAATTGATGCGGAGCGTATTGCACCTCCCTTGTTGAGTATTCGTGAAACCTAGATCCTTGTGAAGGGGTTAGGTGCGTAGCGTATATTTAGTGTAGCACTTGAAAGTGCTAAACCCTTACGGGCCGAGGCGAAGCCGTACCCGCGTCGTGCGATAGATCGCGATGATTAGAGCTCGGGCAAAGCTAAACCGAACCCGTTTCCATGCAGATCGGTAAGAGGTCCCTTCCTCAGGAAAGCCGTGTGATCATGGGAGAGGTCGTGGAAGGTGTCATACCTAGATCGACCAAAAGCTCTTGTTTCCACCCAAGGTTGTGGCCCTTACGGTGGAGTGTTTTGTGAAATGGATGTTATGTTAGCCTCATGCAATTGCTTAGGCGGCTGTGGGGAACCTTCGGGTGAACCCAACCAACATCATGTGCATACCTAGGTTCCCTTCTTTTGATGCTCAACCTAGAAGATTGATTGTGCTTGAAACCTCACCTTGTGTAGTTGCACTTTCTTTATATTTAGTACTTGCGCTAGTATGGCTTGCTTGCAGGGTAGAAGCTCCGCCACCCCGGAAAAAGGGGTGGGGTCGTTATAATTTGGTCAGCTGTGCTGACCGTTACTTTGTTTGCCACCGCTTGGTGGAATGTTCTTATGCAGGTGCAGGTGAGCCTAGCGGGAAATAGCGGGCGATGGCCCATTGCAATGTTGGCCCTCGAAGGCCAGCCCTTTTCCTGTTATTCTTGTATGGCCGGCCTACGTGCCGATGTATGCTTATGGAGTTTTGTGCATTGGATGAATGTAAGGCCTTAAGGCCGTAACTCTTATTCTGGATACATTCCTATGATAGTGGACAGTTCTATTTGAATGGTTTAATTAATGCTTCCGCTTACGTTTTGTACTCTCGTTTAGTTGCTACTTTTCTGGTTATCACCTTTTAACTCCTAGTTAGTGTGGTTTGTATGGCGTGGGGTCCCAGCCGGACCCGCTGTTATACTCTTCGTACTGGCAGGGTGTTACAATTTGGTATCAGACTTAAGGCGTCGATCCGTAGTTTAGCGAATTCGGGACGAATTCCTTTTAAGGGGTGGTGCGCACGGGTGGTGCATTCACCTAAAACGACAAAAACTAATAAGAATGTCCACTTATGAATGAAAAGAAAACATACTTGTTTGCGGAACCTGAGCATTCCATGATTGATGTTTGATATGTTTTGGGTCACTAAATTGTGCTTTGCATGATTATAGGTGACTAGAAGTGCTGCGGGGCAGTCTCGACCCCGTAACACCGCTGAAAGTAGTGGGTCGGCTGAAGTGCCAGCGACCACTCCTTCTGCTGAAATGATCAAATTAGTCGCAGAAGCGGTCTTCGCGATGATCAACGCTCAACCCCAAAGGCTGGTCCAGCCTGCTACTCCTACTCCGGATGTGGCCCCTGAGGCTGTTGTTGCAGTGGAACCTGCGGTAGCGCCGAGGGTGGAACCTCAAGTTGCACAAGTAGTTGCGGGGCGAGCGCGTGACCAGCAATTAAAGCATTTCCTGAGCTTTAATCCTCCTACCTTCTCGGGATCTGAGTCCCCAACGGAGGCAGAAGACTGGTTGTCAAGAGTTAGAAGAACTCTGAGGGCGACAGCGACGGACGAAGCCATGATGGTCACCTTAGCCACTTTCCTTCTTGATGGAGAGGTTGTGCTGTGGTGGGAAGAGCAGGAGCTGCATAAGTTCTGCGGTAGAGATATTACTGAAATCACAATGGCTGAGTTTTCAAAGTCGTTCCTCCAAAGGTTTATCCCCTCTGCCCAGCGCATTGCGTTGCAAAACCAGTTCTTGAGGTTGACACAAGGTGATCGCTCCGTTGACGATTACTTGCATGAGTTTACCAGACTGAGTCGCTATGCGGGGTCCTTGGTGGAGGATGAGGAGACAAAGACAAATAAGTTCTATGAAGGGCTTCGGGACGAGTTGAGGCTGCTCCTTGCAGGCCGGCCCTATGACGTTCGGCTTCCAAGTGATGGTGCAAACTGCCAGATCTTTGGAGTTGGACATGAAGAGGGTACAAGCAAGGGGTGTTGTAAAGAAACCTGAGTTTCATGCGCCGGCCTCTCAGTCCAAGTCGGATTTCAGAAGGAACAAAAGGAAGTTCAAACAGGCGGAACCAGCTCCTTCAAATGTTTCGAGAGCCACGACCGCGCGGACTCCTATTACGTGTTTCACCTGCGGGAAGGTGGGACACAAAGCTGCGGTGTGTCGAAGTGGTCCCCCGAAGGCTGGTAATCGAGCGGTGGATTATGCTCGTGCTGCCGAAAAGGGTAAAGCTGCGGAGTCTTCGGCTTCCCAGCACTTTCCGACTCAGCCGAGAGTCTATTCGCTTGGCCAACAAGAAGCTATACGACAAACTGATGTCGTCACAGGTACGAATTAGAAGTTAGCTTTTACAGCTATATATATAATTCATACTGTGGTACGACTTTATGCTTTATTTGTGTGCAATTAGGTTTCGTCCTAATTTTCAACTATCCGGCGAGAGCTCTATTTGATACGGGTGCATCGCACTCTTTTCTGTCCGAGGACTTCGTTGTGCGAATCGGAGTGCCGTCTACCTTCGTAGAGGATAGATTGGAAGTAGTGCTACCCAATGGATCTCGAATGAGTGCGGATAGGAAGAGCCGTGTGAAGGTGCGGATCGGAAGTCAGGATTTCGTCTTGGAAGCGTCGTTATTACCGTTAGCTGAATTTGATGTGATCTTCGGCATGGACTGGCTCTCGGAGCAGCGGGCATGCATAGATTGCAATACAAAGGAGATCACTCTGGGAAGGGACACCGAAGGAGAAACCATGTTCGCCGGTATGCGAGGAGCGAGCAAGACGCTGATGTCTGCTCTCCAGGTGGTTAAGGCGGTGAGAAAAGGCGCCGAGTTGTTCTTCACCTTGTTGGAGACTTCAGAGCTAATGCCCAGGTTATGTGATGTCCCAGTTGTAGCGGAGTACGCCGACGTGTTTCCTAACGAACTCTCTGGGGCTCCGCCTCAGCGGGAGATCGATTTCTGTATCGAGTTGGTGCCAGGTGCCAAACCTGTGGCCCGCTCACCGTACCGGATAGCGCCAAACGAATTGGCAGAGCTGAAGGTTCAATTGCAAGAGCTGCTAGAGCAAGGCTACGTACGTCCAAGTTCATCGCCTTGGAGTGCACCGGTCCTCTTTGTGAAAAAGAAGGACGGGAGCTTGCGTCTATGTATTGATTATCGAGAGCTAAACAAGTTGACCGAGAAGAACCGATATCCGATTCCAAGAATCGATGATATATTCGACCAACTGGTGGGGTCGACGGTTTACTCCAAGCTGGACCTATGGTCCGGCTATTACCAACTGCGGATAAGGGAATGTGACATTCCAAAAACAGCGTTCAGTACCCGCTTTGGGCACTATGAGTTCACGGTGATGCCGTTCGGTCTGTCCAATGCACCGTCGGTATTCATGGACTTAATGAACAGGACGTTCCGTGAGTATTTGGATCAATTTGTGATCGTCTTTATCGACGACATTTTGGTATACTCTCAATCGGAAGAGGAGCATGTAGGGCATCTGCACGCCGTTCTGAGCACCTTGAGGAGGAGTCAGCTCTATGCCAAGTTCTCCAAGTGCGAGTTTTGGCTACCGTCATTAGCATTCCTTGGTCACGTCGTTAGTGGAGATGGAATTGCAGTAGATCCGTCGAAGATAGAAGTGATCCGAGCGTGGCCTTTGTTGAGAAACGTAGCGGAAGTCCGAAGTTTCTTAGGACTTGCCGGCTATTATAGGCGCTTTGTGGAAAACTTCTCGAGGATCGCACTTCCTCTCACAAAACTGACTAGGAAGGATCATAAGTTCGTTTGGTCGCCCGAGTGCGCACGAGCTTTTGAAGAACTGAAGAACCGTCTGACCACGGCGCCCATTCTATGCTCGCCACAAGGTACGGAAGGCTACGAAATTTATAGCGACGCCTCAGGAAGTGGTTTGGGTTGTGTCCTAGTGTAGTTCGGGAAGGTAATTGCCTACGGCTCCCGGCAACTGAAGGTTCATGAGAGGAATTACCCGGTCCATGATTTGGAGCTAGCGGCCGTGGTATTTGCTCTTAAGCTTTGGAGGCATTATTTATATGGCGTGAAGATCGATATCTTTACCGACCACAAGAGCCTCAAGTACTTGCTGGATCTAAGGGAGTTGAATATGCGTCAAAGGAGGTTGATGGAGTTCCTTGGGGACTACACCTTCGACATCAATTATACTCTCGGTAAGGGAAACGTAGTAGCGGAAGCGCTGAGTCGTCGGGCTCCCGCTCAAGCAAATTGGATTTTGATGCACGATGAGCGTCTAATCCGCGAGCTGGAAGAAATGGAGATCATTTGCATTGATAGGAGAACGTCTACTTCAACATGCTTGAACTGGACGGAGGTTCAATACGACCTTGCCGACCGAGTTCGACAAGCATTGGAGCTGGACGAGAGCATGAAACGCTATAAGGCGGAAACCATTGAGGGGTTAAACGCTGATTTCTCCTTCGAAGACGACCTTATGTGGAAACAGGAAAGGTTGTGCATCCCAAACGTTGGCACTATACGGGCGGAGTTGATGTACGAGGCTCATCATACCAAGTACTCAATCCATCCGGGGAGCACTAAAATGTTTATGGATATGAAGAAGCTTTTCTGGTGGCCGGGTATGAAGAAAGACATTGCCCTTTACGTGGCCAAGTGTCATACTTGCGCGTTGGTGAAAGCGGAATGTCAACGTCCCGGTGGGTTTCTGAAGTCCCTGCCGATTCCGGAATGGAAGTTTGATGATATTTCGATGGATTTCGTGCACGGATTGCCGAGATCGCAGCATGGAAACGACGCCATCTGGGTGATCGTGGACCGTTTGACAAAGGTATCACACTTCATTCCGAACCGGAAGGATGATTCTGTAGAGAAGCTAGCAAAGCTCTATGTTGATAGTATTGTGAGACTGCACGGTGTCCCCCGTAGTATCGTCAGCGATCGTGACGGGCGTTTCACATCGAAAGATTGGAGGCTTATCCATGAACTGTTGGGCACGAAATTGAAGTTCAGCACGGCCTTCCACCCGCAAACGGATGGACAGACCGAGAGAACCAACAGGACTATGGAGGATATGCTCCGAATGTGTGCTCTAGATTTTGGAAAGAGGTGGGAAGATCATCTCTACATGATCGAGTTCGCCTACAATAATAGCTATCAAGCCAGTATAAAGATGGCTCCCTTCGAAGCCCTCTATGGTAAGAAGTGTCGTACGCCGTTGTCTTGGGCGGAAACGGGCGATACTAAGCTATTGAAGCGAAAGGATGTTGAAGAAGCAACTTCGATGATCCGGACTACGTGAAAGGCTATTGGTTGCCCAGGATAGGCAAGCAAAGTATTTCAATGCCAAGCATAGGAACCTAGAGTTTGCCGTCGGTGACCGGGTTTACTTGAAGATCAAACCGTGCAAAGGGGTATCAAGGATCCGACGCTTGAAAAAGCTCAGTCCAAGGTACTTAGGACCGTTTGAGATCGTGGAGCGTGTTGGTGATGTGGCTTATCGGCTTGCACTATCTGCAGAGCTGAGCGGTCTGCACGACGTGTTTCACATTTCAGTGTTGAGGGAGGCAGTGCAAGAGCCTACTCATATCGTTGCGGTCGGCAAAGTTCCGGTTGATAGTGGGTTGTCGACGAAGGTCAAGCCCTTACGCATCGAAGATACCGAAGTAAAGCAGCTGCGGAACAAGTCCATTCGGATGGTAAAAGTCCGGTGGGATAATTGCGGCCGAGAGGAGCTCTCTTGGGAGAGAGAGCAAGCGATGCTTGCGGAGTACCCCGAGCTATTTCTCTCAGGTAAATTATAGCTGAATTTCTTGCTATTTCTATTTTATAAATTTCGGGACGAAATTCTTTTAAGGGGGGTGGAGTTGTAACACCCCAAAAATCGTGGTTCAGCGAAGTAGGCGGAGTGGTAGTGCTGCACTTGAAGCAGGCTAAATCTTCCCTTTCTGCTCTTAGCGCACGATCAGTGGCCTCATCGCGCACGACCAGCGATCGTGCGCCAGCGATCGTGCGTTAATTCAGAAGAGAATCGAGTTCTGTCTCGGACAGTGCGCACGACCATTTCCCTCTTCGCGCACGACCAGCGATCGTGCGCCAGCGATCGTGCGCACTGTTTATTCTGTTCCGCGATTTTGAGCGGAGAAGAAGATCGGACCGTCCAAATCTTTTGGAAATTGATCCAACGGCTAGGTTTAGTTGCGGGAGACCTTTAGGGCTGATGAGAGGGGGTTAAACCCTCATATTCTCTAAGCCATTCTCTCTCCAAACCCTAGAGAAAGAAGGAGGAGCCAAGGAAGAAGAAGGTAGATCCCGCCATTGACGGAGCTCCGGAGCTCCGTTTCGCGAGCCGTTTCCAGATTTGGAGAGTGCAGCCCGGTGCGGTCGTTTCTCTCCGTGTAGAATCTCGGATCTATGGCGAAAAAGAACGTGCCTAGGTTAACGATTCTTCCTCCCGAACTTTGGACTTGTATTTGTCCTTTCATTCCTCTTCCTATGTTTGCATGAGGTATCTCTTTCACCAAATGGGTGAAGTGTAGGATTTCCTCAAGTTCTTCGGAACTCCGGGTAGATTGTGTCCATCCCCGGCATTATTGCAAGTAGAAAATCCGGTAGTCATGCGGATTTAGGCATTTTGTGTGAAGCCTATTCGTGGCCGTGAGCCCGAATCGGTGATGCTTGATTTGCGACGTTGCATTTAGGATAGGCCTAGAATGCGTGCCGGAGAATGACTCCGTGAAACCATCTATAGCAGTGCGGGAAGTAAGTATAGGCGTCTTGTGAAGATGCTAACGAAATCCCCATGCTTTGAGATTGGTTGAAGGCAAACCTTCACCACAAAATTGATGCGGAGCGTATTGCACCTCCCTTGTTGAGTATTCGTGAAACCTAGATCCTTGTGAAGGGGTTAGGTGCGTAGCGTATATTTAGTGTAGCACTTGAAAGTGCTAAACCCTTACGGGCCGAGGCGAAGCCGTACCCACGTCGTGCGATAGATCGCGACGATTAGAGCTCGGGCAAAGCTAAACCGAACCCGTTTCCATGCAGATCGGTAAGAGGTCCCTTCCTCAGGAAAGCCGTGTGATCATGGGAGAGGTCGTGGAAGGTGTCATACCTAGACCGACCAAAAGCTCTTGTTTCCACCCAAGGTTGTGGCCCTTACGGTGGAGTGTTTTGTGAAATGGATGTTATGTTAGCCTCATGCGATTGCTTAGGCAGTTGTGGGGAACCTTCGGGTGAACCCAACCAACATCATGTGCATACCTAGGTTCCCTTCTTTTGATGCTCAACCTAGAAGATTGATTGTGCTTGAAACCTCACCTTGTGTAGTTGCACTTTCTTTATATTTAGTACTTGCGCTAGTATGGCTTGCTTGCAGGGTAGAAGCTCCGCCACCCCGGAAAAAGGGGTGGGGTCATTATAATTTGGTCAGCTGTGCTGACCGTTACTTTGTTTGCCACCGCTTGGTGGAATGTTCTTATGCAGGTGCAGGTGAGCCTAGCGGGAAATAGCGGGCGATGGCCCATTGCAATGTTGGCCCTCGAAGGCCAGCCCTTTTCCTGTTATTCTTGTATGGCCGGCCTACGTGCCGATGTATGCTTATGGAGTTTTGTGCATTGGATGAATGTAAGGCCTTAAGGCCGTAACTCTTATTCTGGATACATTCCTATGATAGTGGACAGTTCTATTTGAATGGTTTAATTAATGCTTCCGCTTACGTTTTGTACTCTCGTTTAGTTGCTACTTTTCTGGTTATCACCTTTTAACTCCTAGTTAGTGTGGTTTGTATGGCGTGGGGTCCCGGCCGGACCCGCTGTTATACTCTTCGTACTGGCAGGGTGTTACAAAGACTATCCTGCTGCTAAGGTTAGCATCGGGGCCCCTCTGTCACTTTCAAATAGTGACATAGAGGAGGATGAAGATGACAAAGAACAATATGGCTTAATGGCCATGTCAGATGATGAAGACTGTCAAGATCATCCTGACCAGGTATCAACTCTTCTCCTTCCCTCTTCTGATTATAAGTCAGTACCAGAATCTAAAGCATGCTCATCTAATGATGAGAGTGGTTCAGAATCTGAAGTGGATGCAAATCAATATATTGATAAGTATGGTGCTCTTTTCTAAGCTCTCAAAAGAGCAAGAAGCAAGCCAAGAGGTAAGATTTAGAGATTGCTTCCCTTCAGCAGGCAAAGCCTAATTGCAGTGAGTCATCTACCCAGATGGCTCAGATGAGTAGGGAAATAAGTCAGCTAAAGGGAATTACAATATTCCAATTAAGCACCATTAGCCAAAAGAACATGGTCATCAAGGACCTTAAGGAGAAGCTTCTCCAAGAGAAGAGCTTGATGGCTCAATTCTCCAAACCCAAATCCATGCTGCCCATTATTGACACCTCCTCCCAAACTAATAGGAGAGGGCTAGGTTTCAATAAAGTGGCAGTAGGTGCTAAGAATGGAGGAAAGGGCTAGGCTAAAGCTAAACCTCATACCACCTTTCAAAAAGTGTTGCTTCCCTCCCACAGGTATGACCAGGACAGTATGGTGATCTGTTTGGACCTACCGCAACTGCCAGTCTTGGAGGCAGTAGGTATATGCTGGTCTTGATTGATGACTTCACTAGGTATACTTGGGTATACTTTATGAAGGAGAAGTCTGAGGTTGTCGGGAAGTTTGTGGAGTTCAAGGAGCTAGTGGAGGGTCGACTTAACCTGCGGATCAAGAAGTTCAGAACTGACAATGGAGGGGAGTTCACCTCAAATACGTTCTTCAACTTCTGCAGCAAGCATGACATCCAGAGAGAGCTATCTTGTGCTCACACACCACAACAGAACAGAGTTGCATAACAGAAGATTCGTCATCTGACGGAGACCTGCAAATGTTGGCTTCATGCCAAGAGTATCCCAAAGTCCTTTTGGGCAGAGGGAATGTCTTGTGCAACTTATGTCATCAATCGGATGCCTCTTAGTCCAATCAACATGAAGACCCCACATGAGTTGATGTTCAAGATAAATCTTACGGTGGAACACCTTCGAGTGTTCGGATCTACCTGCTATGTTTATGTTCCCGATGCCCTCAGAACGAAGCTAGATGTGAAAGCAAGGAAGCTAGTCTTCGTCGGTTATGATGACCGGAAGAAGGGTTGGATATGCATGGATCCAGAGACACGGAGAGTTATGGTCTTAAGGGATGTGGTATTTGATGAGTTGACATCATACCAGGGTAGCTCTTTTATTGAGCTACAAGAAAGCAGGTTAGATGGTGGACCAGAAGAAGCTGCAAGGGAAGTTCTGGCGGAGTTGCATGTTTCTCTAGGTGCTCCAGTTGCTTCTAGCTATGGGTCAGGTGCTTCAGGTTCTGGAAGTAGGGGGAGCGATGCTCCAAGTGTGCCCGAGAGAAGAGTTAGTCCAGAAGTTGCAGTGGAAGAGGTGGATGAGGGTAAATCCTTGAGTAGGTCCAAGAGGACTATTATTCCACCAGCTCGGTATACAGGGGGAAACCAGGTGATCTTCGTCTCATGTTTCTTTGCTGGCCCCTTGGATGAGCAAGAGCCGTCATGCTTTGAAGATGCCACTGGAGTCAAGGAGTGGGAAGATTCCATGAATAAGGATATGGCTGCCCTCAAGAAGAATGAGACCTGGGATCTTGTGGCCAAGGTCGATGGCATTACTCCTGTGACATGCACGTGGGTATACAAGCTGAAGAAGAAAGTTGATGGGAGTATCGAGCGGTACAAGGCTCTCCTTGTAGCTTAAGGGTTCTCTCAATAGTATGTAGAAGACTATGAAGAGACGTTCAGTCCGGTAGCCAAGATGACATCGGTACGAGTGGTGATTGCATTGGCAGCTAGCCAAGGGTGGAAGAATTGGCAACTCGGCGTAAGAAATGCTTTCTTGTACAATGAGATTGACAAGTATATCTTCATGGTTCAGCCACCGGGATATGTATCGGAAGTTCATACAGGACACGTCTTCAAGCTCAAGAAGGCTCTTTGCAGGTCGAAGCAAGCGCCTCGGGCGTGATATGAGATGATCGCAGAATACCTCCAGTTTTGCGGATATTTTGCTTCAGATTCAGACTCGAGTCTGTTCGTAAAGAAGATCGGGGAGCTGCTAGTCTTGGTGATGTTGTACATTGATGACATGATCATAATAGGGAACTCGGAGGCTGAGGTAGCTAAGCTTCGGGCTGAATTAGCTATCAGGTTTGAGATGAAGGATCTGGGGGAGCTTCACCATTTCCTTGGACTCGAGGTGGAAAGGAAAGAGAGCAGTGTGCTCATTTCTCAGAAGGGCTATGCAGAACGAATCGTGAAGCGATTCGGTATGGAAGGCGGGAAGAGCAGCTCTACTCCACTGGAGGTTGGTCTAAAACTTCGACGGGATGAGGGGAGGATTCTTCCTGATCAGCTGGTGTTTTGGGCTCTTGTTGGGAGTCTGATATATTTGACGATTACTAGACTGGATATTGCATATGTAGTTGGTAGGGTTAGTCGGTATATGGTGGAACCATGGAAACCTCATCTGGTAGCGGCAAAGGGTATTCTGAAGTACGTGAAGTCGACCTCAAACATGGGTCTCCTTTACGGGAGAGACACAAGCTTTTCTTTGCATGGATACATGGATGTCGATTATGGGGAGATTCAGACTATTGGAAGTCAACGTCTGGCTATGTTTTCTTATGCGGATCGGCGGCTATTTCATGGTGCATCAAGAAGCAGGATTCTGTGTCCGTCTCTACTACTGAAACGGAATACAAGGCCTCGGCCTTGGTAGCTCAGGAAGCCATCTGGCTTAGGAGATTGGTGAAGGATGTCCATAAGGAGGTTCGAGGTCCTACTCTGCTACGTAGTGACAACGAGAGTGCTCTCAAACTGGTTAATAATCCAGTCTGTCATGCACAGACCAAGCACATCGAGATCGAGCATTATTTCATTCGGGAGAAGGTGCTGGAGGGATCTCTGATGGTTGAGCATGTGTGGAGTGAGGACAATGTCGCTGACATATTCACAAAGCCGTTGGCGAAGGGACTATTTACTCGGTTGCGAGGTTTGCATGTGCTGACTTCCACTTCCCACTTCAAGGGGGAGTGTTGAATTTTGAAGTGTAAGTGGAGGTCCGAAGGTCTGGGCATCAGACCGGGCGGTCTGGTAAACCGTAGAGGTCGGGCGGTCTGGAAGGAATACCGCGTGGGTTGTCTTCCCGTAATGGACTGGCGGTTAGCCAGTGACAGATGGCCTTGATTCTTCAACTATCTGGGGTCAACTCTCTAGTAGTAACTAATGAGTACTTTTTTGTACTCATCTTTTAATATAAGTTTAATTTATTTTAATATGAAATTAATTAATTTTTATGTTTTTCTTATTAAAATTATTATCTTTTCAATTTTATAAACTAACTTAAGCTTTTTTGTGTATTCCAGGTTTTTTTGGACGCATTGGACAAAAACTTCAAGTAAGGTCACGGGCGTGACCTATGGGCGTGTAACCTGCGCGGTGTTCCAGACCTGTTTCTACCACCCCGGGGTCGTTCCGTGAAGAATTCGCCAAGTACACGCCCCAGGTCACGGGCATGACCCAATGTCATGGCCGCGACCCGCTGAGACGAAGCAGAACCGCTGAGACGAAGCAGAACCGCTGAGACGAATCAGAACCGCTTAGATCAAGCGTTACACGCCCCACGTCACGGGCGTGACCGAGGGCGTGACATCCTGTCACGGCCGGGACCCCACCACCAGCTGTCAGCACGCCTGCCACGTCAATTAAAGTTACACGCCCCCGGTCACGGGCGTGACCGAGGGCGTGACATCCTTTCACGGGTGTGACTCGCCCAGTGCGCCTTCCTGCCGAAGCTTCCCGCCAACAGCACTCTTTTGAGATTACACGCCCTAGATCACGGGCGTGACCTAGGGCGTGACACGCCCGAATCGCCTGCATTAAAGCCTGACTGCGCCCTTTCCGCTCCGAGATGATCGCGCGCCTTACACGCCCTTGGTCACGGGCGTGACCGAGGGCGTGTACCCAGGATTTTTCAGCTATAAAAAGGCAGCTCCTCCAGTTTATTTGTACACATTGTATTGGAGTCCAAGTCTCCATTTTCTTGCTTTATTTCGGTATTTTCAAGTTTTCCAGCTTTACTTTTTCTTGCTCATGTAATTTCTCTTCCAATAGTTGTAATCCTTTTTCTTGAATTAATAAAATATGTTGCTTATTCTTCTATCGTGTCCACCTCTCTTTTCATTAGTTATAATCTTCTAGTCATTTACTTTTCTTAATGCAATCAAATCAAAGTTCTATTTGATAGAATAATAGAGATCGTCTTGAGTAAGAGTAATCAATACGCCCGGATTTTTATACGACCTTGGTTTTTATAAAGCCTATACTACATCGGACACGGTACACTTATCGTTGTCATTTGCAAGCATAGTTTTGCTTATCAGTAACCGAGCGGTTAGTATCCGCGGTTACCTCTAGGTGTTGGAGCTCTGGCCGGTTCTTTTCTCGCAGGCTGGCATGGTTATCTCAGCAAGCCGCACGAGTTGTTTGCTAGTCGTTGTTGCTGTTGTTGGCGGTTATCCTATCGTGTAGGCGGTGACTGCACTCCTCACCTCTACTATAAATAGGACCCCCCCCCCCCCCCCCCGGATCGAAGGATTCTGACATGAACTGTTGTGCGGCTTGCTTGTGGTTCTAATTTGATCAGAGGAGACCGCAACAGATAAGTCGATAGTAGTCAGCAGTGGGTAGCAGCAAGAGGTCGCGGTTAGCGCGCGACAAGGCAGTTTTCTTCAGCTCGTTTCTAGCTTTCAATAGAGGATCAGTCCATGGCGGTTAGGCGTTCTGCCTTTGCCGGCTGTTCTGTGTTCAGTTCTTCAGCAGCTTGTTCGCGGTTAGAAGCGACCAGGTGACTGTGGTCGGGCGGGTGTGCTTGGGCGTACAGAGTGAGCATTGGAATAATGGGTAGTCCGTGTGTTGAGTGGCGGTTTGGCGACTTTGCAGTTTGCACGGACAACCTTTGTTAGCCGGGCAGTTTGGCGGGTTCATGTTGTAACCGCCAGCTTCTTGTAGTTGGTTTTCTTCTCTCCTCATCATTGTGTGTACTGATAAATCATGTCTCGCAATGTATGTATCGAAATGTACAGAAGATAGTTGATACAAGATTTTTCTTGTTCCTTCATTGTTTCTGATTTCTGGTGCTTGATATTGTTGAAGTGTTCCTGTGACCTAGTACCCGTTTACCGCTTATCAGAAATTTTTAAACATAGTATCTGAGAAATTTTAACAAGATCCTTTTCTCTGAAAGCTTCTTGTAATCTGGTTGTTGTGATATGTAGAAGAAGAAGAAGCCCTGTATATTTCTTATGCAAAGAGAGCACTTGATTTCTGTATGTGTCTCTTAGGGTTGAAGGAGGAAGAAGAAGAAGCAACCCTAATCGATAGCCAGACGATTGTAATAGCAATTATTCTCTTCTACTCTTTTTGCATACTTACTATGTATGATTGAATTTTCAAAAGCCTTTCTCCTTTTGGCTTGTCCTGAAAAGGAATTCACCTAATTTCCATTCCTCTTTAGTTCTCGACCCATCAATCCATTTTGAATAGCTTCCAAAAGTGATTTTATGTGTCCTGGAATGCTTCATTCTATTCTTGGCAATAAACGAGACATTGGAGAACTGTCTATAGCCTGGTGGTCCTTTTGAAAAGGTCCTAAAAGGACAGCTGGAAAAGCTTCCTTTTTCTGACTGTATTCGACACTACATCGACTTCATCAACCTTCATGTCGACGCACCTCTGAGTTCTTATCGACGTGGCTTCGAATTTCTTCTTAGCTTTGGATGAACTCAGATGTCGACATTACGTCGATATATTATCGACGTGCCCATCGAGTTGACGCATTGGACTTGATCTCTTAACTTCTGCGTCGAATTGTAGTTGACGTTGAGTCGACTTGTTAGATGGCTTCGACAAGCTCTGTCTTCTGCGTCGAGTTGCTTTCGATGTTCCGTCAACTTGACTTATACTTCGACAGGCTGAATGGTCTGCTTCAACATCAACTCAGAGTTGCGTCGATATCAAGTCGAAGTTGCATCGACTTTTATTTGACGCAAGTCTTCACTTAACTGAATTTAAGCTTTTCTTGACTTGGTCTTAACACATTAAGTTGAGTGTGACATCCTAAGACATCTAATGACCAGATTACCCTTACTATACAATGTGTGTAGTAAACCTAAGAAGTAAAATCACTTATAGTTAATTTGTTAAGTTAAATCAACAGGGATTTTTCCCAACAATCTCCCCCTATTTATCTTAATAAATTTCACAGTTTGTTTTAAAGTGATTTTACACAATTTTTTTGACATAAATATAAATACAAATACAAACAAGACATTTATAGACAATATGATATGATAGAACAAAACCATATGTCATTTCATTCATTGTCAGGTAAATATATTATTCACCATGTCTATTTGACATGATACCTAAGAATTCAATGCTCCTTATCAAGAGTTTTCCTTTTCCTTGAAAATACTTTTGGTATTAGCTTCCTTGCAGCAAATCCAACTTCAAGATCACTTTCCACTTCTTTATCATCTTTGAGAAGCTCCCCCTGAGATTGTGCCTCTTTCTCAGCATCCTGAGCCGCTTCTAATTCTTTTGCAATTTTTGATACCTCATCTAGTAGTAGATCATCTACAAGGAGCTCCCCCTGAGTTGATGGTAGCTCCCCCTAATTTACTGCAGGAAGTGCTTCATTATCTTGTGCTGGATCTTCTTGAGGACTTGTATGATGCTCCCCCTGAACATTTGCGCAGGACTTGTTGTTTGAAATACAGTAAGTGTATTAGGATCTTCCACATCCTTATCCTTCACCTGGTCATTCTTTTCTAGAACTGACCTGTCCTCCTCCTGAATGTTCTCCCCCTTCTTAACCTTGTTGTTAAGAGAGGTTAAGAACTCCTTAGTAACCATGGAGGAGGACACAAATTCCTTGAGATCCATGAGGGCCCCTCTTGAATCAAGTATCTCACTTTCCATCCGAGAATACTTTTTATTAAACCTTCTAGCTTGAGTGAAAATTAGGTCAGCAAAGGTGCTGGAAGCCAGCCCTACTGCTTTTGGTATTGCTTGTTCAATATCCATTGAGGGTGTAGAATGAGAGGTAGAGGCAGGTGGAGGTGGAGATGGGATGTTCTCATTCAAATCAGGAGGGTCTTGGGAGACAGTGGAAAGAGATTGGTAGGTTTCTGGAGAGATATGAACTGGCGGTGGTGGTGGAGGAACAGACTGATTGTCTGGAAGTAGGGTGGATGGTTGTTGTTGTGGTTGGGAAGGGATGTGAGGTTCATGTTCTGTGGGAAGAATGAAGGAACTGTCCTGGTTGAGTGGGGCTTGATTAGCATCTGGAGTGTCATCCTGTGGAGTTGTTGAAGTATTTTGAGGGGGTATATTATCCCTTGGGGGAACTAGTAGATGTCTATCTAAATCTTGAGGAGGTGGAGAGTGAGGAGGTGAAGGTGCTGATTGTTGGATCTTGTGGCGCCCTTAGAGGGGGGGGGGGTGAATAAGGGCCTTTTTAAATTATGATTTTTTACTTAAGAATTTTTAAAACAAATTTTGCTTTTCTAAAAATCACTTATAAAAATTTTCAAACCAATGTAATTTTTAAATTAGTTCAAACACAAATTTCTAAGTTAAAGATTAAGCAACCAAATTTGCAATTAAAGAAAAAGTCATAATTTTTTAATCATGAAATTCACATACAATAAAAATGATCTTAACAATGCTTAAGATCAAGGCACAAATATGATAATAAACTTTTAACAATTTGAGTTTACCAATCCTTCTCCCAAGGATCGGAAGGCTATCACTTGTCTCTCCCTAGACCAAGCCCAAGCCTATCCTCTAGGTCTTCTCAAGATCTAGACGTAGTGCACAAGACTACGCTTTCCCAACCAAGCCGCACAAGGACTTGGACGCCACGCACAAGGAGGCGATTTTCCCACCAAGCCACGCAAGGGCTTGGACGTCGAACGCAAGACGACGATTTCTCCAACGATTATAAGATGAATGTAAATGTAAATGAAATACAAAATAAAAACCCCCTTTAAAATTTCTGGAACAAAGCAGCGAAGAATCCTTGAGAAAATCTCCTTGGAACGCGTGTACAATCTTCGACTTCGCTCTCTCTTTTCTTCTTCAAGGATGGGGATTTTCGTTCTCTGGAGCTCTCTGGACGATAACACTCAGGAAGAAAGCTTGGAGGTCTGAAAGCATGAATTAAACGAAGTTCTGAGCCCTTTTGTATGAAAGATAGATAACGCCATCCGTTAGCTAGCTATCGCCAAAATCCGATAGCTCCAGAGGTGCCACGTGTCCCATGTATTCGACATTTTTGCGGAGAGTGGCGATCGCGATTGAGTCGTGGTTGAGACGTGGGCTGTTGGATATCCGATAGCACTATCGGATATCCGTTAGCCTGCGTAACTACTGCACGTCGTAGAGTTACGGGAAGATCGTGCACTGTCAGAAATCCGTTACTGCTGTCGGAAATCCGATAGCTCTAAAATGTTGAGTAGAGATCGGAGAACGGAAGAAATCGTGCGCTGTCGAAAATCCGGTACTGCTGTCGGAAATCCGATAGCTCCAATTTCTGGAAAATCGGTATTTTGCTCCAATTGCAAACATGTTATTCTTGCACCTGTTATCTGCACACTATTAATCAAAAATAGGATCAAATACATTCGGGATTTGTTATTCTCAAATCGGATGAGTGCAGAACGCATGCTCCAACAATCTCCCCCTTTTGATAATAACAAATCCTTATAAAAAGAAATCAAATAAATCCTATAGAGATATTGAAAAGTATATCATGTGTCTACAATTGTGAACATATGATCTCCATGATCTCCCCCTTAATATTAGCTCCTTCTAAAAATATTCTCCCCCGACATATAAACTCCCCCTACATGTATTTTAAGTGATTTAAGTGATTTCTTATTATATTCTCCCCCTTTGATATTATCAAAAGTAATGAATAAAGACGAGGAAGGAGTATCATAGAGATATGGTAGAAAATAAGAAAGAATATAGGGAAAGTTGGAGTACACTAGCGGAAGCTTTGTAAGTGATATGATATCGAGATGAGACCAAGCATTCTAGTTATCTATTATCAATATACATAAAGCAAATATACTTAACCCTTATGAGATTCAAGTTCAATTATCAGAGAAAGACACATTAGCAGATAGAATATTAAATCATTTCGGTCCAATTCTCATAAGAAGAAATTATATAAATAACAATGAAGTGTAGTAGTGATACTTTGAGAAAGAATACATATGTGTATATTTAAAATATACATGATCATGGAATTGTTAAACATAACATAAATATACATAAAGCCAAACTTATGAACTTATAGAAACATTGCAAGTATACATAAAAGGACCATTTTGGTTTTGCATAACAAGACACTTTACAATTCTTTCCAAGGTGCTTAACCTCACAATGCTCATTAAGACTTATCAGGAGGCTAAGTAGTGCTTGGTGGAGGATCCATTTAAATTTTTTTTTTAATTTATTTCTTTCAAAATTTTTGGCAAAATATATGTTTTGCATTTGAATTTGTTTTTTTTTTAATATTTATGTATGTAAAGGATCTCCGAATTCACTTGCATGCAAAAAATGGTATAATTTGAATAAGTGCAAAGTAGCAAAGTTGAAGGTAGCATTTATGAAATGTATTTTGTTATGTTCGATCAATCATGATGTATGTATAAAATAAATTTTATTAACATGTATTTGCAAAGTAAGTGTTTGTGATTGCTCATTGTCATAGATAAAAGATTTCTTATACTTAGAGGCATGCGAAAACAATTCTTAATTCCTATATGAAAGTGTCATTACAATGATAACTTAAGATTGAACATCATAATCATGTGTTAAGCTATTTTTACGAAAAATAACACATGAAGAATCATTTATGCAAGATTAAAAAATTCTCATATGAACATTAATAGAAACAAGGAATGAAAAAGCTAGAGAAGAATAGAAGTTTATTTTTGGGAGCTGTCGGATATCCGACAGCTAGATGTCTCCATCCGACACCTCTAAAAAGATAAAAAGAATCGCTTCGTCTTTCCACCGACGCCTCACTTCACTTTTAGGAAATTTTCCGAGATTTAGAGCTCTAGGTCGCCGAGAAACTTTAGATCTAAGGTGAGGAACTTTGATTTTTCAAGTTTTGTTTAAAAATTTTCAAATTTTTGTGATTTTGATATTCCTCTTGGTTTTCATTGAGTTTCTGTGAAGAAAAAATGTAGAAGTTTTAGGAGATCTAGACATTTTAGATCTTGGTGTTCAAAAGAGGGTTTAGATCTTGTGATGTTGATATAGAGAATAAAAATTAGAACTTTGAAATTTTTTATAGGAAGAAGATGATGAATAGTGTTTTTCACCAAAGTTTTGATTTATGTGTGAATTTGTGATAGTAAGAATGTTTGTGAGATGAATTTTCGGAAGTATGATTTTTAGCTATCGGATATGATTTATGTTGGTGAATGTCTATGTTTTGATCGTTTAAGATTTAGTTTTTCTTTTTAAAATGTATAGCTATTGTGATGTTTTTAATTTTATAGGTTATAAGTAGTGATATAATCATTGTGAAATGTCTAGGATTCCCAATTCTAGCCTAAGCATAGAAAAACGGGAATCCGGTAACGGCTTAGTGAATATATCCGCTAGTTGATTATCCGTGCCAATAAATGAAATTTTAATGTGGTTATTTTTAATATGATCTCTAATTAAATGATGTCTCACATCAATGTGTTTAGATCTTGAATGATGGACCGGGTTGTATGTTAAATCAATTGCACTTTTATTATCACACCATAATTCAATAGTTTGTTGTTTAATATTAAAATCTTCTAATGTTTGTTTCATCCAAAGAGCTTGTGCACAACAACTACCAAGTGCGATATATTCGGCCTCGGTGGTTGAGAGGGCAACAAAATTCTGTTTCCTACTCGACCAAGAGATAAGTGAAGGGCCTAAAAAATGACAAGTGCCACTAGTGCTTTTCCTATCTAGTGAACAACCGGCATAATCAGAATCAGAATAACCAAATAAAGTAAAATCATCACGGTGTGGATACCACAAACCAAGTTTAGATGTGCCAATTAAATATCTAATGATTCTTTTAACCGCTTTTAAATGAGATTCTTTGGGATTAGCTTGAAATCTAGCACATAAACAAACTGAAAACATAATATCTGGTCTAGATGCAGTCAAATATAAAAGTGAACCTATCATGCCTCTATATAAAGTTTGATCTATAGATATTCCATTTTCATCCTTTCCTAATTTTAAAGATACACTCATAGGAGTATTTGCTTCTTTGAGATTTTCAAATCCAAATCGTTTTAAAACATCATGAATATATTTTGATTGGTTAATAAAAACTCCATCATGTTTTTGAACAATTTGAAATCCTAAGAAATATTTTAATTCTCCTACCATACTCATCTCAAATTCACTTTCCATCATTTTTACAACATAATTACACAACTCTTCATTAGTGGCTCCAAAAATAATATCATCAACATAAATTTGTAAAATAATTAAATTATCATCAACTTGCTTAATGAAGAGTGTACAATCAACACCACCCATTTTAAAACCATTTTGTAATAAATATAAAGTCAATCTATCATACCATGCTCGTGGTGCTTGTCTTAAACCATACAAAGCTTTTAGCAATCTATATACGCGATTAGGAAATTTTTCATTTATAAATCCTGGGGGTTGTTCAACATAAACTTCTTCTTTAATCAACCCGTTTAAAAATGCAGTTTTAATATCCATTTGCAACAATTTGAATCTTTTATGACTAGCAAATGCAACAAAGTTTCTAACTGCTTCCAAGCGTGCTACGGGTGCAAATGTTTCATCAAAATCTACCCCTTCAATTTGAAAATATCCTTTCGCTACAAGCCTAGCTTTGTTTCTAGTGACCCTAGAGTCACTATCTAATTTATTTTTGAAAACACATTTGACTCCTACCACTGGATGATCACTAGGTCTATCAACAATAGTCCAAACTTTATTTCTTTCAAATTGGTTAAGTTCTTCATTCATAGCTAAAAACCAAGATTCATCATTTAAAGCGGTTGCAACATCTTTTGGTTCTATATTAGAGACAAAACATAAATTTGAAAAACTTTCATGTAAACTAGAACGTGTACGTACCCCACTTGATGGTTCTCCAATAACAAATTCTTGTGGATGATCTTTTGAGAACCTTAGCTCGGTTGGATGTACATATCCTTGTTCTTCTTCTTCTTCACCATCTTTTTCGTCTTCTTTCTCTACTTTTTCTTCATCATCATCATCATCATCATCATCATTTTTCCTCAGATTTTGTTCCACATCTTCTTCATTTTTCTCATTACCTGCAACTTTAGTATTTTCTACACAAGAAATGTTTTCATCAAATTTTACATGAATAGTTTCTTCAACCACTTTAGTACGTTTATTATAAACTCTATAGGCCTTGCTAGTTGAAGAATAACCAATGAAAATTCCTTCATCACATTTTTCATCAAATTTACCTAAGTTATCTTTTGTATTCAAAATAAAGCATTTACAACCAAAAACTTTAAAGTAAGATACATTTGGTTTTCTTTGAAAATAAATTTCATAAGGAGTTAATTGTAACGTAGGACGAATCATGACACGATTAATAATATAGCATGCAGTACTAACTGCTTCGGGCCAAAAATATTTTGGCAATTTAAATTCACAAAGCATAGTACGTCCTAATTCTTGAAGTGTTCTATTTTTCCTCTCCACTACACCATTTTGCTGTGGTGTGCGAGGAGCGAAAAATTCGTGTTTTATCCCAAATTCATTACAATATGAAATAAATTTTTCATTATCAAACTCTCCTCCATGATCTGATCTAATGTATTTTACTTTTAAATCAAGTTCATTCTGAATACGTGAAATTAGTTTTACAAATTCATCAAAAGCATCAGATTTTGAATTTAAAAACAGAGCCCAACAAAATCTAGAATAATCATCAATAATAACAAATGTATATTTTCTACCTCCTAGACTTTATGTAATTGGACCAAATAAATCCATATGTACTAACATTAAAGGTCTAGAAGTAGAAATAACATTTTTGCTCTTAAACAATGATTTAGTAAACTTTCCTTTTTGGCATGGTGAACATAATGATGAAAGCTTTCCATTTAAATTCGGTAAACCTTTAATTATTTTATTCTTTGAAAGCTTTACTATTCGTTTAGCACTAGAATGTCCTAGTCGCCTATACCATAATTCAAGTTCATCATTCTTTGAAATAAAACATTTAAGTGTAGAATGAGATAAATCATGAAAAGTGATTGTATAGACATTGTTTATTCTTGGTGTAGTAAGTACGATTTTGTTTTTTTTAGAATCAATAATTTTGCAAAGGTTTGAGCTAGAGTCAAATAAAACATTTAGATTTTTATCACATAGTTGACTAATAGAAATTAAATTATGTTTCAAACTTTTAACATATAAAACATTTGAAATTTTAAATTCTTCGTTACCTACTACTCCAATGCCTTTGACTTTACCCTTGCCATTATCTCCAAATGTCATTGTTCCACCTTTCTTCATCTCCAGCTAAAGAACTTTGATTTATCGCCCGTCATGTGTTTTGAACATCCAGAGTCCAAGTACCACACGTCTTCCTTGTTCCTAGCATGCACGGACATCTACAAAGATGATGAGAGTAAAGATCCGATTACCCAAGTGGTCCCTCCCATGGTATAGGTGGAAGGAAGCCTTAGGTACCCAGATTTGTTTAACACTAACTTTTCCTTTCTTCTAGCATGAGTCCGAGATGTGACCAAATCGATGACATTTGGCACATGCAATGAATAGTGAGGAACCATTCCTTAATGGTTTCTCTGGACTCTTGTTGGAGGAAACATCTTTATGTGTGGACTTAGAAAAAAATTTTATTTTGAAAAAGAGGTTTTCTGAACCTGGAGCTGTCGCTGGCGACAACAGCTGTCGGAATTTTCCGATAGCTTCCAGAGCTTCCAGAAATGTATCCTAGTCCAAATTTTGCTGACCCATGACATTGGTTGCCTAAAATCATATCCAGAGATTTTTTTCCCAACACCAAATTTTCCAATTGCCATGTTCAATTCATTTACTTTGGACTTTAAAATTGAATTTTCTTTTACTATCATGCCACATCAATTTGCCAAATTTTTCTTGTAATTCTCTAATTGAGAATGAGAAGTTTTGACAACCTTTTCTAAGTCTTTTTTCTCTTTTAGAAGATGATCAATTTTTTGATCGGACTTAGAAATAGTGTTTTCATGTTCTTTTATCCTTGTCGAAGAGTGATCACACTCTTGACGAATTACCTTATCGTTCCCAATAGATTTCAACTCATTTGATAACTTTTTATTTACTTTCAAAAGATCTTTATTTTTACATTTTAAAAAATCGATTTCCTTTAGGCTTTTATCCAAAAATTTGCAAGCTTTCATAAATTAAGAATATAAATCATCATAAGATGGAGGAGTTACCTCAGTGTCGCTTTGGACACTGCTATCGTCGTCAGATGACTCATTTTCTTTCCCCATCAAGCATACATTTGCTTCTTCTTTATCTTCATCGCTTGCTTCACTTGAGCCTTCAGAAGTTGTGTCATCCCAAGTCTCCGCCTTCAGAACCTTCTTTTTGAACTTCTTATCGTGCCTCTTCTTTTTCTGCTCTCTCAGATATTTTGGGCACTTGCTTCTTATATGTTCAATCTTTTTTCAATGATAGCATTCCGGTAGCGGACGTTCTTCTTCATCATCCATTTTTCCTTTGCCTTTGTTGTAGGAAAAATCCTTCTTTTTGAAAAATTTTCTAAATGAGTTTCTCCTCTCAGGATTTCTCATAAACTTCTTAAAGTTCCTCACAAACAGTCTTTCTTCATCTTCCTCACTTTCTTCAGTCTCACTTTCAATTTCCTTTTTAGATTTCAACGCCAAGCTCTTCTTTTTGGGCTCCAAATTGTACTCTTGGCTTTGAATCTTCAACTCCACTTCATGGGTTTTTAGATTCCCAATGAGGCTCTCCAATTGTAAGGTCTTAAGATCATGTGACTCAGAAATTGCAGTCACTTTAGGATTGAACTTCGGGGGAAGTGATCTTAAGATTTTCCTTACTAAATCTCCATGGAGAAAACCTTACCCAGCACCTTTGAATCGTTCACGATTTTAGTGAATCGTTCACGGTTTTAGTGAATCGTGTGTACATTGTATCAATTTCTTCATCCACCTCCATTTTGAATCTTTCGAACTCTCTCCAGTTGAAATAGCTTTGAATCCTTTACCTGCGAAGTACCTTCATGAGTAATTTCTAAAAGATTCCAAATTTCAAATGCAGTATCACAAGCACAAACTCTATTAAATTCAGTGCGATCTAGTGCGCAAAATAAAGCATTCATGGCTTTTGCATTGTTCTTACATTTTAATTTATCATTGTCATCCCACTTGTCTTTGGGTTTGTCCATAGTAACATCTCTTACAACAATTGTTGGGGAAGTATAACTCGTCTCGACCATATTCCAAACTTCTATGTCGAGAGCTATTAGAAAACACCGCATTCGGGTTTTCCAATAGTTATAGTCTGTGCCCGTAAAAAGTGGTGGCCTACTAATTCCTTGCCCCTCAACGAACGCGTGATCGTTGTGCGCCATTACTCTCGGTGGTAAAACCGTTTTGGAGTAACCTTGCTCTGATACCACGTATTGGATCTTGTGGCGCCCTTAGAGGGGGGGGGGGGGGGGGGGGGGTGAATAAGGGCCTTTTTAAATTATGATTTTTTACTTAAGAATTTTTAAAACAAATTTTGCTTTTCTAAAAATCACTTATAAAAATTTTCAAACCAATGTAATTTTTAAATTAGTTCAAACACAAATTTCTAAGTTAAAGATTAAGCAACCAAATATGCAATTAAAGAAAAAGTCATAATTTTTTAATCATGAAATTCACATACAATTAAAATGATCTTAACAATGCTTAAGATCAAGGCACAAATATGATAATAAACTTTTAACAATTTGAGTTTACCAATCCTTCTCCCAAGGATCGGAAGGCTATCACTTGTCTCTCCCTAGACCAAGCCCAAGCCTATCCTCTAGATCTTCTCAAGATCTAGACGTAGTGCACAAGACTACGCTTTCCCAACCAAGCCGCACAAGGACTTGGACGCCACGCACAAGGAGGCGATTTTCCCACCAAGCCACGCAAGGGCTTGGACGTCGCACGCAAGACGACGATTTCTCCAACGATTACAAGATGAATGTAAATGTAAATGAAATACAAAATAAAAACCCCCTTTAAAATTTCTGGAACAAAGCGGCGAAGAATCCTTGAGAAAATCTCCTTGGAACGCGTGTACAATATTCGACTTCGCTCTCTCTTTTCTTCTTCAAGGATGGGGATTTTCGTTCTCTGGAGCTCTCTGGACGATAACACTCAGGAAGAAAGCTTGGAGGTCTGAAAGCATGAATTAAACGAAGTTCTGAGCCCTTTTGTATAAAAGATAGATAACGACATCCGTTAGCTAGTTATCGCCAAAATCTGATAGCTCTAGAGGTTCCACGTGTCCCATGTATTCGGCATTTTTGCGGAGAGTGGCGATCGCGATTGAGTCATGGTTGAGACGTGGGCTGTCGGATATCCGATAGCACTATCGGATATCCGTTAGCTTGCGTAACTGCTGCACGTCGTAGAGTTACGGGAAGATCGTGCACTGTCAGAAATCCGTTACTGCTGTCGGAAATCCGTTAGCTCTAAACGTTGAGTAGAGATCGGAGAACGGAAGAAATCGTGCGCTGTCGGAAATCCGGTACTGCTGTCGGAAATCCGATAGCTCCAATTTCTGGAAAATCGGTATTTTGCTCCAATTGCAAACATGTTATTCTTGCACCTGTTATCTGCACACTATTAATTAAAAATAGGATCAAATACATTCGGGATTTGTTATTCTCAAATCGGACGAGTGCGGAACGCATGCTCCAACACTGATTGACCAGGCTTCAGAATTTGTCTGGTCCACTTGGAGAATATCTCTATGTTTAACCTTTTTCCTAGAGGAATGGGCACTCCCTTGGACCTGCACACCATTGGATAATGGTGGAAGAGCACCTGTCTCATAATCCTCATGTATGCATTTTCTGTGTGGGCATATTTATGCCTAATCATTTTCAGGAGGCATCTCCCCATTTTATTTTCTTCTTCAGAACTAGAACACCCATGATTTTTAGCTGCTGCTTTGGAATGGCATCATGGGCAGAGATTTTACAGAGCAGCAACTTCCCTACAATGTCTGTAAGAAATCTATATTCCTCTGCAAGATCAATCTTCTTCAGATTGATAGCCTTCTCTTTCTTGAACTGCATTATTTCTAAGACACTTGATTTCTTCCCCTAAAAGCTCATCAGACTCATTCCCAGCTGGAAGTTCAAAGGTTTGTGACAACCTTTCCTCTGTTATGTTGATATCTGTTCCTGAGATTTTTCCCATTCAGTGATTCATCTTCTCTGATATGGATAGTGTCCTTGAGCTCAGTCAGCTCCACATCAAGGATTTTGCACCTTGTGGATATTAATTTGGTTAACCCAGCCAACTAAAACAAGCCAAGAATGACTTTGAAATTATCTGAAGCAGCATTCAAGAAATCCACATCAACATCAAAGCCAGAGTTAATCTTTGGAGGGGCCATTAACTCTTTTGTGAAGTACCTGCAAACACAAAGAAAATCGGAGAGAGAGAGAGAGAGAGAGAGAGAGAGAGAGAGAGAGAGAGAGAAAAGAGGATGAGAGGAGAAGGGATGAGCACGAGAGCAAAGAGAAGAGAATTCGAAAGCGTAAATAATTCAACGCCGATCTTTCTTAACAGAGGATTACTCATCGCTACTTAGAGTTTTATTCGAAGCATCATCGAAAAGATTGATAGACAGCGCGCCAAAATGTGTCTAAGTAGCTTCTAGTGTGCACGCTTGTCATGTCGACGTTGCGTCGATTAAACCTCGACATATCTTCAAATTTGACGAGCGACAAATCATTCGACGTATCCGTCGAAATGAAGTCGACGTTGCGTCGAATGCTATTCGAATTGTTTGATTTAGACGGCTCTCGAAGATAGCGTCAATTAGAATTAGGCGGTACGCCGAATTCCATTCGACGCAACTCTGAATTAACAGTGGCATATTGCTTTCAGAGCAGACGACAAGTAGAATTAAACGGTACATCGAATTCTATTCGACGCAACTCTGAAAGAATAGTTCTATTTTTCTTTAGAAAGTTTTTGATGTTTTTCCCATCAATGATTTTTATTGAAAATAGTATTTATACTATTATTTTTATAAGCTTAAGAAGATAAGATGAAGATTCAAAGTAAAAAATCACTCTGTTGGATTTGGGTCTTTATTAGACCATAGTTCTTCCTTCCCCTTCCATTATCTCCTAGGAGTACTCATACCTACTCCTGCACAACTAGCTCAAACATTAGAAGGAACTCAGGTTACCTTGGGCCCTTTGCTTTTACCATTGTAGGGTTCAATGAAAGAATAGAAGGGTCTTTCATGATACCCTTTTGTATGATAAGGAATGAGTTTCCCAAACCTATGTTTATTACCTTGGTACTGAAAATGTGCATATAATGAATCTAAATATAAATAATTAGCAGAGCATTTTATTATTATAGTTTTGGCTTTAGCCTTTTGGCTGTTGTTGGTTACTTTTTCTGCATTACTCTTGCCAACATAAATCCTCTTATTGGTTGGTTTTTCTCTGTTAAATGTAGCTAGTTTATCTGGATTATTAGTATCCTGATCCTTAGTTATTTCACTCCTCTCACTTGTTTGATAATCACTAGGTCTAATGAATCTAACTAGATTTTTCCAGGCTGGTTTACTAGTAACTTAAGTGCTTGTGCAAGGGTCTGCTCCTAGACATAGGTGTTTAAACCTCATGGAGAGATTTTGTGTGATATTTTTGAGCTTTTGACTCCTCCCATTGAGAGATTTCTCAAAGGCTTTTGCCTTTGTTAGCTTTTCCTTTAATTTTAGATTTTCATTTCTTATTTCTATTAATTCTGTTTCTTTACCTTGAATTTCATTTCTCAAATCATTATTTGTTGAATATAATTCTTCTTTCTTATGATTTTCTAATTCTTCCCTATCTGCTTCTAACTTTTTTGAATTTTGATAAAATCATTACAGAATTATTTGAAACAGGTTTTAAAATCATCAGAATTAAAATCAAAATCATCAAACAAGGATACATGTTCTTCTTCATCATCTGATGATATCCCCAGTGCCATCATGCAGGCTGCTTCAGCTTCTTTTTCTTCATCACTCTCTGATGAAGAGGAGCTTGATTTTTCTTCAGACTCACTCCAGGTTTCAACAATGAAAATTTGGCTTTTTTCTTATCTTTCCTCCTGAAAGACTTCTTTTTCTTCTCATCTTTGTTGATGCCCATGTCCCTTTGCTCTTGTGGACAATCAGAGGCAATATGCCCCAGCTTGTTGCAGGAGAAGCAAATCACCTCCTTCTTTGGAGTCTTGTCATATCTGGGCTTTGAGCTCCTCTCTCTTCTCCTTGAGTCTTCTGTCTTGACCCACTTTCTGAATCTCCTTGCTATGAAACTGAACATTTCATCTTCAGGAGTGGAGGGCTCTCCTTCAGTAGCTTTCAGAGCAAGAATCCTTTGGATAGGAGTTGGAGTTGTCTCCTTTGCCTCTGTTTCAGCTCTGTTTTTAAGTAGCATCTCATATGACTTAAGCTTTCCTCACAAAGCCTCAGTAGAGATTTCTCTATGGCATATGGACTCTCTGATGACCCAGATCCTTGAATCCCATGACCTAGGGAAGCACATGAGGATATTATCATTTATTTTTGTTAAGGATATCTCCTTGTCCAGACTCTTCAACTCATTCACAATGATATTGAATCTGTCATACATCTCAGCAACAGATTCATCAGCTTTCTTTTGAAAGTTCTCATATTGGGATATGAGAAGGGACTTCCTGTCCTTTCTTTCATCAGAACTTCCTTCTACCATTCTGGAAAGGAATTCCCAGATCTCTTTGGCTGATTGGCAGTCAGCTACCTTCAGGAAGATATCATCTAACATGGTGGATACCATAATGTTCATAGCCTTGGCATCACATGCCTTCTGCTTCTTCTCTGTCTCTGTCCACTCAGCCCTGGGTACAGGTTCCTGTGCTGAAGCTCCACTGGCATCTTTCTTGTTTGGGGCTGGAGGACCTGAAATGATAACATCAAAGATGTTCGCATCAATAAAGTTCATATAAAGTTTTATTCTGGCCTTCCAGAGTGTAACTTGTTTGGATTACACACTGCGGTCTTGTTGATGCATAGTCCTTAGAACTCATTTTCTTTATAATGGTTTTAATTAATTTTAAAATGAATAAATGAGAGTAGGAGATCTTTTGATCAAAGTGTTAGCCTTTTAATGATCAACCTGCCTCTGATACCAAATTAAAGTGCACAGTGTGCCTCTGAGAATTCTCTAGAGTGGGGTGAATAGAGATTTAACATATATTTACCCTAACTATGCACACAATAAAATACTAAGGTATTATGCACTAAACAAAACTAGCACAGAATAAATAAATGTTATAAATATAAAGCAGAAAAACAATAAGCTATAAAAGGGGACAGCACAGAAAATGAACAACACAGAAGACAAAAGATTTTATAGAGGTTCCCCAAAATGTGGGTAGTCCTCTCTTCTGCCTTCCTGGTAGGATTGCACAAGTTGTGCCTGAGTTTTTTGATAAGGAGACTCTTAGAACCAAAGTTCTTTTGATAAGGAGATCCTGAACCACTCAGATCTTTTGATAAGGAGATCTTGAATCACACAGATCTTTTGATAAGGAGATCTTGAACCACTGAATCCTTCGGAAGAGGGATTCCTAAACTGTGTTGCAGTAGTCGAATAGAGTAAGAAGAAAGAAGGAAGTAGAAGATACATAATTATGTTCTCAAAATTCTTTAGAAGCTTTTCTCAAGTTCAACTTCTGTTTTCTTTCACTGAATCTGCTGATGATGAACCCTTGCTTATGATTGTGATGATTTGCAAGGGTTATGTTTCTCAGATCTTTTTCTCTGAAAGTTTCTTGTAATCTGGCTGTTGTGAGATGTAGAAGAAGAAGCAGCACTGTATATTTCCTGTGCAGAGAGGGCACTTGATTTCTGTATGTGTCTTTTAGGGTTGAAGGAGAAAGAAGAAGAAGCAACCTTAATCGACAGCCAGATGAATGTAATAGCTATTATTCTCTTCTACTCTTTTTGCATACTTATTGTGTATGATTGAATTTTCAAAAGCCTTTCTCCTGTTGGCTTGTCCTGAAAAGGAATTCACCTAATTTCCATTCCTCTTTTGTTCTCGACCCGTCAATCCATTTTGGATAGCTTCCAAAAGTTATTTGCTGTGTCCTGGAATGCTTCATTCTATTCTTGGCAACAAACGAGTCGTTGGAGAACTGTCTCTAGCCTAGTGGTCCTTCTGAAAAGGTCCAACATGGACAGCTGGAAAAGCTTCCTTTTTCTGATTGTATTCGACGCTGCATCAACTTCATCAACCTTCATGTCGACGCACCTCTGAGTTCTTATCGACGTGGCTTCGAATTTCTTCTTAGCTTTGGATGAACTTAGATGTCGACGTTACGTCGATATCTTATCGACGTACCCATCGAGTTAAATTATTGGACTTGATCTCTTAACTTCTGCGTCGAATTGTAGTCGACGTTGCATCGACTTGTTAGATGGCTTCGACAAGCTCTGTCTTCTGCGTTGAGTTCCTTTCGACATTCCGTCGACTTGACTTATACTTTGACAGGCTGAATGATCTACTTCGACATCAACTCAGAGTTGCTTTGATATCAAGTCGAAGATGCCTCGACTTGTATTCGACGCAAGTTTTAACTTAACTGAATTTATGCTTGTCTTGACTTGGTCTTGACACTCTAAGTTGAGTGTAACATCCTAAGACATCTAATGACCAAATTACCCTTGCTATACAATCTGGGTAATAAACCTAAGAAGTAAAATCACTTATAGTTAATATATTAAGTTAAATCAACAGGGGTTTTCCCAACAATGTATTTTTCGTTCAACTTGTTAACGACTTCATTTAATGGAGTTATTAGGGCCCTTGTCTCCATGTACTCAACATCGGTACTGTTTACATCGTATGTTTGCATGTTTGGAAAAACAAAATTGATCAAATCATCGATTGATTGCTCTCCTTCCCAAGGCGTAATAATTGTGTCAAGAAGGTGAATCAGGTTATTTTCTATGGTTGGCTCTTCTCCATCTCCGAATTCGACGTCATTGCGTGCCCTCATATTTTCTTTTAATTTAAGCAACTTGACACCTGACCATAAGCAAGACTCTACGATGCTTGACCGAATTATTTCCAATCTTGTACCATTCACAACAATAGGCGTCACTTGTCTGAAATCGCCTCCCATGATAAGAACCTTCCCACCAAAAGGCTTGTCAATTTCTAGCAGTCTTGCAATGTATGGTCTAGAATTTCGAAATTTTTCCTGTTAGTCATGGGTGCCTCGTCCCAAATAATTGTTGATGAAATTTCTACCAATTTCTGCAAATCTGACTGTTCACTAAAGCCGCAATTTAGTACGTTCTCTAGTTTAATTGGTATTTTGAACCTGGAGTGAGCAGTGCATCCGCCTGAGAGTAAATTTGTTGCTATCCCAGAAGTTGCAGTTGCAATCACAATATGACCTTCGTTGCGGAAAGTTGCTAGTATAGACTGCAGAGGAACGTTTTACCAGTTCCACCAGGTCCGTCACGAAGAAAATACCTCCATTTCCTTCTCTTGTGCAAGTGCATATAGTGTTGTACGTTGTTTGTTGTCCATGATTCAGTAGCGACGTTGAATATTGGTTCACAGTCGATATCAGAATTTATAGTTCATTGTTAATCAAACATGGCAAGTTAAATTCTTTCTTGCTTTTGTTATATTGCTCGAAAATATTATTTAACTCACAAAGTAATATGTTTATTAAAAAAATATTGTTTGTAGTGCTAATGCTAGCATAATCTTCGATCATCGCCATGTGGTTTTCATCTCATAGGGTTCTTACTCCGGTTGGTTGATCTTGTGGCGTTTGTCTAGGATGAAGCTCGTTTGTTATCTCCGGCAACGAAGAATTGCAAGTCATTGTTAAGAAAATATCTGGCCTTCCGAAATTATGAACAACTGACATAGCGTCTTGGTATCGCTGGAATATCTCTTGGGCTTTCAATAAAAGAAGACGACAAAATGTCGGACAACCGACATTACCTATATTGAGGTAATATTAACATTAGAATAGGAAGGTAGATTCGTTGAAGTTAAAAATGTTTTAAAATACGATGGGTAATGTATGTACCTGCATCATTTTCACCGCTTTGTAAGCAATCATGTAATCCTTGATATAGCTCGGCTCTAACATCACTCTGGTGTGATCTAATCCACCGTAGTTCCTGTGTTTCAATTTTTTATGTACATATCGACGATGTACTGTTGTAGTAGACGACCTCCCAACTTTCGAAATTTTTATGTACATATCAAATATGTTACTCTTACTCAAATCTTCGTTCATTGATTTCAAAAAAATAAGATTTGTGTAGCAAATGTTTTTGAGAATTCATACTTTTGAAATAGAATAAGGTATGATTTTATTTTACATATTTATGTAACATTATCAAAGTTTCGTTTTAATATGAATTTGCAAAGCGGTATCACGTATAAAAATGTGTAACTTTTGTTATCAAATATGTAACTCTTTTTAGTAAAATGTATAAAAATGTGTAACTTTTGTTATCAAATATGTAACTCTTTTTAGTAAAATCATCTATTAAAATGCAGTTAATTTTGATCATTTGAATTTTATTTCACACTTAATTAGACAATAATTACAATCTAATTAATATATATATATATATCTTTACCATATATAAAGAAATATCAAATCAATGAATTTTAAAGCCGTTGAAATGATTACAATCGTTGAATCTGACATGATATTTCATCAGCCATCGGATCAAATCTCTCTCTCTCTCTCTCTCTCTCTCTCTCTCTCTCCACTTTTTCGTGTGTGTGTGTGTGTTTGTGTGTGTGTGTGTGTTCCCCGCAATCCGGCATACGATATTTCAAACTCAAACGACATAAACTCAACATCCGACATCTCTGTAACCTTGGACCCACAACATACTCAAATCGCCACAGAAATTACAACACAGACCACATACACATCATACAAAACATGGTCGTCTTCCATCACATTAAATCTTGCCTCAAAAAAACATAACATACAAAACATGACATGAAATAAAATAATACATGAAAACAAAATAAAATGTGAAGCAATGATGCTTTTTCGCATCAGTATTACACGATGAGACAAGCATGAGCTTCAAAGTTTGGAAAGACGATAAATGCAATGGACATTGGAGATACAGTTATGGGTGAATTAAATGCAACATAAGCTGGTGTTAGAACTGGGATTTCTCCATTATGTGTAAGCTGGAGAGGATTTCCATTGAGAAGCATTGTCCTACTCAGATAGTTTCCATCCTTTCCAGTTAAATGATACTCTTCCCTTTGTCCAACCACATCCGAGCTTTTCGTTCCAATCCAGGACACGGTTCGCTTAAGACCGCGCATAAAAGAACTGTCCTTTTGTAAGCTTCCTTTCCCAATATCGACATTGAGATCATTGTGCACCGTGATATTAAACGTTGTGTTTTTGCTCAGATTTATCAAAAGTAAGGACACACCTGGCTGCAAATTGTGTGAAAAAAATATGTTGGGACCAATTTTTGAATATGAAGTTTTGATTTTATGAAAAATATGCTCGAGACATCAATCAATTAACATTTTGCAGAGGATATTGAAGAGTATTAATGTAGTAATCTTACTTGAGATTTACTACAATGTGCATGGGCTTTTAGGAATGGAGATTCACTTATATTAATATTAAGAACACCCTTCCCCATGAGCTGTTGCCAAAGTAAAGCACTGTCCATAGTTTATAAGAAGAAATTCTTTGAGAATCTCATTTCCTGTAGCACTTCAAAAAGAAAAATAATAGTTTTCAAGTGCATGCCTGTAGTAATCAGGATTTGGTACGAAGGTTTGCGTGTCAAGGAGTCCATAATTTCCACCGATTAATGATTGTCTGCAATAAACCTTTGTGTTGTACTTTGATGCCATTCCAAGTTGATCCAAGTACCTGAAAAAATAGGCTGTAAGTTACGCAATTGAATTCAAGCCAATCAAAAAAAAATATTTAATCGCTTACAAATTGCTCGAAATATGTCTTGACTCAAAATCTTCTCAGATTATTTAAAAACACAAAATCCTCTGCTCCGAATTCACATTGTTAATTTCTAGTCCAATAAACTTACCTCTAGGAGAAATGTACTCATAATGTATGCTGATTATGGAGTATCTTGTAACGTTGTAAGGTAAGAGGGGGTATTTTTGTTATTATAAAAAGTAGGCTGGAGGTTTTGTTAATTTTAAAAAATAGAGGGGAGGTCCCTATAATTATGTAAGTTCCAAAAGAGGTCCTGGCACTATATATATATATATATATATATATATATAGAGAGAGAGAGAGAGAGAGAGAGAGAGAGAGAGATCAAAGTAAATAGAATTTCAAAAAAGAGATTGTTGATGATATCTTCTGTGTATTGTTTGGTTATCTTCCACAATGGACAAAACCAAACTTTAAAGAGCGCCTTTATATGTCTTCAGATCATCCTTGTACATTTTGCATACTTGATTCATAAAACAATTCTCATGAAATTAATGGAACTCTATCCACATGTAGTTCTTATGTTGTAGAGCATAATCAATAGAGTGATCACGAGTTTGAAGCAACACGTGCAAATACAAAAATCTGGAGAAAAATACTCATATACCTCTTAGGAGAAAATTTCATCTCCCACCCTCTCTCTCTCTCTCACACTCTCTCTCTCTCTCTCTCTCTCTCTCTCTATATATATATATATATATATATATATATATATATATATATGTATATATAATTATGAACATCAATTTTGAGCAGCCTGAAATCAATTTTTATGGTTCATTAGTCGAGTCAACCAAGAAGGGGAGCCATGGCACACTGGTTAAGGTGTTGTCATGTGACCTTGAAGAGGTCACGGGCTCGAGTCCTGGATGCGGACTCTTTTAAAAATGTAGGGTACGGTTTGCCTACATTTCACCCTTGTGGTGGGACCCTTCCCCGGACCCTCACTGCGTGGAGATGCTTTGTGCACCGGGCTGCCCTTTGTTAGCCAAGTCAACCAGACCGCCCAACTCGAATCAGCGCAGCAAGTCAACTTCAAAAAGCCAAACTCACTCAAACTGCCAGTGGAGCACAAACTATTCAAAAGGGTACACGAGAGCAATAAAAGGCGAAAGAAATCAACTACCAAAAGCTATTCAGAAAGGTATTGGAGACAAGAGGGCTGCCACTGTTGTAAGCACCGCCGGCTTCACCAACCCAAGCAGATGCCCATGGCCCATGTCCCTCTATGGTCAGCTGAAGATTTCTGAACGTATCCTCAAACCCACTCAAATAAACTGGGTCTGTAATTCTATCTGCAATATGAGGATCGTCGCCTGAAACAAAATAAATCTGAAGTCATGATTCCTTCCTGTTGAAAAGAGATATCAGAAGGTCCAATTTTGTTTCGTTTCTTTTGAGGCAAGTGTTTGGAAGTTGTTGAAGCTGAGTTCTAAACTGATTTCAAGTTTTTGTTAAATGTATAAAAGTGAGGTCATGTTTTGGAGCTCAATTTCGTAAAGGTCACCAAAGTCACCGTCACTTTTTATTTGCCTACCGTAACAAAGAAACATGAATAATTACGAAAAACTTTCCCTGTAATTGAGTTAACATGAATAATTACATGTATGTTTAAGGTGTCTTAGGGGGAAGGTTTGGTAATTTTGAAAGATAGAGTGGAGGTCCCTGTAATTATGCAGAGGTCCCAATAATTGACCCTAATGAAATAACATAACATTGTGCTATAATTTTAAATTTATATGCAATTCATATGGAAATCTATTTAGTCCATATGAGTTGTACTCACCTGCACCAAGGTTATATATATGATGTGTCAAGGCATTCAGAACATTTTGCCCAGAAGCATCAAGAACCTGAGCAAACCACTGAGGATCATTGAAGAAACCCCCAGGTGCTACCAGCAATGGTTTTGAGCTGGAGTTTTTGTACAGATCATTCAGAATGGCCTTGAGGGCAATTAAATCTGTAGCATACTGTTCTGCACCAACACTTGCGCCTATTCCGTGTCCACTCAACTCATTACCTGAACCAAAAATGATGACACAACAGTAACTAGACTGAAATGGAGAGAAAAATGAAGAAAATTATAATCATTTTGGTCATCAAGTTTGCAGCAACACAAGTGTTGATCCAGAACCAACTTACCAAACTCCCATGAATTAATGGGATATCCCTTTGAAATGGTGTATTGAATAAAATCGTGAGCATTGCTCGAGTTCCAGGCACCTTGCCAAACACCCTCGCTGCCTTCATGCCTGCCTTGAAGAGCATTTAGACCAAATGTAACCGTTGCCCTGTGAATTACATGGCAATTATTTTTTGCAAGTACAACATAAAGAAGCAATGAAAGCATTATGTTTAAAAAATGCATTTTGCAATGACAAATAGTATGGTGTTCAGAGCAGTGAATTTGACTCAGATCAAAGATCACTTTAAAGTTGGCTTGACTTTTGGCTCATATTGGAATCAACAAGTTTCCTACTAGGTCAAGAAGTGCTCGAATAACTTGATTTCAACCAGGTCTGGATTAAATGAAATGAGCTCGAGAAATGATGGAATGGGGGATAAATGCATGTATGAAGTCCTGCATTCACATATATGTTTATATTTGGTCTCATGCATATATGCAATATACATTAAGGAGTCTATACATATGTGCCATGACGTGCATAGATGCATGTGATCAGGAGATTAAAACTGTATACAAAAGAAATACATCTTAGCAAACAGGTGAATTTTACTTCTCAATATAGGAAGTAGACAGAAGGAGAGTACTGAAAGTTAATGGCCACAAAAAGACGAAACTATCATGAGCCGACGATTTCTACAAGTTGTCACTTAAGCAATTCGGTACATCAACACACTCAAAAAACCCAGCCGAAGTAGTGACTAATAGAAGTCATTAAGCACCATAAAAGAAGGCTTGATCTTGTCGACCAGAGGGAGCCTAAAATCCCCCTTGGAATCCCTCCTGAAATCTGCTTAGAATCTAAGCTAGTTAATCATTAAATATTTTAAAGATAATACCTATAATTGCGCTATGACTGCCGAAATTGTAACTATCTCCTAAATATCTGCTATTAATCTCCTTATAAATATTGGGCGATTGTAGGAATTAAGGAGGGAGGTTTGATTCTGCAAAGGAAAAACTATTAAAGGGTTCAAATTCTCCCTCTAAGTATGATTTTCACTAAGCCTCTATGCCGTGTTTAAGCGACACGAGGGAGCGAGGGAGACCCTCAAGAAAACCCGAAACTTCACTTCTTTAATACCCTGAATTGTTTTTTGTTTCTCAAGTTTAGTGCATCGAGTAGTTTTAGATCAACATGCATGTATCTTGGACAGAAACTCATCTTGGCATTTGACAATTATATCAATTTTAACACATCAGATCAAACTTAATGACGCATGTTTGACTTGAATAGTGATCCAATTGAGCCAGGTTATAAGTAGGCATGGTCCGGCTTAACATGAAATCGAACAAATTTGACATGATCTAAATAGGCTAAAAAAATTAGGTCAATAACAAAATTAATGATTTTTTAAATCCATAAACTCAATTGTTGCTAGGTCTCATTAACAATTTATAATATAAGGACTTCGGACCAATTTAAAATGAGTATTTATAGAGTAGGCCATAAAAAGTTGGGACAAGGTTAAGTATGCTGATGATGATGGGTATGAACCAATTTACTCAGATAAATCAATCCAATTTTTCAGGCTATTATGCATACACATAAGCTATGAACACAACTGTAATCCAAAAGTATAGATGGGTTTAGTTATGCACACATTTCCAAAGTGTTAGAGAAGTTAAAGCATGGAATCTTCTATTTGAGAAACTTTAGCATGCATACCCACATAATTTGGAGGAGAATGGGGAAATGGCTCTCAAAGAAGAACATAAAGCAATTGTGAAAGCGAATAATAGAGGAAGTAGGAGGAAATATACATAGGGAATGCTACAAGGATTACCCGGTTTTCTGGAATAAATGGTTCAATTCATCCCACTTTTCCATGCTCAAACATCCTGATGAGAAACCGAAAAGCCCAGAACTCATCGGGGAAAATGGAACACACGGTATTGTCAAACTTCCGACCTCATAAACGAGCCGATCTTGCAAAGTGCCTCCAACTCTTATTCGTAGTGATTTAAAGGCTAATATGCATCCAACAAGAAAAACATTTTTGTGAGATACAAAACACATTACTCAAGAAGGAAAAATAATGATTATTGCACCTTGATCAGGTCAACACAATTTTGATTATAATGAGTAAATAACTTATCTTCGCAAACATTTGCGTGCTTTAAAACTTAAAACGCTATAGTTAGGTGCCTATCGCCTTTTGAGACATCACTTACATACTTAGATCAAATTTCAATTTACAAAATGGTACTAGAAGTTAATGTTCTCATGTTTTCTCACTAAAAGCAGTGACGGGACAGTAAATGAGACCTTATGTGAGGATTAAATATTCATTAATGTCAATAATACATTCCATTATTCTTCGAAGGAGCAACATGGCAATGAAATGGGTTTTCAGATGAGAAAGAAGGGCCAATTTTATCTCGAAAAATATTAGATAGGTGCGTTGCATGACTATACGAAAGAGATGGAGAGAAGAAAGCGGAAAAGAATGAGTGGATGTTATTATCATATTTTTCTCCATTCTTCTATCTTCTGTTGTTGCATACCAAAATGTGAGATGTGTGACACCCACCGAATATGTACTCACTTTATCTCAAATCGACATGAGGATCGCTAATTAAATATTACACGGGTGATTATGTTAATGTAAATATATGTTTTCTCTCAAAGTTTTCAGGAAAAATAACTTAGTTGAGCTAAGGCCCAAAATAAAGACAGATAGTAATGTTAGAAACCTACCCATATCTAAGTACTTTTTTTCTCAAAACACGAATTAACAAGAAGTGGCCACAATGTTCATTTGGTCATAACAAGCTAAAATTAAATTATCTCAAAAAAGTAAGGAAAGGAAGGATGAAGAAAACAGGAACCTTTAATGGCGGCCGATAGGTATGGATGGCTCAAATTCTGGAAGGACACAAAGAAAAGCATTATACTTCAATTTATTTTACTTATCATAATTCGCATGTGGCGCCAAATGATTTTAAAATCTTTCTGAAGAGAAGTTCACATCTTACCAAATTTAGAACAGAAGCATTTCCCCACGGGCATTGCTGATTATTGCACTTCTCGGGCGGCCACCAATCCATGGTGGCACAAATAAAATTATCATCAGTTTCAGCCATTGTTGCAGATCCATTCACCGTAATATTTACTCTCAAATTGTCTTGAGACAAAATCACAGGAAGAGAGTATATGAACAAAAGAAAGGCAAGCTTAAACATCATGTCTGTAGCTCTCATACTTGCCTAAAGAATCTGAAAATGTTTCAACAAAGATTGGTTATAAAAAAAACATAAACAGTATAAGAAAAAACTAATACAAACCATATACTATAGTTCTATATGCAGCACAAATTAATACCATTTGGGGTTTAATTTGGTGGAGTATTTATATAGTTCATAGTATCCCTGGGAAGTACAACAAGAGGTTTTTCTGTTTCTTTTCATTAAAGACAATCCAAGAAGTTTTGTAAACAAAGCAACCAGGGGAGTTACCAGAGGGCAACCCAATGTGGTACTTTACATATTAAAATGAAGAAAAGACAATCGGCAGGAGTTATGCTTAGATTCTTCTCTGAGATCAATGAATTGTTCAAATATGTATGGGGAACAAGAATTGAACTTATTTCTTTAATTAAAAAAATATGATATAATTTCTGTAAACTGAATTGATATCACAGAAGGGTGGAGGGAAAGCATACTCATGCACAAACTAGAGTCAATTTTTCGTTTGTTTTATGTCAGAATTTTAGATGAATAATGAAAAAATTAGCTAAAATATTTTTTTGATATTTCAAGTTTATCCTTTGTAATTACTCAAATTTGCAAAGGATGAGGCAATGAAAGGGTAAACGTGAAAAATTAAAAAATATTTTAGCTGATTTTATCACTTGCCACCCATAATTCAAATAGGTGAAAGGGCGTTCCGTAAACGGAGCAAGCTTCTAAGAGAGGTATTTGTAATTTTGAAATATAGAGGAGGGCTCCCTATAATTATGCAAACACCCAGGGAGATTGTGGTAATTAGCACTTAACTTAATTAGGCCAATTAAATTTATTACATATTAATCTTAAACATAAGTATACCAAATAGTTAATAACTATGAACAAAAAATGTTTTAAATATGTTTTACTGCACTAATTAATTATTGTTTCTATACAATTAGAGTTTAATTATACCACACCTTTTTTTTTCTAAAAAACAGGAAAGCTAAATCCTTGAAACTCTAGAGCCATAAATCCTTAGCTCATGGTAGAGAACGGGCTAGTAATCTTGGGGTTAATGCTGGATTTGATGTATTCAACCAAATCTTGGCAGTATCAAAAATTTGGATTAATTAAAAGCCCCATGAATTTGGGAAGATGACTTTATCATAATACAGCTAACAATACAAAAATGTATTGCTTTCAGCACAAAAGTATAACAAGTCCACATCGGGATGATTCAGAATCGAAAGATAATAGGATCTCCAAGCATAGAAAGAAGGCATTTCTAGCCAAAAACTCTAAACAAACTCACCTACATAATTTTTTTTAAACAGCAACAAGGAAGAGGTCAAAGAGTACCCAGCAAATCTCCGGCGAGGAAGGCCCAGAAGTTCTTTGCCGGGAAGTGGCGGCGGGGAGCCAAAAGTCGGCGCATTGCGTCCGAGCAAGTTCGCGGCGCTTTATCAAATGTGGACGCATCAAACGCTTCGAGGAAAGCGCCTTCCCTGGTTTTATCACCTTTCGCCACCTGATTCGGCCTATTCTCCATTTGTTTCCTCTCAAACACTTATGCCTGCTGTTCGGGAACCCTGCAATATAAAACCTGCAACTTCAGCAGGAGGGTGTATAAAACTCCCTAAAAAGACCCTACAAATTTCATAACATCTATTCACAAAAAAAAAAGGCAATTGTTATAAGCACATCAGTTTTGGCTATTCGCACAACAATTTCAATGAGTTATTATGTGTCTTTTGAAAATACGCCTTGTATATGTATTTTTTAGGAAAAGTGTTCAACACGAAAATTGTAGATCTCTTTCGTGTTGAACACTTTTCCTAAAAATACATTCATAAGGCGTATTTTCACAAATTCGTTATAGTTACGATTAGTTTTAAAAATACGCCTTGCGCGTGCATTTTTAGGAAAAGTGTTCAACACGAACGTTGTAGATCTCGACGAGATCTACAATTTTTGTGTTGAACATTTTCCTAAAAATTCATGTACAAGGTGTATTTTCAAAAGGCGTGTAATAACTCAAAGAAATTGGTGTGCGAATAGCCAAAACTGATGTACTTATAACAATTGCCAAAAAAAAAATTGTCTAAAAATTTACTCAGCACTTTTTCTTGTCCACAAATATATATATATATATATATATATATATATATTTTGATGATTGTCCCTAAAAAAAACTTGCACTCATAACCCCACTCACGTCATGACCGCATGAATGCGCGCAATCGGCACCGCCCGGATTGCCGCCCGACCGAGCGCATGTGTGCGCGCGGCCGCATGCGCCGCCGCCGCGTTGAGCATGAACGCGCAACAACACGACCGTTGTACGCCCGCGCGCCCATGGGCGCGGCCGCTCGCTGCCGACGCAAGGCCCCGCGCGCGCCATAAGTGCGGTTGCCGCCGCGCACCTCCTTGGCCGCCGACCGGCCTTCTAGGCCGCACCCCCCCCCCCCCCCCCCCCCCCCCCCCCCCCCCCCCGCATCCGGCCCCTTTGGCCATCTAGCCAACCCCGGCTGGCCCCTTTGGCCGCCTAGCCGGGCGCCCGACGGACCTCCTATGCCGCACTCCAAGAAGACCTCCGCCGCTGACCATCCTCCCCCGCCAGCCTCCAGCGCCGGTCGGCCTCCACCGGCCGGCCCCTCGAACACCGCCCAACTTCTGCCGCTCGCTGTGCAACTTCCATGTAACCACCCTGACGTAAGGTAGGCCATGAAACAAGGGTGTGTCGTCACTAATGTGACCCTAAGTAATTGTGATGCATGATGAGGTCAAAACAATACAACTAAAATAAAATGCAAATGATTTAAATCTTTAATCCGAAAATAGAATTTGTGGCAACAATTTTATTAGCGAGGCAAATTGACATGAGATGAATTGAATTTTTTTTTGGTGTACACAAGACATGCTAACTTTCACACAAAGTGCTTTAGCCACAATTTTCACGATTAAATTTATAGAATGAAAGAAAATAAAGAACAAATACAACTATGGATCGAAATACCCAAAGACATATGAAATGTTCTCCAATATTCAATAAAGAGGGAATAAACACAACACAATAATACTCTTGTAGCTATAGGGATCCGACGATGAATGTAAAATGTGGATGTTGGGAAGAGGGAGAAGAAGAACCGGCGACGCTGGGAGTAGAGACGGGAGCGAAAATTGGAGGCGCAGACGGTGGTTCCATGACAAAACGACGAAGGGAGGTAAGGGATCGAGGGGATGATGTTTTACCGTCGTTGATTAGAGTTTGGGGATTTGTCTTGCTCGTCGATGGAGGTAGGGGGAAGATCCGACGAAAGGGAGGAGCCAGTGTTCGTTCCCGACGAGGAAGAAGACGGGATCCAAGGAGTTATGCGGCGGTTTCCTGTATGCGCTGAGGGAATCGTGGAAAATGAACGGATGTTGTGTCGGTTTGGGAGGGAGTCGTGGGTTAACGAATGGGGTTCACGAGAACAGTAAAATGGACATGGGAAGAAAAGAATAACTGAGACAAACGAGGCTTCGCACCTCGGGCTCGCGGCGTCGCACCATGATTGACCGTGAATTCTGGATTTGCTCACAAAATACACAATACCTCTAAAATACAGCATCCGCCCATATTTATAACAAGCGGAGGCAGTTGGGCACCGAAAGTGAACGACTATGATTGGTCGTTACGCCCGATGTCCTAAAACATAAAAAACAAACCAAAAAATAAAAGCAAATACATAAAATGAATAAAACGACGAGCCGGGCGCGCTCGTGGTCTCGGATCGTCGATTCGATCATTGCCTCCGACCCGAATATACGAAAGTGGGCCTCGCTGACTAGTGACACGTACTTACGTGTCGATCTCCATCACCTCCCCTGACTGAAAATCATTCATCTCCTATAACATATTCGAGTTCAATCTTTGAGGGAGTTTTTGATGTTTTAGTTTTTCTTATTATTGATTGTAACTCTCATTTTTATTGGTAAAGAAATTCGCCCGTGTTGGCGACTAGGGGCTTGCGAGGACTAGAGAGAATTCTTCGCATGGGTGTGGCGACTAGGTCTATGGTTAGATCTACGGGCGGCTCAAAGCCTTATATGGGGAGAGATAGGCCGAGCCAGCTAGTCCTTGAGAGAAGGGTCAGTATAGAAAACCAAAAAGGTTTTTTCCGTACGCCTCAATTCCAAGTGCCATTGGGTTCAAGTTTTGTAATCATTCTTAAAGCATTAATATTCTCGTTTTCTCTAGTATTGATTCACTCTCTATGATCCTTGAAATCTAAACAAAAATGGAGTTCTCTGCCACTAACGCCGAGCGGTACCTCTATCGCTGGCAGTAGCAACAGAGTCTTCATCTCTCTTGCTTTGAGCACTATTGTCTTGTAAAAGTATAAAGCATTGTCTTAAGTGAAATAATTCGTAAAATATATTCAACATACATCTGAAATTGCACTTAAGCACTAAATGTTTTTAAAGCCCTTATTCACCCCCTCTAAGGGCGCCTACAGATCCAACAAGTGGTATCAGAAATAGGTTATTCCAAAACAGTCTAACAACCGGGAATAATGACGCTCCATGATCTCGCTTTTTAGGAGGGGCAAGGGATAAGTAGACCTCCACTTTTCACTAGAAATGATTGCAATTACTAGAGAACACGTATGCATTATTTTCTAATGAATTTAGTTTTATATGTCTCGACTTGGGTAGAACAACGCTATACTACTCCTACATATGTAGTTGGAGATGTAATCTTGGAAAAGCCTAGAGATAAATGAGATGATGTGGATAAAAGTAGATGCAAAAATAACGCTAAAACAATGAACGCCCAATTTTGTGCTTTAGATAAAACTGAATTCAATCAAGTTAGTGCTTGTGAAACTGCTTACGATATCTGGAATTTATTAGAAATAACTCTCGAAGGTACTTCGCAGGTTAAAGACTCAAAGTTATTCCAACTGGAGTCAGAGTTTAAATAGTTCGGAATGGATACAGACGAGGACGTAGACTCGATGTACACTTGCTTCACCAAGATCGTCAACGCCCCAAAGATACTCGGGAAAACCTTATCGAATGGTAATTTGGTGAGGAAAATCCTTCGGTGTCTCTTTCCGAAGTTCAATCCGAAAGTGACTGATATCTCTGAGTCACATGATCTAAGACGACTCCAGATTGTGTAACATCCCCCAAACAACTAGACCCCTAGAGTGGTTTTGTCATGACTAGGTCATGACAAAACCCTATGAAGCTTGAAGAGATCACTTGGCCTTAGGCTTGAAGGGGAAGAGCACCTTGGTCTGCAAATAGCAATTTCTAGTTACCAAGCTTAGGGTTGGACTTAAGGGCCCCACCTTGACCCTTTGATCCCACCATAGCATACCTATCCCTTTAGGGGTTCCCTTAGAGCACCAAGGACCCATTGGGGTCAACCAAAGAGGCCAAATTAACCAAAGTCAACCCTAACCCAAATTGGTCAAAGTAGCCTCATTAGGGTCAATTTCCCTCCACCATGCCAAATTGACCTTGCCCCTACCCTTATAAGGATATTAGAGACACAATGGACTAAAACCCCCATCATGGGGCCACCAATTTGGCCAATTTGACCTCAGTCAACTCTAGCCTTATTTCGGTCAAATTGCCCTATTGTGGGTCAATTGGCCTCCACCTTGCCAAATTGACCCTACCTAGACCTTCCTAACCATTACGAGTGTCCAATGGGTCACTAGACACCCATTGGGGTCAACCCAAATAGTCAAATTGACCAAAGTCAACTCCACCTTAAATTTAGGTCAAAATGACCTATTTTGACCTAATCAAGCCCAATCCACTTGGGCTAGACCCAATTGAGGAGTTCCACTAGCTAATGGGGTTGGTAGTTACTGAAATTATCATTTAATTTTAGGAAATTCATCCAGGAGAGGGAAAACACCATTTTCCCCAAAAATGGTGGAGAGAGAAAGAGGGAGTAATGACATTCATGGTCAAGGGAGGCCAAAGACTCTCCCAATTGATGGGGATTCATCTCCTCTTGGGGAGAGGAGGAGTTTCCAGTCTTCTCCCGGCCAAATTAAGTCCCTATTCATCTCCCTCAAGCAAAACCGAAATTCCCCCTTAATGGCCATTAATGGGAATGGCCGAAATTCCCCTCCTCAAATTCCCCCTATATAGCCCTCCCCACTCAAATCTAACCTCACCATTAGCTTCAAAAGGTGGATGACAGTCAAAATTGACTCTTACATCAATGCTTTTGGTGGAGAATGGAGAAATCGGGCAAGCTCACCGGAGAAGGGAAAAGCCATGGCCGACCACCGCCGCCATCGTCGTCGGGCTCCAAGAAGGTCTGGTTCTTCTCCTCTTCTCCATTGCATAGATCTACATCTAAAATCGGCAAGGATTAGAGCCAATTGGTCCCCAATAAAAATGGCCGAAATCTCCATTTTTGGAGGTTTTTCTTCTTGTCTAAACCGCCGGTTCCGGCCACCTCCGGCCGGCCGAGACCTCTTATCGCCGGCCACCATCTCAAGGAAGGTGGCGGTGGCATTGGCCGGCCGGGGATGGGCGTCAGCTAGAGGAGGAACGATCTGGGCCGTCTGCTAGAGGAGGAAGATGAGTGGATGCCCTCCAATCTTGCGTCAAGATGTGTGCTATTGATTTAATTCGTATTTCTGTCTTTTTTATGCTGAACCTTAATATAAATATTAAAAATACTTAGGCCCTTCTACAAAAAAGTGGTCAACACCAAAGTTGTATCCCTTAGTGTGTACTTTAATTTAAAATTTGTTTCAGCCCAAAAGAATCACTGTAGCTTCCTCTAGAGCCATTTTGGTGGGACTGGTCCCTAGGGTAGGACCGCTACTATTTCTTAAATAAATTTTGTTTGGGAAATGATATTGACTTGAAAATTGAAACAAAGGCTACTTGTACCTCCACCCTTAGCATATCCAAAGATGAGAATTTTTGGAGAACATTTTTCCATGGTTTTTGTAAAAATTTAATAATCTATATATTAATTACTTATAGAGTCTAATGACCTCCAATCTCCTCCAAATTTTGGTGGGTGCCTCTTAGGGTTATTATATGACTGTGGTAAAAATTTCATCCCAATTAGGACTGATTTGGTTGGGTAATTAGTTAACCCAAGTTTGGTCAAACTAGGTCAAATTAGGTCAAAAGTGCATGACATAATTAGGTAGTCAAATCTCATCAAAGTGATGTGAAACTTTGGTCACTGGTATAGGATCACATAACACACCCCCATGAGTGTTTTGGGGTGATGTGGGGTGGATATGCCCTAAGATCCTAGTTCTAACCCTAGGGTTGAACTTTGAGCCTTGTGAAGGACATAGGGGCATATGTCCTTGAATGGTCATGAAACTTGGTAGATAAGTTCATAGGGTGTAAATATGCCCTAGGAAATTTTATGAGAATTTTAGGAGCACTTATCCCCTCTGATTTAGGTTATAACCTTTTTAGAGAACCTTCTTGTAAAAGTAATTTACATGCTCAAATTATCTTGGATATTGATGAAAGTTTGATAGATTACATAAAATTATGATATAGACCTCTGGTAATTTTTGTGTAATTTTTGAATTGATTTGATTAGTACTTCATTCACAAGTCATCTATTTTGTCTTAGGATTATGATAAATAAACGAGGGCCAAATATTCTCTAAAAAGTTATGAAACTTGGTGATAGGACATTTTAGGGCATTAGAAAGCTCTGTGAATTTTTGTATAGTTTTTGGAAGTATTTATCAGTAAGTTACTTCACAATGTGCCCTAGTTTGGATTTACTTGAGAAATTTATTTATATGACTAAATGGTTTTGTTAAATTATGAAAATCAGTCAGTACATTTTTCCGGTCATTATAAAGGTCTAGTAATTTTTTCATAATTTTTGGACAATTATATTTGGTGGTTCCGTCTTTAATTTCTAATATGGGGTATTTATTTAATATTATAATTAGAGGCCAACACCTTTTTGCAAAATTGTGATATTCTGTATTTACTGTTAGTTTGACATCATAGATTTTTTATAATTTTATTGGGACCATATCATAAGAATATCTTAGACTTTATGTTCAATTTCATGCTTGGCCAATGTTGGAGAAATTATAATAAATGCCAAATAATTAAGGAAAAATATGATCCTCTGGATTTAGTCTTAGAATATCATGATAGACTCCCAGTAATAATCTTGAGTCAGTTGGAAGAATATTTGGAGTACCTCCTCTCATGCAACTCATATAACTCATTTGGTCTGCGTATAGTAAAACTGTAAGATTTAAGTAGCATGCAGATCATTAGGTGGGAATGGAAGGTATTTGGTGTATCTAGCCTGGTTGAAGAGTTTGAAGGTCACCAAAAAGGAGTTTATGTGATGATAGTTTGCTTGGTGAGTTAAGGGCAAGCTTGTACTCGGGATTGACGATAAATCGCCTTTCCCCTGAGAGTCATAAAATACTTAGGGTTAATCCAAGTGTGATGATAAGTGGGGTGTTCTTATGGGTAGTTACCAATAACATTAAGTGCCTTGGAAAGGGAGCTTTGGGGTGTCATCCCATCATAGCTCCTAGTACCGCTGCGAGCCGCTCACAGGGTAGTCCTCGGGAAGCCCATGTTTAACCCTAAACTGTAGGAATAAACTATTATGTAAGATTGTCTTAATAATTCACACACCCACACCCCATGGTTACGTGAGGTTAGTTTTTTGGGTCTTACGAGCAGTAGGCTCGGTGGTTGTAGCAGCAGACTAATTAGTCTCGTGAGCTTGTGACTCAGTAATGTCTGTTGGTGCGGACGGGTTGGTCCGGCGAGTCGGTAGCTCGGAAGGTTATGGTGACGGGCGGGTTAGCCCGGGGAGCTTATAGCTCAGAGATAGATGGTAAACATGTTTGCATGTGCATAAAGGTGGTGGGTTTTTGGTATTGGACGGTCGTTCACACCGACGTCAATACGTTGACTCGGCAAGTGTGGAATTTGCACTTAGCCATAAAAGCCTGGTGGTCCAGCCAGTAAGAGTATGCAGATGCTCCGCAATTTTGCGTTGAGGCGTACGATAGGTATAGGCTAGGTAGTGTGAATACCAACCTAGAGGTGGGCGAGGCCCAACCCACAACTTCCGTTTGCCACTATAGGAGTATCCTGGGAGTCTTGCTAGCTCCAAAAAGGGGGAACTAAAGGTATGTGCGCATAGAGTCGATGTGTGTAAGTTGCACGTGTATGAACATATCATTAAACTGCATATCTCTGCATGTCATGGAGTAAGCATTGCATTTCAACCTGTGAAAATTTCTCGTTTCGATAATAAGCAGAAAAAACCGGAACTAGGTCGCAGGAACACTCTCAACCTTTCTTAGCACAATAAACCAGAACAACGAAGGAACACAAGGAATAGTATTCAAAACTCTGCTTTATAACTTGTGGTATACATGGCGAGACATGCTTCACCAATACAATCAAAGAAGAGTAACAACAAGACAAATAGAAACCTCCCAAGCCGTCCAACTAGCCGTCCGACTAGAAAGCCACCCGACTTAACAAGGCTGTCCGCGCAAACCGCCAAGTCGGCAAACTGCAACTCAACACGCGGACTACACGTTATTCCAAAGCTGAAAACAGTCCGCCCGAGCAAGGCCGCCTGACCGCTGTCACTTTGCCGCTCCTAACCGCGAACACTGCTGCTGACTAGCTGAATAGAAAGTAGACCGACAAGGCAAGCCACCTAACCGCACGGTCTGACTTATTGAAAACAAGAACACAAGCCGAAGAGAGAGAGAGGCTGCAAACCGCGACCACCTGCTTCTACCCGCCGCTGACTGCCACCGGCTTAACCGCTGCGGTCTCCTCTGAACAAGTCAGAACCACACACAAGCCGCGCAACTATTCACTGTGTAAGATCTGAGGGAGAGGTCCTATTTATAGGCGCGAGATGGAGTGTGGTAAACCGCCCATAGAGATAGGATAACCGCTCAACTCGACAGCGAGTAGAAAACAAACCGCGCGGCTTAAATACAAACCGCACCGTTCTACCAGAACTCCAGGACTTGAAGCAGACCAAGTCCAAGAACAAGCCGGACTGACAGACCGCTAGTCCGCTGCGGGTAAACAACCCACGCGGTCTCCAGACAGACCGCACAATCCTTCTGCGGGAAGACAACCCGTGCGATCCAAGAACAGAACGCCCGACCTCTGCTTTTCTTCAACCCGCGCGATCTCAAGAACAGACCGCCTGACCTCCACTTCACTTCAATATTTTCAACACTCCCCCTTGAAGTGAGAAGTGGAAGTCAACCTGAGTAAACCTCGTAACCGAGTAAATGGTCCCTTCGCTAGTGGCTTCGTGAAGATGTCAGCAACATTATCCTCGCTCCGCACATGCTCAACGATCAAAGATCCCTCCAACACCTTATCCCGAATAAAGTGATGCTCAATCTCGATGTGCTTGGTCCGCGCATCACAAACTGGATTATTAACCAGTTTGAGGGCACTCTCATTATCACCGCGTAGCAGGGTAGGACGTCGCACCTCTTCATGGATGTCTTCTACCAACCTCCTCAGCCAGATGGCTTCCTGAGCTGCCAAGGCCGAAGCCTTGTACTCCGCTTCAGTGGTAGAAATAGATACCGAATCCTGCTTCTTGCTGCACCAAGATATAACTGCAGGGCCCGCCAAAAAGACGTATCCAGATGTCGACTTCCGATCATCCGAATCTCCCCCATAATCAGCATCCATGTAACCATGCAGGTTAAAGCACGTATATCTCCTATAATAGAGACCCAAATTAGAGGTCGACTTCACGTACTTCAGGATACTCCTGGCCGCTACCAGATGAGATTTCCGCGGCTTCGCCATATATCGACTCACCCTGTTAACTGCATATGCAATATCCGCCCTGGTGATCGTCAAATATATCAGACTCCCAATAAGAGCCCAAAACACCAATGGATCGGGAAGAATCCGTCCCTCATCCCGCCGAAGCTTTAGACCAACCTCAAGAGGAGTTAAAATACTCTTCACTTCATGCATGCCGAATCTCTTAACGATTCGCTTCGCATAACCCTTCTGGGAAATGAGCACTCCATTCTTCTGCCTCTCAACCTCGAGTCCAAGGAAATGGTGGAGCTCACCTAGATCCTTCATCTCAAATCTGATAGCAAGCTCAGCCCTTAGCCTTGCAACCTCCTCTTCTGAGTTCTCGATGACGATCATGTCATCCACATACAACAGCAGGAGGACCTAAAGCTCTCCCTTATTCTTGATAAACAAGCTAGAATCTTAGTCTGAAGCAAAGTATCCGCAGATATTATGCGATCTTCCCATACCACGCCCTAGGCACTTGCTTTAGCCCATAGAGAGCCTTCTTCAACTTGCAGACATGTCCCAGATGAACTTTCGATACATACCCAGGTGGCTGAACCATGAAGATGTCCCTGTCAATCTCGCCGTACAAGAAAGCATTCTTTACGTCAAGTTGCCAAATCTTCCATCCTTGGCAAGCTGCCAATGCAATCACCACCCGCACCGAAGTCATTTTGGCCACTAGACTGAAAGTCTCCTCATAATCCTACCCATACTGTTGTGAGAACCCTCGAGCAACAAGGCGAGCCTTGTACCGCTCGATACTACCATCCGCCTTCTTCTTCAATTTGAACACCCACTTGCAAGTTACAGGAGTTATGCCATCAACCTTGGGAACAAGATCCCAGGTTTCGTTCTTTCTGAGGGCAGCCATCTCCTCATCCATAGCATCTTCCCACTCCTTGACTCCAGTGGCTTCCTCAAATCTTGAAGGCTCTCGCTCGTCCAGAGGGCCAGCAAAGAAACATGAAACAAAACTCACCATGTTTCCTCCTGTATAACGAGCTGGTGGAATTATAGTCCTCTTTGACCTTCTCAAGATCGGAACTGGACTAACCACTTTCGCTGCTTCTTCAGAATCAACTATGTTCTCAGACATGCTTGGAACATTCCTCCCCCTGCTTCCAGAACCTGAAGCATCTGTCCCAGAGCTTGACACAATTGGAGCTCCTGGTGAAACAGGCAACTCCTTCTGAAGATCTTCTGCAGCTTCTTTTTGCTTTTCAACCTTGCTATCTGATAGTTCTATTCCAGAACTCCCCTGGTATGCCGTTAGCTCGTCAAACACCACATCGCGAGATACTAAAAATCTCCGCGTCTAGGGATCCATGTACTTCCAACCCTTCTTTCGGTCGTCATACCCAACAAACACTAGTTTCCTCGCCTTCGCGTCTAGTTTTGTTCTAAGGGCATCAGGAACGTGCACATAGCAAGTTGAACCAAACACCCGTAAGTGTCCCACACCGGGCTTCTCCTTAAACATTAGCTCATGTGGAGTCTTCATGTTGATCGGACTATGAGGCATCCGATTAATGACAGAAGCAGCACAAAACATACCCCTCCGCCCAGAAGGACTTTGGAATATTCTTGGAATGAAGCCAACACTTCACGGTCTCCGTCAAATGACGGATCTTCCACTCAGCAACTCCGTTCTATTGTGGAGTATGCACACAAGATAGCTCTCTCTGAATGTCGTGCTTCCTGCAAAAACTAAAAAACTCCCCTAAGGTAAACTCACCTCCATTGTCAGTTCTTCGTTTTTTAATCCGCAATCCAAGACGACCCTCCACAAGCTCCTTGAACTCCATAAACTTTCCAAATGCTTCTGACTTCTCCTTCATAAAATACACCCAGGTATATCTGGTGTAATCATCAATCAAAACCAACATATACCGTCTGCCTCCAAGATTAGCAGTGTTGGTCGGGCCAAAAAGATCACCGTGAATCAACTCCAACGGCTTCTTACACCTGCTCTGTGACTTGTCAAATGGAAGTCGATGAGACTTGCCATATTGACACCCCGTACAGACATGACCCTCTCCCATGGACGATAAACTAGGCAAGCCTTTCACAAGGCCTTTTTTCTCCATAGCCTTCAGCTTTGCCATGCCAACATGCCCTAGCCTTTCATGCCAGATAGCCGCGCTATCATTTGTCCGCATCTTATCAACATAGGAACTAGTTGATAACACAAACAAGTCCTTTACCCTTCTCCCAACATGAACTGTGTCAGCTTGCACCGATGACACATTCTTAAGGAACCTCACTTATGTTGGACCAAACAAAACGTGATATACGGCGTCTACAGCGTTAGTCACAGAAATTTTTTTTTTCTTCATACCCGGCATGTGATAAACACTTCGTAATTTGAGTGGACCCTTATCACTGCCTAAAGAAACCACCCCCTCTTGTTTGACTGCATGAATAGAATCATCAGCGGTAATAATAGCATCATTACCTGAATAGGGCTGCGTATAAGAAAGCTTTGACCCATCTCCGGTGAGGCGATGACCACACCCCGAGTCAACAATCCAGTCCTCTTTGTAGTTGATAGAAGAAAGAACATCGACAGACGCCGCCGTCAAATTTGCCGTAAAGGCTCCCTCTCCTCCCCATTCAACTTCATCATTCCTGGATCCAACTTCCTTCTTGCCAGCAACATGCCCAGCCTGGAGATTCAATCGGCAATCCTTCTTAAAGTTACCAAGCTGATTACACTTGAAGTACCGAAGTCCTTCCTTCTTCTTTCCATCAAACTTTGGAGCATAGATCCTCTCCTGCTGACCTGAAGTAGAGGGACCATCACTTCCAGATGATTTTTTCTTCTTTTCCCACTTCTTCTTCTTCCTAGAGAAGAGCACCTCATTATCTCCCCCGGAGACAGACATACCAGCCATCTGCTTTGCCAAACTTTCCTGCGAGGCAAGCAAGTTCTCCAGCTCAAGCAACGAAGGCTGATTGGCCCAGCCTTGGACAGAAGTGACAAATGCCACATATTCTCTCTGTAATCCATGGATAATGTGCCTATTCAGCTTTGCTTCAGAAATGGACTCATCCAGATCCAATGCTGAAATCTCTGCACAGAGGTTCTTCATCTTTAAAAAGAAAGTAGAGACAGAAAGATCACCTTGAGTGGCTTTCGCCAACTCATTTTCCAAGAACTGTAGTCGTGCTACATTCTTTTTACTGAAGAACCCGTCAAGAGAAGTCCAAATCTCAGCAGCAGATCGACATCCTATGATGTGATCAAATAGCTCTGATGAAATTGCCCGCTTGAGAGTAAACTCAGCTTTCGCATTTGTTTTCTTCGAAGATTTCACCAGTTCAGCATTTCCTTCAACAGGGGCAACTGCTTGTCTTACATCTCCTCCGACAACCTCCTAGAGATCCTCACTAAGAAGATAGCTTTCCATATAAGACTTCCACTTTTTAAAGTTAGCGTGTGTAAGAAGCTCAATACCAAGACCTCTTGCAATTCCACCTTCCATTGCAATACAACTGATATACTTGTGCTCCAGAAATCCAAGCAAGATAACTGCGGCTGATTCACTGCTCAAACCTCTGTCCCTCTGATACCATGTGAAAATTTCTCATTTCGATAATAAGCGGAAAAAATGGGAACTAGGTCGCAGGAACACTCTCAACCTTTCTGAGCACAATAAACCAAAACAACGAAGGAACACAAGGAATAATATTCAAAACTCTGCTTTACAACTTGAGGTATACATGGCGAGACATGCTTCACCAATACAATCAAAGGAGAGTAACAACAAGACAAATAGAAACCGCCCAAGCCGCCCGACTAGCCGTTCGACTAGAAAGCCGTCCGACTTAACAAGGCTGTCCGCGCAAACTGCCAAGTCGCCAAACCGCAACTCAACACGCGGACTACCCATTATTCCAAAGCTGAAAATAGTCTGCCCGAGCAAGGCCGCCTGACCGCTGTCACTTGGCCGCTCCTAACTGCGAACACTGTTGCTGACTAGCTGAATAGAAAGCAGACCGGCAAGGCAAGCCGCCTAACCGCATGGTCTGACTTATTGAAAACAAGAACACAAGCCGAAGAGAGAGAGGCCGCAAACCGTGACCACCTGCTGCTACCCGCCGCTGACTGCCACAGGCTTAACCACAGCGGTCTCCTCTGACCAAGTCAGAACCACACACAAGCCGCGCAACTGTTCACTGTGTAAGATCTGAGGGAGAGGTCCTATTTATAGGCGCGAGATGGAGTGTGGTAACCTCCCATAGAGATAGGATAACCGCCTCAACTCGACAGCGAGTAGAAAACAAACCGCGCAGCTTAAAGACAAACCGCACCGTTCTAGCAGAACTCCAGGACTTGAAGCAGACCAAGTCCAAGAACAAGCCGGACTGACAGACCGCCAGTCCGCTGCAGGTAAAAAACCCGTGCGGTCTCCAAACAGACCGCACATTCCTTCTGCGGGAAGACAACCCGTGCGATCTGAGAACAGACCGCCCGACCTCTGCTTTTCTTCAACCCGCGCGGTCTCAAGATCAGATCGCCCGACCTCCACTTCACTTCAATATTTTCAACACAACCCCTACCCCTAACGCAAAAATTGATTATGGGACTTTTTATACTATAGGCCCTGCTAAACGACCCCTTGGTCTATAGGTTTGTATGGGCATTCCTATAAATCAATTGTTACATTTCTATTGTGTAATTATCTTTACTTACTGTTCTTTACTTACTCTTTACCGTGCTCTATTACTTCTTCAATTATTTATATATACATGTGTAGTTGTAGACATTTCCAGTAGACAAGATCCACCGTCATCTGCTTTGTTTTATACCCCTTGCTGTCCTCCGCTTCATCCTCCCGCACGGTACCTAGGAGCCATTGGGGGAGGGGTGGGGAACATACAACTTAGTATTTTTGATTAACGGTCGGTGGACCATATCATTTTAGGGGATCGAAGAGATGCAACATCACTAGAGGCCGGTGTAGATGGAGGTAGGCCAGCATATTATAGGAGAACCAGTTTTAGGATCAGTGAGTGATTAGCAGTATGCTTTCGCGAGTAACCTTATAGTGAGGATATGATGTACAGGGCATGAGACCATTATTATTGTAACCTTCGTTATTTCAGTTATATCATGTGGACATTTATATATAGCATGTGATTTGTGGACATGAACTTCTATTTGTTCGTTTATTCTTTTCTTCTTCTGTGATCGATATGGCCGTCAGGATCGGCGCTTTTTAGTGGCGACCTTTCTGTGTGTTGGTGTCACCGCAATGCGGCGGTTCTGGGTATAAGACCTAGTTTTGTAGCGAAAAAATGGGTTCTTACAAACTGGTATCATAGCAAACCTCGATCCGAAGAAAAGAAGTCCACAAACCCTGAGCCACCCCGCGCGAGTTTAGTTTGAGGACAAACTAAGCAGCGGAAGCAATGGTGTGCCCATATGGGGAAATCACATGAAAAGTCCTCTTTTAACTGAAATTTTTTTGTTAGCCAAATCTCCTTACGAGTTGCAAGAATTCTTTTGTAGCATGCGACAAACCCTACCCCCAGCAGGGAATACCTCTGGCTACAAAGATCTCTTTAGATAGTGCTTTAGTCAATGAGTTAGATTTAAACTCCACTAGGACACGTGACTTACCATGCCCTAGTCTGAAATAGACCGTAGGTATAACTTTGGTGAAGGTACAAGGATACCCCAAAGAGGCTAGATAAAGAGAGATTGAGACATAAGCAGAATTGTATGGGACTCATAGACTCAACCCTTGTACCGGTGACATGATTACATTGAGAAAACCACGACGACAAACACCGAGGGTCGGATGAGAATTCAAGTTCAGAAGAGACCCATTTGGGATTGGGTCACATGTTGACCCTGATAAGGTTGTCGTAGAGGGTACCTTGAAGAGTCTAATGTATGGAGTACACCAACAAGTCTCAAGATAAAACCGCAAGTCTAAGGTTGTGTTCCCTGAGGATTGTTTACATACTTAGGATGAATATAACATGGAGATATCAGAATTACTTAGCCCAAAATAGATAGTGGCTTATCTTTTGTTTATTGGGGCTTACCTTTTGTTTATTTGGCAAATTAGTTACTGACTTAGGTTTCCTTTGGATCTAATTTAGAAGGTGTTGCGTCGTGAACGTGGTGATTTTGAAGTCGATCTTATTCGATGTTACTCGGGCAAGGATGAGATAGTGTAAAAGTAGGTCTGGAATGATGATCTGAAGTATTACCAGGACAATGAAAGGACATCGTAGATCAAGCAATGACTTGACCTTAGTTGAAGCATTAGAAATGTAAAGTTGCTAGGTTTATTCACTTAGGAATGCAGATGCCTTTCTGGAAGTTGGGAACTGAAATTAGGTCGTGCAAGCTTTAATTATATTTGAAAGTTCTGGTAGTTTGGGGCTTTCAGAAGTGATTAACTTATGATTCGTTATAAATCACGCCCTATCATGGTAGAAAATCTTAACTACAATAATAACCCTTATACCTTGGGAGCTTTGATGATGAATAACCAGAGATCTTAGACTATGACTTATTGGATTTAGAATCTAGTGTTTGAGTTTACTATGATAAGAACGATCTAAGTTTATCTTACTTTGGACCATTCGAAAGAGATCGAGTCTAGCATATGTGGAAGTGATAGGAATTTGGTGAAATAAATGTGATGATATTTCCTTGATGAAATTGACCTGTGAAAATCTCAGAGTTTCAAAAGATTTTACCCGTATACCTTATGAATCAAAATCTATATAGAAAATGATTGGGAGCCATCTTACAAACATGGATACTAATAAAGATTGGTTAACATACCCTCATAAGGTTCACAAGTGCACCGCCTTAAAATTTGAGGATGATTGGGACGCCTGATGATCTGATTAGTCCCACCAATGGTAAGAACTGGATAAGTTATAGAGTGGAGATGATTGATCACTTGGATGTACTTGAAGGAATAAGAACCTAAACATGCGGAGAATACTTAGAAGCGTTGTCTACCCATATAAACAAGAGCTTTAGTCACCGGAAAAATGGTGTATTCCGGAACACGTATGTCCTCGGAATGAAGAAAGACGTCAAAAGTTTTGTGATGCACAGTGAAGGCCAAGTGCAAAAGTCTTTGGAGAACTACCAAAGTCACTGCCAGTGTTAGAGTGGAGTTCGAGGACAAAACTATGGATTTCACACACAGGTTACCACTCCGAACACAGTTTTATATAGAACATCGAGGATAGATTAACCAAGGTAGCTAGGTTCACCCTGGGCTGGAAGGACGCTCTCATTGGTGTTTGATGGGATTTGTTGAGCAGTTTGTCTATTATCGTGGTGTGACCAGGACGATCGTGTCAGATTTGGATGAACAATTTATGTCCAAAGAGTGAAGATCAGTCCAGACTTATCTCGGCTCTTGGTTGATGCTCAGCACAGCTTTCTACCCTCAAAGGGACGGAGGCACAAGACTCCACTGTCTTGGATCCAGGATGATGATCCCAAGGCACTCGTCCCAGAATTTATGGAGGACATAGATACCCAGGTGCGACTGATTTGAGTTAGGATGCTGGAGTCCCAGAGCAGCTAGGTCAGGTATAACGATGCGTGGTATTGTCAGGTAGAGTTCCAGGTTGGAGACTGGGTGTTCCGAAAGATACATCCGATGCAGGGAGTCTTGCGGGTTCACAGGCGGAAGAAGCTCAGTCTGAGATAGATGGGGCTCTACAGGATCCTGGAGTGGATCAGCCCGTTGGCTTATAGACTGGAGTTGCCGCCGGAGTTAGCGGGATTGCACGACGTATTCTATGTCTCCTCGTTTAGGAGAGCTCTACTACGGCCGGAGCAGCGAATTTCTACTATTGATGGCCCAGTAGCCTCCGATCGATTAATTCATATATAGCCGGTCCGGATAGACGACACTGAGATGCGAGTCTTGTGGCGCAAGGAGGTCCCGCTGGTCAAGGTCCTGTGGAGAAATCATGGATTGAAGAAGCTTATCAGGGAGCCACTGGAACTGATGCAGCAGAAGTATCCGGAGCTCTTTGCTTCAGGTATAATTAGTCTCTTATGGGATGTTGCATAGAATCACTTGCGGTAGAAACCCCACAGGCCTAACCTGAATTTCGGGGACGAAATTATTTTTTTGTTTATTGGGATTTGTAACATCCCCCAAACAACTAGGAAGCTTGAAGACAAAACCCTAGGAAGCTTGAAGAGATCACTTGGCCTTAGGCTTGAAGGGGAAGAGCACCTTGGTCTGCAAATAGCAATTTCTAGTTACCAAGCTTAGGGTTGGACTTAAGGGCCCCCCCTTGACCCTTTGACCCCACCATAGCATACCTAACCCTTTAGGTGTTCCCTTAGAGCACCAATGACCCATTGGGGTCAACCAAAGAGGCCAAATTGACCAAAGTCAACCCTAACCCCAAATTGGTCAAAGTAGCCTAATTAAGGTCAATTTGTTGGATCGGTAGGCGCCCTTAGAGGGGGGGGGGGTGAATAAGGGTTTTAAAAACTTATATTATATTTTGAATAACTTTGAAAAAGCTTTGATAATTAAACTAGAGAAGATCAAGACAAATCAAGTGAAGTAAAAGTAAAGACATGATTTTATTAACTTGAGAAGCATGATTACAAAACTTGATCTCTTATCGAATCTAGAAATCAAAGCTAATAGAAAGACTCTTTTTGTTTTCTATACCGACTCGTATCCCCACGAACCGGTTGGCTTTAGCCGATCCTTCCCCGGATACGGCCTCAAGCCGCTCTAGCCAACCCTTCCCCGGATATGGCCTCGAGCACCCCCTAGACCTACACCCGAGACCTAGTCGCCAACACGAGGCAAATTTCTTCCCTAAGTCCTACCCAGACCTAGTCGCCAACACGAGGCGAATTCACTAAACGATTACAGAAAAGATATGAAATGAAAAGACAATAATATAAAAACTTCCTCTATGTGGATCTCTTGGAGTAGTAGACGAAGACGCAGAGTATGATCGTAGTCGATGCAGACTTTCGTCACGATGATGATGCGTGTTGAAATCTTCTCCACAGATCTCCTTTAGTCTTTATAGATTTATGGGAGTATCTCTCTGAACCTTCCTCTCTATGCTGTGGTACGAAGCTCTGGAATTCTGGATCTCTAGAGGCTTAGGAAGGTGGAGCCAAGATGTCTTTTTAAAGACTTAGCGCTAGCGCCTGCACTAGTGGTACCGCCGACGCTATCCCATATTAGGACAAATTCTGCGCGGCAGAATCTTTAATCTGAGGAAACAATTTTCCCTTGCCAACTGTGCTCCTCGCTATCGCCTGCGCTATCGGATATCGCCTGGCGCTATCTCCTTCTGTAAGTTCTCCCGGCAATTGCGCTTAATCCAATATTTTGTCGAACGAGAATTCGTCGAACGCCGCTAAGAGTTTGTCGAGCGAAAATTTCGTCGAATGAGAATTCGTCGAACGCCGCTAGGAGTTTGTCGAACGAAAATTTTGTCGAACGAGAATTCGTCGAACACCGCTAGGAGTTTGTCGAAGGAAGTTTTCGTCGAACGCAATTATGAGCATTTCGTCGAGGGCCGCTAACAGTTCGTCGAATGGAAGCTAGCGCCTGCGCTAGTACTACCGCCAACGCTAGTAGATGTTTTGGATTTGTTGGCTCAACTTTGGGGGCAAGCTTCTTATGTAATCCTTGAGTCATCTAGACTATGTTATCCTGCACACTTAAACACACAAGATCAAATACACATAGGATTTGTTATTCTCTAACCTAGGAGATGCGGAAGACCATGTTCCAACAAACTCCCCCTTTTGATAATAACAAATCCATTAATGATAAATCAGAGCATTAATATATAAGCATGAAGAAACATACTTGTGTGTGTGTGAGAGTGATGACTTAGGATAATTTACGATTTTAGCATTTAGAATTGCTCCCCCTCAATACATGCTCCCCCTAAGTGAATGCTCTCCTAATATGTAAGCTATCATCTTAATTATGCATTATATTTTGATAGCAGATAAATATTTATCATGTTAGTTCTCCCCCTTTTGTTATTAGCAAAAGCGGGTAAGGAGACACCACTTAAAAATTGATAATAAGATAAAAGCATGATCGAGCTTGTAGAGAGAAGGAAATGATAAGGAGTTTTAGAATACTTTTCATGGAAATAGATCAGAGTTTAAGTTGCATAATATTTTCATAAATCAGAGGTTGTAGCATAAACAAATGTAATGATTTCCGAGTAACTAAACTACCCAGATAATTTATCTACACCCTAGCCCCGTACTAAGTGACGTATGGGCATGAGGAGCTGCATACATGCCGTAGGTTGGGGTGTTAGTCCCATATACAAACACTAGACACAACTCAACCTAGCACTCTTTCCCCTCAGTGCCTCGCAAGGCCCCACTGGAACCCTCCCCGGTTAAGGACAAGACATGACTAGAGATAAAGGTTATCTAATGTCTACAACCCTACGCCCCCGCTATGGTGAGAAATGAAGTCATGGATAATAATTATTGGAAACATATAAGCGTTTTAAATCTAATGACATAGCCTATGGATTTATATTTTTATTTGAATTTATGAAACCACTCACATAGCTATTTTGAAATCCATTAATGAATCAGAGTTTTTAGCGTAATAATATTTTCATAGAAATAAATCAGAGTTTTATAGAAGAAAAAAAATCCATGTTAAAAGCAACCAATATAAAGTTTACCAAGCAAGTCTACCACTTGTTGCAAGAAAGGAATTTGAAGATTCAAGTGATGATGCATACAAAATGAAAGACTTTAAATAAGCATGAAAGCGCAAGGTAAAACAATTATATGGCGATGATGCGGAAGACTTATAGAAATACAAAAAAAACATCTTATTGTAATCAATGATTATCCATAAAAAGATATATGAGTTAAATTTCATAAAGAAGATGTTTTTGTAAATCATTGTTCAATTAAAATCTGTAAGTTTGATAATAAAGTAACCAAGCATGAAATAATGTTATCAAAAAGAGATTACTACAATGTTACTTTAATTCACAATTTCAAAACTTACCAAATATTGTAGAAAGCATGCTAGGTTATCTAATGCATTTCATAAGTAGAGAGTAGTATAAAATTAGCATTAGGATCCAATACTCATGAGAAGAAGTGTTATGGAAGATAATGACGTGCACAAAAGTATATTTTTGAGTAGAGTAAACAAATATTTTAATCAAAAATACAAGAAATATGTGAAGTAAGAGCACAATAAAACACAAATAATTTTACTTCCACGCACTTCAATGCACAAACAAAAATGTACAACTACCAAGGTGCTTTGCACACACAATGCTCATTAAGACTTATCAGGGTGCAAAGTAGTGCTTGGGGGATCACATAATTTTATTCTTCAATATTGATTTTTTATTGTGATCCGGTGTACTTAAGAATAAGTGGTTTTTATTTTGAAAGAAGGTTATGGTTTGCACAAGATACTTTACTATTCTTTCCAAGGTGCTCAACCTCACAACGCTTATTAAGATTTATCAGGAGGTTCAAGTAGTGCTTGGTGGAGTTATCTTTGTCACTTTATTTAATGATTTTTGTTTTGAACAAAGTTCTCCGAATACACTTGTTTTGCAAACCAATATAATTTATAAAAACAAAACCACTTTTCTTAACTTTTAAAGTGCAAATAAAGGTAGTGTAGGTAAGATACTTGTGCAATTTTAATTCATTGTACTATTACACAACATACACAAGCATTCTTAGATTAAACACATAAGTATACAATGCCAAAATAAGTGAGTGAATAGCGATCATTATCAAACATAAAACATTTACTCATACTTAGAGGCATGCTACCCATAGTTCTACACAACTTTCAATATAATTGATGCACATGTTAATAGATATATCAAAGCATGATGAAAGCAATGTTCAAAGTAGTTTAAAAAGATAAATTGCAACATTATAGAAGTTCTAAATAATAGATTAAATCTTGCTTGATTTTCTCAATGATGTCCATACAATATTTTTGATATTTTTGAAGAATAATTTTTATTTAAAGTTTGAACTCATAAGATTGATCTTGGACTTCCCGAGGACTACCTTGTGAGAGGTTCGCCCGGTACTAGGTGATATGATGGGATGATAGACCAAATTACCCTTACGCAAGATACTTGTAAATAGAAAAGTTAAGTTCAAAAATAATAATTTTTTATACTTGTTTTTATTTTATATTTTTGTATTTGATTTTTGCATATAGGAATAGAAATCAAACAAATAACCAAAGACAAAACAAAATATTTTTTTGTAATTTGGCTTTTGTAATTTTGTATTTTAATTTTTAAAAAACAAGTACAGACAGAATTGCAAAAAATGAGTAGTACATATAAAATAATATATTTTTATTGATTTTTCAGAATTTTAAAATTTCCGAAAATCGGAGACTCGAGCTAGCGCTGGCGTTAGGTCTTAGCGCCTGCGTTAGGTCACAAAGAGTGCTTATTTTGATCGTATAGCCTTGATTTTCTTCGATTTTGCTTCCAATTTTTCTTAATTATGTTTTTGCAATGTAAGGCCTGTCTAATGAAGTGATGAGACGAGAAGAAATCACAAAAAGTTGCGGAAGTTAAAATTAGTACATGAGTTACATCTTCATTAGAGTTTCATATTTATTATACCTTAATTATTGAGTTTTTCACAACATATGCATGAGTGAAATGATCATAAATAAGTGAAATAATATTCATGCAATTTTTCAATTCTGATTTAAACATGATTATGATCAAACATACTTGGGGTAATTGAAAATGACGCAAATATATTAACTACGTAAGCAAAACTTGCGCATTTTATAAATTTAGACTAATACCCCTAAAATACACCTTTTAAATCCATTTTGACACTTATTTCATTTAGTCTTAATAATATCATATAACAAATTTAGTTTTTCAAATTTTATAAGACTTTTTAGGAAATGGATTTAGAAGGATAAAAAGGATAAGTAGATCACTTGAAAAATGACATGACTATTTATTCAATTTTATTCAATTTGATTTATTTATGAATTTTGGTTTAATATGAGAAAGTCATATCACAAGTCATATAAAGTGATCATATCATGATGGTTCAACAAAAATAAAAACAAAAAACAAAAAGGAAATTAAGCATATCATGAAGTAGATAATTGATATTTTATTTTTTAGTTGATTTCTACTTCATGCAAATAATTGGATACTAATGATTGAGAGATTTAGGTATCCAAAGAGGACCGGGTGTGACGGTTCCTTTGGGTACCCAAATACATCGTGTTTGATTTTGAGGAGATGGAAGTGAATGAGCCCTTTTGAGTGGAGTTTGTGTTTCATCTTTAACTTTGGGTCTCCATTCAAATCTTGGTTTAACATTATTTTTAGTTTTCAAATTTCCATAATCATTTACTTGAACATTTGGATAAAAAAGATTTTTGAATTTATAATTTGAAGGAAATTTGTTTGCATTTAATTTTAGGTTGGGAGAAACATGATTTTATAAATTAAGGTGATTTTGATTTTGATTTACAAATCCTTTATGTTCCTTACTCCCATTTTTAAACATAGGTAAGCTGTTCATATTCATATTCAACTTGTTTTTATATATAGTTTGATATTGTGAATTTGTATTTACAATTTTCATAAGCAAGTTGATTTTTTATTTTAATTCATCATTTTTAATCTTTAAATTATGTCTAACTTTATTATAGGCGATTATGCTATTTTTAAGAGTTGAAACAATTGAATCTATATGATCTTGATAGTTATTTCTATATTCATCAAATGTTTCATCCATCTCTTTAATTTCAATTTTATAGTCTTTGCACTTAACACAATCATTTATCAAACATGAGTTTTCTAAAGATAATTTTTCATTTTGTTCTTTTAGAATTAATAGCTCTTTTTCAAGTCCCTTGTATTTTTCTTTTAAATTATTAAATTCTAAACAAGGTGTAATAGTTTCATTCAAAGAGACATGGGTAAGACTAGATGAATTAGCATTTGATTCTATTTTAACTTTTGCTTTTAATCTTTTATTTTCTAAGCGCAATTTGCAATTTGCATTTTTCAATTTCTTAATTTTGCGCTTAGTAATTTGTAGTAATTGTAAAGTAGAAATAGAATTACAAACAATAAGAGAATTTGATTTCCTTACAGTGCAATCAGAAGAGGCAAGATTTGAACTAATAGTTCCTTTGACATCCTTTTGACACTCCTCTTCCATTGATGCCATATCATCATCCCTTTCGCTTGATGTGCCTTCCATGGATCCATCATGTGTGGAGCTTTCTTGAATACCTGTGCAGGCTTGCATATTCTCCGGTTCTTATGATTGTTCCATACCTACAAAAGGAGAATCATAAGTTATTTCAAGAAAATTTCACATCTCGTATGCAGTAGGAAAAGTATGAATGAGTTTGGAAATATTATGATCTAACGCACAAAATAGACTATTCATAGATTTTGCATTTAAAACCATTTCATTTTTATTTAATACGCTAGGTGGTTTTTTGATAAAAATATTCCAAACTTTTTCATCTAAATGTTTATGAAAATTTTCCATTATTATTTTCCATCATTTATAATTTTTTCCTTCAAATAACGGTGGTTTAAGAGATTTTTCTTCTTCATAAAAATTTACCCCACTAGTAGAAGCAAGATTATGAGATGCCATTATTCCCAGTTGTTAAGCCGATTTGGAATAACCTGGCTATGATACTGTTGGAACCATAGCTTTTGATTTGAGTTAGGATCCATCCTTTTGTTAATAAGTCATCTAATAATTTAGGTCAATCTAAATTAACATAAATTAAATATGATGCGATCGAATCAGAGAATATACTTAAGCAAATAATATAAGTTCTCTGCGTTAGACGAATGTCGAACGGCGCTCGACAAATAGCCAGATAGCGCTCGACAAATATTCATCAGAATAGCGTTCGACAAATAGCGAACGACGCTCGACGAATCTAGTCAGAACAATTGGAGCGGCCAGGCATTCTCTGAACGGCACTCGACAAACTTAATCTAGCCATTTCAGCGGTCTACGAATTCCAAGATAAAGACAATTGCTCAGTACATAAGATGGCGAGCACAGCCCGACAAATATCAAGCGGGGATCGACGAATTTCTCTCTAAATTATTTTATATTTTCTTCTCTATCTTTTGACTATTCCTCTTAGCCGTTGCAGATCAATCAATACTATTAGCCATTGCAGACCGACTTTAATAAAAAGAAATGATAGGTTATCTTCTCGAGGAGTCAAAGCATTGATGGAGACCTCAGCTCTTTCCTTCTTCCCAAGAGAAGAATTCAAATTAAGAGCAAAGGCTCTCAGATTATAAAAGAAACAGAGCAGTACTCACAAAAAAAACAGACAACAGAAAAGAGAAAATTCATATTATTTTTCTAACATCTTCTTGCAGATTACATATATCCTGAGACACCAGTCACAACCATTTGCTCAGGATCATCTCTGCCTAGGAAGAAAGAAGTGTTTATACAATCAAGAGAAGAGGGCTCCAGAACTGTCATCAACTCTCATAAGACAGGGGGAGCTCTTCAACCACCTTCATCAAGATCCATTCAACTTCAAATCAGGATCTTTAAATGTCTTCTTATACAGAGAAGAACAATTTAATTTCTGCTTTTATCTTTCCTTACTTTACCCCTTCCTGTACAGGGTTATAACTCCCTTCAAAAGTTAACTCTCGGTGACAGGGCACCTTAGCAAAAACCTGCAGTTTGGTTAGAGCACCTTATCAACAGCTCACCTGGTGTGAGGGAACCTTATCAACAACCTCATAGTGGATTCCTACCAGTGGGTAGAAGAGTAGATGTACCCAGTTGAGGGGAACTACTATACATCTTATGTCATCTGGATTGTTTGATTCTTGTTTGCTTTGTTTTACTTCTTTACCTGTGCTGTGTTTTATTTGCACTTTAACTGTTTGGCTTTATTACTCAATCAGAAAACAGCACACTATATATTTATATATATATATCATTTATTTTGAAAGCAAACTTAAACAAGAGTTTTAACAGATAAATAAGAACTAAAACCTCCACTCTCAATTGGTATCAGAGGAAGTTGATTTGTCACACAGGTTAACACCTGATATCACAAAGATCACTTAGTTCTTAGGGTTTTCAAAATGACACAAAACTCCTTATTTTCAAATCCACCAGTTTGTAATCTAGATAGACTTACTTTATGGCAAGATAGAATTAAGATATATACAAATGCCACAGATGAAGAAACTTACAAATTTATTTTGACAGGACCTCCCCTCATATCAAAGGCAGTTACACCTGCATTACCTAGCTCCATGGGTCTCAAGTCTCCTTCGAGAGCAATGAAAGGGCCTGTTTATGTTGGCGCTGATATATCTTCTTCAAAGAAAACTGCCGAAATAAATCGTGAACCTCCTTCCGTCTCTTCAACTAACTATATTTTTGATGCAGAACCATCTACAAATCTAAGTGAAGAAGAACAGGAAGAAGAACTTAGAGCTAGAGCTTTCTGCATGATGGCCATATATGGAGGCTCATCTCAAATTCCAGATGCAGAAATCGAATCGGAAAAACTTGAGGTAACTGAGGCAACTCCAACTTATAATATTACCTCTACTCAAGATAAAACTAATCATAAATTAACATTTACAGAATTAATAAAATATGAAAATAAACCTTTAAAAGAGTTAACAAATATAAATTTTCTAACTTCTGAGAATAATAAACTTCAAGAAAATTTGAAATCATCAGAAGAACAGTCTATTCTTCTTAAAAACAAATTTTCTATGGCAAGCACAACCAATGGGAGAAATCTCAAAATGCAGGCCAAAAAATTTGAACAACTTTCTAAAGAGAAATTAATTAATCATGATCAACAAAAATCATCAAACTTATATTTTAATGAAATAAAAAGGCTAATATATTTTAAGAAACTTTCTTAAACTATTAATAAGTTTCTCACCATTAAACTATATTCCTAATAAACAAGCATAAAAATATTAATGTCAGATAACTTCAATGTTCTTATAGACCTTCTCCAAATTATGTTGAGCATTATACTGTAGTTGCATTGATTAGAAATAATCAGAAGCACTGAGTGTGAGTCTCTTCTGATAGGGAGGAATCTTAAGAAAGAAGGTATCAGACAAAAATTCCTTAGAAATCCATTAAAGATTGCTGCAATTGAAAACTCTAAATCTTTAATTTTGGGAAAGCAGAGTTGCTCAAATAATTTAAGAACAAAATTATTAAAGCTCAAGTGAGAGAGAAAATGAGAAATCCAGAGAGACCAAGTGAGAGAGAAAATGAGAAAATCAAAACCCCTTTCAATTGATATCAAAAATTTAGTCTCTGCAATTGAAAATTTTAAACTTCAAGAAATGAGCTGCTGCAACTGAGAATTCTAAAAGCCATTTTAAGATTACCAGGTCACTAGTTTTGATTTGTTTAAGGATCCCAACTCAAATAGGGGGAGATTGTTGGAACTATAGCTTTTGATTTGAGTTATGATCCATCCTTTTGTTAATAAGTCATCTAATAATTTAGGTCAATCTAAATTAACATAAATTAAATATGATGCGATCGAATCGGAGAATATACTTAAGCAAATAATATAAGTTCTCTGCGTTCGATGAATGTTGAACGGCGCTCGACAAATAGCAAGACAGCGCTCGACAAATATTCATCAGAATAACGTTCGACAAATAGCGAACGGCGCTCGACGAATCCAGTCAAAACAATTGGAGCGGCCAGGCATTCTCTGAACGACACTCGACAAACTTAATCTAGCCATTTCAGCGGTCTACGAATTCCAAGATAAAGACAATTGCTCAGTACATAAGATGGCGAGCACAGCCTGACAAATATCAAGCGGGGATCGACGAATTTCTCTCTAAATTATTTTATATTTTCTTCTCTATCTTTTGACTATTCCTCTTAGCCGTTGCAGATCAATCAATACTATTAGCCATTGCATACCGGCTTTAATAAAAAGAAACGACAGGTTATCTTCTCGAGGAGTCAAAGCATTGATGGAGACCTCAGCTCTTTCCTTCTTCCCAAGAGAAGAATTCAAATTATGAGCAAATGCTCTCAGATTATAAAAGAAACAGAGCAGTACTCACAAAAAAAAAACAGACGACAGAAAAGAGAAAATTCATATTATTTTTCTAACATCTTCTTGCAGATTACATATATCCCGAGACACCAATCACAACCATTTGCTCAGGATCATCTCTGCCTAGGAAGAAAGAAGTGTTTATACAATCAAGAGAAGAGGGCTCCAGAACTGTCATCAACTCTCATAAGACAGGGGGAGCTCTTCAACCACCTTCATCAAGATCCATTCAACTTCAAATCAGGATCTTTAAAAGTCTTCTTATACAGAGAAGAATAATTTAATTTCTGCTTTTATCTTTCCTTACTTTACCCCTTCCTGTACAGGGTTATAACTCCCTTCAAAAGTTAACTCTCGGTGACAGGGCACCTTAGCAAAAACCTGCAGTTTGGTTAGAGCACCTTATCAACAGCTCACCTGGTGTGAGGGCACCTTATCAACAAGCTCATAGTGGATTCCTACCAGTGGGTAGAAGAGTAAATGTACCCAGTTGAGGGGAACTACTATACATCTTGTGTCATTTGAATTGTTTGATTCTTGTTTGCTTTGTTTTACTTCTTTACCTGTGTTGTGTTTTATTTGCACTTTAACTGTTTGGCTTTATTACTCAATCAGAAAACAACACACTATATATTTATATATATATCATTTATTTTGAAAGCAAACTTAAACAAGAGTTTTAACAGATAAATAAGAACTAAAACCTTCACTCTCAGATACCACTTGTTGGATCGGTAGGTGCCCTTAGAGGGGGGGGGGGGGGGGTGAATAAGGGTTTTAAAAACTTATATTATATTTTGAATAACTTTGAAAAAGCTTTGATAATTAACCTAGAGAAGATCAAGACAAATCAAGTGAAGTAAAAGTAAAGACATGATTTTATTAACTTGAGAAGCATGATTACAAAACTTGATCTCTTATCGAAACTTGAAATCAAAGCTAATAGAAAGACTCTTTTTGTTTTCTATACCAACTCGTATCCCCACAAACCGGTTGGCTTTAGCCGATCCTTCCCCGGATACGGCCTCAAGCCGCTCTAGCAAACCCTTCTCGTTAATGGCCTCAAGCACCCCCTAGACCTACACCCGAGACCTAGTCGCCAACACGAGGTGAATTTCTGCCCTAAGTCCTACCCAGACCTAGTCGCCAACACGAGGCGAATTCAATAAATGATTACAGAAAAGATATGAAATGAAAAGATTATAATATAAAAACTCCCTCTATGTGGATCTCTTGGAGAAGTAGACGAAGACGCAGAGTATGATCGTAGTCGACGCGGTCTTTTGTCACGATGATGATGCATGTTGAAATCTTCTCTACGGATCTCCTTTAGTCTTTATGGATTTGTGGGAGTATCTCTCTGAACCTTCATCTCTATGCTGTGGTACGAATCTCTGGAATTCTGGATCTCTAGAGGCTTAGGAAGTCGGAGCCAAGATGTCTTTTTTATAGACTTAGCGCTAGCGCCTGCGCTAGTGGTACCGCCGGCGCTATCCCATATTAGGACACATTCTGCGCGGCAGAATCTTTAATCCGAGGAAACAATTTTCCCTTGCCAACTGTGCTCCTCGCTATCGCCTGCGCTATCGGATATCGCCTGGCGCTATATCCTTCTATAAGTTCTCCCGACAATTGCGCTTAATCCAATATTTCGTCGAACGAGAATTCATCGAACGCCTCTAAGAGTTTGTCGAGCGAAAAATTTCGTCGAACGAGAATTCGTCGAACGCCGCTAGGAGTTTGTCGAACAAAAATTTCGTCGAACGAGAATTCGTCGAACGCCGCTAGGAGTTTGTCGAACGCCATTATGAGCATTTCATCGAGCGTCGCTAACAGTTCGTCGAACGGAAGCTAGCGCCTGCGCTAGTACTACCGCCAACGCTAGTAGATGTTTTGGATTTGTTGGCTCAACTTTGGGGGCAAGCTTCTTATGTAATCCTTGAGTAATCTAGACTATGTTATCCTGCACACTTAAACACACAAGATCAAATACACATAGGATTTGTTATTCTCAAACCTAGGAGATGCGGAAGACCATGTTCCAACACAATTGACCTCCACCATGACAAATTGACCTTTCCCCTACCCTTATAAGGATATTAGGGACCCAATGGACTAAATATCCCGGGCAACCAATTTGGCCAATTTGACCTAAGTCAACTCTAGCCCTATTTTGGTCAAATTGCCCTATTGTGGGTCAATTGGCCTCCACCTTGCCAAATTGACCCTACCTTGACCTTCCTAACCCTTACGAGAGGCCAATGGGTCACTAACCACCCATTAAGGTCAACCCAAATGGTCAAATTGACTAAAGTCAACTCCACCCTAAATTAAGGTCAAAATGACCTATTTTGACCTAATCAAGCCCAATCCACTTGGGCTAGACCCAATTGAGGAGTTCCACTAGCTAATGGGATTGGTAGTTACTGAAATTACCATTTAATTTCAGGAAATTTGGCAAGGAGAGAGAAAACACCATTTTCCCCAAAAATGGTGGAGAGAGAAAGAGAAGAGTAATGACATTCATGGCCAAGGGAGTCCAAAGGCTCTCCCAATTGATGGGGATTCATCTACTCTTGGCGAGAGGAGGAGTTTCCAGCCTTCTCCCGGCCAAATTAAGGCCCTATTCATCTTCCCCAAGCAAAACCAAAATTTCCCCTTAATGGCCATTAATGGCCATGACCGAAATCCCCCTCCTCAAATTTCCCCTATAAAACCCTCCCCACTCAAATCTAACTTCACCATTAGCTTCAAAAGGTGGATGGCAGTCAAAATCGACTCTTACATCAATGCTTTTGGTGGAGAATGGAGAATTCGGGCAAGCTCGCCGGAGAAGGGAAAAGCCATGGCCGACCACCGCCGCCATCGTCGTCGGGCTCCAAGAAGGTCTGGTTCTTCTACTCTTCTCCAGTGGATAGATCTACATCTAAAATCGGCAAGGATTGGGTCCAATTGGTCCCCAATAAAAATGGCCGAAATCTCCATTTTTGGAGTTTTTTCTTCTTGTCTAAACCGCCGGTTCCGGCCACCTCCGGCCGGCCGAGACCTCCTATCGCCGGCCACCACCTCAAGGAAGGTGGTGGTGGCATTGGCCGGCCGGGGAGGGGAATGGGTGGCCGGGAAAACCTCTTACAAAACCTTCTAGGTCGGGACGATCTGGGCCGTCAGCTAGAGGAGGAAGATGAGTGGATGCCCTCCAATCTTGCGTCAAGATGTGTGCTACTGATTTAATTCGTATTTCTGTCTTTTTTTATGCTGAACATTAATATAGATATTAAAAATACTTAGGCCCCTCTAAAAAAAGTGGTCAACACCAAATTTGTAGCCCTTGGTGTGTACTTTAATTTAAAATTTGTTTCCGCCCAAAAGGAGCAATGTAGCTTCCTATAGAGCCATTTTGGTGGGACTGGTCCCTAGGGTAGGACAGCCACTATTTCATGAATAAGTTTTGATTGGGAAATGATATTGACTTGAAAATTAAAACATAGGCTATTTGTACCTCCACCCTTAACATAACCAAAGATGGGAATTTTTGGAGAAAAGTTTTCTAAGGTTTTTGTAAAAATTTAATAATCGATATATTAATTAATTATAGGGTTTAATGATCTCCAATCCCCTCCAAATTTTGGTGGGTGCCTGTTAGGGATTTTATATGACTCTGGTAAAAATTTCATCCCAATTGAGCTAATTTGGTTGGGTAATTAGCTAACCCAAGTTTGGTCAAACTAGGTCAAACTTGGTCAAAAGTGCACATGATAGAATTAGGCGGTCAAATCTCATCAAAGTGATGTGAAACTTTTGTCACTGGTTTAGGATCACATAAAACACCCCCATGAGTGATTTGGGGTGATGTGGGGTGGATATGCCCTAGGATCCTAGTTCTAACCCTAGGGTTGAACTTTGAGCCTTGTGAAGGATATATGGGCATATGTCCTTGAATGGTCATGAAACTTAATTGGTAGATAAGTTCATAGGGTGTAAATATGCCCTAGGAACTTTTATGAGAATTTTAGGAGCACTTATCCCCTCTAATTTAGGTTATAACCTTTTAATGGAACCTTCTTATAAAAGTAATTTACATGCTCAAATTATCTTGGATGTTGATGAAAGTTTGGTAGATTATATAAAATCATGATATAGACCTCTGTTAATTTTTGTGTAATTTTTGAATTGACTTGATTAGTACTTCATTCACAAGTCATCTATTTTGTTTTATGATTATGATAAATAAATGAGGGACAAATATTCTCTGGAATGTTGTGAAACTTGGTAATAGGACATTTTAGGGCATTAGAAAGCTCTTTGAAGTTTTGTATAATTTTTGGAAGTATTAATCAGTAAGTTACTTCACAATGTGCCCTAGTTTGGATTTACTTGAGATATTTATTTATGTGACTAAATGGTTTTGATAAATTATGAAAATCAGTCAGTACACTTTTCTAATTATTATAAAGGTCTGGTAATTTTCTCATAATTTTTGGACAAGTATTTTTGGTGGTTCCTTCTTTAATTTATAATTTGGAGTATTTATTTAATATTTTAATTAGAGGCCAACACCTTTTTGCAAAATTGTGACATTCTGTATTTACTGTTATTTTGACATAATAGATTTTCCATAATTTTCTGGGGGCCATATCATAAGAAGATCTTACACTTCATGTTCAATATTATGCTTGGCCAATGTTGCAGAAATTATAATAAATGCCAAATAATTAAGGAAAAATATGATCCTCTGGATTTAGTCTTAGAATATCATGATAGACTCCCAGTAATAATCTTGAGTCAGTTGGAAGAATATATGGAGTTCCTTCTCTCATGCAACTCATATAACTCATTTGGTCTGCGTATAGTAAAACTGTAAGATTTAAGTAGCATGCAGATGATTAGGTGGGAATGGAAGGTAGTTGGTGTATCTACCCCAGTTGAAGAGTTTGAAGGTCACCAAAAAGGAGTTTATGTGATGATAGTGTACTTGGTGAGTTAAGGGTAAACTTGTACTCAGGATTGACGATAAATCGCTTTTCCCCTAGAGTCATAAAATACTTAGGGTTAATCCAAATGTGATGATAAGAGGGGTGTTCTTATGGGTAGTTACCAATAACATTAGGTGCCATGTAAAGGGAGCTTTGTGGTGTCATCCCATCATAACTCCTAGTACCGCTGCGAGCCGCTCACAGGGTAGTCCTCGGGAAGCCCGTGTTTAACCCTAAACTGTAGGAATAAACTATTATGTAAGATTGTCTTAATAATACACACACCCACACCCCATAGTTACGGGATGTTAGTTTGTTGGGTCTTACAAGCGGTAGGCTCGGTGGTTGTAGCAGCAAATTAATTAGTCTGGTGAGCTTGTGACTCAGTAATGTTTGTTGGCCCGGACGGGTTGGTCCGCCGAGTCCGTGGCTCGGAAGGTTATGGTGATGGGCGGGTTAGCCCGGGGAGCTTATGGCTCAGAGATATATGGTAAACATGTTTGCATGTGCATAAATGTGGTGGGTCTTCGGTATTGGACGATCGTTCACACCGATGTCAATACGTTGACTCGGTAAGTGTGGAATTTGCACTTAGAAATAAAAGTCTGGTGGTCCAGCCAGTAAGAGTGCGTAGATGCTCCGCGGTTTTGCATTGAGGCATACGATAGGTCTAGGCTAGGTAGTGTTAATACCAACCTAGAGGTGGGCAAGGCCCAACCCGCCGCTTCCGTTTGCCACTACGGGAGTATCCTGGGAGTCTTGCTAGCTCCAAAAAGGGGGAACTAAAGGTCTGTGCGCATACAATCAAAGTGTGTGAGTTGCACTTGTATGAACATATCATTAAACTGCATAACTCTGCATGTCATGGCATAAGCATTGCATTTCAACCCCTGCCCCTATCGTATAAATTGGTTATGCGACTTTTTATACGATAGACCCTGCTAAACGACCCCTTGGTCTATATGTTTGTATGGGAATTCCTATAAATCAATGGTTACATTTATATTGTGTACTTATCTTTACTTACTGTTCTTTACTTGCACTATACCATGCTCTATTACTGCTTCAATTATTTATATACACATGTGTAGTTGTAGACATTTCCTATAGATAAGATCCGTCGTCATCTGCTTTATTTTATACCCCTTGCTGTCCTCCGCTTCATCCTCTCGCACGGTGCCTAGGAGCCATTGGGGGAGGGGTGGGGAACATAAGGCTTAGTCTTTTTGACTAACGGTCAGTGGACCATATCATTTTAGGGTATCAAAGAGACACAACAACACTAGAGGCTGGTGCAGATGGAGGCGGGCCAGTCTATTACAGGAGCACCTGTCTTAGGATCAGTGAGTGATTAGCAGTTTGCTTCCGCGAGTGACCTTGTAGTGAGGATATGATGTACAGGGCATGAGCCCTTTATTATTGTAACCTTCGTTATTTCAATTATATCAAGTGGACATTTATATATATAGCATAAGATTTGTGGACTTAAACTTCTATTTGTTAGTTTATTCTTTTCTTCTTCTGTGATCGATATGGCCGGCAGGATCAGCGCATTGTAGTGGCGACCTTCCCGTGTGTTGGTGTCACCGCAAAGCGGCGGTTCTAGGCATAAAACCCAGTTTTGTAGCAAAAGAAGGGGTCTTACAGATTGAGAGCCTCATTGGAAATCTCAAAACCCATGAGGTGGAACTCAAAATCCAAGATGAAGAATACAACAAAGAGCCGAAGAAGAAATACTTGGCACTAAAGTAAAGAAAAGTGGACGACGACGAGGAGGACTAAGAGAGCCTTTTTTGTGAAAAATTCACAAAGTTCATGAAGAACCCAAGAGGAACACTTTCCGTAAGTATTTTCGAAAAGGCTCATCATCTAAAAGGGAGAAAAAGGAGAAAGCAAGCGACGATGATGACGAGCGAGCTCCACTGAAGTGCTTCCACTATAGAAAGACCGGGCATATACGAAGACAATGCCCAAAGTACTCGAAAGAATAAAAAGAAAAATCGCACAAAGGAAAAGAAAAAAAGAAGGTTCAGAAGGCGGTAACATGTGATGACTCTTCCTCCGAAAGCATAAACGGCTCTACTTCAAGCGACGACGAAGAGGAAAATATGTGCCTCATGGGAAGAAGCCAAGAATCATCGAAAACGATTGCATTGTCCAAATCGACATTGAGGTACTTTGTTCTACTTATGAAGATCTCTATATTGAATATATGAAAACCTGCAAATTTTTCAATAAAAGTCTAAAAGATCTTGATCTATTAAAAACTGAAAATAAAATTCTCTTAAAATAAATCAAAAGTTAACTAAGGAAGTAAAATATTTGGGAAAAGAGAAGAATTCTTGCCAAGAGAATGAACACTTCTTGGCAAAGATAAAAGAACTAGAAAATGATCTTTCTAAGGATTTATTTGGCGCGGCGGTGGCAGGCGGCACATGCGGGTGGAAAGGGGGGGGGGGGGGGGGGTTGGGAACGGAGGGGAGGAGGCGGGGATCAAAACGGGGCGTTTTGCCCCGTTTTTCATGGCGCGACGGGTCCAGCCAGAGCAAACGCCGCCGGAGGGTACTTGTTTACCGGCCGTCCGACGGCGTTTGCCCCAAATGCGCGGTCAAATTGCCGTGCCAAATGAACCCTAAGGCTCTCTCAAATATTGAATCTCTAACAAAACAAAAGGGAGACTTAGAAAGAAGCTTAAAAACTATCTTTCCCAAATTGATGATGGAAAGAAAAATTTTGCAAATAGGTGTGGAAATCTAATAAATGAAAATACTATCTTAAAATCCCGGATCCATGACTTGAGCATGGCTATAGAAAAATTTGGAGTTGGCCAGAAGACCCTTGACATTATTTTGGGCAACCAAAGGCATGGAAGTGCAAAATATGGGCTTGATTATGACTATGGAAGTTTCCGCCCGGTGGTATCTTTTACCGCTAGCGGTAGTAACAAAAATATTAATTCATATATTAACAAATCGACAATGTTTTCTAGTGGTTCCCCACCCTCTAACAAGAGTCTGAAGAAAAAATGAAAAATGTTTAAACCCCTTTTATGTCTTGTGCTAAGTGCTTTCACTTTGGACACACCATGGACTCTTGTAGGATGAAGGGATGATGTCCTTTCAAGCAAGTCTGGGTGCCTAAGGTTTCCACCTTGATAGTTTGTTAGGATGTACTATTAATCACCTAGATGGGTGCGGGGGGGGGGGGGGGGGGGGGGTGAATAGGTCTCTTTTCTTTTAAGCTTTAGCCTAGCTGTTTTCTGATTTAATGTTAGTAATAAATTAAGCACACAGAAAACACACAAGCATTTATAGAGGTTCCTCAAAACAAGGTGTCTTGAGTAGTCTTCTTTCCCCCCTTCACCTTTCTAACAATGAGTTAGACCAGATCAACTCCTCCAATCTCAACTCCAAGAGCTTACAACTCAGATCCCTCAGGATCTCTCAGGTTTTCCCAAACCCTACCTCATGCTAAACATCCCTACCTCAGGCACATCATCCCTACCAACTCAGACCTATCAATAAGTCCTACCTCAGAGCTCCACAGAGATCCTACACTCAAGCTGAACTCATAGCTCTACACTCAGGCCCAACATCCCTACTTCCTCAGGCAAAATGCCCTACAAACTCAGAACACAAATGTTCCTTCAGAAGGTAAAAGTGGTGCTTATAACAGAAGATGAAACAAATAAACCTTTCAGCCTTTGGTCTTCTGTTGCAGATTAACTGCAGTAACAGTCTTGAAATAGGGAACAGTTCAGTGCTTTAATCCCGCCCTTTTCTGATCCTTCTCTTCAGTAGTTGAATGAGGACCAACTTGCTCTTCTTGATTTACTCAGGAAGAATAATCTTTCTCTCCTTGTAGCTTCAGGAGGCAGGAAGAGAAAACTTCATGACAGCCGTCAATGTAATAGTAGATTAAAGTTCTTTTCCAAAAGAAATTTTTCTTCAAAGCCCTAATTTGTTCTTTTATACTTCTTCAGTCTTCAACGGATATTATATGACCTCTGAAAAGGTATGGAGGTAATTAGAACACCCTATCTTGCTTTTCTGCATCTTGCGCCAAAAGCAAAACCCGCCAGCACATTTGAATCTATCTCAGCGGTTGGGCTAAGACAGCTTCCAGTCTCAGCGGCTACTTCAGTCCCGTCTTAGCGGATCCGCTGAGACCAACAGTTGTCTCAACAGTTTTCCTCTATCTGTAGCTTAAAAGGCCCAAACACCTTCTCAGCGGCTCTTGGCCTTGTCTCAGCGGTTCAACTGATACTGAGAGCTCGTCTCAACGGTTTTTAGCAGTAAGCCACTTAACTTATTTCACACCTTGGAATAACCTAACCCTGCATAGTCATGAGGTGAAATAGGGTTGATCAAATACAATTTGTACTTAGCATTGAGTGTGATGCTTCTTCAAATCAAGGGAATATTGAGGGCAATATTCCCAACAATCACCCCCTATTTGAAGAAGACAGAACACCCCCAATGCTAAGGTACATAACAAATGAATACTTATCATTTAACTTCACTCATAGCATTCATCATAACATAACCATGTTAACATTTTTATGGCATTACAGATAAGGTCATAACAAATAATATTCATGACAAGCATAGTACCAACATAGTTTATCAACCCAATAATGTGATTAAGTAATTATGTCAATGCATCACAGATTATCTCAAGCAATAACATAGAAAAATATTAAGCTATAACTGAGATTAGCTTACAACATAAAGTAATAGATCCAACAACTCATTCATTTTTATTTCAGATAAAGTGTTGAAACATTATTCAAATTACATTCAGTTATTCATAAAACTTAGATACAAACATTTAAGTTTTTCTCTTTTTAGAAGAAGTTGAGCATTCAGCAGTGTCTGCAACAACTTCTTTCCCTTTGGTTGAGGCCTCTTTATCTACATTTGCTGCTTCTATTTCAGCAAACGTTTTCCTGTATTCTTGCCTTCTGAAGTACAAATATGGCTTTGGAATGTACCTTGATGGTATCCTTCTTGGATTCTCCTTTCTTACCAGATTTTCTTTAGATATCTTATCCCTTTTTGAGTTTCTTTCTAAGTGTTTTATCAATTCTTCAGAGGGATAGATTTTATCAATGTCTTTATAGACTTGTCCATGGCTGATCCATGCATTTAGAATGATGCTCTTGGAGTCTTCACTCCAGTATTCAAAGTCTGGATCTTTGGTCTATTCATCCCTCTGCTTGGCCATAAACTCTTCAGCAAGCATTGCGTGTTCTCTCTCTCTTTTCTTTGCTAGTCTTGCATTCTGGGCTATTTCTTCCTGTTTAGAGAAATCCCAATCCTCTGCTCTTTGCCTGTCCAAGAGGGGAAGTTTTAAGGCAAGCCACGTTCCTTGCAGAACCTTGAGGGCTAGCTAGGAGTTTATGATATCATTGTTATCCTCCCCCTTTCTAGCTTCTTCAAGTATTTTCTGATTTATGTTCTGTTGAGCAGCAGTTATTGAGCAAGAAATTATTTGAAAAACATTTTCAATATCAGCCTTCAGCTCATCCTTGTTCCTATCAGCCCCACCATTCAGCTGCATAGCAGTGGAGTACACATATTCTTGTATATTGTTTGAGGCTTTTTGTATTACCTCATCTATCTTGCTGACATAGTTCTTGACATATTTCATATCCTGCTCAGACAGTTGAAGGTGTTTGTCCATTGATCTTAGAATTATGTTCTGAGACACCACTGTTTTCTCTGCCAGATCAAACCACTTTGTCATTTATTTATTCAGGATTGCAGTGTCTTCCTTGATTTCCTTGACCTCAGCCATTACTTCAGACTTCACATTGAAGATGGACTGATCTATATATGCTTTAACTGTAGAAGCTGATCTGTCTACATAATCCTTCATAGATATTAGATGAGCCTCTAACATGACTTGAATGGCACTGAGAATGCTCTCATTGGACTGTGAGGAGGTGGTGGTGGAAGATTACTGTTCAGGGACTAGAGCTTGTTTATTCTGAATGTCAAATGCTGGAAGCTCCCCCTCAGCATGATGAACCTCTCCTTCTGTAAGATCAATGTGATCAGGAGCTCCATTATCATCATCATCAGCAACATTATCCTCATCATCATTATCCACATCATCCTCATTGTCTGGAACTGATGAGTCCAAGAAATTTAGAACATCATCAGGTTGTCTGTGACCTGGTGAATACCAGAGAGCAAGTTCATTATCAGGATTAAGTTGAATTCTTCTTTCAAGATTGAAGATGATTGTGTCAATCTTACTTTGCGTGTCCTTAGGAGAAGGCACTTTGTCCTCAGCAATCCTGTGAGAGACAACTTCACTATCATTATTGTCATGAGCAACATCCATGAAGGACGGTTCTTGTTGTTGCTCCCCCTCAGATAGAGAATCCATGTGGCCTTGAGGAGCTGTGATCCATATTATTGAAGAGTCATTAGTGATTAACTAGTAGATTGGTTAAAATTAGAAAACATTATTAGTAATGAGGAGTTTAAGGATTAATTACCAGGTGTGCTATCTATTTCTAAGTTATGTGGATGGATAGGGTCAGCAAGCATGTCATCCAAATGAGCATCCTTGTCAGGACTGCTGTGAGATCCAAGATCAGCACCAACATCCTCATTCTTATCAGATTGGTCTGACTCAGAACTTGAAATAACCATTCTTGGCTTCTTGGGTGCTTTGGATTTCTTTTTCTCCTTTTCCTTTGCCTCAGAGGGCTGGCTCATGGGGAGCACCCTTCTGAACCTATCTAGTGTCTTTATATCCATACTCTCTAGGTAATGGATATTTGATCCTTTTGAGTCCTTATACTTCTCAGGATAGGTTTGGATTAGATAGAGGGATAGAATTCTACCCATATTAGGTGCTTGCAGACATTCCTTAAGTCTTTGAAATATAACTTCTCCCCATAAATTTTTCATTGTTAGAATGATTCTTGTCATAAGGTCAAACATATATTGGGAGATTGTGTCATGAGACCCAGGCTTGCAGAGAATTGCTTTTCCCACTATGTCTGAAAGAAGTTTGCCTCTTGGATTGAAGAATTTCCTTTTAAATGATCCAGTCTTAGTATCATAGTATTCAGCCCACTTCAGAGCCTCCTTCTTATCCTTGTCAGAAATTTCTTCCTCCTCATCCTGATTGCATGAGGGAATTTGGAAGGCCTTTCTCTATTTTGGCTGAGGATATTTTCACCTTTTCTCCTCCTATCTTAGACTTCAGAGATGACTTGGAAGAAGACAACTTTGCATTGCTGAACCATTCTAGAACTTTAGTTCTGAGAATGACAGTTGGTTCAGAAAGAATATACTCCAGACCTTGTGCTTCCATGAGTTGAATCACTCCCATTATCTCTTATGGAGCATGGGCATATCCATTCCTTACTATTTCATAACCCTGCAGAAGATCCTTTGAACTTATTGGCGCCATTTTTGCTGTAGAAGAAGACGCTGGGACAGAAGAGAATACGATTCATCTCGGCGGCTAGGAAAGAAGGGTTGTATCTTTCTTTAATTAACAATGGCCTATTTATTGAGCCTTGATTTATGTTTTGATTACTCTTAATGATTAAAGTTTAGTAAGCTTATTATTTTAATGGAATTTAGATCATTTGGGGTTGCATTTAGACATTCTGTGATTGAACCAGCCCATCTCAGCGGAACCGCTGAGATGGTGACCTAAACCGCTGGGACAGAGTACTGTCAACCATTGGGACAATTTAGCTGTCTCAGCGATTCAGCTGGGATTTTTCCCAGCTATCTCAGCGGCTCAACTAAAACAATCTCTGCTGTTTTGGCTGACCTTACTACCTGATGATTAATCCATTTGAGATTTGATTGTTTGAAGGCCTAATGATGAGTCCCGTTTATATACACATTTATGGACTCATCTCGGCCGTATTTCTAGTCGATTCACTACACTTTAGGCATGTTTTCGATCATATTTGTTATTCCTTGCTAGGTGCACTCTTAGGCCCATTTCGGTATGCATTTGCGCTCCTTGTTATTGGGGGTAAGCACATGGTGCTTCCCAATCCTTTTCCTGTGTTTATTTGGTCCTGGAGGTGTTTTCCCAGCTGTTTTGTCTTGTGTGTAGGCGGTCGGCTCATCCAGTTTTCCCCCAGAATTCATGATTGTGTACAACGCACGGTCGTGCGTTTCCTTGACGCACGGACGATTGCGGTCGTGCGTTCTCATCTGAGCAGAAAATAGGCAATCTGAGTTTAGTTGTGCATTTTTACGCACGGGCGGATTTACTCATGCGTGAGTAAAACGCACGGTTGCCTGTTTCTTCTTGTTGTTTTAGCGTTTCTGAATTTACCTGTGCATTTTACGCACGGGCGGGTTTACCCGTGCGTGAGTAAATCGCACGGCGGCGCAACTTCGTCTTCAAGCCTGTTTTTATCATTAAATAGCGCACGGGCAGCGCACGATCGTGCGTTCGCCCGTGCGTGACCAAAACTCTGCCTGTTTAGTATTTAAAGAAGGAAAAGCTGCAGTCAACAGGGGCCCCCGATACCCCTCATGGGAAAAGCCAGGAATCCTGCCATTTTCGTCCCTTCCACCGGAGGAGACGAGAGGAGACCATTTACGGCGATCTCCTTCACCATTCTTCCATCCGGGAGCATTTGCAAGTATTCTCCGCCACTAGTTCAAGCATTCTTCTTCGTGGAGGCCATAGAAATGTTGTAGATCGTTGGAGCGGTGACAGCCTCCTTCGAGTCTGCACACCATCTGAGGGCCGAGCCCAGAGAGAGCCCGACAACCTCTCATTCCGGCCGAGAACCCAAGACGCGGTGACATCCACTTTTTGGTCTTTTCTAAACTTTGATGCTTGTGCCTTCTCTTTGTGTTGTTGTAATTGTTAAAATTTTTGATTTGAATCATTTAGGAGTAAGCAGGAGTTGCATCAACTGAGTTATAGCCAAACAACCACAATGCCACACAGCAACACAAGAGACTTTATTTAATCACAAACTTCATTTACAGTGCGAGACATACATGGCGAGACATGATTCATAAGAATCACGAAGGAGAGAAGAACAAAAACACCAAAAACAAAACTGGTGGTTTGACAAGCAGAGACCGCACAGACCGCTCGACTCCAGAGATCGCCCGGCTTGACCTGAGACCGCGCGAATAGAAAACAGACAGACCGCCTGCACTGCAAGAATGCCACCTCAGACCGCACGAACTGGAGCTTATTGCACTGAACAAAAAACTGAAGCTGTCGCCAGACCGCAACTCAGATCGCCTGACCGCTGAAGGTTGCCTGATCGCCGAGTTCGCTGCAAACAACACAAGAACCAGTTCGCAGACAAGCCGCTGCTGAACTGTTATCCAAGCCGCTGGGAATTACTGATGAGTCCCAATTATATACACATATATGGACTCATCTGGGCCATTTTCTAGTCTTTCCACTGCACTTTAGCCTTGTTTTAGCTCATATTTGTCATTCTATGCTAGGTGCACTTCTTGGCCTAATTTGGTGTGTTTTATGCTTATTTTCTTTTGATAGCCTTATCGTATTGTTGAGTGCCACCTTCAGTGGCCTGATTAGCATTTCTGTTGGAACTGGAGTCGTGCAGGTGTTCCCGGTACAATTCTGTACAGGAACACTGCGCACGATCACTGGTTCTATTGCGCACGACCACTGGTCGTGCGCCACTGATCGTGCGCACTCAACCCCCGAAATTTGAGTTCTGTCTTGACTGAACGCACGACCATTTACGATAGTGCGCACGACCACTGGTCGTGCGCCACTGGTCGTGCGAACATTATATTTTATAAATTTCTTACATTGCAGGCTCCGCCCAGGCAGGCGCACGATCACAGGATTCTAGTGCGCACGACCATTGGTCGTGCACCACTGATCGTGCGCAATGTTTATTCCAGCGCCTATAAATTGACCTGCTCGCGAATTAGGTCGGGATCGCGCATTTCTTCCGCCCAGCTTCGCCGTTTTCGCCCCTTCCGCAGGTTCTCCGCCCCCCTAGGCCTCCTCCATCATCCAAGAGCTTCAAGGAGAGGTTTCTAGCCCAAAGATCGCCAACGTCGAGCAAGGAGATCGTGTATCGGTGTAGATTGGATCGTGACACGAAGAAGACGAGCCATTGGGAGGAAGTGACAACCCTCCTCTACCTCGGTCGCAGTTGAAGACCGAGCTTGGACGCGGATTGACAACCCAGAGATTCCAACCGTGAATCTTCGGCAAGGCTTCGGATGTGGTCGACTCCTTTACCCTCTTTTTCCTTCTTTATGTTGATGATTGTGTAGGTTAGACTCTTCTATATTTTGATGATGTGCACAATGAATCTTGTTATGTAATGTCTATTTCATTTATTTGAGATTATATTATTCATATGTGTTTATGAGGTGCGCCCCCATCTAATTTCCATTCCGCCTTCGTGTTCGGTGCCGCACTAGCAATTGCTAGTGGCGTGCTTGTCGAAGAGGTGCTTGCGACCCTCATTCCGTAAGACTACTCGTCCATCCGCCAAGCTAAGCGGTGCTAACGGCCCGTGTAATCCATTCTGACTCCGCCGGTGCGAACCATTCCATCCGCAAGCCTTCTCGTCCATCCGCCTAGCGAAGCGTGGCATAGCGGCCCGTGTAATCCATTCGCCCTACGAAGCAGTGCGCTCAAGGCCTGCACAGTTTGACTCTGCTTGCCTACTCGCCCATCCGCCCAACGAAGTAGTGCGCTCAAGGCCTACGTAGACTTCCATCCCGCCGAGCGAAGCTTTGCATAGCGGCATTGCATAGGAGTAGTTTAAGTTGTTTTCTTTTATTTTCCACAAACCAAATCCCCCATTTCCACATCCATCCGCTCGAAAGGACTTCAATCTCAAGTCCTTCCTCGATAATAAACTCCACCTTACTGTGTTCCTTTGAGATCGATACTTGGTGATTCATTCCCATTTTATATTACTTGAACGATCGGTACACTGCTGTTTCGTGTCGCAGTCTTACTACCGCCTATAGCGGTGTGCTAAGATTCGCGCATCAAGTTTTTTGCGCCGTTGTCGGGGAACACAGACGTGTGAGTTTTCTTGAGAGGGAGAGCTGAGAGAGAGAAGTTTCTTCCAGTGTGTATAGCCGCCTTGTTATTTTTGTTTGCTTTTTACTTATTTACTGCTTGTTATTATTTCTTTCCCTCTTATTTTAAAGTTTTAGGCAAGTCTAATCCAAGAAGTTTTATTAGTTTGTGTAAATTTTCTTGCAAAGAATTTCAGTCTCGTTATACCTGCTTTTATTTTTGAAAATGTCATCAAGGGATATTTCACCTAGATTTAATGACAAGATGGTTTATTATATAGACCAAATGAATGAGTTAAATGCTAGCCAGTGTAGGAACATTGTTTGCTTGTTGTGTCGAGGAGAGGGTCATGAATTGAAGGACTGTCCTAGTCTTTTCAATCCTGACCGCTGCTCCTCCACTCATGACAACATTGTCCCTATCGCCCATTCTTTACCCATGGAGGCAATTGTGCCCTTTACCCCCGAGCTTGTCTCGTGCATGGACTCCTCACTCCCTGTGTATGGCTTCACTCCCAGTGATGATGATCACTCATCTGTTAGCCAACAAGGAGAGGAATGGGAGCTCCTAGATGCACCTGAGTATGATGAGGAAAGTATTCTTTCCATCGGGGAGGCTTTAGCAGATCTTTTTGCGGAGGAATCTTTGTGTTCCTCCAGTTTCTTTGCAAGATTTTTCTACACACATTCTTTATGATCCTATCAAAGTAAAGGAGCGGGGTGATGCTTTGGACTCGGAAGATGCTCCAAAGTGGGAGGAGGTGGATACTCTTTCTGATGAGGAGGTTTGCACTTCCTCATGGGACGAGGAGGTCTAACTCACCACCGAGGCCCTTGAGTTCTTGGGTTCCTCTCGCTATGATACTTACGATGATGATAACGATCTATCCTTGGATCCTGCTGGGAGTGAGACCGGGACCACTCCCCCGATTTCTGATTATTTTTGTCCTTCCTCTCTTTTATTTCTTGACCCCCCTTCTTCATCTGAGCCTGTGCAGGTTGAGTCCTTACAGGTACCCCAGGAGGACTTGGAGCTTTTTGCTCAAGTCAATGATGAGTGTATCCTTTCATGTGAGGAGGTTGATCCCTCCTCCATAGAGGAAGCCTCATTCATTGCCTTCTCCTCCTGCCGCCTCCCTGAAGACGATACCTTGCTAGGCAAGGATGTTTTTGGTGAGTTGAGTGAGGATATTTCCTCCTCCACTTACATTCTCTACCCTTTACCTGTGAGGAGCAGGTATCTATATTTAGGTAGAGGGGTTACTGTTCTATCACCGTATCGGTACCCGCTACCGACACAGATATTGGGCCAGTTACCTGTCCACTTCTCCTTCCATACTCCCAGTAGCTAGAACCGTTTTAATTTAGAATAAGTCGTGCTGGGATGACAATAACCCCAGTAGTTATTTTACTTTTCCTGCATTTTTATTTCATCTAGTTTAGTTTAGTTAGTTGCATTTCTTTTTAGTTTGTATATATTTTTTTGTTTTTGCGGAGCTCACCCCTGCAGGTGTTCTTCTGGCGGATGCTGCAGCTTTTTCTTGGTTTACACGCCAATCTTCTGGTATGCTCTTTTCTGAGCACTGGGTACTCTCTTTCCCTAGCATTATTCTGAATTTCATAGCTATATTTTGCGCATTTTGTTTAGTTTAAGTCTGGGGGAGAGTTGTTCCGTTTACCCGCTCACGTGCACCATTGCACAGCATACTAGGAGGTGTTATTTATTTTTGTTTTGTTCAGTTTCATTGCACACCACAGCACCCACTCGAGCGTGCACTTAGCTGTTGGCACATCTTGAGCTGAACTCATTTCTTTTGTGTGATTTGGAAAATCATTGTGCTGGCTTAGGATTGTGAGTAGGAGTAAAATGTTGACTTCAATAGTGCTCCTAGTCGAGTGCTCATGTCTCACATAGAAATTCGTGTAGATTCAATTTCTTTTTATGCTTTTAGTTTATATTTTTCTATTAGCGTAAATATTGTTTACTACACTCAACAATTGGTGAATCCGGTGTGAATCAAACGGTAGCATAGGGATGTGTGTAGACGTTCGTTAGCCTCGTATTGCCCGAGTCGGGAGAAAGGATTATCTTTCTCGGTGGCTAAGAACTTGCCCCAAGCGATTCTTGAAGCATGGGTATACGGTTAGTCAATTGCGTGAATGTGATATAGACCATCATTTTGGCCCGGTTGAGCCTTTGTGCCATTCCTATCATCATTTCCTCGCTAGCCCAGTTGTGCCTACCCATTCTTTTGGTTCAGCTCCACTATTGTTCACCAAAGCCTAAACTCCAATCCTAGTCGCACACCCAAAATGCAAGCATTTTGTTTAAATTTTAAATTGGTGTTGATTGTGAAAGTACAATGTGAAAATGTGGATGTGCATCTTTGGAAATTTGCTGAAATTGCTAAAGAAAGAAAAAGAAAAGAAGAAAAAGATTTGAAAAGAAAAAGAAGAATGAAAAGTTTAATTAAAAAAAATCTGTTTGAGATTTATATTTGGGAGTAGGCTGTGCACACACCCATGCGTCTAAGTCTAAGTCTGGGGGTGTGGTGCATCCGCGTGTTTTATGGCTACTTGGATAGTGTTATGCATTTGCTCATTTGGGTTTTTGTGTTCTAAGCCTTCATGTTTATATTTGTTTACCTCACCTAAACCCAAGCCTCATCTAAAACCTTAAGTCCTATTGATTCACGCATTTGAGTCAAACCAGTGCCGTGGAGAGAGTGCGGACGGGCAAGCTTATGGTCACCGACATTGATGGATTTCAATGGAGGTTGTCTCGAGCCCCGATCTTTGGCAATGCTCTCCTCAGCGTTCAGTTTACTTTCTTCCTATGTACGACCTTATGATTCACCGTGATTCACTTTTTGAGTAAATGTAATATATAAATACGCCCCTAGAAAAGTATAAACTATGCACAATTAGAAATTTTGTCTACTGTATTTCTACGCGCATGAGCATGCGACTTCGCATGATACTCCGCTTTACAATTTCTATACCAGCTATGTATTTTTCTCAGCCGCTTGAGGAATTTGTTTGCTCGGGACGCGCAAACAGTTAAGTCTGGGGGTGTGATGAGTCCCAATTATATACACATATATGGACTCATCTGGGACGTTTTTCTAGTCTTTCCACTGCACTTTAGCCTTGTTTTAGCTCATATTTGTCATTCTATGCTAGGTGCACTTCTTGGCCTAATTTGGTGTGTTTTATGTTTATTTTCTTTTGATAGCCTTATCGTATTGTTGAGTGCCACCTTCAGTGGCCTGATTAGCATTTCTGTTGGAACAGGAGTCGTGCAGGTGTTCCCGGTATAATTCTGTACAGGAACACTACGCATGATCACTGGTTCTATTGCGCACGACCACTGGTCGTGCGCCATTGATCGTGCACACTCAACCCCCGAAATTTGAGTTCTGTCTTGACCGAACGCACGACCATTTACGATAGTGCGCACGACCACTGGTCGTGCGCCACTGGTCGTGCGAACATTATATTTTATAAATTTCTTACATTGCAGGCTCCGCCCAGGCAGGCGCACGATCACAGAATTCTAGTGCGCACGACTACTGGTCGTGCGCCACTGATCGTGCGCACTATTTATTCCAGCGCCTATAAATTGACCTGCTCGCGAATTAGGTCGGGATCACGCATTTCTTCCGCCCAGCTCCGCCGTTTTTGCCCCTTCCGCAGGTTCTCCGCCCCCCTAGGCCTCCTCCATCATCCAAGAGCTTCAAGGAGAGGTTTCTAGCCCAAAGATCGCCAACGTCGAGCAAGGAGATCGTGTATCGGAGTAGATTGGATCGTGACACGAAGAAGACGAGCCATTGGGAGTAAGTGACAGCCCTCCTCTACCTCGGACGCAGTTGAAGACCGAGCTTGGACGCGGATTGACAACCCAGCAATTCCAACCGTGAATCTTCGGCAAGGCTTAGGATGTGGTCGACTCCTTTACCCTCTTTTTCCTTCTTTATGTTGATGATTGTTTAGGTTAGACTCTTCTATATTTTGATGATGTGCACAATGAATCTTGTTATGTAATGTCTATTTCATTTATTTGAGATTATATTATTCATATGTGTTTATGAGGTGCGCCCCCATCTAATTTCCATTCCGCCTTCGTGTTCGGTGCCGCACTAACAATTGCTAGTGGCGTGCTTGTCGAAGAGGTGCTTGCGACTCTCATTCCGTAAGACTACTCGTCCATCCGCCAAGCTAAGCGGTGCTAATGGCCCGTGTAATCCATTCCGACTCCGCCGGTGCGAACCATTCCATCCGCAAGCCTTCTCGTCCATCCTCCTAGCGAAGCATGGCATATCGGCCCATGTAATCCATTCGCCCTACGAAGCAGTGCGCTCAAGGCCTGCACAGTTTAACTCCGCTTGCCTACTTGCCCATCCGCCCAACGAAGTAGTGCGCTCAAGGCCTACGTAGTCTTCCATCCCGCCGAGCGAAGCTTTGCATAGCGGCATTGTATAGGAGTAGTTTAAGTTGTTTTCTTTTATTTTCCACAAACCAAATCCCCCATTTCCGCATCCATCCGCTCGAAAGGACTTCAATCTCAAGTCCTTCCTCGATAATAAACTCCACCTTACTATGTTCCTTTGAGATCGATACTTGGGGATTCATTCCCATTTTATATTACTTGAACAATCGATACACTGCCGTTTCGTGCCGCAGTCTTACTACCGCTTATAGCGGTGTGCTAAGATTCGCGCATCAATTACCAAGGAAGGAGACCGCAACCGGCTGACCACAAACCTGCGAACACAACAAACAGTCAACTCGCCTCCGAGACCGCCCGACCTCAAAGTTGAGACCGCACGTATTAACCCAGGCTCTAGTTCTTACAGTTCTCGTTATGAATGACGGGCCCTGCACCTCTATTTATAGGCGGGTAGACAGATGTCATCACAACACAAGAGAGATACAATCACCACCCGTCAGATCGCCAGCGGTCTCACAAGGGCAGACCGCGCGATCACATCACTTGGACAACCACCCGTCCAAGACCGTAGATCAGCAGACAGATCGCGCACAAGTCGTGCGAACATGAGACTGTGCACAAACTGCGTGGGCACACGAACTCTCCTTCCTTAGATCTCCAGGAGCCAACCAAGAACCATCTGGCCGACTTCGAACAAGTCGCCAGATCGCCAAGCACAAACCGCCCGGTCACAGCGGTTACATGAAAATAGACCGCCCGGTCTTCTGAAAAGGAGATAAACAAACCAAGCAGAACAACCCGGGATGAGACCGCAACAACCAGGAACAAACCGGTCAGCCAGCAGACTGCCAGAGCCAGACCGGCAGAACAGACCGGCAGAGCACAAGCGCAGACCGCGCGGTCTCTGCGGTCACCCAATTTCAGACCGCCCGGTCACCTCCACTTCACTTCAATAATTTCAACACTCCTCCTTGAAGTGGGAAGTGGAAACTAGCCTGAGTAAACTCCGCAACCGGATAAACGGTCCTTTTGCCAGCGGCTTTGTGAAGATGTCTGCAACATTGTCCGCACTCCGAACATGCTCGACCATAAGAGATCCTCCCAACACCTTTTCACAAATGAAATGGTGTTCAATCTCAATATGCTTGGTCCTCGCGTGACAGACTGGATTATTAACCAGCTTGAGAGCACTCTCATTGTCCCTGCATAGCATAGTGGGACCTCGAACCTCCCCATGAATGTCCCCTACCAACCTCCTGAGCCAAACAGCTTCCTGAGCTGCCAAGGCCGAAGCCTTGTATTCCGCTTCTATGGTAGATACAGACACTGAGTCCTGCTTTTTGCTGCACCATGAAATAGCTGTGGGGCCCGTCATAAAGACAAAACCAGACGTTGATCTCCGATCATCCACATCTCCCCCGTAATCAGCATCCATGTATACAAGCAACTCCAAGCTTGACCCTCTCCTATATAGGAGACCCAAATCAGAGGTCGACTTCACATATTTCAAAATTCCTTTTGCCGCTAGAAGATGAGGCTTCCGTGGCTCCGCCATGTACCGACTCACTTTGCCAACTGCATAAGCAATATCAGGCCTCGTGATGGTCAAGTAGATCAAGCTCCTAACCAGAGCTCGGAACACCAACGGATCAGATAGAACTCTCCCCTCATCCTTCCGAAGTTTATGATGTTGTTCCAAAGGTATAGAGCTGCTCTTCCCTTCCTCCATGCCAAATCGTTGAACGATCCGCTCTGCATATCCGGCCTGAGAAACGAGTACTCCGCTCTCCCGCCTCTGAACCTCGAGTCCAAGGAAATGGTGAAGCTCACCCAGATCCTTCATCTCAAATCTGATAGCAAGCTTGGATCTCAGCCTTGCTACTGCCTCCTTCGAGTTCCTGGTGACAATCATGTCATCCACATACAGCAAGACAATAACCCGAAGTGCCACTCCTTCTTGACGAACAAGCTAGAATCAGAGTCTGAAGCAAAGAACCCGCATAATAGAAGATACTCCGCGATCTTTCCATACCACGCCCGAGGCACTTGCTTCAAACCATACATGGCTTTCTTTAGTTTGCATACGTAATCCAGATACTCCTCCGAGATGAAGCCCGACGGTTGGATCATAAAGATATCCTTGTCGATCTCGCCGTATAAGAAGGCATTCTTAACGTCGAGCTGCCAAATCTCCCATCCACTTGAAGCCGCCAAAGCAATAACAAATCGGACCGAAGTCATCTTTGCCACTGGACTAAACGTCTCATCATAATCTTCACCATACTGCTGTGAGAACCCGCGAGCTACAAGGCGAGCCTTGTATCGTTCGATCGTACCGTCAGCTTTCTTCTTGAGTTTATAGACCCACTTGCATGTCACAGGGGTAATGCCCTTGGGCCTGGGCACTAGAGACCAAGTCTCATTCTTCTTGAGAGCATCCATCTCCTCTTGCATAGCAATATCCGACTGCTTCACACCTTTGGCCTTCTCAAAGCTCGATGGCTCCCTCTCATCCAAGGGACCAGCAAAGAAACATGAGACAAAGCTCACCATGTTTCCTCCTGTGTATCGATCTGGTGGTTTAATAGTCCTCTTCGACCTCCTAAGAGGTTGCACCTGACTAGCCACCTCCTCAGCTGCTTCTTCTGTGCTATCTCCTCTTCCAGATGAACTTGGAGCATCGCTCCCCCTGCTTCCAGAACCTGAAGCCTCCATCTCTGAGCTTGACACAACAGGAGCTCCTAGTGAAACAGGCAACTCCACTTAAAGATTTTCCGCAGCCTTCCCTTCTTCATCAACCCTGTTCTCTGGTAGTTCAACTCCTGAACTCCCCTTGTAGGAAGTTACCTCATCGAACACCACATCCCGAGATACAAAAGATCTTCGAGTCTCAGGATCCATGCATCTCCATCCCTTCTTCCGCTCATCATATCCAACAAAGACTATCTTCCTTGCTTTCACATCTAGCTTTGTCCGAAGAGCATCAGGAATATGCACATAACAGGTTGACCCGAACACCCGAAGGTGTGCAACACTTGGTTTCTCCTTGAACATCAGTTCGTGAGGGGTCTTCATGTTGATAGGACTTAGAGGCATCCTGTTGATGACGTAAGCCACACAAGACATTCCCTCTACCCAGAAGGACTTTGGGATACTCTTGGCATGAAGCCAGCATTTGCAAGTTTCTGTCAGATGACGGATCTTCTGTTCTGCAACACCATTTTGCTGTGGAGTATGGGCACAAGTGAGCTCTCTCCGAATGTCGTGTTTCCTGCAAAAACTTGAGAACTCACAGAGATGAACTCCCCACCATTGTCAGTTCTCAATTTTTTCACCCGCAGGCCTAACCGACCTTCAACCAGCTCCTTGAACTCCACGAACCTCGCAAAAGCTTCCGACTTCTCTTTCAAAAAATACACCCAGACATATCTGGTGTAATCGTCAATCAACACCAACATATATCTGTTGCCTCCAAGGCTTGGGGTGGCAGTCGGTCCTATCAATTCACCGTGAATGCACTCCAACGACGCTTTGCATCTTGTTTGTGATTTATCAAATGGAAGTCGATGAGACTTACCAAACTGACATCCCGCACAAACATGACCGTCTCCATAGGAGGACAAGCTAGGCAAGCCCTTGACAAGGCCCCTTGACAAGGCCCCTTACCGCCATAGCCTTCAATTTGTCCATGCCTACATGCCCCAACCTTTCATGCCAGATAGCCGGGTTATCATTGGTCTTCATTTTATCAACATAGGTACTTGTCGATAACACGAACAAGTCCTTCACCCTCTTTCCAACATGGATAATATCTCCTTTTATCTCTGGTTGAGTTTTAAGAAACTTCACTTCTGTTGGGCCAAACAGAACATGATAACCGGCATCGACCGCATTGGTCACAGAAAAGAGATTCTTCTTCATACCCGGCACGTGATAAGCACTCCTCAAGGTGAGTGGACCCTTATCACTGCTCAAAGAGACAACTCCTTCTTGTTCTACTGTATGAACAGAATTATCAGCCGTTATGATAACATCGTTACCTGAGTAAGGCGCCAAAGAAGAGAACTTTGATTCATCCCCGGTGAGATGATGTCCACACCCTGAATCAACAATCCAATCCTCTTCGGCCCGCACAAAATCCCTCTCTGTGGCCACTCCACCCGCTTACCGAAGCGCAACATCGCGGCCACCGCACTCACCCACACCTTGCGAAGCGGTGCTTTTTGACCCGCATTTCTCTCATTTCCGCAATAGCTTAGGACACCAATCACAACGCCCCTGTTTTATTTTATTCGCTCGTGCAACAATCGACTCACCACATGTTTCATTCACCAGAACCTGCATTCCTCAAGAGATCGATATTCGGGGAAGCTATTCCCAAATTTATTACTTGATAGCGACCGGTGCACTTGCCGAACGCACATCACCTAACCATGTCACTAATAGTATTGATGTGACAACATTTTAAGTCATAACATAACATGCACAATATCATAGATGACTGATAGAAGGAATAACTTATCACTATTCAATATTTAACATACCTAATTCAATCTTGAAAGCATTAAATTCAGCCTCATCCAATGGCTTTGTAAAGATATCAGCAACTTGATTGTCAGTGGGGACAAATTCAAGGCAGATATCTTTACATTCAACATGTTCTCTAATAAAATGATATCCTATCTCTATGTCCTTAGTCCAACTATGAGAGACAGGATTCTTAGAAATAGAGATAGCACTGGATGAGTCACAATATAGAGGAGACTCACTTACCTTGAGGTTGTAGTCCTCTAACTGATGTTGTATCCACAAAAGTTGTGCACAACAACTACCTGCAACAATATATTCAGACTCAGCAGTGGAGATTGCCACACTGGTCTGCTTCTTGCTGCTCCATGATATCAATCTTCTTCTTAGGAACTGACAAGTACCATATGTGCTTTTCCTGTCTTCTTTGCATCCTGCAAAATTTGCATCTGAAAATCCAGTCAGTTCAAAATCATTGTTTTTAGGGTACCAAAAGCCAAGATGTAGGCTGCCTTTAAGGTATCTCAAAATTCTCTTTGCAACTGAGTAGTGAGATTTCTTAGGGCATGCCTGATATCTAGCACAAACACATGTAGCATACATAATGTTTGGTGTACTAGCAGTTATATACAATAGGGATCCAATAATGCACCTGTACATGCATTCATCAAAGGTAATGTTGCACCCCATGGGAGTTTTCATGGTGGAAGCTGATTACATCCCAAACTTCTTGATAAGCTCCCTAGTGTACTTAGTCTGAGAGATGAATATCACCTCATCAGACTATTTCACTTGGAGGCCTAAAAAGTACTTGAGCTCTCCCATACTGCTCATCTCAAACTCCCCTACATAAGGTTAGCAAACCTTTTGTAGAGGTTGTCATCAGTAGACCCAAATATAATGTCATCAACATATATTTGAACTAGAAGACACTTGCCCTTTGTTTCCCTAAGAAACAACGTGCTATCTATCTTTCCCTCAAGAACTTGTTCTTGATGAGATGCTAGCAAGGTCTCATACCAAGCCCTAGGGGCTTGCTTTAGACCATATAGAGCTTTCCTAAGTAAATACACATGAGAAGTGAGGTTTGGATATACAAAACCTGATGGTTGTTCAACTTATACCTCTTCCTTCAAGTCACCATTGAGGAAGGCTGATTTGACATCCATCTGGTATACTTTGAACCCCCTGTGGGCAGCATAGGCAAGGAATAGCCTAATTGCTTCTAACCTTGCAACTGGGGCAAATGTTTGATCAAAGTCTATACCCTCTTCTTGTTTATAGCCCTTGGCTACTAGTCTAGCCTTGTTTTTGATGATGATTCCATTTTCATCCAACTAGTTTCTGTATATCCATTTGGTTCTAATGATGTTGTGTCCTTGAGGTTTTGGCACCAACTTTCATACCATGCATCTTTTGAATTGAAGAAGCTCTTCTTGCATGGCTTGAATCCAGAATGTGTCTTGGTTGGCTTCTTCAAACTTCTTGGGCTCCATTTGTGACAGGAAACTCAGGAATAGAGCTTCATTGTAAGCCCTGCTTCTGGTTAGTACACCATGGTTCTAATCTCCAATGATTTGTTCTCTTGGATGATCTCTTAAGTGTCTTGTTGCTGTAGGCAATCTGTCCTCTATTTGCTGTATTTCTTCTACTGGTTCAGCAATATCTTCAGCAGCCTGCACCTCTTCATCTTTAGGAATTGCAACATCTGTATAGACTTTGCTACTGCTAATGTGTTGCACATACATCTTTTCCATTGCCTTTTCACTTCCAGTTAAAATAGAAGAGCTAGACTAGCCCTTATAGATTAGGCTGGTCTCATCAAACACCACATGCATAGATTCTTCTACAACATGAGCCTTGTTGTTATAAACTCTATAAGCTCTACTATGTGAGCTATAGCCAACAAGAACCCCCACATTGCATTTCTCTGCAAACTTTGTTAATTGAGATTTTCCATTGTTTAAAATGTAGCATTTTGAACCAAAGATTATAAAGTATGAAATTGTTTGTTGTTTGCCTTTCAGAATCTCATAGGGGGTGATTCCATAAACCTTATTGATGGAAGCTCTATTGAGAACATAACATGCAGTATTGACTGCCTCAACCCAAAAATATTTTGGGAGTGAGGAGTCACTAAGCAATGTTCTCCCAGCTTCTATCAAGGTCCTATTCTTCCTCTCAGCCACACCATTTTGTTGTGAAGTCCTTAGGGAGGAGAACTCTTGGGTAATACAAAATTCTTGACAAAACCTTGTCATGACTTCAGATTGAAATTATGTGTCATGGTCAGTCCTAGTCCTGACCACGGTACATTGTAAGTCATTCTGAATTGTCTTGACATGGTTTATAAAGATATTTAAAGTACCAGATTTCTTCTTAAGGAAGAATACTCATGTATATTTTGAGTGATCATCAACAATCACCAAAGTATACAACTTTCCACCTAGGCTCTGAATTGGCAAAGGACTAAACAAGTCCATGTGCAATAGATATAGACATCTTTCAGTGTCTTTGGAGCCAATACTTTTAAAGGTGGCCCTTGTTTGCTTACCCATTTGGCAAGCATGACAGGGACCATTTTTAATACATTTCAAGTTTGGACTATTCCTAACAAGGTTTTTAGAGAATAATCTATACATTATCTTGTAGTTAATGTGGGCAAGTTTCTTGTGACATTGAACACAAAGAGACTCATTTTCATTAGCTACAAGACATACAGATGATAGAGAATTATTGCATATAAAATCTAAATAATAACATTCCCACTCCTAGTGCCCGAGAGAATGGTCTCTAAGTCATTAGACTTTTTGATCAAGCACTTGTCATTGTAGAATTCAATGACATAGCCCAATCACATAGTTGACTTATGCTTACTAGGTTGTGTTGCAACCCTTCAACATAAGCTACTCTTGTGATTTAAACTATGCCATTGGAGATCATACCATATCCTTTGGTGATTCCCTTTTCAGATCCACCAAAGATGACTTTAGGTCCATTCTTCACAGCTATGTAGTGCTGTAGAAGATTTCTGGTACCTATCATGTGCCTTGAGCACCCACTGTCCAAGTACCATGTTTGTTTAAGACCGGTACTTGAACTAACCTGCAAGAAGGAATTTAATTACCCTTAGGAGCCCAAATAATTTTGGGTCCTATGTCCTTGTTAGCATGATAAGATGACATCACACCTGCTGCACCCTTTGCAGGATGGCTCTTCTTTGCATTTGGCACATTGGGATTGTGCCAATAGTCTATGGCAAAGTGTCCGACCTTACCACAGTACCAACATTCATGAATATTGTATCTCCTCTTCGAAACATATCTTGAGGAAAGAGCATTAATGCGCTTGTGTTTAGGAGGGGAGACATCAACAATTTTCTTGTTCCTTTCAGCAATGATCTGGCTGAATGTTAACCTGTGAACAGTCTTGGCACCTTTTGTCTTAATGGCATCAAATTGCTTTGGCTTGGGAGCCAGGCCAGATTGGATGGCATCAGACACTGAGCAGCAGGGCTTGCCTACAGATTTGACAACAGTCATGATCTTTGCTGGACTGAACTTGGAAGAGCTAGCTTCCTTACTCTTGAATGATGGGGCTAAAGTACCAAATACAAATGGTCCAGGTTGGGCCATTTGAATTTCTTCATGGGGAGCCTTCATAGCACTCATTCCCATGCCCTTTATTCCTCTATGGGAAGGAGTGTTTTCCATCCTATAGGAGCTTCCATTCTTCCAGTGACCATACATACTGTCATGGTCATACCTGTTAGAGGGAAATAATACCTTTTGAAAGGTGGTATGAGGAATAGCCTTATTCTTGATCTTTTCTCCGCTCCCTTCTCCTACTTCCATTTTATTGAACCCTAATCCTCTTCTATTGGTTTGAGAGGAAAAGGTGTCAAAAATAGGAAGCACAGATTTGGGCTTGGAGAATTGAGCCACTAGGCTCTTTTCTTTGAGAAACTTCTCCTCAAGGTCCTTGATGACCTTGTTCTTTTGGGATATGGTGCTCAAGTGAACAATTATTATCCCCTTTAGATGACTTATCTCTCTACACATCTGAGCCACCAGGGTAGGTGACTCAGTGAACTCTTTCTCAGCCAACTTAAGGGAAGCAATTTCTTGGGCTTGCCTCTTGGCCAGTTTCATGCTCTTTTTCAGAGCTTCCAAGAGAGCACCATACTTGTCAATCAATTGATTGACATCTTCCTCAGATTCTGTATCACTTCCATCATTTGATGAAGGTGTTTCAGATTCTGGGCTTGTCTCATAATCAGAAGAAGAGAGGGAATGAATCAGTACCTGTTCACTGTCAGAATTGTTCTGACTTTCTTCCTCATCAGTTATGGCCATCAGGCCTAGCTGATCTTTGTCCTCTTCATCCTCCTCAATGTCACTATTTGAATGTGATAGAGGGGCCCTGATTCCAACCTTAGCAACAGGAAAAACTTCATTCTCTTCTGCTGCAAACATCCCAATGTAGGCTTCCTCTCCTTCATCTAAATCTGAAGTTGAGGATTCAGATTCACTCCAACTTTTACCTTTCTTTGCTAGGAAGGATTTTTCACCCATCCTATCCTTTTGGTGATAGTGTTTCTTATCACCTTTCTCCTTCCTCTTGACTGGATAGTTAGCAATGACACTTCCAGGCTTGCTGCAACAATAACATATGATATTATTTGAAACATGTTTACCATGTTTAGATTCATACCTGTCACCCTTGGTGTGCTGTCTTTCAGATTTGATGTGGTCCTTCTTGGAATGTGAGGAGGAGGAGGAGGGCTTATTCTTCCACTTCTTCCTCCTCCTCATCTTCTTGAACTGCCTTGATAAGGCGGCAAACTCCTCATCAGATGAAGAGTTGTCTGAAGTGGCGTTCTCAAACTTTTCAGATTCAACACTCCTTCTTGGAGGAGACAGTAATCTGACTTTGCTCTTCTTGGAGCTATCAGCTTTGAGAGAAACAACTCTCTCCCTTGCATGAGCCCTGATGGAAGTGTCCTCTTTCTTCCTTGCAGACAATTGCATCTCATAAGAGAGCAGCTTCCCAAACAAAGTATGGGTAGGAGTTTCACCCAGCTTGGCCACTTCCCTGATGACACATATCTTAGTGTCCCAGTCTCTAGTTAGAGATCTTAGGAACTTGTCAATTAGCTCATTGTCACTGAATACTCATTCATAGGTTCTTCGTTCATTAACTATTCTGAAGAACCTTTCATATCAGATAGAAATGCTTTCCTGGCTCAGCTGTCTGAAAGCTTCATATTGTTGATTGAGGAGTGATTTTCTATCATCCCTCACCTCAACTTTCCTTTCCATATACACCACTAGTGTATCCCACATCTCCTTGGCTATTGTACAGTGCACCAAGTTTTGAAAGGTGGAGTCATCTATTGCATTAACAATGATATTTTGGGCTCTTTTGTCTATTGTGAATACTGCAAGCTCATCCTTAGTTAAGTCATTAAAAGCCTTGGCCACTCTCCTAGTTGGATCTATGGTGGAGGCTGTTTGAAAAGTGAAAGGTCCATGCTTTACAGTGATGTAGATCCTTGGGTCTGATGCTTCCATAAACAACCTTACCCTTTGCTTCAATATGCCAAAGTTTCTTTGTTGCATATGGGCATGCAACTTCATAGACCCCATCTCCTTCTGCAATCCAGTGGAGGCCATTGGAATCATATATTACTACTCCTTTGTAGGATCTGGTCAGACAGTTATGTCCTTCTTGAACAACCTGGCTCTGAAACCACTTGATAGTTTGTTAGGATGTAGTCTTAATCACATAGAGGGGGGGGGGGGGGGTGGGGTGAATAGGTCTCTTTTCTTTTAAGCTTTAGCCTAGCTGTTTTCTGATTTAATGTTAGTAATAAATTAAGCACACAGAAAACACACAAGCATTTATAGAGGTTCCTCAAGACAGGGTGTCTTGAGTAGTCCCTTTTCCCCCTTCACATTTCTAACAATGAGTTAGACAAGGCCAACTCCTCCAATCTCAGCTCCAAGAGCTTACAACTCAAATCCCTCAGGATCTCTCAGGTTTTCCCAAACCCTACCTCATGCTCAACAACCCTACCTCAGGCACAGCAGCCCTACCAACTCAGAACTATCAAGAAGTCCTACCTAAGATATCCATAGAGATCCTACACTCAAGCTTAATTCACAGCTCTACACTCAGGCCCAACAACCCTACTTCCTCAGGCAAAATGCCCTACAAACTCAGAACACAAATCGCCGACTCACGAAGAAATCAATCACATGCAATTTGGGGAGTGCTCACCGATTCGCGACGAGTACCCTGCCAAGGTAAGGTGAGGAAGACCAAAGATCTCACTCACGAGCAGCGAGCGGGGATGGTTCAGCGAGTTATAGAGAACTGCTCATGTGTGCAATTAGCCAGAGCGAGTCAGGGGAGGGTTCGCAATATCAGTCAGGCGAGGGAAGTGGGGGTTCGCCCTTACTCGCGAGAGAAGGTCTCGCGAGTTCAGCTCATAAGGAGGCTAGTGAGTGGCGTCTTCACGAGCCACTCACCCAGTAGGGATCTACAGGTGAATTTACCTTGATACCCTTGGTGGGCTGCCAATAGCCCTCCAGAACAGCAGAGTTTGGATGTTAGCAGACCAGTTTGGGGTGCGTATAGCAAGACAAAAAGACAGAATCCCGCTATAAGCAGACCAGTTCAGAAAGGCTATAAATAGACCCTTTGGGGCACCTTGAGAGGGAGACTAGATCTTTGCTTCTCCTGAGGAACTCTTAAGTTAGATCCTTTAGCTCTCCAACGTCCCCGACTTCAATCTTGGCTTGGGAGGGGAAGCGCTCAAAAGATCTTCTGGGTGTATGGTGGGACCTCCACACTGTTTCCAAGTGTCGTGTCCTTCGTTCAAAGTCTTCGGTCAGGTTCCTCTGTAGGATCAGTAAGCGCTAGTTGCCCCCCTTCACAGGGGGTCCAAACTCCTCATTGGGCCAAGTACTGGTTCCAACATTTTTGGTGCGGTGAGCGTGGAAAGCAGCAAGTGCAAGAAATCCTCATGGAGGTAACATGGTTGGAGGGGGTGAGCGAGAGGGAGACTTCGACAGTTTTCCACCACCTGGCCCGCCAGTGACAACGGAGATTCCAACGAATCTTCGCAGAGAGGCACTCAAGACCATCAATCTCGCCTTTGCTGCAGCGCGAAGCGAATTCGCGACTCCAGCCCCTCAGGTCGTCCAGCCATTGGGGTTTGGCGATAATGCCACAGGGTAGAGATCTGGCATGGAAGTGGACGATGAGGCACCAGGGCGAGATCTCGCGGGGATAGAGTTGTTTCTTAGTCTGGCGAGCGCTACTCCGGCGAGTGCTGTTCCAGCGAGCGCTATGCCGGTGAGTACTGTTTTTGCGAGTGCGGGTCCAGTCAGGGAGCTCGTGGGGAGGGTCGAGCAGGAGAGAACGACGACTGGAGGAAGCCTTTTTTGCGAGTTGGTTCTGTTGGCACCACTCCTGGAGGGTTTCAGGGAGCCGGATATGATGCACTACATCGGTAAGGATGACCCCATCCCGCATTTATAGTGGTTCGAAGATAAGGTCTCCCTCAGGCCCCTGTCGGACGCCTTCAATTGCCGACTCTTCACAACCACACTGAAGGAGAAGGTGAGGGATTGGTTTCACCAGTTCTCGAGTGGATCGATCTATGCCTTTGAGGACCTACGCCGCAGCTTCTTGCTTCGCCTCTCGGCCTCGAAGAAGAGGAAGAAGGACCCCGATGAACTCTTCAATATCAAGCAGAGGCAGGGGGAGTCGTTTACCCACTAGGTGGACCGGTTCCAGGAAGAGGTTCTCCTCATCCAGGAGCTACTGGGATTCACCCGCCAGCTTGCCTTCATAGTGGGGCTGCGAGAGGGATTCTTCAAGATGAGTCTGAAGTGGAAGGCCCCCTTGTCCTTTGAGGAGTTGATGGAAAGGGTGGTAGAGGAGATCGAGAGCGAGGCAGCTAACCCAGAGTTTACGAAGAGGCTAGCAAAGCTCAGTGAACTGGAGGTCAAGCAGCAGGAAGTCTGGAGAAGGGAAGAGCCGAGGGACCCAGAGTTGGGGTGGAGGCAGCATAAGGAAAGGCAACTTCCATGGAGGTCAAGGAATACCTCATCAGCTTGGGTGGAGGCAAAGTCCGAGGTTGTTGCCTCCCCCGCCTCAGCAAGCAATGGTGATCGGGCGAGGAGGAAGAGGAAGGGGAGGAAGTGGACTAGGAGCTGGAGAGGGTGCAGGAGTGAGAAGAAGGAATCATGGCGCAGAGGCCGAGAGAAGGGAGGTGGCGTTGCCATATTGTGACTTCCACTAGGAGGAAGGTCATGCGACAACCACCTGCCCAGAGTTCCTAGAGATAAGGGGGTCCAGAGTGCCGGCGCTGCGGGAGAAGCAGCCAGTGAGGATTTAGGAGGTCCTGCCTCAAGAGGAGGACGAAGAAAGGTGCAAAGACCGGGCCAATGTGGGGACTTAGGGGGGCATCAGAGTGATCCATACGTGTGTGGGATCGAGGCAACCCGAAAGGAGAGCCTCCATGTCATGTACCGTCGGAGCGTGGCTTCGACGTCTCAAGCCCCACCCCCCAGCGAAAAAGAACACCTTCTCGCAGAAGGATATGCTGGGTCATGAGGACCCATTCTGTGATGCACTGGTCATCCAGTCAGCCATCGAGAACTTCACCATTTCCCGAATCCTCGTCGATAATGGGAGCTCGGTCAATGTCATCTTTAAGAAGGCATTTATCGAGATAAAGGTGGAGGCGAGAAGAGTGATGGCCTCAGATGGCACATTGTTTAGTTTCTCGGGGGAGAGAAAGGAGGTGGAAGGAGGAGTAGGGATCCGCGTCGTCCTAGGGGGTAGTCCCGTAACTGCCTTTTCATCATTGTGGATGCGCTGAGCAGCTACAATGCCATCTTCGGGTGACCCCTCATCAGTGCGTTACTGTGCGTCCCCTCCACTTTCCACCAATGCCTCAAGCTCAGTGTAGGAGGGATCCAGGTCCGGGTGAGGGGTGACCCCAAGATAGCAAGGCAGTGCAACATCACCGCGGTCAACACCACCTGGCAAGCCGAGGTGGAAGGGATGTACCGGGAGATGGAGAAGAGGGAGAGAAGAGGAGCAGAAGAGGAGGCCCAGGCAGGAGTGGAAGAGGAGTTGATGGAAGTCTGGGAAGAGGAAATGGAGGAAGGAGAGGCCAAAGTGCCTATTTGTGGCGAGAGGAAGGAGGACGATCGCGGGGAGAAGTTCCGGCTGGAGGTCGTGGATGAGGTCGTAGAGATGGAAGTCACTTCTCGGGCAGGGGTGATAGAAAAAGTAAAGATCAGTGGGGAGCTCAGCCCTGAGGTGCAAAAGAGGGTCCTGGCCTTTATCCAGGATAACATGGACGTCTTCGCTTGGAGTGCAGCGGAGATGCTCGGGATCTACGCGGATGTGTCCTGCCACCTCCTCAACCTCCACCCTGACACCCACCCCATCCATTAGAAGAAGAGGTCCACCGCGGACATATTGGAAGGACTCATCCGGGAGGAGGTGAACAAGCTTCTCAAGGTGGGCTTTGTATTGAAGATCCAGTACCCAGGTTGGGTCTCCAATATAGTGATGGTAAAAAAGGGGGATGGTAGGTGGATAATGTGTGTAGACTTTTCTTTGCTAAATAAATCATGCCCTATGGATTGTTACCCTCTACCTCAGATCGACGCACTGGTTGACTCAGCCGTCGGTTTTTCTCTAATGAGTTTTCTAGATGCTTTCTTAGGTTACCATCAGATCTGCTTGCACCCTCCTGACGTCAAGGATGTCTCTATCATCATAGGGGATGGGTACTACTGCTACAAGATGATGCCCTTTGGGCTAAAAAATACAGGGGCGACATATCAGCGGATGATGGACAGGGTCTTCCAGGAACAGAAGGGGAGGAACTTGGAAGTCTACGTCGACGACCTCATGATCAAGAGCCGGGACCTCGAGTCTCACCTTCGGGACCTCGAAGAAACTTTTGGGACCTTGCGAAAATTTAAGATGAAACTCAACCCCCAGAAGTGTGTCTTCGGGGCTAGCCGAGGGAAGTTCCTAGACCACTTGCTCACCCCAGCTGGGCTGGAGCCTAACCCCGACAAAGTAAGGGCGATCTTAGAGATGGGATCGCCGAGGAACATGAAGGGGGTCCAACGCCTCACCGGGAAGCTGGCTGGGCTAAGCAGGTTCCTCTCCAGGGCAGGCGAGAAGTGTGCGTCATTCTTTAAAGTGCTAAGAGGAAATCAAAAGTTTGAATGGACCCTGGAGTGTGAGGAGGCTTTTCAAGTACTAAAGAGGTAGCCAACCCAGGCCCCTTTGCTCCAGGGAGCGAGGCAGGGAGAGGACCTATCACTATAGTTGGGGGTAGGATCCGAAGCGGTGAGCTTTGTGCTGGTGTGGGAAGAAGAGAAGAAACAACTCCTGATCTACTATGTCATCTGGGTCCTGAGGAAGGCCGAGTTTAGGTATTCCATCTTAGAGAAGCTGACCTTTGCCCTCATGGTGTCATCCTGGAAGCTCTGACCTTACTTCCAGGCACACTCAATCCAGGTGGTGACCGATCATCCTCTTCGCAATATCATGGAAGGAGTGGAGCACTCAGGAAGGTTGGCTAAGTGGTCAGTAGAGCTAAGTGAATTCGATATCTCATTTGTGCTCAGGCTATCTATAAAAGCGCAAGTGGTGGCAGACATCTTAGCCGACTACGTGCCAAGGTGAAAGAAGCCAGACCACACCACTCGGTAGCCTGGAAGATGTTGATTGATGGAGCATTAGGGAAACATTTCTTTGCGGGGGGGGGGGGGGGGGGGGGGGGGGGGGGGGAGGGGAGTCATCCTAGTGAGACCCCAAGGGAAAATGATCGAGCAAGCCATCAACATTCACTTCCGGATCACAAACAACCAGGCCGAGTACAAGGCGGTGATAGCAGTCCTATGACAAGCCCGGGAGTTGGGTGTGCAAGATGTGGAGGTCTCGACGGACTCCATGGTGGTGGCGTGCCATATCAGGGGGGAGTTTGAGGCAAAGGAGCCGACCATCCAACGCTATATGGATAAGGTCAATGGGGTCATAGGACAGTTCTGCACCTTCTCGATCCAACACGTGCCGAGAGAGGAAACTGTCCCGACTGACCTCCTGGCTAAGTTCGGTCCTCGGGTAGGGGGGACATTATCAGAACTCTTCCAGCCATCCATCGAGGAAGGGGAGTTGATGGAGGTAGATCAATGAGCATCATGGATGGATCCCATCATCACCTTCCTGACATCGGGGGAGTTCCCGGACGATGATGTGGACAAGCGATGGCTCAGGTATAAATCGGCATACTATTCCTTACGTGCAGGTGTGCTGTACCAGAAGACCCTCTCGGGGCTCCTGGCTCACTGTGTTGGAGGAGGAGTCCCCGAGGGTCCTCGAAGAGATCCACTCGGGAGAATGTGGAAGCCGCTCGGGAAGCAGAACCTTGGAGGGAAGGGTGTTGAGGCAGGGGTACTTCTGGCCCACTCTCAGCAAAGATGTGGCAGTGTTCGCCAAGAAATGCCCCAAGTGCCAGCTATATGCTCCCCTCCAGCTCCTTCCAGCCCGCAGGCTCCATACCATCACAACTTTGTGGCCTTTTGCGATATGGGTATTGGATCTGGTGGGTCCCTTCCCCCATGCGAGCGGCCAGAGAAAATTTCTGCTAGTAATGATCGATTACTTCTCCAAGTGGATGGAGGTGAAAGAATTAGCTATGGTAACTTCTCAGGTAGTCAGAAATTTTATATGGGGAGAGATAATCTGTCGACATTAGCTCCCACTAGCCATCGTCACAGACAATGGGCCGCAGTTTGCCTATGACAAGTTCATCAGCTTTTGCACCCAGCTCGGCATAGATCTTCAGTTCGCTTCAGTCCATCACCCAAGGAGCAATGGGCAAGTGGAGGCAGCGAACAAAATAATCGTGAATTTGCTAAAGAAGAAGGTTGAGAACCTGAGGGGCAACTGGGTAGAACAGCTACCCTCTGTTCTGTGGGCCTTGAGAACCACACCAAACACGGCCACCAGGGAGACCCCATTCAAGCTCTCCCATGGGTCCGAGGCCGTGCTTCCTATAGAGTTTGAGGTAAAGTCACCCAGGGTGGTGACCGCAGGGGAATGAGATGAAGAATGGATATTGGAGAACGAGGGAGAACAGAGGCTATCTTTGGATTTGATGGAAGAGCTCCAGGACCTGGCCACCTTCCGGCAGGGGGAGGTCAAGCGACGGATGGCTCGGTACTTCGACAAGCATGTCCAAGTAAGGCAGTTCGAGAAGGGGGACTTAGTCCTGAAAAAGGTTGATGCGGCTGGGAGAGGGGCCGTGGTGGGAAAGCTCGACTCCAACTGTGAGGGGCCTTACATTGTAGACGAAGTGCTCAAGTCAGGAGGGTACCACCTCCAAGATGTGGAAGGGGCACCTCTCAGCTGGGCTCAGAGCGGGGATGACCTAAAACGTTTTTTATCCTTAATCTTTTTGCGTTGGTTTATTGTATGATCGATTGGTTATTATGTTGTTTCCAATGTCTCTTTTTAATCATTGGCCCTCAAGGAATGTTTGAGCTAGAATGCCCCAAATCGATTCCACTACTAGGCTCTCACTACACGGTTGTTGTTTATTGGGGTGTCTACTTAATCACCTAGAGGGGGGGGGGGTGAATAGGTCTTTCTTTTTTTTTAATATCCCCCTTTAGGTTTTTCTTACTTTCTGGTTAATAGATCTAAGAAATGAAAAGCAAATCACAGAAAGCACACAACGATCTATAGAGGTTCCTTAAGACCGGGTGTCTTGAGTAGTCCTCTCTCCCTCTGCGCCTACCCAGCAGTGTGCTAGGCTCGGCAAACTCTGCCAAAAGCTTCAGGCCCTCAAGCCTTACACCACGGACCCGCAAGTCCTAACAACCTAAGCCCTCAAGCCCTTCTGCCCCCGAGCCCGTAAGCTCGACACTCAGGCCCTCAAGCCCTACAACTTGGACCCGCAAGTCCCAACAGCCTAGGCCCGCAAGCCCCTACTGCCCCTGAGCCCGCAAGCTCGACAGATCGCACCAGCAAGCGCACTGCCCTGGCCCTCAAGCCTCACAGCTCTCCAGCCCTCAAGCTAGACAAAGTCAGAGCCACAAGTCCACTGCCCTGGCCCTCAAGCCTCACAGCTCTCCAACCCTCAAGCTAGACAAATTGGCCCGCAAGCCTTACAAGAAAATATAGTAAAGTAAACTGTCTCTTCTGCCTGATGTTGATCGGCAACTTAGCCTGATGGAGATCGTCTTCTTGAGTTGAAGAGGATACTACAGATCTGATCTTTACAGCACGACTCCTTCACTCCCTTCTTTTAGCCTGATGATAAATGACTTTTTATCAGTCGATGAAGATGACTGATTCTTCAGAGAACACTTGATTATTGTTCTCTCCTTGTTCCTCTTCTTCTCCACAGAAAGATTGTTCAAGTGTAGCGACGGGATACTTTTTCGCTCTTGTGTTCGAGAGCGTTCCTAGGGCACCCTTCGTTCCTTTTTATAGAACAGAGAACACTGCTCAACAGTCACAATCAATGTCCTTTTCTGTCAGACGCCCAATTCAAAAGAGCATGCGCTCATAGCTCTATTCCTTAGGTGCACACGTTGATTGGACAATCAGGCGGCGGTATTAAATGGTGACAGCGCGCTGCGACGTTTGAATTCTGTCTCGACGATGTTTCCACCTTCATGCTGATACCAACAGCATCTCGATGATATGGACAATATCTCGACGACAAGACTTTGTCGATGCCTTGGCCTTTGGTAGACCTTCAAGTCTTCTTACTTCTGCTACTGATGGTGGTATCTCGACGATACAAGATATCCTGGTGATTCTGCACATACGACGATAAGCTCTCTCTGACTGTATCGTTGAGATCCTCTTTCTTGCAATATGTCGTCGTAATCATGTTGTTTACTCGATGAAATGCCTTCTTCTTGATGATGTCCTGTGTCTTCTCTGTGTTCGACGAACAGCATTCTGCGATCGACAAACTTTCCATCCTTCGTTCGACGATCGCCATTCTTCGTTTGATGATCTCGCCACGTCTCAGCGTTCGACGATCGGCATTCTCTGCCCGTCATTACGATGACAAACACGCTTTGTCGACGATATCTCCTATGCTTCTCGACGATATAGTACTTAGTTAAATAACTAAGGTACATGACTTATTGTCGATTCCTGCAAGTATGAACTAAGTGGAATATTAAATACAACGTGAAGTATTCTTGAATTGTTGACTTCTTCAAATCAGGAATCATGTGAGCAGGATTCCCAACAACGGAGGGTCAGGTTGATCTCTAGAGAGGCTGGCTGAGGAAAGTTTGAGCTAGAATGCCCCAAATTGATTTCGTTGTCGGGATATAAAAAGACGGTGGGTCAGGTTGATCTCTAGAGAGGTTGGCTGAGGAAAGTTTGAGCTGGAAGGCCCCAGATCCATTCCGCTGCCGGGCTCTCATTAGATGGTGGGTCAGGTTGATCTATGGAGAGGCTGGATGAGGAAAGTTTGAGCTGGAATGCCCCAAATCAATTCCGCTGCCAGGCTCTCATTAGACGGTGGGTCAGGTTGATCTCTGGAGAGGCTGGTTGGGGAAAGTTTGAGCTAGAATGCCCCAGATCAATTCTGCTACCGGGCTCTCATTAGACGGTGGGTCAGGTTGATCTCTGGAGAGGCTGGCTGAGGAAAGTTTGAGATGGAATGCCCCAGATCAATTTCGATGTCGGGCTCTCATTAGACGGTGAGTCAAGTTAATATTTGGAGAGGCTGACTGAGGAAAGTTTGAGCTGGAATGCCCCAGATCGATTCCGCTACCGGGTTCTCATTATACGGTTGGTCCGGTTGATCTCTAGAGAGGCTGGTTGAGGAAAGTTTGAGCTAGAATGCCCTAGATCGATTTTGCTACCGGGCTCTCATTAGATGGTGGGTCAAGTTGATCTCTAGAGAGGCTGGCTGTGGAAAGTTTGAGCTGGAATGCCCCCGATTGATTCCGCTGTCGGGCTCTCATTAGATGGTGGGTCAGGTTGATCTCTAGAGAGGCTGGCTGAGAAAAGTTTGTGCTAGAATGCCCCAGATCAATTTCGCTGCCAGGATCTCATTAGACGGTCGGTCAGGTTGATCTTTAGAGAGGCTGGCTAAGGAAATTTTGAGCTGGAATGTCCCGGATTGATTCCGCTGCCGGGCTCTCATTAGTCGGTGGGTCAGGTTGATCTCTGGAGAGGCTGACAGGGTTTCTAATAGCACTCAACTTCCCAAGGTCAACTCCGTCGACTAGCTCTCACTAGCCGAGGGGGGGGGGGGGATTGATTCCTGGATAGGGGAGGTAGGCGAAAGTGGACATGGTGAATCATCTCAAACGGGTTTACTGACCAGGCTCTCACCTAGCTGGAGGGAGCGTAAGCCATTTTGTTGGCAAGAAAGAAAATGCAAGAGGCTCTCGTGGCCAGGATTTGCGATTAGGCCCGCCAAAACAGGAGCTTGCTTGGGGAGAACACCTGAGCGAGGACTCATCAGTAGGGAGATGGAAAAATTGTGACAGGACTCTTGGTTAGTGCATGCCAATGAGCCTTTCGGAATGAGCATTCTCCGCGGCGAAGGGCTCGCAGGCGAGAACTCATCAGTAGGGAGGTGGAAAATCAGGGCAAGGCTCTTGGATAGTGCATGCGAATGAGCATATCAGAATGGGCATTCGCCTCGGCGAAGAGCTCGCAGGCGAGAACCTTGTTGGAACAAATGAAAAGGAAACATTCCGTTAAGTCCCACGAAGAGGGGCGAGTACACGGGTGTTCCATCGATTCGCAGGTGTGCGTGAGGTGCGTGTCAGAATGCAAATGCGTACATTTACGAGTACACGTGCGTGAAAGTCAGCGAGTGCCCGACCAAAGCGCAGGTGGGCGCGTGGTGCATGTCATGAATACGTGAGCATGTAAGCAAATGGTAGCGAGAAAAGAAAAAAAAGAAGAAAGACTTGGAAACTTTTTTTCATTTCACTACAAAAAATAGTTTACATCAGGGGTGGCAATTCTCGCCTTACAAAAGAAAATTCAGAAAGAAAAGTCTACATCTCTCAAAATTCATCCCCTGACTTCTCACCCTCACCATATGCGTTGGGCGGGATTGGTTCGAATAGTTCTGGGATGACCTCCTCGACTGTGAGCTCCTCCGCGTCGGCAGCGAGAAGTCTGGCCCCCTTCAGGGTATCAAAGATGTGTCTCGCCGCCAGGATCATGGTGTCCCGCAACGACTCCTCCTCTGCGTGCCTCAGGTTCCTCAAAGTTCTGGGGGAGCGAGGAGCAGGAGGAAGGACGGCCCGGACGAGCTCCTGGTTATGGGCCTTCATCATAGCGACCTCCTTCTCCAGCTCCGTCTTGCAAGCAAGGAGCTGTTCCGCAGTCTCGGGGTCCTGCGAAAGGCGAATGGGTTAAAACGGAACATTGCAAAAGGTAATATGCAAGTTCTTGATAGACTTACCATCCCATCCTTGAGGCTCGTGAGGAGGCTATTGGAACATGGTCTTCCGCATCTCCTAGGTTTGAGAATAACAAATCCTATGTGTATTTGATCTTGTGTATTTAAGTGTGCAGGAAAACAAAGTCCATATGACTCAAGGATTACATAAGAAGGTTTCCCCCAAATTTGAGCCATCAAATCCAACATTCCCACTAGCGCCGACGGTAGTACCTAGCGCCCGGTGCTAGCGATGAATATCGCAATTCCGGGAGCACATATAGAAGGAGCTAGCGCCTGGCGGTAGCCGATAGCGTAGGCGGTAGCCCGGAGCACATAAGGTAAGAGAGAAATGTTTCCTCGGATTGAAGATTCTGCCGCGCAGAATATGTCCTAAAATGGGATAGCGCAGGCGCTAGCGCTGAGGCTATAAAATGGACCCATTGGATCCATCTTCATCATCCTCTTCAGATCCTAAATTCCAGAGCTCCGTGCCACAATATAGAGAGGAAGGTTCACAGAGATACTCCCACAAATCCATAAAGGCTTAAGGAGATCCGTGGAGAAGATTGCAACACGTGTCATCATCGTGACGAAAGACCGCATCGACTACGATCATACTCTGCGGGTCTTCGTCTACTTCTCCAAGAGATCCATATAGGGAGTTTTTATATTATTGTCTTTTTATTTCACATCTTTTCTTGTAATCGTTTAGTAAACTCGCCTCGTGTTGGCGACTAGGTCTGGGTAGGACTTAGGGTAGAAATTCGCCTCGTGTTGGCGACTAGATCTAGGGTAGGTCTAGGGGGTGCTCGAGGCCATATCCGGGGAAGGGTTGGATAGAGTGGCTTGAGGCCGTATCCGGGTAAGGATCGACTAAAGACAACCGGTTCGTGGGGATACGAGTCGGTATAGAAAACAAGAAGAGTCTTTCATATTTCGCTTTGATTTCTAGCGTCATTGAAATCAAAATTTTGTAATCAATTTTATTAATAATAATCATGTCTCTCTTTGTTTAATAAAATTGATTTGTTCTTCATTTCTCTAATTTGTTTATTATCCTCTCCTTTATTATAAAACAATTTAGATCTTTATTCAAAATCACTATTTTGATCTCTTATCATAAGCAAGTATTTCAAAATATAATATAAGTTTTTTAAAACCCTTATTCACCCCCCCTCTAAGGGAGCCTACCGATCCAACAAGTGGTATCAGAGCCAGGTTATTCCAAATCGGCTTAACAACCGGGAATAATGGCGTTTCATGATCTCGCTTTTATTAGTGGGGAAAATTTTTATGAAGAAGAAAAATCTCTTGCACCACCTTTATTCGAAGGAAGAAATTATAAAGGGTGGAAATTGTTAATGGAAAGGTTTATTAAAACATTAGATATTAACGCTTGGGTATAGCAATAACAAGACCAGCAGACGAATCAAATAAACAAGAGCGTCACCTAAATGCAAATGCTATGCATTATATTTTTTGTGCTTTATCTCAAGATATCTTCAAATTAATATATTGTTTTTCTAGTGCATACAAAGTATGGAAATTTCTTGAAGAAATGTATGATTTTCCTCTTACAGGTATGGAACAAACACAAGAATTGGAGAACATACAAGCTTGCGCAAATTTTCAAGAAAGCTCCTCTCATGACGGATCCATGAAGTGCACATCAAATGAAAGAGAAGAAGAAATTCTATCTTCGGAAGAGGAGTGCCAAAAAGATGTCAACGAAACGATATGTTCAAATCTTGCCTCATCCACAAGCGCTGTAAGGAAATCAAAATCTCCTATTTTTTGTACTTCTATTTCTACATTACAATTGCTACAAATTACTAAACGTAAGATTAAGAAACTAAAAATGGCTAATGCAAAACTACCTTTAGAAAATAAAACTTTGAAAGCAAATGTGAATGTAGAATCCAAAAATGAAATGTTTGTATCTCTATCATGCTCTTCATTTGAAAACTCTATTTCTTGTTTCGATTGTAATAATATTAAAGAAAAATTCAAGGAACTTGAAAAAGAGTTTACTTTAGTAAAAGAATAAAATGAAAAATTATGTTTAGAAAACTCTTCATCTTTGAAAAATGATTGTGCTAAGTGTAAAGACTATAAAATTGAAATTAAAGAGATGGATGAAACATTTGATGAATATAGAAATAACTATCAAAATCATATTGATTCAATTGTTTCCATTCTTAAAAATAGCACAATCGCGTATAATAAAGCTAGACATAATTTAAAGATTAAAAATATTGAATAAAAAAATAAAATCAACTTGCTTAAGGAAATCATAAAGAAAAATTCTCAATATAATGCAAAATCCAAAAGCAAGTTTAATATGATTTCTCAAAAGTTGAATAAGTCAAACAATGGAAATAAAAAACTTCAAAAGATTGAAAATGAAATTCCAAAATACAATCATTACTATCATTTACAACATCAATCTTCTCCCAACGTAAAATTAAATGTTCACAAATTTCCTATGAAAAATACTTTCAATAATCATTACAATCATAATCATCAATATAAAGATTATCACAATGGAAATTTCACATATAAGAATAACGCTAAACCAAAGTTTGAATGGATGCCCAAAATTAAAAATGAAACATTAACTTCACATGAAAGGACCCATTCATCACTAACTACCCACAAACCTACACGTTATATTTGGGTACCCAAAGGAACCACCACACTTGGTCCCCTTTGGATACCTAAATCTCTTATCCATTAGTATCCAATCATTTGCATGAAGTAGAAATCAACTAAAAATGAAATATCATCAATCTACTTCATGATATGCCTAACCTGTTTTTTGTTTATTTATTTTCTTTTTGTTGAACCATCATGATATGATCACTTTATATAACTTGTGATATGACTTTCACATATTAAACCAAAATTCATAAATAAATCAAATTGAGTAAAGTTGAATAATAAGTCATGTCATTTTTCAAGTGATCTACTTATCCTTTTTATTTTTATCCTTCTAAATCCATTTCCTAAAAGTCTTATAAAATTTGAAAAACAAAATCTGTCATATGATATTATTAAGACTAAATGAAATAAGTGTCAAAATGGATTTAAATGGTATTTTAGGGGTATTAGGCTAAATTTATAAAATGCGTAAGTTTTGCTTAGGTAGTTAATATATTTGCGTCATTTTCAATTACCCCTAGTATGTTTAATCATAATCATGTCAAATCAGAATTGAACAATTGCATGAATATTATTTCACTTATTTATGATCATTTCACTCATTCATATGTTGTGCAAAGCTCAAGAATTAAGGTCTAATGAATATGGAGCTTTAATGAATATGAAACCCATGTACTAAAATTTTAACTTCCGCGACTTTTTGTGATTTCTTCTCGTCTCATCACTTCATTAGACATGTCTTACATTGCACAAACTTAATTAAGAAAAATCAGAAGCAAGATCGAAGAAAATCTAGGCTATATGATCAAAACAAGCACTCTGTGTGAGCTAACGCAGGCGCTAGTAACTAACACCGGCACTAGCTCAAGTCTCAGGTATTATGTAATTTTAAAATTCTGAAAAATCACTAAAAATATATTATTTTATATGTACTACTCATTTTTGTATCTATGCCTATAATTGATTTTTGAAAAATTAAAACACAAATTTACAAATACCAAATTACAAAAAAATATTTTTTTTGGTTATTTGTTTGATTTCTATTCCTATATGCAAAAATCAAATACAAAAATATAAAACAAAAACAAGTATCAAAATTTATTATTTTGAACTTAACTTTTCTATTTACATGTATCTTGCGAAAGGGTGATTTGGGCTATCATCCCATCATATCACCTAGTACCGGGCGAACCTCTCACAGGGTAGACCTCGGGAAGTCCACGATCAAATTATAAGAGTTCAAACTTTAAATTAAAATTATTTCGCAAAAATATCAAAAATACTGTATGGACTTTATTGAGAAAATCAAGCATGATTTCTTCTATCATCTAAGACTCTCTACCATGTTGTGATTCATATTTTCAAACTACTTTGAACATTGTCTTTATCATGCCTTGGTACTTCTAAACTCATGTGCATAAATTATATGGTAAAAGTTGTGTAGAACAAAGCTTAGCATGCCTCTAAGTATGAGTAAATGTTTTATGTTTGATAATGATATTTATTCACTCACTTATTTTGGCATTGTCTACATATGTTTCTTAATCTAAGAATGCTTGTGTATGTTTTGTAATAGTACAATGAATTAAAACTGCACAAGTATCTTACCTACATTACCTTTATTTACACTTTTAAAAGTTAAGAAAAGTGGTTATGTTTTCATAAATTATATTAGTTTGCAAAACAAGTGTATTCGGAGAACTTTGTACAAAACAAAAATCATAAAATAAAGTGACAAAGATAACTCCACCAAGCACTACTTGAACCTCCTGATAAGTCTTAATAAGCGTTGTGAGGTTGAGCACCTTGGAAAGAATAGTAAAGTATCTTGTGCAAACCATATCTTTCTTTCAAAATAAAAACCACTTACTCTTAAGTACACCGGATCACTAGTCTCAACATTAAAATAAAATATGTGATCCCCAAGCACTACTTTGCACCCTGATAAGTCTTAATGAGCATTGTGTGTGCAAAGCACCTTGGTAGTTGTACATTTTTTTTGTGCATTGAAGTTTGTGGAAGTAAAACTATTTGTGTTTTATTGTGCTCTTTACTTTACATATTTCTTGTATTTTTGATTAAAACATTTGTTTACTCTATTCAAAATACACTTATGTGCACATCATTATCTTCCATAACACTTCTTCTCATGAGTATTGGATCCTAATGCTAATTCTATACTACTCTTTATTTATGAAATGCACTAGATAACCTAGCATGCTTTCTACAATGTTTGGTATGTTTTGAAATTGTGAATTAAAATAACATTGTAGTAATCTCTTTCTGATAACATTATTTCATGCTTGGTTACTCTATTGTTAAAATTAAAGATTTTAATTGAACAATGATTTACAAAAAACATCTTCTTTATGAAATTTAACTCATATATCTTTTTATGGATCATCATTGATTACAATAAGATGTTTCTTGTATTTCGATATGTCTTCCGCATCATAACCATATAATTGTTTTTACCTTGCGCTTTCATGCTTATTTAAAGTCTTTTCTTGTGTGTGCATCGTCACTTGAATCTTAAAATTCCTTTCTTTCAACAAGTGACAGACTTGCTTGGTAAACTTTTTATTGGTTGCTCTAAACATGAAAATATTGTAATGCTAAAACTCTGATTTATTAATGGATTTCAAATTAGCTATGTGACCTTTTTAAAAAATTCAAATAAAAATATAAACCCATAGCGCAATTCTGGGAGCACATATAGAAGGAGCTAGCGCCTGGCGGTAGCCGATAGCGTAAGCAGTAGCGCGGAGCACAAAAGGCAAGAGAGAAATGTTTCCTCAGATTGAAGATTCTGCCACGCAGAATATGTCCTAAAATGGGATAGCGCCGGCGGTAGCACTAGCGCAGGCGCTAGCGCTGAGGCTATAAAATGGACCCATTGGATCCGTTTTCATCATCCTCTTCAGATCCAAAATTCTAGAGCTTCGTGCCACAACGTAGAGAGGAAGGTTCAAAGAGATACTCCCACAAATCCATAAAGGCTTAAGGAGATCCGTGGAGAAGATTTCAACACGCATCATCATCGTGACGAAAGACTGCATCGACTACGATCATACTCTGTGGGTCTTCGTCTACTTCTCCAAGAGATCCATATAGGGAGTTTTTATATTATTGTCATTTTATTTCACATCTTTTCTTGTAATCGTTTAGTAAACTCGCCTCGTGTTGGCGACTAGGTCTGGGTAGGACTTAGGGCAGAAATTTGCCTCGTGTTGGCGACTAGATCTTGGGTAGGTCTAGGGGGTGCTCGACGCCATATCCGGGGAAGGGTTGGCTAGTGCGGCTTAAGGCCGTATCCGGGGAAGGACCGGCTATAGCCAACCAGTTCGTGGAGATACGAGTCGGTATAGAAAACAAGAAGAGTCTTTCATATTTCGCTTTGATTTCTAGCGTCATTGAAATCAAAATTTTGTAATCAATTTTATGAATAATAATCATGTCTCTCTTTGTGTAATAAAATTGATTTGTTCTTCATTTCTCTAAATTGTTTATCATCCTCTCCTTTATTATAAAACAATTTAGATCTTTATTCAAAATCACTATTTTGATCTCTTATCATAAGCAAGTATTTCAAAATATAATATAAGTTTTTTTAAAACCCTTATTCACCCCCCCCCCCCCTCTAAGGGCGCCTACCGATCCAACAGAGGCCCTCAGAGACCACCTATTTTTCCTTCAGGTCGGCGAGCTCCTTTTTTGCCTCCTGCAGCTCACGCTTTAGCTCCTCAGAGTTCCTCTCCATTGTTAGGCAGTGGAGACCGACCATATGGGCGAGCTCCAGCCCGCAAAGCTGAGCTCGTGTGTACTCATACGCGAGCACTCGGGAGGTGAGGGTGTGGAACTCTGCAGCGTCCTCCCGCCCATAGAGGCCAAAGTACAAGGCGAAGGCTTATCCTCCAATGCTCTCCCACTCCACCCAGGAGGGAGTAAGGGTGAAGATCAAAACCCAGTTGGCGTCTGAGTCCCACTCTAACACGGGCTCGCCGGCCACGTCCTGATGCCTGGTGCTGAGGCAGAAGTTGCGGTGGCCCACCAGTGCGGGTGCGGTCGGCACGCGGGCGGTCACCCTAGGGGTCTCCACTATTGGATCTTGTGTTCCACATCTCTTAGTTTGAGAAATAACAAATCACACTATGTATTTGATCTTGCTTGTGTTTATAGTGTGCAGGTACTATAATTATCTAACCCTATGAACAGGATGCTGATTGATGACGATTCTCTGAAATGAGAGCTAACGCCCCGCGTTAGGAGTTAACGCCCCACGTTAACTTTTGTCAAGAAGGATCCGTCGAGATGAAATGACGTCGAGAAGGATTCCATCGAGAAGCCAGAGACAATGCCAGCGTTGACTCTTAACGCCCGCGCTGAGTCACGATCTGCCACGATTCTAACGGTTTGCATGATCTCAGCAACTGCCGTACATGATGCTTAACGCTGACGTTAACTCTTAACGCCGGGCGTTAGCTCCCGTGTCTATTTAAAGACCTGATTTCGTTTGCTCAAGTTTGACATATTCAAGCCTTCATTCCAGAGATCTGAGAGAGCATTTCATTCGGAATTCAGAGAGAACTCCCAACACCACCATTGAGGAACAAGAGTGAGAAGGAGATTTTCAACGGTGCAATTTGAAGAAGGATGCTCGCTTCAACTCCGATGATGATCATAGCGTGTCTTTAACATCTCCTTTAGTGCTCTTCAATATAGGGAGTCTTTTGTTCTGATTTTATCTTTATCTTTTCATATTTTCTTGTAACGGTAGTGAATTCACCGCCTTGCGTGTGCTGACTAGGCCTTGCGAGGTTTAGGGGTAAATTCGCTGCCTTGTGTGTGGCGACTAGGTCAAGGGTAGATCTAGGGGGTGGCTAGAGGCCTAATCTGGGGATAGATAGGCTATAGCCAACCGGTCATTGGGAGAAGGACCGGTGAAGGAACCAAAAAAAAGAGATTTTTATCTTGTCGCCTTTATTTCAAGCGTTATTGAAATTATATGTTTTGTAATCATCTTCTTGAAATAAATAATATTCATTTTATTATCTCTGATTGTCTGAAAGTTTATTTCACTTAAGATTGTGCAAGTAAAATCACTTTAAATATTTCTGCAAAAATATTTTCTGGAGACATAACGCCCGGCGTTAACTATATAACGCCGGGTGTTAGCTACAGAGCCAAAAAGTTTTTCTATTTTTATAAAATCTGTCAGTTCACCTTAAAAACAGTAAACCCCTTATTCACTACACCTCTAAGGGCGCCATCAGATCCAAAACTTGGTATCATAGGAAGGTTATTCCAAAACGGTTTCACAACCGGGAATAATGGCGCATCATGATCATGCTTTCATTGAGGGTCAAGGAATTAGTAGACCTCCACTATTTACCGGGACTGATTATAACTATTGGAAAACTAAAATGCGTTGTTTCTTAATTGCTTTAGATAATGATGTGTGGGGTATGGTAGAACAAAGTTACTCTCCACCAACAATTGTTGTTGGAGAAATTAATATGGAAAAACCAAGAGATAGATGGGATGATAATGACAAGTTAAGATGCAAAAATAACGTTAAAGCTATGAATGCTTTATTTTGTGCTTTGGATAGAACGAAATTTAATGGAACCTGTGCTTGCGAAATTGCTTATGATATATGGAATTTATTATAACTCACTCATGAAGGTACTTCGCAGGTCAAGGATTCAAAGCTTTTCCAACTTGAATCCGAATACGAGAAATTCCGGATGGAGGCGGATGAAGACATTGATTCAATGTACACAAGATTTACCAAGATCGTCAATGACTCAAAAGTACTTGGAAAAGTGTTCTCCAACGGCGACTTGGTGAAAAAAATTCTACGGTCTCTCCCTCCAAAGTTCAATCCAAAGGTGACGGCTATCTCGGAGTTGCATAATTTAAAGAAACTCCAAATTGAGAGCCTCATTGGGAACCTCAAGACCCATGAGGTTGAACTCAAGATTCAACAACAAGAGTACAACTTGGAGTCAAAGAAGAAGGCCTTAGCATTGAAGTCAAAGAAGGAGGTTGACGGAGAAGATGATGAAGAGGACGAGGAGAGCCTCTTTGTTAAGAAGTTCAAAAGGTTCATGAAGAATCCGGAAAGGAGAAACACCTTTCAGAAATACTTCATCAAGAAGGGATCTTCATCGAAGAAAGGAAGAGGTAGCGACGAGGACGATGATGAGCAACAACCACCAGAGTGTTATCATTGTAGAAAGACCGGACACATCCGGAGCCAGTGCCCGAAATATCTGAAAGAGCGTAAAGAAAAGCGGCACATGGGAAAAGAGAAGAAGAAGGTATTAAAAGCGGCTACATGGGATGACTACTCCTCCCAGGATTCAAGCATCTCATCCACTAGCGATGAAGAAGAGGCAAATATGTGCCTTATGGGAAAAGTAACAAGACATCTGAGGATGAAAGCAGTGTCCAAAGTGACACTGAAGTAACACTCCCTACTACTTATGACGATTAATATGTTAAATATTTACAAACATGCAAATTTTTTGATAAAAGTTTAAAAGATATTGATCTTCTAAATTCTGAAAATAAACTTTTATTAAAAGAAAACAAAAAAATATCTAAACAATTAGGGAAAGAAAAGGTATCTTGCCAAGAGTCCAATCGCTCCTTGGCAAGAGTGAAAGAACTTGAAGAAGCTATTTTTAAATCCCAATCCAATATTGAAATTCTTACTAAGGAGAAGGGGGATTTAGAAATAACTTTAAAAACCTCTCTTTCTCAAATAGAGGATGGAAAAAAGAGTTTTGTGAATCGGTGTGTTATGTTTGCAACAGAAAACACCGCTCTCAAAGCTCGTATTCATGTTTTAAATATAGCTATTAAGAAGTTTGGAGATAGGCAAAGATCGTTGGACATGATCTTGGCCAACCAATGCCATGGAAGTGTCAAATATGGCCTTGGATATGGATCTGGAAGCTATCGCCAGGCGTTAACTCCTAACGCCGACGTTAGCTATAATTCCAGAAACATTAATTCTATTAATAATAAATTCAAAAATTCAAATGTTACCTCATTTTCCAGCAAGAGTTTATCCAAAACTTCAAAAAGGGTATCATCCCCTTTTATATCGTGTGTCAAATGTCATTTATTTGGACACACCTCAAACTCTTATAAGAAAAAGGACGGTAGTGCTATAAAGCAAATCTATGTGCCTAAGGTTTCCACCTATTCTATGGGAGGAACCTCTTGGGTATCCAGATCTTTACTCTCAACTCCTTTTTAGGTATGTTGGTAGGCTAAGGACAAAAAGGACGTGTGGTATTTGGACTCGGGATGCTCCAAACACATGACGGGAAACAAAGCAAAGTTCCTTAGCCTTGAGATGAAGAAAGGAGAGATGGTGACATTTGGTGACAACGGAAATGGAAGGATCATGGGCATCGACATAGTGGGTAACGATTCGTTTTCAATCTCAAATGTTTTATTTGTAGATGGATTAAAACATAATTTAATTTCAATTAGTCAATTATGTGATATAGGCTTAAATGTATTATTTGAATCATCTACAAATCTTTGCAAAATTATAAATTCTAAAACAAATGATGTCATACTCACCGCACCTAGGATGCATAATGTTTATATGACTGCCTTTAATGATCTTTCAAATTCTTCTTTAAAATGCTTTATTTTTAAAAATGATGAATTAGAACTTTGGCATAGACGTCTTGGTCACTCTAAAACCAAGCTTATTTTGAAATTATCAAAAATAAATTAATTATGGGATTACCTATGCTTAATGGAAATTTATCTTCTCTTTGTACGCCTTGCCAAAAAGGAAAAATTTCAAAAAATTCTTTTAAAAGCAAAAATGTAATTTCTACCACTAGACCTCTTCAATTAATTCATATGGATTTATTTGGACCGGTTAGCACTTCTAGTCTAGGAGGTAGAAAATATATTTTTGTAATAATTGATGATTATTCTAGATTTTGTTGGACGTTATTTCTATCTTCCAAATCTGATGCATTTATTGAATTTACTAAACTATGCATTCGTATTCAAAATGAACTTGATTTAAAGATTAAATGCATACGTTCAGATCATGGAGGAGAATTTGAAAATGATAGATTTTCTTCTTTTTGTGATTATTTTGGAATTATACATGAATTTTCCACTCCTCACACCCCACAAGAAAATGGTGTAGTGGAGAGGAAAAATAGAACCCTTCAAGAGCTAGCACGCACTATGCTTTGTGAATATGGGTTGCCTAAATCATTTTGGTCCGAAGCGGTTAATACTTCATGTTATATCATTAATTGTGTCATGCTTCGACCTATTTTAAAATTGACACCTTATGAGCTTTACTTTAAAAGAAAACCTAATGTATCTTATTTTCATGTCTTTGGTTGTAAGTGTTTTATTTTAAACACTAGAGATGCACTGGGAAAGTTTGATGAAAAATGTGATGAGGGAATTTTCATTGGGTACTCTTCAACTAGTAAGGATTATATAATTTATAATAAACAAACTAAAATAGTTGAAGTGTCTATACATGTAAGGTTTGATGAGTTTGTTCCTTGTGTAGATACTAATCATACAGGAAATGAAGACGAACCCCTTTTCACTTTGGAGCATGAGGATGATGAATCGCTTGGGGAAAAAGATGAATAAAAAGAGGAGAAAGAAGATGAAATAGTAGAATATGTTCCTCCAAGCGTGTTGCAGTTTACTAAGGATCATCCAAAGGAGCTTGTGATAGGAGAACCATCAAAAGGGGTAAGTACTCATTCTTCTTTACATGAGTCTTTTTCAAACCTTTGTTTTGTATCCGAAATAGAACCAAAAAATGTTTCAACCGCTTTAAATGATGAATTTTGGTTTTTAGCTATGAATGATGAATTAAATCAATTTGAACGTAATAAGGTTTGGAATTTAGTAGAGAGGCCATCTAATCATCCGGTTATAAGAGTCAAATGGATTTTCAAAAACAAACTAGATGGTGACTCTAGGATAACAAGAAATAAAGCTAGACTAGTTACACAAGGATATTCACAAATCGAAGGGGTAGATTTTGATCAAACTCTTGCACCCGTTGCTCGCCTTGAGTCTATTAGAATATTTCTTGCATTTATGAGTTTTAAAAGATTTAAATTATTTCAAATGGATGTTAAAATTGTTTTTTTGAACGAGATTATAAAAGAAGAAGTTTATGTAGAACAACCCCCCGGTTTTGTGAGTGAAAAATTTTCTAATCATGTGTATAAGTTAGAAAAGGTGCTTTATGGATTGAAGCAAGCGCCACGTGCTTGGTATGATAGATTGACATTATTTTTGATAAAGCACGGTTATAAAATGGGAAGTGCGGATATTACTCTCTTCATTAAGCATGTAGATAATTATTTGATTATATTGCAAATTTATGTTGATGATATCATTTTTGGAGCCACTAATGAAGAGTTATGTAATGAAGTAATTTTATTGATGAAAAATGAATTTGATATGAGCTTGGTAAGAGAACTCACTTATTTTCTAGGATTTCAAATCTCACAAAAACAAGATGGTATATTTATTTGTCAAACTAAATATGTTCATGATATTCTTAAAAGATTTGGATTTGAAAACCTAAAACAAGCTAATACACCAATGAGTGCAGCAGTAAAATTAGGAAAAGATAAAGCCGGTATTTCTATTGATCAAACATTATATAGAGGGATGATAGGCTCATTGCAATATTTAAGCGCATATAGACTCCATATTATGTTTTCCGTTTGCTTATGCGCTAGATTTCAAGCTAACCCAAAAGAATCACATTTAAAAGCAGTTAAACGTATTTTTAGATATCTAATCGGAACATCTAGATCAGGCTTATGGAATCCTCATAATGATTGTTTTATTTTACACATTTTTTCTGATTCAGACTATGCAGGATGTTCATTAGATCGTAAGAGCACTAGTGGCACGTGTCATTTTATAGGCCCTTCACTCATTTCATGGTCTAGTAGGAAACATAATTTTGTTGCCCTCTCCACCACAGAAGCCGAATATATCGCACTAGGTATTTGTTGTGCACAAACATTTGGATGACCCAAACGTTAGAAGACTTTGGTGTTCATCTAAATAACATAGAAATAAAGCGTGACAACAAGAGATTTATAGTTCTCACAAACAATCCCATACATCATTCTAGTTCAAAACATATAGATGTCCGACATCATTTCATTAGAGATCATATTAAGAAAGAACATGTTAAAATTAGCTTTATAGGGACTGAATCACAACTTGCCGACATTTTTACCAAACCTCTACCCGATGCACGTTTTCACTTGCTTAGGTTAGAATTAGGTGTCTTAGAAATGTCACTTTAACCATTATAAAAGGCTATCAAAATTATCTTATGTACTTTGTTATGTTTGTTTGCATTTTTTTAAAAAATTTAAAAATCAATAAAAATGTAAAAACTATAGACAAACCGCCAAAAACACGCTAAAAGAGCCTTCATATCAACTTCATAATGCCTGAAATTTCAACTGTAAGAAGGCCTATTCATATTACAAATTAATCATGAAAAAGATTTTTCAAAAAGTCGAAATTTGGTGTTCTGTCTCGGCGTTAAGAAGCTAACGCCTGGCGTTAAGAAGCTAACGCCTGGCGTTAGCCTCTATGCTTAAAATATATTTTTTTGGAAAATTCTTGGTATTATTTTAAATGCAGCATTTTTTAAAAGGTTTTTTTGTTGATTATTTACTTCTAAAAGTTAAAAAAAATTATTATATGTTTAAATGTTTAATTCAAGGATGATTATATATATTGCTTAAAGATTCTTTACAATATTTAATTTAAACCTTCAAGTTTCTTAAAAAAAACATTGTTTGATTTTCTCATGCCTTGAATATCATCTTAAAATGTGCAAATATTTTGTTTATAGATTACATGTGTAGAATTGTTTTTACACGCCTCTAAGTATGAGTAATGTTTTTATCTTTGATAATGATTTTCTCACTTACACCTTTTTGTTAATATAAATGTTTTTAAATCTTATTACATAATTGTGTAGTATAAAAACTTATTTTGAATCTCATAAATAGTTTACCTACACAACATTGAATTCTTTCTTGAATTATTTGTTCTTCATGCACTTGTGATTAGAGAAATGTGGTATATAAATAAAAATTCTATGTTTGCAAAAACAAGTGAATTCGGAGTCCTTTGTCACTAAACTAAAAAGCAAATAATGAATGACAAGGTTAACTCCACCAAGCACTACTCACCTTCCTGATAAGTATTAATGAGCATTGTGACGTTGAGCACCTTGAAAATAATTGTAAAGTGTCTTGTGCAAACAAAATTTCCGCCACTTCTCTTTACAAATAAAAATAAAAAAATATTTGTGCATTGAAATTTGTGGAAGTAAAGTTGTTTATGTTCATTTCAAGGTATGTTCTTACATTACATAGTTTCATGTTGTTTGATTTATACACTTGTATACTTTATCAAAACACACTTATTGAACACATCATTATCATTTATAATACTTCCACTCATGAGAATTGGACTAAAAACGTATCTATACAATCACGAGTAATTGCACTAGATAGCAAAGCATGATCTTTACAATGTTTGTGCATACTTGAAATGCAAATTACTTTACATTGTAAACATATCTTTCCTTGATATTTTATTATCTTACATGCTACTTTTATATTACAAATTTCTAATGTACTTGCAACTTGCGTATCTAAATTCAAAACATCTACTTATTTTCTTTAAACGCTTATTATATTTTGTTCTTACAAATTCTTAAAGATGTTCAATATTGCTTTCACTGTGTTCACTATTTTTAAAAAGTTGCATTTATTTCTACATAGTGCACAAAGGAAAATTGATACTACTCATCCCTACCTCCTTTTGATTATAACAAAAGGGGGAGATTCAATTAAAGAAATAAATTAAAGAAATCTATGATTTAGGAGGAGTAAATTAGGAAATGCACTCATGTAGGGGGAGTATCCACATAGGGGGAGTATGTTGTTTATCACGCTTAACATATACTATAAACACTACTTTAATTATATTTTATTTCTTATTAGTGGGTTTGTTATTATCAAAAGGTGGAGATTTTCGGAGCTTGTGTTCCACTTCTCTTAGTTTGAGAAATAACAAATCACACTATGTATTTGATCTTGCTTGTGTTTATAGTGTGCAGGTACTATAGTTATATAACCCTATTAACAAGATGCTGATTGATGACGATTCTATGAAAAAAGAGCTAACGCCCTGCGTTAGTAGTTAACGCCCCACGTTAACTTTTGTTAAGAACGATCCGTCGAGATGAAATGTCGTCGAGATGGAATCCGTCGAGAAGCCAGAGACAACGCCAATGTTGACTCTTAACGCCCGCGTTGAGTCACGATCTGCCACGATCCCGATGGTTTGCACGATCTCAGCAACTGCCGTACACGATGCTTAACGCTGACATTAAATCTTAACACCGGGCGTTAGCTCCCGTGTCTATTTAAAGACCTGATTTCGTTTGCTCTAGTTAGATGTATTCAAGCCTTCATTCCAGAGATCTGAGAGAGCATTTCATTCCGAATTCAGAGAGAACTCCCAACAACACCATTGAGGAACAAGAGTGAGAAGGAGATTTTCAATGGTGTAATTTGAAGAAGGACGCTCGCTTCAACCCCGATGATGATCATAATGTGTCTTCAACATCTCCTTCAGTGCTCTTCAATATAGGGAGTCTTTTGTTCTGATTTTATCTTTATCTTTTCATATTTTCTTGTAATGGTAGTGAATTCGCCGCCTTGCGTGTGCCGACTAGGCCTTGCGAGGTTTAGAGGGAAATTTGCCGCCTTGTGTGTGGTGACTAGGTCAAGGGTAGATCTAGGGGGTGGCAAGAGGCCTTATCTGGGGATAGATAGGCTATAGCCAACTGGTCCTTGGGAGAAGGACCGGTGAAGGAACAAAAAAAAGTGATTTTTATCTTGTCGCCTTTATTTCAATCGTTATTGAAATTATATGTTTTGTAATGATCTTCTTGAAATAAATAATATTCATTTTATTATCTCTGATTGTCTGAAAGTTTATTTCACTTAAGATTGTGCAAGTAAAATCATTTTGAATATTTTTGCAAAAATATTTTCTGGAGAGATAATGCCCGACGTTAACTATATAACACCAGGCGTTAGCTACAGAGCCAAAAAGTTTTTCTATTTTTATAAAATCTGTTAGTTTACCTTAAAAACAGTAAACCCCTTATTCACCCCCCCCCTTTAAGGGTGCCATCAGATCCAACATCCCCGACTCCCTTGTCGGCGAGAGAGTCCACTGGGGGTTCAGCCCCGATCGAGCTTTCAATGAGCCCCTTCCCCTTGACGAGGGTCGAGGGCAATTGATTCTTTGGCGGTGGGGGATTGAGGGACAATCCGCTCCTCGCGGGTGCGGGCTGCTTCTTGGAGGCAGAGGAAGTGCTGGGGGCCTCGCGGCAGGTGTCGGTGGAAGCAAAAGCGAGCTGCACGCTCAGGGAGATAGGTGCAGCCTTCGCGAAAGAGGGGTGGAGCGGAAGATCTTGCTCCCCTGTGAATGATAAAAGGTGGGTTAGAAAAAATCAATGGGAATATTGTGGGAGAAGAAGCAAACGCGAGTCAAACCTGTCCCAGGAGGCATGGGGAGTAGCGAGTCCACGTTCCTTCGGAGGTAGCCGACCTCAAAGTTGGTTGACATGTAGCGGAAGAGATTGGCCTCGTGGCCGCCAAGCGTTGGTGGACAGTAGGTCGGCTCGTTCCGTTGAACGCGCGAGAAGGGGACATTGCTGAAAGGCCCCTTGACGAACATGAACTTCTGCGTCCAGCAGTGTCTCTTGTTCACCGTCTCGTGAACCTTGGCATGCTAGCTCACAAAGAAGCCCGTCCCATCCTTGTTCGCCTGAAAGGAGAACAACTTGTGGAAGACCGGTAAACTAAAATCGATGCGCTCTTCTCGCAGGTAGCACGAAAATCCCACCATGACTGCGACAGAGTTGGCGGTCATCTGGCCCAGAACCACGTCGTAGTATTTCAGCAGTTGTCTATTTCGCGGAAGGTAGTTATAAAGAGGTCCTAAGTGAGGCGAGAAAGGGGAAGGGTAGCGAGCAAATACCTGGCTGATCTTCGGCCATAGGGGAAGTCGCAGGCCCACGTCAAAGTGGGCCGTGAAGATGGCAAGCTCATCCGTGTGGAGGTCGTTGATGGCCTCAATCTTCGCCAGATGGCGAGCAGGGAATGCCGGCGAGATAACATTCGCCACCACAGAATGGTACTCGCTCTCTGTGAGCGAGCAAGTGAAGAATGAATGGACGTAGAACGTGAACACGCACATAGCCCGGCCTTCTGTATCGCCATCACCACCCATGGTCGCTAAGAAAAAAGTGAGTGCGAGAATGAGAAGGCGAGAGCTCACGAGAAAGAAAATGAGAGGTTGAGAAAATTGAAAGCGGTGGTTATCTATTGATGACAGGCCTATTTATAAAGAAACTAAAGACGGCGGGGAGGAATCGAGGCGTCATGGGTGCGGATAGCCAAATCCCTCCGTGACGTGCCTCAGTACTTGAACCTGCCCACTCATAAAGAATTCGTAGCGATGCAGCGGGGACGGATCGATGTCAGGTGAAGCCAGTCACAGGCAAGCCGCGAGAGAAAGGCGTCAAATAAAAGGATTAGAAGGCGCAATATAGACAGCAATAGCGAATAGCGAGTAAAAGAAAAGAAGGAAAAATCTCGTGATCACTCGGGAGGCATCAAGTTGATATCATGGTTTGCGGGATGTCGCAGAAAATAAAAGAAATAATAAACAACTATTATTTTATGAGTTCGCCAGGCGAGTGCGAGGGAGATCAATAGAGGATCCACCTCCATCGACTTTGCCCTCGTACCCCCGAGCGCGGTGGTACACGCATACAGTGATACGCGCAGACCGCACAGATCTTGCTCTGTAGCAGCTGGACTTGGTCCTCCGCCCGCGAGAGGTGCACCCCGGGGGAGGTGTCCTTATGGCGGGCGTCAGTCTGCAGCTCGGCGAGAACTCAGGTTAGTTAAGCCTCAATCGCGGCTAACTGCTCCTCTCATGCTGCTATGTCCCTGCGCGCCTAGTCGTACAGCTCTCGCAGCATGAGCCCCTGCTTCTGGAACATGTCAGCAACTCACCGCTTCATCGTTTCAGGGTCCCGGGGATCACCGAGGAAGTCAGCAATTTTGTCTGATGAAGGCAGGGGCGACATCTCCTCCTCTCCAAGCTCCAGCTCGGCGGAGGACTCCTGGACATTTGCGAGTAGAGAATTAGCGAACAGAGCGAGAAACAATCCATTGATTACAGCCGACCAACCTATCGAGGCTGCGGGCGCTTTACCAGGTCATTGGCGGGAGCAGCTCGGTTTCCCCTGGAAGGCCTCAGAATACCTCAGCGTGAAAGATTTCCCCAGGCCAGGGACATTGTGGAGGTGGCTCGCAGTCCCAACATCGGCAGGAAGCGAGCTCCTGAGGGCCAAATGGCCTTGAAGATGGAACCCGAGGATGGAGACTGACACGTCCGGTGGGGGTAGCAAATCAAGCGGAGGCTGCGAGCCCGGTTAAGGCAACAAGCCCGACAGGGGCGGAGACTTCAGAGGAGGGGGCGAACCCAGTGGGGTGGCATCCCTCCCAGGAGTCGCTAGGAGGTTCTCTGCCAAGAATGCAAAAAGTCAGTTGGGGAATTCGCGAAGGGGATAATATCAGAGTCTTACCATGCCGCGACGAGAGGCTGAGGTCGATGACACCCGTGTCAGCGACCACCGAATTCTTTCCCCTAGGAGAAGGGAGGTGAGTATCATCTGGAGTTTCGCTCGCAAGGACTACAGCCAGAGATGCGCTCTGAAAATTAAAATATCAGCACCAATATAGGGAAGAAAAGGCATGTGAATCTGAGTACCTGTCCGGCGAATGCGGGATCATGCGGCATGTCCCAGAGGGAGGACCCAGTCATCCCAAAGCGCCGTCGGACCACCTACACCCTTTTTAGAGCAGGGGGAAGAGGTGCCTGCCGGGTGCCCCAGGGGACGAGCTGATTCGTGATAGATTGCCCCCTCGCACGGGACGCTGCCAAGCAGGCCTGAGCTTCTTCCGAGAGGGGCATCTTTAGGAAATACGGTCGAGAGTAGCGAAGGGAAGGAAGGAAAGGGTCCCTCATCACCCCGGAATGTTGGTATTTATAGCGCTGGGGAGGGGGCCCACCAAAGATTTGTGCCAGCTCATCCTCGTCCGGCGAACACGGAGGGTTGGACATTTCTTCACAAGCTTAGCATAAACTTAAGAAGAGCGGGGATTGTGTACAACCCAGTATTTGCCGACTCACGAAGAAATCAATCACATGCAATTTGGGGAGTGCTCGCCGATTCGCGGCGAGTACCCTGCCAAGGTAAGGTGAGGCGGACCATAGATCTTGCTCGCGATCAGCGAGCCGGGACGGTTCAGCGAGTTGTAGAGAACCGCTCGGTGGTGCATTTAGCCAGAGCGAGTCAAGGGAGGGTTCACAATATCAGTCAGGCGAGGCGAGTGGGGGTTTGCCCTTACTCATGGGAGAAGGTCTCGCGAGTTCAGCTCGCAAGGAGGCTAGCAAGTGGCGTCTTCATGAGCCACTTGCCCAGCAGAGGTCTGCAGGTGAATTTATCCTGATACCCTTGGTGGGCTGCCAATAGCCCTCCAGAACAGCGGAGTTTGGCTGTTAGCAGACCAGTTTGGGGGTGCGTATAGAAAGACCAAAAGGCGGAATCCCGCTATTAGCAGACCAGTTCAGAAAGGCTATAAATTGACCCTTTAGGGCACCTTGAGAGGGAGACTAGATCTTTGCTTCTCCTCAGGAACTCTTGGGTTTGCTCCTTCATCTCTCCAAGGTGCCCGGATTCAGTCTTGGTTTGGGAGGGGAAGCGCTCAAAAGATCTTCTGGGTGTGTGGTGGGACCTCCACACTGTTGCCAAGGGTCGTGTCCTTCATTCTAAGTCTTCGGTTAGGTTCCTCCGTGGGATCAGTAAGCGCTAGCTGCCCCCCTTCATAGGGGTCCAAACTCCTCGTTGGTCCAAACTCCTCGCTGTGCCTCCAAGCGTGCTTAGATTCACAAAAGATCATCCAAGGGATCTTATCATTGGAGAACCATCAAGAGGGGTAACGACACGTTCTTCCATTCATGAATCCTTTTCTAATTTATGCTTTGTTTCTGAAATTGAACCCAAAAATGTTTCAACCGCTCAAAATGATGAATTTTGGTTTATTGCTATAAATGACGAACTAAATCAATTTGAACGAAATAGGGTTTGGAAGTTAGTAGAAAGAACATCTAATCACCCAGTTATTGGTGTAAAATGGATATTTAAAAATAAATTAGATGGAGATTCTAGAATCACTAGGAACAAAGCTAGACTAGTAGCACAAGGATACTCTCAAATTAAGGGGGTAGATTTTGATGAAACATTTGCACCCGTTGCTCTCCTTGAATCTATTAGAATTTTTTTTTGCATTTGCGAGTTATAAAAGTTTAATCTATTTCAAATGGATGTCAAAAGTGCTTTCTTAAACCGGAAAATTAAAGAAGCCTATGTTGAACAATCCCCCAGTTTATAGATGAAAAATTTCCTAATCATATCTATAGATTAGAAAAAATGCTTTATGGTTTAAAGCAAGCACCCCGTGCATGGTTTGAGCGCTTAACATCTTTTTTTATTAAAGCAGAATTATAAAATGGGTAGTGACGATAACATACTTTTCATTAAGCATATTAATAATGATTTGATTATTTTACAAATTTACGTTGATGATATTATCTTTAGAGCCACAAATGAAGAGTCATGTAATGAAGTAGTACATGTGATGCAAAACAAATTTTAGATGAGCTTAGTTGCAGAACTCACATATTTTTTAGGTTTTCAAATCACACAAAGAAATGTTGGAATCTTTATTTGTCAAACTAAATATGTGTTGGATTGGTATACACCCTTAGAGAGGGGGGGGGGTGAATAAGGGTTTTTAAAAACTTATATTATATTTTGAGATACTTGCTTATGATAAGTGATCAAAATAGTGATTTTGAATAAAGATCTAAATTGTTTTATAATGAGGGAGAAGATAGTAAATAATTTAGAGAAATGAAAATCAAATCAATTTTATTACACAAAGATAGAGATGATTATTATTAATAAAATTGATTACAAAATTAGATTTCAATGATGCTAGAAATCAAAGCGAAATATGAAAGACTCTTTTTGTTTTTTATACCGACTTGTTCCCCACGAACCGGTTGGCTTTAGCCGTTCCTTCCCCGGATACAGCCTCAAGCCGCTCTAGCCAACCCATCCCTGGATATGGCCTCGAGCACCCCCTAGACCTACACCCGAGACCTAGTCTCCAACACGAGGTGAATTTCTGCCCTAAGTCCTACCCAGACCAAGTCGCCAACACGAGGTGAATTTACTACACGATTTAAAAGAGATGGATAAATGAAATAACAACAATATAAAAACTCCATATATGGATCTCTTGGAGAAGTGGACAAAGGCCCGCAGAGTATGATCATAGTCGATGCGGTCTTTCGTCACGATGATAACGCGTGTTGAAATCTTCTCCAGGGATCTCCTTAAGCCTTTATGGATTGGTTGGAGTATCTCTCTGAACCTTCCTCTCTATGTTGTGGCACGAAGCTCTGGAATTTAGGATTTTAATAAAATGAAGAAGACGGATCCAAGGGGTCCATTTTATAGACTTAGCGCTAGCGCCGACGCTATCCCATATTAGGACATATTCTGCGCGGCAGAATCTTCAATCCGTGGAAACATTTCTCTCTTGCCTTCTGTGCTCCGCGCTACCGCCTGCGCTATCGGCTACCGCCAGGCGCTAGCTCCTTCTATATGTGCTCCCGGAATTGCGCTACTCATCGCTAGCGCCGGGCGCTAGGTGCTACCGCCAGCGCTAGTGGGAATGTTGGATTTGATGGCTCAAATTTGGGGGCAACCTTCTTATGTAATCCTTGAGTCATATGGACTTTGTTTTCCTGCACACTTAATCACACATGATCAAATACACATAGGATTTGTTATTCTCAAACCTATGAGATGTGGAAGACCACGCATAGATCTAAGGTAAAACTTCATCTTTTCCTATGATTTTTGTTTTAAACTTTGATTTTGATGTTAGAGATGAAGATATTTGAAGTTATTAGGTGGTTTTAGAAACTAGATCTACAATGCTTGATTATTTTATTTTTTGAAGAGAGGAACTAAAGCAAATCTTCTTTATTTTAATGATTCTTGTTCTAAATAATTTTTCATTTTGATAGCAGATTTTATTTATCATGAAAGATCTCCCCCTTTTGTTATTAGCAAAAGTGGGTAAGGAAACAAAACACAGAAAAGGTTTGATTAGAAGATAAAGGCATGATCGAGCTTTTTAGAGAGAAGGAAATGATAAGGAGTTTTAGAATACTTTTCATTGAAATAGATCAGAGTTTTGAGCTTACAGATGAACAATATAACATTTGCCAAGTTATCCTTATTATAATGTTAGTTTTCCCCTTTATATAAGAGTTTTAAGCATAAAAAAGTAATGATTTCCAAATAACCAATCTACCCAGACAATATTTCTATACCCTAGCCCCGTACTAAGTGACGGATGGGCATGAGGAGCTGCATACATGTCGTAGGTTGGGGTCTTAGTCCCATATGCAAACATTAGAAAAAAGACTCAACCCAGCACTCTTTCCCCCCAGTGCCTCGCAAGGCCCCACTAGAACCCTCCCCGGTTAAGGACAAGACATGACTAGAGATAAGGTTATCTAATGTCTACAACCCTACATCCCTGCTATGGTGAGATATGAAGTCATGGATAATAATTATTGGAAACATTTAAGCGTTTTAAATCTAATGACATAGCCTATGGATTTATATTTTTATTTGAATTTTTTTAAAACAAATAACACACGTTGCTATTTTGAAATACATTAATGAATCAGAGTTTTAGCATTATAATATTTGTGTTAGAATAACCAATATAAATTCTACCAAGCAAGTCTACCATTTGTTGAAAAAGGAATTTGGTATTTAAGACTTTGATATAAGCATGAAAGCGCAAGGTAGAAATATATGGTGATGATGCGGAAGACTTATAGAAACACAAGAAAACATCTTTTCATAAACATGACGATTCATAAGAAGATATATGAGTTAAATTCCAAAGATGAAGATGTTTTTTGTAAATCATTTTGCATTTAAAATCTTTAAGTTTGACAATAAAGTAACCAAGCATGAAATAATGTTTTCAAAGAGAAATTACTACAACGTTATATTAATTCACAAATTCAACACATACAAAACATTGTAGAGAGCATGCTAGGTTATCTAGTGCATTTCATAAATAAAGAGTAGTATAGAATTAGTATTAGGATCCAATACTCATGAGAAGAAGTGTTATGGAATATAGTGATGTGCACATAAGTGTATTTTGAATATAGCAAACAAATGTTTTAATAAAAAATACAAGAAATATGTAAAGTAAAGAGCACAATAAAACAAAATAGTTTTACCTCCACAAACTTCAATGCACAAAAAAATGTACAACTACCAAGGTGCTTTGCACACACAATGCTCATTAAGACTTATTAGGGGTGCAAAGTAGTGCTTGGGGGATCACATATTTTATTTTATTTTAATGTTGAGACTAGTGATCCGGTGTACTTAAGAGTAAGTGGTTTTTATTTTGAAAGAAAGATATGGTTTGCACAAGATACTTTACTATTCTTTCCAAGGTGCTCAACCTCACAACGCTTATTAAGACTTATCAGGAGGTTCATGTAGTGCTTGGTGGAGTTATCTTTGTCACTTTATTTTATGATTTTTGTTTTGTACAAAGTTCTCCGAATACACTTGTTTTGCAAACCAATATAATTTATGAAAACATAACCACTTTTCTTAACTTTTAAAAGTGCAAACAAAGGTTGTGTAGGTAAGATACTTGTGTAGTTTTAATTCATTGTACTATTACAAAACATACACAAGCATTCTTAGATTACAAACATATGTAGACAATGCCAAAATAAGTGAGTGAATAAATACCATTATCAAACATAAAACATTTACTCATACTTAGAGGCATGCTAAGCATGGTTCTACATAACTTTTACAATATAATTTATGCACATGAGTTTAGAAGTACCAAGACATGATAAATACAATGTTCAAAGTAGTTTGAAAATATGAATCACAACATTGTAGAAAGTCTTAAATGATAGAAGAAAATCAAGTTTGATATTCACAGGAAAGTCCATACAGTTTTTTTGATAGTTTTAATGTTTTATATTTTTGTATTGGATTGTTGCATAAAAATAGACTTTAAACAAATGACCAAAAATGTTTTTTTTTTGTAATTTTGGTTTTTACAATAATCTTTTTTTGTTTTAATTTTTCAAATATCAATTCAAAACATAACTGCAAAAACTATGTAGTACATATAATAGAGAATAAATTTAGGTATCTTATAAAATTCAAGAAATACAAAAAGTCAGAACCAAGCGATAACGCTCGCGCTAACGATAGCGTTGGCGGTAGTTCTGCTTTATTTAATTCCCTTTTCTTTTTGTCATTTTGGCCATTGCCTCTCAAGCTCTCCCGAAAAACCCTAGAAGATAACCCAGCCCACACATAGATCTAAGGTAAAACTTCATCTTTTCTTATGATTTTTGTTTTAAACTTTGATTTTGATGTTAGAGATGAAGATATTTGAAGTTATTAGGTGGTTTTAGAAACTAGATCTACAATGCTTGATTCTTTTATTTCTTGAAGAGAGGAACTACAACAAATCTTCTTTATTTTTATGATTCTTGTTCTAAATATGAGAGGGAAGATAATAAATTATCAATTCATTCATTTGGAAAGAAATTAAAGAATCTGGGAAGAAATAATAAGCATATGTTGGAAATGAATCATAAAAAGGGAAGAAATAATGGGTAGATATACGCATAATTTGCATATGAGAGAAATAGTACATGAAAATAGTCCCATATTTAATTACACTTTCATACAGTCTTCACCATATGGAAATAATAAGCATATGCGAAGAAATAATTATGCCACCACTTCGAAAGTAATTGTGCCATATTGCATATGGGAAGAAATAATTATGGCACCCCTTTTTTTGTCATCCGCAAAATAACATGCGGCTGAGAAAACAACGGGAGATGATGTCGTAGCCTCTCGTAACGATGATGAGAAAACATCGTATCAAAAATTTATGTTTTTCGCAGAGGAGCGAGTCGGGTACCTTGATCTCGCACGTTGTAAGCTGCGTTGACATAGAAGAATTAGATTTGCATTTTATTCCGATCGAACAGTTGAATTTTAAAGCATGGTATGAGCGTGAACATTGGTATATTACAGAAGGTGAATCAAAATTGGTGTTAAATGCTCAGTAATAACCTATTATAACATATTGCATTAGTAATCGATGTTTTGAACTCAGCATGGTAGAATCAGATAATGTCAATTTATTCTTATATAGGGACTTAGAAGGCCTTCTCCATGTCAATTTACATAAATAAATCGTATATAGTGTAGTACTAATGATTTAATGACAATGAGAACATATTCTATATGATGCCATAGGGTTTAGGGTTAAGAACCAAAACCTTTGTATGAGGATTATTAAGGTGTCTTTCAATATGTTTATTATTTCCATTCTATGATTGAAGTAAGAGTTTAGTGAATAAAAATTAAGCCTGCAGAAAATATTGTGGAGAGCAGGGGTGGAAATAAACCTGTAGAGGAATGCAGAGAGGATTCAGGAATATTGTCACGAGCAGAGCAGGAAATTCTATATGGAAGGAGTTGGGATGGAGAATAAGGGGTTGGGAAATGAGGAGCGGGCACAAAAAAAGAGCAGACACTCATCCCCAAAATTTAAATCATAGATCAAATTTCTGCCGACCACATAGAAAGAAGGCAGGACAGAAATGTAAACCCAAATAAGGGGTTTTGAAAGTGGACAAAGCAAGATTGCAACAATTAAATCCTAAACAGAATTGTATAGAGCAGGCATATTGGATGAAGTCCTAATGTGAGAAGCAACTGGATCCTGTAGAAAGCCCTAATGGAGCAAGTGGAAATACCTGGCTTTGGCGGAAGCTTTCCCGACGCAGAGGCAAGGGTCTGGAGAAAAAAAAACAAAGAGAACTGGAGTTGATGGGGGCTGGCTTGGTTGAAGACGATGAAGAGAAGATTAGAATAGAAGAGAGAAAACATACCTAGAGTCGATTTGTTGGAGTAGGAGCGGCAATGACACCGATTGGAGCAGTTCGTAGAGATGATGGAAATAGTTGTACCGTCGAATGCAGGGGAGGCAGAGGCCAGGAGCCGAAGCCGGTGTATAGAAGCGATTGACGCGGGAAGATCGTCAGATTCAGCGGAGGGGAGCGAAGGAAGGAGCGAAGTGAGGGATCGTGAGAACTGAAGGATCGATGAGATTAATTCTTGGAAGTTAAAAATCGTGGAATAGTGGGTTCTGGAGTTATTTAAGGAACCGCCCAAATGGTTTAGATTAGTCGTGGAAGTTATTTTGTTCAGGAAAAAATAGTCCGATAAAATATTTCAAGATCCAATGGTGGAAAAAAGAAGCGTGGTAAGAGCGGGGAGAATGCTATATTGTCTTATATAATAAAGATATATTATGAGTTTAGGAAGAATAGATTGGTCTTTAGAAATAAAGGACATGACTTTACAATTTGATAATTTGATTTATAAATTTTTAAGTGATAAAGTCTTGTGTCTATGTGATGACCATACCATGATAGATTAAAAAAATAAGAAAACAAAAAGAAAAAATAAAGAGACATTAAAGCATATTATGAAGTAGAAAATTTGTATATTTGAATAAGAGAATTAGGTATCCAAAGGGGACCAAGTGTGGTGGTTCCTTTGGGTACCCAAATATAACGTGTAGGTTTGTGGGTAGATATTGATGAATGGGTCCTTTCATGTGAAGTTAATGTTTCAGTTTTAATTTTGGGCCTCCATTCAAATCTTGGTTTATTGTTATTCTTATATGTGAAATTTCCATTGTGATAATCTTTATTTTGAAAATTATAATTGGAAGTATCGTTCATAGGAAATTTGTGATGTTTTATTTTTAAGTTGGGAGAGACATGATTTTGTAAATAATGGTGATTTTAATTTTGATTTACAAATCCTTTGTGTTCCTTACTCCCATTATTAAACTTAGTTAAGATGTTCATATTCATATTCAACTTGTTTTTAGATATAGTTTGATATTGTGAATTTGTATTTATAATTTTCATAAGCAAGTTGATTTTTGATTTTAATTCATCATTCTTGATCTTTAGATTATGCCTAGCTTTATTATAAGCTATTGTGCTATTTTTAAGAGTAGAAACAATAGAGTCAATATGATTTTGATAGTCATTTCTATATTCCTCAAATGTTTCGTCCATCTCTTTGATTTCAATTTTATAACTTTTGCATGCAGCACAATCACTTTTCAAAGATGAATTTTCTAAAGATAATTTTTCATTTTGTTCTTTTACAATTAATAGTTCTTTTTCAAAATCCTTGAATTTTTCTTTAATATTATTACAATCAAAACACGGTTTATATTTTCAATTAAAGTGCAAGGTGGAGAATAATCAAACACATCAATCTTTGTTTTTACATTAATTTTAGCTTTTAAGTTTTTATTTTCTAAACGTAATTTTGAATTTAAATTTTTTTATTCCTTAATCTTACATTTAGCCATTTTTAGTATATTGAAACTAGAGATAGAAGTTATCACACAAGAGGAAGAATTAGACTTTCTTACAGCGCTATTGAAAAAGGCAGAATGTGAGCATGAAGTTCCTTTGTCATCTTTTAGGTCTTCCTCCATCATAGATGAATTTTCATCTTTTTCTCTTGATGTATTGCTCTCTTTTTCTACGTTGATTTTCATGATCTCCATGGTTTTGCTATGAGAGAGATCTTCTTGAATAATGGTGGATGCTTGTATGTCCTTCTCCTCCTGTGTTTGTTCCATACTTGCGAGAGGAAGATCATACATTTTTTTAAGAAATTTTCATACTTTTATGCACTAGAAAAACAATATATTAATTTGAAAACTTCATTTGATAGACCACAAAATAAATAGTGTTTGGCTTTTGCATTTAGATGACGTTCCTTTTTATTTGATTCATCCGCTGGTCTTACTATTGCTAGATTCCATGCTTCGATATCTAAAGTTTTAATAAACCATTCCATTAAAATTTTCCACCCTTTATAATTTGTCCCTTTAAATAAAGGTGGTGCTAGTAATTTTTCTTCTTCATAAAAATTTGCCCCACTAATAGAAGCGAGATCATGAGACGCTATTATTCCTGGTTGTTAAGCCGATTTGGAATAACCTCGCTCTGATAACACTTGTTGGATCGGTAGGTGCCCTTAGAGGAGGGGGGGGGGTGAATAAGGGTTTTTAAAAACTTATATTATATTTTGAAATACTTGCCTATGATAAGAGATCAAAATAGTGATTTTGAATAAAGATCTAAATTGTTTTATAATGAGGGAGAGGATAGTAAACAATTTAGAGAAATGAAGATCAAATCAATTTTATTACACAAAGATAGACATGATTATTATTAATAAAATTGATTACAAAATTATATTTCAATGACGCTAGAAATCAAAGCGAAATATGAAAGACTCTTTTTGTTTTCTATACCGACTCGTATCCCCACGAACCGATTGGCTTTAGCCGTTCCTTCCCCGGATACAGACTCAAGCCGCTCTAGCCAACCCTTCCCCGGATATGGCCTCGAGCACCCCCTAGACCTACACCCGAGACCTAGTCGCCAACACGAGGCGAATTTACTACACGATTTAAAAGAGATGGATAAATGAAATAACAATAATATAAAAACTCCTTATATGGATCTCTTGGAGAAGTGGACGAAGGCCCGCAGAGTATGATTGTAGTCAATGCGGTCTTTCATCACGATGATGACGCGTGTTGAAATCTTCTCCACAGATCTCCTTAAGCCTTTATGGATTTGTGGGAGTATCTCTCTGAACCTTCCTCTCTATGCTGTGGCACGAAGCTCTGGAATTTAGGATCTCAATAGGATTAAGAAGACGGATCCAAGGGGTCTATTTTATATCCTTAGCGCTAGCGCCTGCGCTAGCGCTATCGCCGGCGCTATCCCATATTATGACATATTCTGCGCTGCGGAGTCTTCAATCCGTGGAAACATTTCTCTCTTGTATTCTGTGCTTTACGCTACCGCCTGCGCTATCTGCTACCACTAGGTGCTAGCTCCTTCTATATGTGCTCCCAGAATTGCGCTATTCATCACTAGCACCGGGCGCTAGGTGCTACCGCCGGCGCTAGTGGGAATGTTGGATTTGATGGCTCAAATTTGGTGGCAACCTTCTTATGTAATCCTTGAGTCATATGGACTTTGTTTTCCTGCACATTTAAACACACAAGATCAAATACACATAGGATTTGTTATTCTCAAACCTAGGAGATGCGGAAGACCATGTTCCAACAAACTCCCCCTTTTGATAATATCAAATCCATTAATGATAAATCAGAGCATTAATATAAGCATGATGTAACCTACTTGTGTGTGTGTGAGAGTGATTACTTAGGATAAATAATGATTGTAAAATTTTAGAATTGCTCCCCCTAAATACATGCTCCCCCTAAGTGAATGCTCCCCTAATATGTAAGCTATCATCTTTAATTAATCAAGTTAGTTTTTCATTTTGATAGCGGATTTTATTTATCATGGAAGATCTCCCCTTTTTGTTATTAGCAAAAGTGGGTAAGGAAACAAAACACAGAAAAGGTTTGATTAGAAGATAAAGGCATGATCGAGCTTTTTAGAGAGAAGGAAATGATAAGGAGTTTTAGAATACTTTTCATTGAAATAGATCAGAGTTTTGAGCTTAAAGATGAACAATATAACATTTGCCAAGTAATCCATATTATAATGTTAGTTTTCCCCTTTATATAAGAGTTTTAAGCATAAAAAGGTAATGATTTCCAAATAACCAATCTACCCAGACAATATTTCTACACCCTAGCCCCGTACTAAGTGACGGATGGGCATGAGGAGCTGCATACATGTCGTAGGTTAGGGTGTTAGTCCCATATGCAAACATTAGAAAAAAGACTCAACCCAGCACTCTTTCCACCCAGTGCCTCGCAAGGCCCCACTGGAACCCTCCCCGGTTAAGGACAAGACATGACTAGAGATAAGGTTATCTAATGTCTACAACCCTACGCCCCCGCTATGGTGAGATATGAAGTTATGAATAATAATTATTGGAAACATTTAAGAGTTTTAAATCTAATGACATAGCCTATGGATTTATATTTTTATTTGATTTTTTTTAAACAAACAACTCACGTAGCTATTTTGAAATACATTAATGAATCAGAGTTTTAGCATTACAATATTTGTGTTAGAATAACCAATATTTATATACTAGCAATATAAACTCGCAATCAAATTTTAATCAGAAATAAATCGAAATAAAACTTCGAAAATTAGAGACGACGGATTATAATTAAATCTTCATCCCAATACTAACCAATCAAACACTAAGTAGAAAATTAGTTATCTATCGAGAAGGAGGAGACAATAATAAAATGACAAGAAAATATTTTCATTAATCTAAAGACAATAATTAAAAAGATAATGAGCAATAATAACACTAGAAATATTTTAAGAACTAGAAATACAGAACTCTAAAATAATGCATAAATTACTTGATAAGAAAATTAAGAACTCTCAAACAAGAACTCTCATACAAAATTTCTCTCTAGCTCTCACTATCTTCTTTCTTCCTATGCTTGGTGGTTGATATTATGCTAAGCTCCTTTTTCCTTTGAATCCTTGCCCTTTTTATATGTGAAAATCCCATCTAGAATCATCCAAGGTAGTAAATCATGGTAGCTTTTGAAACTCCAAGAGGCATAAAGAATTTCGGCAACTTGCACAGAGAAATTAATAGGTGGGCTGCATTGATGTAATTAATTGGAGGAAGTGAACCGGCTGCTTGATGCAAGAAATGAAACTGTTGAAACCAATTTCTCGATCTCTAGTGAAGCTTGGGCCCTCAACAAGTTGAGGGGCAGCTAGACCTTACTGGTTCCTCGGAAGGAGCAGACTGGAGACTCGGAATTAGACTAAGACCTTAGTCACAGCGAGGAGGTCCCACCACTAACCCGGAAGATCGTTGAGCGCTTCCCCTCCCAAGCCAAAGCTGAGACTTGGGCACCTTGGAGAGCTAGAGAGCTAAACCAAAGTAACCTAGGGAGGAAGAATCTCAGAGAACTGAGATTGGAATCCTCTCCCAAGGTGCCCTTTAAGGTCTATTTATAGTTTTTTTGTTCGTGGTATGTTAATAGCGGAATTCCGCCTTTTAATTTTACTAAACGCACCCCAATTTGGCCTGCTAACAACCAAACTCTGCTGTTTGGAGGGGCTAATGGAAGACCACCAGGGGAAGAGGGGTAATTTCGCCTCCTTAGCCTATGGGTAAGTGGCCTGCGAGAAGGCTACTCGCGAGAGCTCCCGCGAGTCTCCTCGCGAGTATGGCTCGCGAAACCCCTCTTAGGTGAGCGCTCTGTGAAGGCCCCGCTCACACCCCTTCTGTCGCATCCACCGAGGCCAGGACTTGCATGCCTTCCTGCGAGATCCCCTCGGCCCTGTGAAAATCTGCTGAACTGGCTGGAAGATTGAGTTCGTCGCCCTGAGAAGCAATTTTGTCGAACTGGAGTGTGACGTTCATTGAACACAGAATGGATTTCATCGAACGAAGAATGGATTTTGTTGAATGTAGAACGGAGTTCATTGAACACAGAAACTTGGAAAGAATTCGGCTCGCCCAGAAGACCACTGAAAGCGGTCCGCGAGGATCTGGCTTGCTCACCTTCCTACGAGCAGTCGATGAGTGCCCAACTCGCCCGCCTTCCTGCGAGCGACCTTTGAGACTCTGGATCGCCTTCCTTGTTACTTATACGTCAAACACAGAGCTGAATTCGTCGATCTCAAACTAGAGTTCGTTGAACTGAAGACAAAATCTGCTGAACTGGCTGGAATATTGAGTTCGTCGCCCTGAGAAGCAATTTTGTTGAACTGGAGCATGACGTTCGTTGAACGCAGAACGGATTTCGTTGAACGCAGAATGGATTTCGTCGAACGCAGAATGGAGTTCATCAAGCACAGAAACCTGGAAAGAATCCGGCTCGCCTACTTTCTCACGAGCGGTCGGCGAGTGCCCAGCTCGCCTTCCTTCCTGCGAGTGACCCTTGAGACTCTGGCTCGCCTTCCTTGTTACTTCTTTCGCTTGTTGACTTCTCAATCTATGCCCATCTCCTGGCGAATATCGGGGTTGTACACAATCCCCACTCTTTACGAGGATACCTAGGCTCGCAAAGAAACATCCAACCCCTGGTATTCGCTAGCCTCTGGATGACGTGGCGCGAATCTTTTAGTGGGGCCCAGGCCTGTAGCTATAAATACCATTACTCCCAGCCGCTGATCAAACTGTTTCTTCCTCTTGTGAAGCTTTTCCCCCTCGCTGTGAGACTCAGTTCGATGTCTAAAAAGGAAGAGGTGCTGGCCCGCCTTAGGGCCTTGCAGGCGGCTCAGAATGCCAAGGCAACCACGCTCGCTTCCTGGGCCTCGCCGCAGTGTGCTCAAGCTTATCAAGGAAGATATTTTCATTCAAGAGAAAGCTCCATCCTCAAGCTGTCAAGAATTTCAATCAGACAGGGGGAGCTTTATTACATCAATCCACTAGAGTATTCTCTCAGATTGTTGACAGAGAAGAACTTCTTAACCTCTTTATTCCATCTTGTACAGGGTTCTAACTCCCTTCAAAAGTTAACCTCTTGGTGACAGGGCACCTGAACAAAAACCTATGGTTTGGTTAGAGCACCTGATCAAAATCTCCTTGGTGTGTGGACACCTAATCAAAAACTTCTTGGTGCTAGGGCACCTGATCAAAAACCTAGTGGATCCTACCAAGTGTGGTAGAAGAGTAGACGTACCTAGATTTATTGGGGAACTACTATAAAAATCCTTGTGTCTATGTGCTTGTGATTTTCTGTGTTGTTGTGTTGTGCTGCCTTCTTTGTGTTTGTTTTTATTACTCACTCAATATACATATATATATATATCACTAATTTAATTCCGCTATAAAATTAAAGGAAAAATTTTTAATACTCTATTCACCCCCCTCTAGAGTAATATTAAGATCTAAACTCTCCTTCAATTGGTATCAAAGCAAGGCTGATTATATTAATCACCTTCAACTGATACTCAATTGCACTTTCAATTGGTATCAGAGGGTAGTTGATTTTTACAGGCTAACACCTGAAACATAAAGATCAATTAGATCTTAATTTATTTTAGAGTTTTATTTTTGTTTTTAACTTATGGCACAAAACAAAGAATATTCTAGCACAAGACCTCCTATGTGCAATCTCAGTAAGTTTGCACTATGGAAGGCAAGGATTAGGTTGTACATGAATTCTATTAATGAGGAAATTTTCAATGTGATTTTGACAGGACCTCCAGCTCCTACAGCAACAACAAGTGCTGAAGCACCAGTAAACAACAATGCTGTTCCACCACCTGAGTGGACAGAGGCATAGAAAAAGCAAAGAAGTGATGATGCCAAAGCCATAAATATTTTGGCTCAGACAATGTCTGATGACATTTTCCAGAAAGTAGTGGAATGCACTTATACAAGAGAGATATGGATCTCACTCAACAATATGGTTGAAGGATCAGCTGATGAAAGAAAGGACAGAAGATCCCACCTCATTTCTCAATATGAGAATTTCAAAAAGGGAGAATCTGAAACAGTTGCTGATATGTACAACAGGCTCAGCCTCATAATCAATGAGCTGAAGACCTTAGACAAAGTCATCTCAATCACTGAGGTCAATGATAAGATCCTTATGTGCTTCCCCAGCACATGGGACTCTAGGATCTGGCCAATCAAAGAAGCCAGAAGCCTTAATGAGATCTCAACTGAGAGCTTGTTAGGCAAACTCAAATCCTATGAGCAGCTTATCAAAACCAGAGAAGCTGAACAATCAACTTCATCTTCAGCATCCAAGAAGGAGAAGAATATAGCTTTCCAAGCTACTGAAGAAGAAGAAAAGGCTCCAAGAGATGAGGAGTTCATGAGCCTTCTAGCCAAAAGGTTCTACAAGATGGCTAGAAAAGACTTCAGAAAGAAGGACTCTAGATCCAGAGAAAAGCCAAGGTATGATAAATCAAATTCTAAAGAGATTATCTGTTTTGGTTGCAGGAAACCTGGACACATTCTGCCAGAATGTCCAGAGAATCAGAAGAAAGAAAAGAGAAAAGAAAAGGAAGACAAGAAGCACTCCAGCAAGTCTTCCTCCCACAAGCACAAACACAAGGGAAGAGGATTTGTAGCAGAAACTTGGAGTGAAACTGAATTAGAATCTTCATCAAGCTCTTCTGATGATGAAGAAGAATCAAAAGAAAAGGTCCAGTGCTTGATGGCCATTTATGACTCAAGCAGTGAGTCAATAAGTGCATCTTCATCCAGCTCTTCTGATGATGAGGATGATGAAGAAGAAAAGAATTTCTGAATGATGGCTATCAATGCCTCAGCAAACAACTCAGATGAAGAAGAATCAGAAGCAGACAATGATAATGATCAGGTAATATCTAATTTTGATTTTAATTCAGTTGAATTCAAAGAAGAATTCAAAGTTCTTTGCTTAGACTTAACAAAATCTGAGAAGGAAATAATCTCTCAGAAATAGGCTAGCTGAAATGAATAAATTAAGTGAAGAAAATGCTAATCTTAAGAAAGATTTGGCTGCCTCTAGAGAACAAATCATTCTCATTGAGAATAAACTTTCTGAGGCCAAGAAATTTAAAGAATCCCTAAATGGAAGAAGCATCAAACTAATGGATATTACAAGCACAGTAAATGCCAGATTAAGTGGAAAACTAGGCTTGGGTGCATCATCAAGTGAGGCACCTATTATTAAGAAGAACATACATACTACACCTATAAAATTCATTTCTGCTAAAAGCAAAGAGGTTGTAGATGTAAATAAAAACATTTCAAGCAAGGCTGTAAAGAATAAGGGAATTCAGCAGAATTCGTCGAACGGAGCTCGACGAAAACAGACGAATTTGTCGAACGGAGATCGACGAACTCTGAAGACAGATTTTCTGTATAGTCATTATTCGAATGGCGCTCGATGAAAGCACATCCCTTCGTCGAACGGCGATCGACGAACTCAGCCCAGTTCGTCGAACAGAAAATATACAGAAAATTTAAAGAATTCTTTTTCTTCACATACTTACAATCCTTTCAGTGAATGGATAATTCCTCCAAGGAGATATCATCCAAAAGGTTATAAGGATCAGCCTGAAATGTCTTTTATTTCAGAGTTTTGTGGTAATACAAAAGGACCCAAGGTAGTCTGGGTAAAAAACAACTACTTTATTTTTTTTGTTGTGCAGGTACACAACTATCCAAGCAAGAATGAACAATGGTATTTGGATAGTGGATGTTCAAAGAACATGACAGGAAACAAGGCTAACCTGAACAACTAGAAGGCAAAGCTTGGACCCAAAGTGATCTTTGGAGACTCCAACTGTGGTCAAACCAAAGGCTATGGACAGATCAAAGTTGGAGCAGTCACCTTCAAGGAAGTTGCCTATGTCAAGGGTCTGAAGCACAACCTCATCAGCATAAGCCAGTTATGTGATGAAGGTTATCAGGTAACTTTCAATCATTCCTTATGTCTTATTACCAATAATAAAAACATTAATGTGTTATCTGGTATTAGACATGAAAATATTTATTTAGTCAATTTTGACTCTGCCAATTCTGATATTTGCTTATTCAATTATATAAGTAAAACTAATGAATTATGGCATAAAATGCTTGGACATATTAACCTTAGAACTATATCTAAGCTTTCTAAGGACAATCTTGTTAGAGGTCTGCCTTCTGGTTCATACGAGAAAGAAGGACTTTGCAGGGCTTGTCAATTAGGTAAGCAAACTAGAAGTAGTTTTATATCTTTATCCAAGAGTGATTCACCTAGGATCTTGTATTTACTGCACTTGGACCTTTTTGGACCTACTGCAATACAAAGTCTAGGAGGGAAGAATTACTCTTTAGTGATTGTAGATGTCTTCACAAGATTCACTTGAGTGTTCTTTCTTAGGAACAAGTCTGACACCTTCAGTGTTCTGACAGACTTTCTCAGGTCCATTAAGATTGAGTACTCTACTGTAGTTGCATTGATCAGAAGTGATCATGGCACTGAGTTTGAGTCTCTTCTGAGAGAGAATTTTGTGGAAAAGAAGGGAGCAGGCAGTGTTTCTCTGCTCCTAGAACTCCTCAACAAAATGGGGTAGCAGAAAGAAAAAATAGAACCCTAATTGAATCAGCAAATACATTACTTGCTGATGCAAACTTGCCACTCTATTTTTGGGCAGAGGCAGTGAGCACAGCTAATTATGTGTTGAATTGAAGCCTTATACATAAGCTTAAGGGCAAGACTCCCTATCAATTACTTAAGAATAAAAAGCCTAAGGTTAACTATTTTAAGATATTTGGATGTAAATGCTATGTGCACAACAATGACAAGAAGTATTTCAGGAAGTTTGAAGCAAAAGCTGCTGAAGGCATTTTCCTTGGATATTCTCTTTCTAGTAAGGCATATAGAGTTTACAACAAATCTACTCTTAAGATAGAAGAGTCTGCATGTATCCTTTGATGAAACTAACATGTTAATTGAGGAGAGGAACACCACCTCTACCAAGAATATTTTGCAGGTACCAGCTCTATGTGAAGAGCTCAATGGACTAGATCTACAGAAAGAAGATTCTAACTTCCATCAACTCAAAATCTTGAAGACAATGAAGAAGAAGATCATCCAGATCTTGCTGACAGCTCAAATCAAGTGACAACTGAACAAATTCCCCAAGTGGATATCATTGCTGAACCAACTCCAATTGTTGACCACATCACAGTTAGAGATCATCCATTATCACAAGTGATTGGTGATATTTCAGCAGGTGTTCAAACAAGGCATCAACTACACCAAAATCAGATGCACACTTGTTTCATATCACAAGTTGAACCTCAAACTATAAAAGATGCAGAACAAGATCCAAATTGGATTCTTGCAATGCAAGAGGAGCTCAACCAATTTGAAAGGAACAAGGTTTGAGATTTGGTTCCAAGACCAAAAGGCCATCCAGTCATTGGCACCAAGTGGGTCCTTAGGAACAAGCTTGATGATCAAGGCAACATAGTCAGAAATAAAGCAAGATTGGTAGCTCAAGGATATTCACAGGAAGAAGGCATAAACTATGATCAGACCTTTGCTCCTGTTGCAAGACTTGAAGCTATAAGGATCTTTCTAGCTTTTGCTGCATTCAAGAAATTCAAGGTATATCAAATGGATGTGAAGAGTGCATTTCTCAATGGAGACATTAAAGAAGAAGTCTATGTGGAACAACCACCAGGTTTCATCTCTCCAACTCACTCCTCCTATGTATTTAAGCTTAATAAAGCTCTCTATGGTCTCAAACAAGCTCCCAGAGCATGGTATGAGACCTTATCTAATTTTCTTTTGGAAAACAAGTTCTGTAGAGGCATAGTAGATAAAACCTTATTTTTCAGGATACATAAAAATCAAACTTTGCTAGTTCAAATATATGTAGATGATATTATTTTTGGCTATACTGATTCAAATTTATGCAAAAGATTCTCTAATCTAATGCAATCTAAATTTGAAATGAGTAGTATGGGTGAATTATCATACTTCCTTGGTCTTCAAGTGAAGCAAACTCCCAATCGCATATTCATATCACAATCCAAGTATGATAAGGAAACAGTGAAAATATTTGGTATGTCTGATGCTTCCACCATGAAAACACCCATGCCCTCAAATGCTGTTGTTGATAATGATGAATCAGGGAAACTTGTTGATCAGAAAGTATATAGAGCAATTGTTGGCTCCTTACTTTATTTAACAGCAAGTAGGCCTAATATAATATTTGCTACCTGTACATGTGCTAGGTTTCAAGTTAACCCCAAAGAATCTCATCTAATTTTACTAAAATGAATTTTGAGATATATAAAGGGTTGTCCTAATCTAGGACTCTGGTATCCAACAACGTCAGAATTTGAATTAACTGGATTCTCAGATTCTGATTATGCTGGATGCAGAGTAGACAGGAAAAGCGCATCAGGAACTTGCCAGTTTCTTGGTGATATGCTTGTGTCTTGGTTTTGTAAGAAACAAACATCTGTGTCTAAATCAACAGCTGAAGCTGAGTACATAGCTGCAGGCAGTTGCTGCTCACAGATAATGTGGATACAAATTCAGCTCCTAGACTATAGTGTCAATCTAAATAATTCAATTATTTTTGTGATAATACTAGTGCAATATCTATAGCACAAAATTCAGTTCTCCATAGTAGGACTAAACACATAGAAATTAGGCACCACTTTATCAGAGATAAGGTGGATAAAAATAAAATTTGCCTACAATTCATCTCTACTGATTTGCAAAGAGCTGATATTTTCACCAAACCCTTGGATGAAAAGAAACATATTTTCTTTATAAATAAGCTAGGAATGACAGATGGAGATTCAATCTGATAAAAATTAAATTTTCTATTTATCCCCTCATTTCGTCGAACGGAGAACGACGAAATACTATCGTTCATCGAGCGGAGATCGACGATACTTAATAAGTCAGGATCGACAAAGACAAGCGCGATCGTCGAACGGAGATCGATGAAAATTATTTTTTTGTCGAACGCAGTCAGACGAAGCCCTAAGTCTTTTCGACTTCTGATTCTATTAGGTTTAGCCGAACCCTGTTCTACAAAAGTGTGCACCCTTCTCCGATCTCTCTATATAATCAAAGCTTTTATCCTATTTCATCTTTGCACCTACAGGACTTGATCTTTCCCTCCAGTTCCCCTTTGCGCTTGATCGTTCTCTCTTTTGCAGGTAACAATGGCGATTTCGCAAGCAGTTCTTTCCTCCCTAAAGTTTGATGCTGGGTTCGACATCGACTTCAAGTCGTTTGAGCATTCTGACCAAGTCTTCCAGGATATTCTTCATCTTTTTGAAGAATAACAACTTAAGAAGACCATGACGACCAGAATCAAATTACCAGTGACTGAAATCAAGGAATGGGCTTATACAGTCAAGCCAGAGGATGGTACACTATCAGGAACCATATCAGGAAACTAGGTTATTCTAATCCCAGTAACATTATCTGAAGTTTTTGGTTTAGTAAATGGAGATGATGATTTGGACATATCTTCTTCTTAATTCGTCAATGCTTTGGTTAAAATGGGTTATTCCGGTGGAAACCCTAACCATATTTTAAAGAAAAATTTATCTGTGGAATATAAGTTTTTGGCTGATGTATTGGGCAAGGTATTGCTAGGGAAAACTTCTGCCCATGACTACATAACAAGGCATCAATTTCTTGTGATGGTGGCCTTGGTAGAGAAGAAGCAAGTCAACTGGGGACTGATCATTTTTGAATCAATAAGGAAGAAGATCAGTAAGATAAATGCTGGTTATGGTAGAATTTTGGGAATATATCTTCAGGAAAAGCATCCAGACCTTTTGGTCTCTCCAAAAGTTTTCATCAATGCCAGTAAAAGGCCGACCTCAACTTTGTTTGGAAGATGGGAAAGGGTTATCCCTAAGAGGACTCCAAGAGCAGAACCATCAGATACAGCTTCAGAAGGCACCAGGACTGTGCAAGTCACTCCCCCAACCCTTCAAGAAGCTTCTCCTGTTGTTTCTCTTCCTCCTCTCCCTTCTCAACCTTCTACCTCTTCTGAAGAAATTCCTCCTCCCAACTCTCCCATTATCCCTTCATCCTCATTGCCATCTTCTCCTATTCTTCAGACTCACCCATCTGAAGAGCCTTCATCTTTCAATGACACTCATTTTAATTCTTAATCAACAACCCTTCCTCAATCTCCTATCCCTCAAGATATCACTCCACAATCACCTATTCATCCACAATCACCTATTCATCCTCAATCACCTATCCACCCTCATTGCCATATTCATCCACCTATAGCTCATGCCACTAACATATCTTTCCCATACTCCCTTCCATCATCTTCAAACCCTAATCAAGACTTTGTCTATATTGAATTCTCATCTGCTACAGATCAAATATATCAACATCTTGCTCCAAGGCTAAATGATCTACTGGATGCAAAACTTGCTCCAGTTCTTCAAGCTCTTGCTGATCTCTCTACAAAACTAGCTTCCTTCCCTTCACCCTCCTATTCTGTCCCTTCTTCTAGGGGCATAGCTTCAGGATTTCTTGAAACTAGGCAGGGGGAGATGTCTCATGAAGAAGCTCCAGATCCTACATCTTTCAGTGCAGATGCAGTTATGTTTGAAGAAATTTCAGTTCAGGCAGATTCAGAGATGACATAATCAGTTCTTCCAGTTATAGAGGAAATAAATAATATTTCTATTAATCCATCTATAGATATTATTTATTTGCTTTCCAAGTTCAATACAGTTTTCAAAGATTTGCTAGAGTATCAAGGTTATTCAAAGGCAATTATTCCTTATACGGCTCCTATAGATAAAGCCATATTGAAAAAATTTCTCAAGTGTTTTGAAATACCAGTTCCAGTACCAGTTATTGAAGAAAGTCCAGGTCCTCCAGCTCCAGTTCAAGTTGAAAATGTTAATGCTGAGAAAGATTTTTCTAAAGCCTTGAAATTGATTGATGACCTCTATGATAATCCCCAATCATCTGATGACACTGATAATGATGACAGTGATGATGATGATTCTGATGATAGATCATCAAGTAAAAGAAAAGCTAAGCATATGTCAAAGGCTGCTCCTAAGCCTCCAAATCCCAACAATGATATTCCCTACTATATTTTGCACAATATCACTCTCACCAAGGACTCTCCTGCTTGGATGAAGATCTCAAAAAATGAAGCAAACAGAAGAAAGAAGATGAAGAAGATTGGTTATTATTCTGACAAACCTGTCAAGTATAACCCTCCTCTTCCTCCTCCTCCAGCAGCAGGTGCAGCTGGCTCTGCAAAGTTCTCTTCTTCCTCTCAAAGATACTCTTCCCTGCAATCCAAGAGACCAACTAGTTCTAGTGGTTCTCAGAGTTCTAGGTCTTCAAGACCTCCTTCAGGCTCCTCAAGATTAATTTCCTCAGAATATAAGTATCATGTCTCTGATGGCTCTTCTCACAGAATCAAAAACCCTCAAGATCTTTCTCATGTGCAAGACAATATTTCTGAGCATAGCCCTTCTTCTCCCAATCCAGAAGAAGAAAGGATAGCTCAAATGGCAAGATTCAGAGAATCCATTGCAGTAGCTCAAATCAATAAAGCAAAAGCTGAAGGTAAAGATGACTCCAAATTTTCAACTATGTCAGAATTCAGAAAGAAAGAATTTGAAAGTACAAATCCAGAAATGTGTTCAATGCTGAAGTGTACTTGGAGAAGCACCCAGAAGCAGTGGTTCCTCAAGCCAAATCTCAAACCATTCTGGGAGCTCAGGATCTGTATATGAGCAAGAAAGAATCAGAAAATCCAAACAGACAAATTATCTTCAAGCCTCCCTCTGCAAAGAAGTAAAAGGTTTTAGACTATTTGGTTTTGTTGTTATTTCTGTTTTATTGTAATATTGTTAAACTCAGAGCACTACTTGTTTTATCTGCTGAAATGGTTTTACATTCTGTCAGATATATTTATGCTCTACTATTTTTCTGTTGTTTATTATTTGAAATTTGTCAAATAGTATCCTAACCCAAAGAGGGGGAGATTGTTGGAACAACCCTATTATTGGGCTAGGATTACTATGTGTTGACTAGGTTTAAGTTGACCCCCATTGTATAGTCTAAGGGTCATAGTTTTAGGCTGATAAGATAGCTAGAACTTAGAATTTCTCTAAGTTTTTGCGTTCGATGAACTCTATACTGGGTTCGATGAACTGCTCTCTGCGTTCAACGAACTGTTTCCTCTCTGCGTTCGACGAACGGCTTGCTCCAGTCTCTGCGGTCGACGATCTTCAATACTCAGCGGCTCAGCGGTCAACGAATTCTTCAGTTCGACGAACTCTAACTTGAGATCGACGAACTTCAGCCTGAGTTTGACGAATTCTTTATCAGTTGTTCAGTTCGATGAACTCTTCCTTCAGGTCGGCGAATTCTTATCTCAGATTGACGAATTTTCTCTCAGTCTATTCAGATCAGTTATTCTATTTCTCTGAACTCAGTTCAACTATCAGATTCAGTTCTATTCTTCATTTGGAGTTATTCTTCCAGATAAGACAAGTTTTATCCTTCCTTAATTTTATTCTCTTTCCAATTCTTTCTCTCGAGAAAAATAGCTGTTTGGCTTATTGGAAAAGGATATCATTTATTATTGAAAAGGAAAGGAATTATGATTGGCTGAATCAGTTGAAGTTATAAGAAAAGATTTAATGCAGATTATTCTATTCCTATTCATATCTTCAATAGAGCAACAATAATTTGAGGAACATCTGTCTCTCAGATTCATCAACTTATCACGAAAGATATTTTCATTCAAGAGAAAGCTCCATCCTCAAGTTGTCAAGAATTTCAATCAGACAGGGGGAGCTTTACACCATCAATCCACTAGAGTCTTCTCTCCGATTGTTGACAGAGAAGAACTTCTTAACCTCTTTATTCCATCTTGTACAGGGTTCTAACTCCCTTCAAAAGTTAACCTCTTGGTGACAGGGCACCTGAACAAAAACATGTGGTTTGGTTAGAGCACCTGATCAAAAGCTCCTTGGTGTGTGGACACCTGATCAAAAACTCCTTGGTGCTAGGGCACCTGATCAAAAACCTAGTGGATCCTAACAAGTGTGGTAGAAGAGTAGACGTACCCAGATTTATTGGGGAACTACAATAAAAATCCTTGTGTCTCTATGCTTGTGATTTTCTATGTTGTTGTGCTGTGCTACCTTCTTTATGTTTGTTTTTATTACTCACTCAATATACACATATATATATATCACTAATTTAATTCCGCTATAAAATTAAAGGAAAAGTTTTTAATACTCTATTCACCCCCCTTTAGAGTAATATTAAGATCTAAACTCTCCTTCAATTGGTATCAAAGCAAGGCTGATTATATTAATCACCTTCAACTGATACTCAATTGCAATTTCACATCATCACTCCCGGATTCGGCATTCTGGGACAAAGGAGCCCCGAAGGGACATTGCTTGCTGAGCCTAGACTCGCTGCCGAAGCTGCGTTCCACCCCGGTCTGGGGAAGGCCGTTACCCCTGCCATTGTTGATGCATTCCAGGGCCGGCCGAGCACCTCTCGCCAGCGGTCCAGTACCCAAATTCCCCCACCAGGCTAGACCATCCATGCCGAGTGCCACTTCCACCTCCTCCTCGCTGATTTTTATCTCACAGGTGATCCCTCGACCCCGCTCACTGAGTCGGATCATGGAGAGGTGGAGATGTCGCTACCCCCCTCGCCGGTTCAGGTTGCGGATTTTTTGGGGAACCCCGGCGACCCAGAGCAAATGAAGAGGTGGGTCACCGAGATATTCCATAAGCACACTTCCATGCCGCGGGAGCTATACAAAAAAATTGGCTAGATCGGCTCGCATATGAAGAGAGATTTGCTGCGACGGAGGACGCGAACGCGCGCCTCCTTGCCGAGGTGCGGCCGGTCGACCGCAGTGAGGTGACCTCCCTCGGGGTACACATCTCTCGGATTGAGGATTGCGCGTGGGTGCTAACTCGCGAGGCCCAGTTGGTTAGCGAGTACCACTACCCGCGAGTCCCCCCACGCTCGGGTGTGCGGGGCCGCAGACGTTGGAAGTGGCTTCGTTATTGAAGAGTTTCTCTTGTTAATCTGTTGTTGGCTTCCTCTTCCCCTCCTCTTTATGGGGAGATTAAACAATTTGATGATTTGTAATATATAGACTTTTCTTGGCTCGCTTGCGATCCCGCCTTTTCCGTTTTCATTACATCCATCGCTATGTCCGCCTCGTTCGCTCTTTGCAAATTTTTCTCTTAATCACTATATTTGGTCGCCTTACTTTCGCGAATCACTCTCGCTCTACTTCTTTATACATGTCTTGCTCCCCCCAAGGCTAGCTGGAGGGATTTTCTTTTGCGGGGTGCCAACTCGCCAGGTGCGGATAAGGCTCTGGGAGGTTTGAAGAATACAGTGCGGATCCGCTATCCACAGCCCCCGGCCCTTCGTATTCTTCCCTCCATTTTTATTTCTATAAATAGTCTCCGCCTTTATCTTTTCAACCACTGCATTTACTGCTCTCTCTTTGCCCTCTTCTTCTAACACTCTCGCAGAACCTAGCTCGCGCTCGCTAATTTCGTGATTCGCAGCCCTCTAACATCATGGTCGCAGATGTGGAGGCAGATGGGCGGGCCAAGTGTGTCAGAGCCTTCCTCGAGGGCCCTTTCTTCTGTGCCAACCTCACCTCGGCGAAATTTCTTGCCACCATCGACCAGTATATCCCTCCTTGATTTGCAGCTCGCCGCCCTACTGATCGAGACACCATCAGCGACCCGCACCCCGACGAGCTCGCCATCCCCATTGCTCACTTTGAAAATGGGCTGCGACTCCCCCTCTGGCCTGAAGAGCGCCAGGTATGATTATTCTTTGGACATAGTATCCCTGGCTCGCTTCACGAAGAGCGCTCTAACCCTTGCCGAATCTTCTAGGTACTCAAATACTTTGGCATTCTGCCTAGCCAGCTGACACCGAATGCGATCGCCGTGGTGGTCGCGTTCGCCAGCTACCTTCGGGCGGAGAGGATCGAGTTTAGTCTGCTCATCTTCCGCAAGGTATTTTCTTTCCGCGCATACAAAGATGGGATGGCTCACTTCGGGAGTCAGCACATCACCATCTCCGAAATGGTGAATAAAGCCCATTACTGGACGCAGAAATATGTCCTAGTGAAGGGCCCCTTCGGCAACATCTCCTACTCTCCCCTTCAGCAGGACGATGCCACCTATCGCCCTCCTGCCTCGTAGGGGGGCGACGATGCCAGACTATACCAGTACCTGTAGGGGAAGAACTTCGAGGTCGTCTTCCTCTGGCAGAGGGTGGACTCACTGACGTCCATTATCCAGGGCGAAGGAATGACCCTTCCTCGCAAACTTTCCCTCTCCTCTCCTTTCGTGTTTTCCTAACATTTCTAACTTCTTTCCAGGAGAACGCGATCTTCTGTGTAACCCCCCACACGCGATCCCATCAGCCCTTACCTCTGGCTGGCTCGCAAACGCGTCCGCTGAGGCGTTCTGCGATCACCCGAGCTCTTCGTCTGGAAAGAAACGCCCACCCCCACCAAGCCGGTCTGCCTCGCAGGTATTAGCGAAGAAGACAAAGAAAGCCCCCCCCCCCCCCCCCACCGCATCTAAGGGGAAGGATGTCGTGGATCTGTCCGAACCAGACATCCTCCCCTCTCCTTCGGCGAGCCAGAAGCCCGTTGATGAGAGTGGCGAGCCGGGTGGTTCCGCCGATAAGCCCAAGCCGACGAGCCACAAGAACTTCAGGCTCGGCGCAAAGCTCCCAGACGCAGTTGGCGAGCCGATGCTCGCGTGGGACCCTGAGCAGAATTCGATCGTCTGCTCCTCCCTCCTCACCTCCTGAGTGGAGAGTGACAAAGTTGGAGGCGAAGCATTCTCCCTCGCCTTCGCGCTCTACGGCCGCGAGGACGCCTCCCTCTTCAGGGCCTTCATGCAAAAAGGGCTCGTATATGAGGCCATGCGAGCCCAGTTCTGGGCGACGGAGCTTACCCACATGGTGGGCCGTCAGTACTTCACCGTGGATAGGGAAATCAAAGAGCTCAATGGTGAGCTCCAGAAGTCCGCGGATGAGGTCGCAGAGCTTAAGGGAAAGGAGGCCTTGTCTGAGGGCCTCCTCATCAGCCTTCAAGGCGGCCTGGCAAGTAATGCCTGCAAAGAGTTTTTCCCTATCTCGCTACCCTTCACCTCTTTCTAACTTCCTTTCTATAGGATGCTGAGTCTGCGAGAAAACTTACAGCGAGGATTACTGACCTTGAGATGGAGAATTCCTTCCTCAAGGCTCAGGTTTGTGAGCTAACCATGGCGGTGCTCCCCCACCTCCTTCGCAAGCTAGGGCTCGCAGCCAGTCGCGAGATGAAAATGTGGCCGCTCGCAAAAACTCGATGGAGATCACCGAACTCATATTCGACACCCTTAAAGGGGGCGACCTGGTCGTTCCTGATGCTATGGAGCTCACCGCGGAAGACGTCGTCCCCGACCTGTTTGCGTCGATCACAGAGGCGGAAGATCGCGAGAGCGAGTGAAGGATTCTTTAGCAGGAAGCTTTGACCCTTTAATTTTTGGAAGTGTAAATTTTTTGTTTTGGTCGGCGAGTTCACCGTTGACTGTAAAACCTTTTGATCAATGATATAGAAATATTTTGTATATCTCTTGAATGTCATTTCCTTTTTATTTCATTACTCGCACTTGCACCTGTATTCATGCTCGCACGGATGTATTTTGCAATGCTTGCGCTAATATGCTCGAATCTCCATGCCTTTGTTTCCGCATTTTTGCGCTTAGTCAGGATCGTGCTCGCACATTGTCAATAAATCATTCACTTAGCTTATTTAGCTTAGAAGCCTCGTTCGGTAAAGCCGTTCTACCTCCGCACCTGGGAGAAGTCTGGGCCGCTTCGCTCCTCTGGTTCGCCCCATAGATGCCCTTGCAAGAGGGGTCGACATTACCCTACTTTGCTTGCTCGACCCCTGCGAGCTTCCAGCGCTGCATGTTGACTGCCCTGTCGATGGATCCCTCTAGCTTGATGATTTTATGCATGCCCCCAAGATTCTCTAAGTATTTTCGTGAGCTAGGGCCTGACTCGGCAAGCTTTGCAACCACCATACTCCACAACCCCGCTTTCACCTTTTAGGTGTTTTTCATCAGTCATGGGTTTTTGTTTTCACGCGAGCGAGCCCTAGGGATCGCCTCGCCTAGGCATTGAGAGATTTTGCGAGCCGAGTCCCTTAGTATGAATAACTTGCTAGCTGGTCCTTGGGACTGATTTACTCCACCGGCTAGTGTGAGCCCAGCAGCAGAATCATCTGGGGCACTCCGGCACCAATACTTGCTACCTTGCCAGCCTCTCTAGAGATCAACCTGACCCACCGTCTATGAGAGCCCAACAACAGAATCGATCTGGGGCATTCCAGCACCAATGAACTTGCTACCTTGCCAGCCTCTCTAGAGATCAACCTGACACACCGTCTATGAGAGCCCGGTAGCGGAATCGATCTGGGGCATTCCAGCACCAAAGAACTTGCCACATGCTAGCCTCTCCAGAGATCAACCTGACCCACCGTCTATTAGAGCCCGACAGTGGAATCGATCTGGGGCATTCCAACACCAAAGAACTTGCCACTTGCCAGCCTCTCCAGAGATCAACCTGACCCACCGTCTATGAGAGCCCGACAGCGGAATCGATCTAGGGCATTCCAGCACCAAAGAACTTGTCACTTGCCAGCCTCTCCAGAGATCAACCTGACCCACCGTCTATGAGAGCCCGGCAGCGGAATCGATCTGGGGCATTCCAGCACCAAAGAACTTGCCAATTGCTAGCCTCTATAGAGATCAACCTGACCCATCGTCTATGAGAGCCCGACAGCGGAATCGATCTGGGGCATTCCAGCACCAAAGAACTTGTCACTTGCCAGCTTCTTTAGAGATCAAACTGACCCACCATCTATGAGAGCCCGACAGCGGAATAGATCTGGGGCATTCCAGCACCAAAGAATTTTTCACTTGCCAGCCTTTCCATAGATCAACCTGACCCACCGTCTATGAGATCCTAGCAGCGGAATCGATCTAGGGCATTCCAGCACCAAAGAACTTGTCACTTGCCAGCCTCTCCAGAGATCAACCTGACCCACCATCTATGAGAGCCCGACAGCGGAATCGATCTGGCGCATTCCAGCACCAAAGAACTTGCCACTTGCCAGCCTCTCCAGGGATCAACCTGACCCACTGTCTATGAGAGCCCGGTAGCGGAATCGATCTGGGGCATTCCAGAACCAATGCTTGTGACCTGCTCAAAACGACCTCAGAATCTATGTATGGATAATGAAACACACAATAAGTTAATTACAAAAGTTTTAAGGATAGAATCTTTTCAAATCGTCCCCACTCCTGGCTTGGCCAAGGGGTATCCCTTCCACATCCTGGAGATAGTACCCTCCTGACTTGAGCACTTCGCTTACAATGTAAGGCCCCTCCCAGTTGGGCTCTATCTTACCTACAGCGGCTCCTCTCCCTGCCGCATCTACCTTCTTCAAGACCTAGTCTCCTTTCTCGAACTATTTTATTCTGATATGTTAATCAAAGTACCAGGCCATCCGCCTCTTGACTTACTCCTGTCGAACAGTAGCGAGGTCTTTGAGCTCTTCTACCAGGTCCAGGGACAACCTTTGCTCTGCATCATTTTCCACTAGCCATTCTTCATCCCCTTATCCTGCGGTGATCACCCTGGGGGTTTTTACTTTGAATTCTATAGGGAGGACGGCCTCGGACCCATGAGACAGTTTGAAGGGGGTCTCCCCTGTGGCCGTGTTTGGAGTAGTCCTCAAGGCCCACAGGACCGAGGGCAGTTGCTCCACCTAGTTGCCCCTGAGATTCTCCACTTTCTTCTTCAGCAGGTTGACAATTTTCTTGTTCGCTGCCTCCACCTGACCATTACTCCTCAGTTGGTGGACCGACGCGAACCTGAGGTCTATGCCGAGTTAGGTGCAGAAACTAACAAACTCTTCGCTGGCAAATTGTGGTCCATTGTCCGTCACTATGGCCAACGGCAGCCCGTGCCTATAAATTATCTCACCTCATACAAAATTCGTTACCACTTAGGACGTTACCATGGCCAGCGCTTTCACTTCTACCCACTTGGAGAAATAGTCAATCATTAACAATAGGAACTTCCTTTGTCCACTAGCTTGCGGGAAAGGACCTACTAGGTCCAAGCCCCAAATAGCAAAGGGCCACGGAGCTGTGATGGTCCGGAGCCTCTGAGCCGGGAGGAGTTGGAGTGGAGCATAGAGCTGACACTTTGAACACTTCCTTGCAAATTCTGCCGCATCCTTGCTAAGGGTAGGCCAAAAATAGCCTTGTCTCAACACTCTTCCCTCCAGAGTCTGGTTCCCAGAGTGACTGCCACATTCCCCTAGTGGATTTCTTCGAGGACTCTCGGGACCTCCTCCTCCGATACACAACGGGCCAGGAGCCCCGAGATTGTTTTCCTATATAGTTCTCCTACATGTAAGGAATAATAAGCCGACTTGTACCTGAAGCGTCGTTTATCCACGTCCCCTTCAGGGAACTTTCCCGATGCCAGGAAGATGACGAAGGGATCCGTCCATGATGGTCGTTGATCCACCTCCATCAGCTCCCCTTCCTCGATGGAAGGTCGGAAGAGTTCCGATACTGTCCCTCCAGCTCAAGGGCCAAACTTGGCTAGGAGGTCCGCCGGGGTGATCTCCTCCCTCGGCACATGCTTGATGGAGAAAGTGAGAAATTGTCCGATGACCCCCTTGGCCTTCTCCAGGTAGCATTGTAGGGTCTGCTCCTTTGCTTCAAATTCTCCCCTGATTTGGCATGCCACCACCATGGAGTCGGTTAAGACCTCCACGTCTTGCACTCCCAACTCCCTGGCCAGCCGCAAGCTTGCTATCACGGCCTCGTACTCAGCCTGGTTGTTGGTAATTGGAAAATGGATGCTCAAGGCTTGCTCAATCTTCGTCCCTTGGGGGCTTATTAGGATGATTCCTCCTCCAAAGGAGTGCTTCCCTGACGCACCATCCACCAACATCTTCCATGCCGCCGGGGGAGGTGATTTATGCTCCCCCACTTTGGTTGCGTAGTCTGCCATGAAGTCCGCCATCGCTTGTGCCTTGATTGACATCCTAGGCACAAATGCGATCTCGAACTCACTCAGCTCCACGGACCATTTTGCTAGCCTCCCCGAATGCTCCACACCTTTCATGACTTTCCGAAGTGGGTGGTCGGTAACCACTTTGATTGAGTGTGCTTGGAAGTATGGCCTGAGCTTCTGAGCCGATACCACCAAAGCGAAAGCCAACTTTTCCAAAATTGGGTATCGGAGCTCCGCCTTCCTCAGCACTCGGCTGACGTAGTAGATGGGGAACTGCCTCCTCCCTTCTTCCCGGACCAACACAAAACTTACTGCCTCAGATCCTACCCCCAAGTATAGGGATAGATCCTCCCCTTGCCTTGGTCCCTGGAGTAGAGGAGTCTAAGTGAGTTGCCCTTTCAAAGCTTGAAAAGCTTCCTCACATTCTGAGGTCCATTCAAATTTATTGTTTCCCCGTAGCACCTTGAAGAAAGGTGCACACTTCTCACCCGCCTTGGAGAGGAACCTGCTGAGTCCGACCAATTTTCTCGTGAGGCGCTGAACCTCCTTCGCATTACTTGGCGAGCCCAACTCCATGATTTCTTTAACCTTATCTGGGTTAGGCTCCACCCCTGCTGGGGTGAGCAAGTGACCCAGGAACTTTCCCCTGCTAGCCCCGAAGACACATTTCAGGGGGTTGAGTTTCATCTTATACTTCCGCAAGGTCCCAAAGGTCTCTTCAAGGTCTTGGAGGTGAGACTTGAGGTCCCGACTCTTTATCATGAGGTCATCAACATAGACCTCCAGGTTTCTTCCCTTCTGCTCTCGGAAGACCCTGTCCATCATTCGTTGGTACATGGCCTCTGCATTCTTGAGCCCAAAGGGCATCATCTTATAACAATATCACCCATCCCCTGTGATGAAGGAGACATCCTTGATGTCGGGGGGGGGGGGGGGGGGGGGGGGGGGGGGGGTGCATGCGGGTCTGATGATAACCTAAAAAAGCATCTAAAAAGACATTACAGGGAAACCGACGGCTGCGTCAACCAACGCGTCGATTCTAGGCAAGGGGTAGCAATCCTTGGGGCATGATTTATTCAGCAAGGAAAATCGATACACATCCTCCACTTACCTCCTCCCTTTTTTACCATGACCACGTTGGAGACCCAGCTTGGATAATGGATCTCCGATACAAAACATGCCTGTTGGAGCTTACCCACCTCCTCTCGGATGGGCTCCTCCAGCTTTTCTGCTATGGCCTTCTTCTTTTGACGGATGGGGAGGGTGCCTGGGTCGAGATTGAGGCGATGGCAAGCCACATCTGCATCGATCCCGAGCATCTCCGTGGCATTCCAAGCGAAGACATCCATATTTTCTTGGACACAAGCTAGGATTTGCTTCTTCTCCTCCAGGCCGAGCTCCCCGCTGATGCAGACCTTCTCCACCACCCCATCCCGGGTGGTGACTTCGAGCTCCACGACCTCCTCCATGGCTTCCAGCTGGTACTGCTCTCCCCAAACTTCTTCCTTCTCCTCGTCGCAAGTCGGCACTTCGACCTTCTCCTCTCCTCCTCCCCCTTGAACCTTCATCACCTCTTCCGCCCCTTCCCCCTGGGCCCAACCTTCTACCTCTTCCTTCTCCTCTCCTTCTCCCATCTGCTCCTCTGCCTCTCTGAGACCCGCCAACTCCTCCACCTCCTGATCCCATTTCTCCACTTTGGCTATCCAGGAGATGGTGTTTACTACCGTCACGTAGCACTGCCTTGCTACCTTTGGATCCCCTCTTACCTGAATCTGGACTCCTCTCGAGTTGAACTTGAGATATTGGTGGAAGGTGGGGGGGGGGGGGGGGGGGGGGGGGGGGGGGGGGGGGGGGGTGATGAGTCCCAATTATATCCACATATATGGACACATCTGGGCCGATTTTCGAGTCTATGCACTACATTTTAGGCATGTTTTCGCTCATATTTGTTATTCCATGCTATGTGCACCTCTAGGCCCATTTTTGGTGTTATTTCATGTTCTTCATTTTTAGTAGTTTTCATGGATTGTTAAGTGCCACTTTCAGTGGCTGGATTCGTGGTTGTGCTGGAACAGGAGTCGTGCGGGTGTTCCCGGTACAATTCTGTACAGGAACACTGCGCACGATCACTGTTTCTATTGCGCACGACCACTGGTCGTGCGCCGCTGATCGTGTGCACTTAACCCTATTTTTTGAGTTCTATCTCGGACAGTGCGCACGACCACCAACGATATTGCGCACGACCACCAGTCGTGCGCCGCTGTTCGTGCGCACTTAACATCAATTTTATGAGTTCTGTTTCGACCAGTGCGCACGACCACCTACGATAGTGCGCACGACCACCTGTTGTGCGCCACTGGTCGTGCGAACATGGTATTTTATAAATTTCTTACATTGCAGGCTCCACCCAGGTAGGCGCACGATCACAGGACTCCAGCGCGCACGACCACTGGTCGTGCACCAATGACCGTGCGCACTGTTTATTCTAGCGCCTATAAATACTCCTGCTCGCGAATTAGGTCGGGATCCATCATCCGACTCCGCCCAGCTCCGCCGTTTTCCGCCCTTTTTGCAGGGTTTCGCCTCCTTCTTCACCGCCCACCTTAGGGAGGATCTCCGGGCAAGCTTTCAACGCCAAATCGTCGCCGGAGCTTCCTCTCGGCCATCTCCTTCATCCAAGAGCTTCAAGAAGGGAGTCAACCTAGCCTTCTTCTTCAAGATCGGAGCAGCTTGTGTGATCATTCCACCAGTTCGTGACACGAAGAAGACGGGTCCATTGGAGAGTAGTGACAGCTCTCTCTACCCCGGACGCAGTTGAGGACCGAGCTTGGACGCAGATTGACAACCCGGCGATTCCTTCCGTGAACCCTCAACAAGACTTCGGAGTCGGTCGATTTCGCAGACTCACCTCCTCTTGCAGTTGATAGTTTAGTTGGATTTCTTATATGTTTGATGAAGTATACTTTTATTTGTTAACATTAGTATGAAATCATGTCTATGTGATTGAGTAATCTTGTTATATTTTCATTTGAGGTGTTCCCTCTGGTGTGGATTGTTTGTTGTGTTGTGCCGCCCTAACAATTGTTAGTGGTGTGCTTTGCGAAGAGGTGCTTGCGACCATCATTCCGCCGTTCTCTCCACTCCATCCGCTATCCTACTCTTCCATCCGCCTAGCAAAGCGTGGCATAGCGGCCCGTGTAATCCACTCGCCCTACGAAGCAGCGCGCTCAAGGCCTGCATAGTTCGATTCCGCTTGCCTACTCGTCCATCCGCCCTTACGACGCAGCGCGCTCAAGGCCTGCCTAGTCTCCATCTCGCCAAGCGAAGCATTGCATAGCGGCATTGCATAGGAGTAGTTGATAGCTTTTATTTTATTTCCACAATCCAAAACCCCCCGTTTCCGCATCCATCCGACGTAAAGGACTTCGATCTCAAGTCCTTCCTCGATTGTAAACTCCACCTTACTGTGTTCCTTAGAGATTCGTTACTCGGGGATTACTCATCGTTTTATATTACTTGAACGATCGGTACACTGTCGTTTCGTGCCGCAGTCGAGCTACCGCCTATAGCGGTGTGCTAGATTCGCGCATCAAGTTTTTGGCGCCGTTGCCGGGGAACACAGTCGTGTAAGTTTTCTGGAGAGGGAGAACCTGAGAGAGAAGCCCTTCCATTTGTAAATTGCATTCCTTTGTTTTATTTCCTCGTATTCTGTTTCCTGTTTTTAATTAGGTTGCTTTAGTAATTTTTGTTAGGTGTAGTATTTTGCACAATAGCATTTTTATTTTTTGAATCGTATTATCTCCACACTATGTGGGCACATCTCAATATCCGTTGCCGTTGGTGTAGAGATACCTCCCACTCTAGTGATGAATGCCCTACGGAGAATGGTGGGCATAATTCTTCTCGCCCAGCATATAGAGCATCGACTTCGTCTGATACTCCATATGGTGTGCGTAAGTCTTATGGCTACTCTGTTGAGCCTTTACCGTCATACTTCTTTTCGGCTTCAGCCCCCGCTGTGCCAAAGAAGCCCGCAAGGCAGTGCCGGTTTTGTCGGAGCACTGATCATGTCTTGAAGGACTGTGCCGAGTATCTTCGCCAATTGGACGAGGATGATGAGCCGGATATCCGGATCGTCCCAACTCCTAACTCTGGCGGCACACCTTCAACATCCGGTTATGTGTCTTTGTCACCTTCACATCTTGAAGGGTATGGCATGGACACGGTCACCGGATGTGCGGCTGATCTATGCACCGACATTGCTGAGCCTATTCTCCATGTGCATCCACCACCTCTAGTGGATTCGATTCTTTGTGAGGAATCGGTGCTCGACTTTTATCCGAGCACTACTCCTCCCCCTGTTGTGCATACTATACTCGTCTCCGACGACATTGTTGATGATGTGTCGCAGGATGAGGTGGGTGATCTGAGTGTTGTGCCTATTCCTATGAAGGAGGACAACCTTCTAGGTGAAGAGGAGTTTTCCTCAGCACCGGTGGAGGAAGTCCAAATCCTAAGCCTGGCCACCATTGATCCCGCCGAATCTTGTAGCATTGATGACAATGCAAACATTATTTTACTTACCCAACCTGATGGGAGTGAGACCGGGACCACTCCCCCGATTTTTGATTATTTATGTTCTTCGTCTTGTTTATTTCTCGATCCCCCCTCTTCATCCGAGCCTGTGCAGGTTGAGTCTTCACAGGTACCCCAGGAGGATTTGGTGCATATTGCCCAAGTCAATGATGAGAGCATCCTCTTATGTGAGGAGGTTGATTCCCCCTCCGGAGAGGAAGCTCCACTCATTGCCTTTTCCTCCCGCCACCTCCCTGTTGACGACACCTTGCTAGGCAAGGATGTTTTTGGTGAGAATAGTGAGGAGGACTCCTCCTCCACTTCTTACTTTCTGCTTCCCCTACCTGTGAAGAGCAGGTATTTTTATTTAGGTAGGGGAGTGACTGTTCTATCACCGTATCGGTACCCGCTACCGACACGGATATTAGGCCAGTTACCTGTCCACTTCTCCTTCCATACTCCCATTAGCTAGAACTGTACAAATGCCAAATAAGTCGTGTTGGGATGACAATAACCCCAGTAGTTATCTTACCTTTTCCTGCATTTCTTATTTCATCTTGTTTAGTTTAGTTAGTTGTATTCATTTTAGTTTGTCTATTTTCTTTTGTTTTTACGGAGCTGACCCCTGCAGGTTCATATTCGGGATGGAGGAAGCTGCTCTTTGTCTTGGTTTTCATGCGTCTTCTAGTATGCTCAATTCTGAGCATTGGGTAACACTTCTCCCTCCTAGCTTTCAGTTTTTGTGATGTAATGTTTAGATTAAGTCTGGGGGAAAGCATGTTGTTATCCACTTTGCGCACGAGTTGCACCGCATGCTAGAAGTTTGTTTAATTTTTTTCGTTGTCATCATCATCATTCCATGCTTCATACACCACTTCACCCACATAAGCGCGCGCTTGCCTATTTGTTTTGTTTCCGAATAAACTATTTTGGTTTGGAATGTGAATTAGGGTGTTAGCGTAGGAATTACTATTTGGAGTGCGATGTTGACTCATGCAGTGTTCTAGTCGCATCCGCATGCTACAGTAGAATTTGAGTAAAATTAGATTATCTCTATGCGTTTAACTTATGATTAGTATTTTTGCGTAGTTTTAGATTTGTTATACTCAAATGGTGAATGTGAACGAAATTGGTGATAACCCGGTGTTGTGTGTATACGAGCACTAGTTGTGTGTTGCTTGAGTCGGGAGGAAGGTTTACCTTTCTCGTGGGCTAAGAACTTGCCCCAAACGACTGTTGAAGCATGGGTGCGAGCGATTCTTCGAGTTAAATGTGATATAGGCCACCTTTTGGCTAGTTTGAGCCTTGTCTTTCCCTGTCCTATTCGCTCACCTTTGCAAGCCAACATTTGCGCCTACCACTTCTTTGTTTCAGCTCCTCCTCTATTCACCAAATCCTGAAGCTCATCCTACTTTCGCAACCAAATAGCTGTTTAACTGTACTCTTGTTCTATTGGTGTGATGTTTGGAATCTATGTGATGTGAAGGAAAAATAATTTTTATTTGCTGATTATGAACCAACCGGAGGATAAGAAAAAGAAGAAAAATAGGTTATTGAAATGAAATTCTAAAAAAAATTGTATTGAAAAGAAATCCTCCCGAGTGTAATAGAAAATCTGTTGGTATTTGTGAAGTAGGCCGTTGCACACCTAGTTTTTATGATAATTCTGGGGGTGTGTCACACGAGCTTTGTTCTTGGGTTTATTGGGTGCAGCGTTCCGTTGACTCAATTTGGTTGCGTAGCCTTCGTGTTTATCCTTGAATATCATACCGCAACCTAAGCCCCAAAATAATCCTAAAGTCCTATTGATTTATCTCATGAGTTTGCTAGCGCTGTGGAGAGAGTGTGACCGGGCAAGCTTATGGTTCCCGACGTTGATGGATTTCAGCGGAGTTATTCCTGAACCCCGATCTTGTGCAACACCCTCCTTAGTGGCTTGTTACTTTCACACCGGGCACGATCGTTCAAGTTCTTTACAATTCACCAACTGAGTATTGATAAATCTTTATTTACGATCTAATACTTTTGTAAGTTAGTTAGCATAGTTAGAATCTCTTTTTACTAAATTTCTATTAGCATGCTTTTGTTACTTCGCACCGTACTCCTTTGTGTAATTTCCTTTGTTAACTGCCATTTTCAGACTCCGTCGAATTCGTTTGCTCGGGACGCGCAAACAGGTAAGTCTGGGGGTGTGATGAGTCCCAATTATATACACATATATGGACTCATCTGGGCCAATTTTAGAGTCTATGCACTACATTTTAGGCATGTTTTCGCTCATATTTGTTATTCCATGCTATGTGCACCTCTAGGCCCGTTTTTGGTGTTATTTCATGTTCTTCATTTTTAGTAGTTTTCATGGATTGTTAAGTGCCACTTTCAGTGGCTGGATTCGTGGTTGTGCTGGAACAGGAGTCGTGCGGGTGTTCCCGGTACAATTCTGTACATGAACACTGCGCACGATCACTGTTTCTATTGCGCATGACCACTGGTCGTGCGCCGCTGATCGTGTGCACTTAACCCTATTTTTTGAGTTCTGTCTCGGACAGTGCGCACGACCACCAACGATATTGTGCACGACCACCAGTCATGCGCCGCTGTTCGTGCGCACTTAACATCAATTTTATGAGTTCTGTTTCGACCAGTGCGCACGACCACCTACGATAGTGCGCACGACCACCGGTCGTGCGCCACTGATCGTGCGAACATGGTATTTTATAAATTTCTTACATTGCAGGCTCCACCCAGGCAGGCGCACGATCACAGGACTCCAGCGCGCACGACCACTGGTCGTGCTCCAATGACCGTGCACACTATTTATTCCAGCGCCTATAAATACTCCTGCTCGCGAATTAGGTCGGGATCCATCATCCGACTCCGCCCAGCTCCGCCGTTTTCCGCCCTTTTTGCAGGGTTTCGCCTCCTTCTTCACCGCCCACCTTAGGGAGGATCTCCGGGCAAGCTTTCAACGCCAAATCGTCGTCGGAGCTTCCTCTCGGCCATCTCCTTCATCCAAGAGCTTCAAGAAGGGAGTCAACCTAGCCTTCTTCTTCAAGATCGGAGCAGCTTGTGTGATCATTCCACCGGTTCGTGACACGAAGAAGACGGGTCCATTGGAGAGTAGTGACAGCTCTCTCTACCCCGGACGCAGTTGAGGACCGAGCTTGGATGCAGATTGACAACCCGGCGATTCCTTCCGTGAACCCTCAACAAGACTTTGGAGTCGGTCGATTTCGCACACTCACCTCCTCTTGCAGTTGATAGTTTAGTTGGATTTCTTATATGTTTGATGAAGTATACTTTTATTTGTTAACATTAGTATGAAATCATGTCTATGTGATTGAGTAATCTTGTTTTATTTTCATTTGAGGTGTGCCCTGTGGTGTGGATTGTTTGTTGTGTTGTGCCGCCCTAACAATTGTTAGTGGTGTGCTTTGCGAAGAGGTGCTTGCGACCCTCATTCCGCCGTTCTCTCCACTCCATCCGCTAGCCTACTCTTCCATCCGCCTAGCGAAGCATGGCATAGCGGCCCGTGTAATCTACTCGCCCTACGAATCAGCGCGCTCAAGGCCTGCATAGTTCGATTCCGCTTGCCTACTCATCCATCCGCACTTGCGACGCAGCGCCCTCAAGGCCTGCCTAGTCTCCATCCCGCCAAGCGAAGCATTGCATAGCGGCATTGCATAGGAGTAGTTGATAGCTTTTATTTTATTTCCACAATCCAAAACCTCCCGTTTCTGCATCCATCCGACGTAAAGGACTTCGATCTCAAGTCCTTCCTCGATTGTAAACTCCACCTTACTGTGTTCCTTAGAGATTCGATACTCGGGGATTACTCCTCATTTTATATTACTTGAACGATCGGTACACTGCTGTTTCGTGCCGCAGTCGAGCTACCGCCTATAGCGGTGTGCTAGATTCGCACATCAGGGGGATGCAGCGAAAAGCACTGATTAACGGGCTTCCGAAGATGGTATTGTAGCTGCTGGGAGCATCCACTATGACGAAGCGGAAATTCCGACATTGCCCACCCAGGACCGCATGGAGCCCCACTCCCCCCTCTACCTCCTTCCTCTCTCAGGAGAACCCGAACAACGGACCATCCAAGGCCAACTCCCTCTTGGTTTCCACCTTCATCTCATCGAACGCCTTTTTGAAGATAAAGTTGACGGAGCTTCCGTTGTCCATGAGAATCTGAGACACGGTGAAGTTCTCGATGGCGGTCTGGATGACCAATGCATCGCAGAAAGGGTCCTCATGACCCGGCATGTCCCTTTGAGAGAAAGTAATTTTTTCTGCCGGGGGTAGGGCTGTGGATGTCAAAGTCACGCTCCGACGGTAGAAGGTATGGAGGCTCGCCTTGCGGGTTGCCTCCACCCCTACTCCCCCGTGGATCACTCTGATCCCTCCTTGGGTCCCCACATCGGCCCGGTCCTCGCACCTTTCCTCCTCTTCCTCCTGAGGCAGGACCTCCTTAATCCTCACTTGCTGCTGCTGACGCTGCGCCGACACTCTGGCCCTCTTTGTCTCCAAAAACTCCGGGCAGGTGGCCGTTGCGTGACTTTCCTCATCATGGAAGTCACAGTATAGCAACGTCACCGTTGAAACAAATAAATGGTCTCGGTGGAGTTCGGGGCCCCCAACGGGATGGGGGGCGACTGGCACTTACTAATCTCGCGAGAGAACAGACCGGAGCCTCGGAGTTGGACACTGATCCTTAGGCTCAGCAAGGAGGACCCACCACACACCCGGAAGATCTTTAGAGCGCTTCCCCTACCAAGCCAAAAGCTGAAGCCCGGGCACCTTGGAGAGATCAAGGAAGGCCTGAGGAGAGAGAAGCTCCCAAAGGAAGACATCCTCCCCAAAGGTGCCCTTTGGATCCTATTTATAGACTTTCTGATCTGGCCTGCAAATAGCAGGATTCTGCCACTCGATTTTACTATACGCACCTCAAATTTGGTATGCTGATAGCCAATCTCTGCTGTTCGGAGGGGCTATTGGCAGGCCACAAGGGTAAAAGGGTAATTTATCTCATGGGCCTAGGAGCAAAGGGCCTGCGAGGACAATACTCGCGAGAGCTCTCGCTGGCCTCCTCGCGTACCTCGCTCGCCAGTCTGCGAGTCCCCCTTTTAGAGGGTGCATGCCGGGGTCCGACCTCGCCAACCTCCATGTCGCCGAGTATAGGTCATCTCGCAGGTGCTCTGCGAGCACTCATCTCGCCCTCCTACCAGCATGCCTTCGGCGAGCGCCCGTCTCGCCTTCCCCTCTTTGAGGGAACCTTGATCGTTTGGTCTTCTCCCGTTGATCTCTCGTCCTGGCGAATATCGGGGTTGTACACAATCCCCGCTCTTCGCGAGGTTACCTAGGCTCGCGAAGAAACATCCAACCCTCGGTATTTTCCAGCCTGGTGGTGAGCTGTCAAGAATCTTCAATGGGGCCCACCAGAGGGCTATATATATGTTTCCTCCTTCCACAGCGGCGTGCGCCGTTATTTTACTCTCCTTTTCTTTCTCTTTACTGTAGCAATCGCTGATGTCACTGTCCAAAGATTTCGAGGATCGGCTAAAGGCCAACAAGGCCAGCGGGATGACTTCCATGGTGAAAGTCCCCGCTTGGATGAAGCGCCCGCCTCCCCCTCGGGTGTCAAAAACCAAAAAGGCGAAAGCGGTCTGCCGAGCCGGGGATGAGTTCGGCCTACTGGAGTCTTCCCCCGTCAATCAGCCCGGCGAGAAGGTATGAAATATCTATGGCTGGGTCAGTGAGAATCATCTTACTAAGTCTCGCTCGCCGGCAGGATAACGACGCTCACCGGGGTGGCGACGAGCACAGAGGTGTATCCCCACATGCTTCCCCAATGCATACAGTCCTCGCTACTGAGAAGGTTACCAGTACGCGTTCTCCCTCGCTAGCTTCCCTGCATGTTGTTGACTGCTCACCTTCCTTTTCCCCCCTCGCAGGCTCGCCCGTGAAGACAGCGACCCGCTAGAGTTCGCGACCGATCTCCCCCGTCATCCCCGACACTACCCTAAAGTGCCGGGCTTCACTCTTCTGCAGAGCGATGACTCTGGGGGCTCGCGACCCCCAAAGATTCCTCCTGTCAACGACAAGGCCTATCGTCCCAGCCTGGGTAAGTCATTATTGCCTCACTACGGCCACGACTTCGAGGGTCGGCCAGACCCTTCTCGCCTTCCTCCGAGTAAGGTCTTATTCCTTTGCGGCGTTTGTAACCTTCCTCCTTTTGATGCTAAAGTTTCCTATGGTCCCTTGCAGGGACCTCTCAATCTCCTCACACTGATTCCGACTACGGGGATGACGAGATGCCCCCCTCCCGGAGCAGTTGGAAGACTTCCTAGGAGATCCGCGAGACCCCGAGGCGATGAAGCAGAGAACCGTCGAGCTGTTCCAGAAACAACAGCGAATGCTGCTGGACCTCAACCTTCAAGCGATGCGGGATAGGGAGTCTGCCGAGGCCAGCAATGCTGCTCTGAGGGACGAGTGCGCGAGACTCCGAGCCGCGATACCCCGAGATCATGTTGAGGGGGCTTCCTCGCTGGAGGTGTACATCGCGCAGATGAGAGACTACGCCTTCTTGACGGATAGGGCAGGTCGCTCCGCCCTCGAATATTATAATCCGAGAATGCCACCGAGGTCCGGACAGCGAGGGGGTGGCAGGTGGAAATGGCTCCCCCAATAGCCTCGCGACCATTCTTTCTTTCAAAAACACTTCGTATTATTATTTCTTAGGGCAGACGATTGTGTTTGCACACTATTACTCGCTATGAACTCTCGCTAGTCGAGCGACGATTGACTTTATTTATTGATTCTCGCTCGCTCCTTGTTTGGGAATGTTATTATCTTGTTGGATGCCTGATACTTTGCCTAAAATTTGTTGGCACTAACCTCGCAGGTCCTTCTCGCTCGCTCGTAATTTCGCAGAGTAACATTCTCTCTCGCCAGTGACACCGATGTGACAGCCTGACTACCCGCACCCCGCGACGCTTGGACTTCTTCCCGCCTTTTTTATTTTTCTATAAATAGGGTCTCATAACTACGAGCCACCTACCGCATTTATCGCCAACCTTCTTCCTTCTCTGCTCGGGAGCTCTCGCTTTTTTCCCCCTTCTCGCAATTTTGTCTACTCTGCAGGTCTCTCCCAAGATGGTTAACGACGCTGCGAGGCGGAGGGTCGCCGGAAGTGCGCCTGGGCTTTCGCAGGCCACACCTTCTACCACCATAACCTGACCAAGGAGGAGTACCTCAAAGCCATCTCCGCCTTCGTCCCTGCCAGGTTTATTCCGCGTTGTCCGGGCGAGGACGACACGATCAACATTCCCTACCCTGACAAGCTAGCCATCCCCACGGCCCACTTCGCGGTCGGTCTGCGTCTGCCTCTGTGGCTGGAGGTCCGCCAGGTACCTCCTTGCCTCAACTACTTTCTCTTCGCCGATTAATCTCTCGCCCTCCGTTAACTAACTTTTCCCAGCCTTGCTCGACAGGTACTCAAGCATTATGGCGTGGTCCCCGCCCAGCTCACCCCCAACGTCGTCGCGGTCATCGTCGCTTTCGCCTGCTACATGCGCGAGGAGCGCATTGAATTCAGCTTGCCGGTGTTCAGGAAGTTGTTCTCCTTCCGAGCCTACAAGGACGGCACCGCCTACTTCGTGGGGTCGGGTCCCAAGGTCATCAAGACCGTGAACAAGGCCCACAACTGGGCCCAAAAGTTTATCTTAGTGAAGGGGAACTTCGGCAACATTCCGCTCTCGCCGATCCAGTATGGAGAGACCACCTACAAGCCACCGACCCTCGGCGGCCATGACGCCACCTTGTGCCAGTTCTTCAGCAAGAAGAACTTCGAGGTGGCCCATCTCCGCCGCAACGTCGACTCGCTAGCTCCAGTTCCTCCCGGGGAAGGTACTTGTCTCGCTCGCTACTTTCCACTTTTGTGAACTTATCCAAAAATTAATCATCTAACCTTTCAGGGCTGCGAGATCTACCATTCAACCCTCCCTACTTGAGCAACAGAAAACCCTCCTCCGCCTTCGATATCGCGACTATGGGCGCCGAGGCCTGCCGCGAGACCGTCACCCCTGCTCCGACGTCCTCTCGCAAGAGGCCCGAGGCCTCCAGCAGCCACGACCAACCTTCCAAATCTCCCCTGAAGATGAAGCAGAGGAAGGGTCAGGGCTCGCACCCCTCCGAGAAAGGGAAGGGCCATGCTGAGCCAGAGTTCGACAAGGTCGACCTCACCATCCTATCAGATGGGCAGGAGGCTGACGAGCAAAGCGAGGAGGTCATGAAGACCTCCGACCCGCCAATCCCTGTCAATCACGTTAACTTCGGCCTGGGTCAGAGGCATCGCGATGACTCGGGTGAGCTCCTGCTGTGCTGGAGGCCGGAGGACAACAAGGCCGAGGTTTCCACCATCCTCCCCTCCTGGGTGGAGAAATCCACCGTCAGCGGTCACACCTTCTCCCTTTCCTTCGGCTTTTATGGCCGCGAGTATGCAGGAGCATACAAGGACGAGACGACGAGGACCCTCGCCTATGAGAGCGCGAGGTCGCAGATGCGTTCCCTCGAGCTCGCTCACATGACCGGGAGGCGATGCCTACAGCTGGAGTGCCAGAATGTTGGGCTCGCCACTTCCTACCGGGGCGTTCTTGCCGAGAATGCTCAGCTGAAGGACCAGCTGCGGTCTTTCGAGGGCGGCGTGGTGAGTCTTCGCATCGCGCCACCACATTTCTTCGTCGAGTTCAGCTCTCATTTCTTTTCTGTGCAGGATGTCGAGACTGCCGAGAGGGCAGACGCTCGAATCCGGGACCTGGAGGGTGAGATTGCAGGGTTGAAGGCCCTTAACAAAGATTTGGTTCGCGCGGTTGTACCTCCCTCTCCTCATCGCCTGAAAGAAGAGAAGCGAGCGCGAGACGAGGAGATCCGGAAGGAGGCCTTCGAATCGTCGTTGTACATATTTAAGCTGATGCAAAAGTCCGGCATGTTACCTGCCGAGGCGGCCGCAATGCGTCTTGAGGACATCGCCCCCGAGCTCTTCATTCCTCTTCCACCGGTCGGGGACAGCGATGAGGACGAGGGGTCGGCGAGCGACCGCGAAGACTGATCTTTTTGCTTTGGTTTTATTTTTGTAACCCTTTTTGGGCTGGCGAGACCGCCGCAAGATGTAAATGAACAAGGAATATTTTTATTATGTAGGCCACTGGCTCCATTTTGTGCTCGCATTTTTATTTTGTGATGTGTTCTTTTTCTCGCCTTTATATCTTGTTCTTGCACATTTTCTGGAGTTCTCGCGACACTTATTCTCGCGAATGGTACCTTTGGATAGCTTCTGTATAGGATAAGTACTTTCGCTTGGTGCCTTTATCCTCCACCTTTGGGCCGTGGATTTTCTAGGATCGTCTCTCCATCTTGACCTCGCGAGGACCAATCCTTTTTTCAATATCACCCTTTATAATCGGTTCTTACGCGGAGGCTTCGCATCAGCCAATGGGTATTCGTCTATCCTCACGGGTCAGTTCGCGTTTTGCCGAGCACTAGCCGCCGAGAATAGGAATATAGGGTTCTCGCCCCCAACTTATTTAGCGAGAATGCCCTGGTCGATACGAAGGATTCTCCAGCCAAAGACGTCATCCCGGTCATTACAAAGAACTTGCACATCTCGCCAGCCTCTCTGCGAGATCGACCTGACCCACCGGCTAGTGAGAGCCCGGCAGCGGGATCATCCGGGGCAATCCAGCGCTAGGAACTTGCACATCTCGCTAGCCTCTCTGCGAGATCGACCTGACCCACCGACTAGTGAGAGCCCGGCAGCGGGATCATCCAGGGCAATCCAGCGCTAGGAACTTGCACATCTCGCCAGCCTCTCCGTGAGATCGACCTGACCCATCGGCTAGTGAGAGCCTGACAGCGGGATCATCCAGGGCAATCCAGCGCTAGGAACTTGCACATCTCGCCAGCCTCTCCGCGAGATCGACCTGACCTACCGGCTAGTGAGAGCCCGGCAGCGGGATCATCCTAGGCAATCCAGCCTAGGAACTTGCACATCTCGCCAGCCTCTCCGTGAGATCGACCTGACCCACCGGCTAGTGAGAGCCCGGCAGCGGGATCATCTGGGGCAATCCAGCGCTAGGAACTTGCACATCTCGCCAGCCTATCCGCGAGATTGACCTAACCCACCGGCTAGTGAGAGCCCGGCAGCGGGATCATCCGGGGCAATCCAGCGCTAGGAACTTGCACATCTCTCCAGCCTCTCCGCGAGATCGACCTGACCCACCGGCTAGTGAGAGCCCGACAGCGGGATCGTCCGGGGCAATCCAGCGCTAGGAACTTGCACATCTCGCCAGCCTCTCCGCGAGATCGACCTGACCCACCGGCTAGTGAGAGCCCGGCAGCGGGATCATCCGGGGCAATCCAGCGCTAGGAACTCTCACATCTATTAGCATGGCTAACTACTATCAGTATGCAATAGACAAATCAATAAAAGGTTTATAGCAGGAAATCTTTTAAGGATAAAATCATTTTAAGTCATCCCCACTCCTGGCACGGTCGAGGGGTACCCCTTCCACATCCTGGAGGTGGTATCCTCCCGACTTGAGCACTTCGCTTACAATATATGGCCCCTCCCAGTTAGGGTTAAGTTTGCCAACCGCAGCCCCTCTCCCCGCTGCATCGACCTTCTTTAAGACCAAATCTCCTTTTTGGAAGTGCTTCACCCGAATGTGTTTGTCAAAGTGTTGGGAAAATGATTTCTCTTAACCCCTAGAAATGAGTTAAAGAAGAATTCTAAGAATGAAAAATAAGGCGAAGTAAATATGCGTCGAATAGTATTCGACGCAACGTCGAAATGTAGTCGACGTTTCCTTCAGATTGAGTCGAAGTAACTCTAGGAAGATTTCGACGTATGTGTTGTCGACGTTACTCTGATTTCTAGTCGACGCATCTAATGTAGTCGACGCACCTTTGTCGACGCACCTTCCTTATTCTCCTCTCGACGTCCAGACAGGATGTATTTGACGCTTGCGTCGAATAGTAATCGACGCACGTCGATCTTTATGACAGAATTCAAAATCGCCAGATCTCTTTCCTTATCTTATAAGATCTGATCTATATGGAATCAATTTATGTCTTATAGCCTTTCTGAATCTTTCTTTTCCTCTATTAGATTCTTGGCTAATTTGTTAAAATTCATTATGGACATTATTTGAAATTAGAATGAATACTTTCCTTCTATGGATATAACTATTATGGGAATTTCTCTTTCTTTCTAATACTCTGCCTGCTAATTGATTACTCTCCTTTAGTATTATTTGAATGAAACAGAGCTATAAATAAAGAGGAGGTCGGCAGAAGAAGTAGTAAAGTGATTCACCAATTTTACATTTGAAAAGAGGAAAAGCTCCCAAGTGAAAAAGAGAGAATTGAGAAATAGTCCTGCAGCAATATTCAAGCATTCTTCTACTCTCTGCTTCTGAAGTCACCCTGCTGCAAATTCTGATAGCTCTCACATAAGAGAGAAAAGCTACCAATCTTCTTCTCTCTATAGAAGAAAGATTTAATTCACTTCTTGTGCTCCCAATCTTCTTGCTAGGAAGAAGATTCATTTTTGTTCTTATTTCTTTCTTCTTTCTTATTTTTACTTAAACATTGTAAAAGAGTTTTTAGAATCTCTCTTCAAAAAATTCAGTGTACTGGTTCTAAGAGTCTCCTTTTCAAAAGACTCAGTTGGTTCTAAGAGTCTCCTTGTCAAAAGACTCAGGGTGGTTCTAAGAGTCTCCTTATCAAAAGACTCAGTGCAAGATAGTGAATTCCTACCAAGGGGGTAGAAGAGTGGACTACCCAAAGTTTGGGGAACCACTATATTTTCTTGTGTTGTGCTGTGATTTCTTTTCTTGCATTTACTTTCTTTATTTGTTTAATTCTTGTTGGTGTGTGGGAAGCTATAATCTGTGATCATACACATATATATATATTAACATTGCACAAAATATTTTTTAATCTCTATTCACCCCCCCTCTAGAGAATTCTAGTGAGGTTAACTGTGCACTTTCAATTGGTATCAGAGGGAGGTTGATCTAAAAAGGTTTAACTCCTTGATCAAAAAGATCCTACCTCTTGTTTTATATATATATATATTTTATTATTTTCATGGCACAAATCAAAGATTATGCTTCCACCAGACCACCAATGTGCAATCTTGAAAAGTTTGCAGTTTGGTAAACAAGAATCAGAATTTATATGAATTCCATTGATGCTGACTTGTTTAATATTACTGTGACAGGTCCCCCAAAGCCCTATAGAAATGATGCAAGTGGCAATGTCACACAAACACTTGTTCCAAGATCTGAGTGGACAGAAGATGAGAAGAAGGCAAGAACATATGATCTAAAGGCCATGAATATACTTGTCTCAACTCTCTTAGATGACATCTTTCAAATGGTTGTTGACTGTGAATCATCCAAAGAAATTTGGGATGCTCTTACAAAGATGGTTGAAGGAAGTGCTGATGAAAAGAAAGATAATAAGGCCCTATTGATCTCTCAATATGAGAACTTCCAAAAGAAGAATGAAGAGAGTATCTCTGAGATGTATGACAGATTCAGTCTAATCATCAACCAATTGAAAAACTTGGATAGAGAGATCTCCCTCACTGAGATTAATGACAAATTGCTAATGAGTCTCCCCAGTTCAGGGGACTCAAGAATATGGGCAATAAGAGACACAAGAGGAAAAAGGAAATCTCTACAGATGCTCTCTTAGGAAAGCTCAAATCCTATGAGCAACTACTGAAAACTAGAGAAGAGAAGAAAAGAAGAGAAAACACTCCAATCTCCTCAAAAGACAGGAACATAGCTTTAAAGGCAACAGAAGAAAGGACTCCTGTCACTGAAGAAGAACTATTCAGTTTCCTAGCTAGAAAATTTAAGAAATGGGTCAAGACAGATGGATCAAAAAGTAGGGAGTCAAAACCAAGGTATGACAAAACTCCCACTAAAGAAATTATTTGCTATTCTTGCAGGAAACCTGGACATATTGCCCCAGAATGTCCAGAGAATGCTGAAACAAAGAAAGATCTGAAAAGAAAAGATCTCAAGAAAAAGGGGAAGAAGAAAGAAAGAGGCTTTATTGCAGAAGTCTGGAGTGAAACAGACTCTGAGGACAGTTCATCCTCTAAGAGTGACAATGAAGAATCTAGGCAAGAAGACCTATGCTTAATGGCCTTTGAAGGCCCCAAGAATGATGATGATGCTAAATCTTGGAGTGAGACAGGATCAGAAGAAAGCATATCTTCTGAAGATGAAAAAGAAAATAGCCTTATTCTCATAGAGGAATCTGAGGATAAGGATGAGGTAAGCATCTTTGATGAAATAGATTTTCAAAGTGATAAATTCAGAAATGATTTTATGGGAATGTGTCTAGATCAATTAAAAGCTAAACAAGAAATCAAGGACCTAAAAGAACAAATTCATATGATCAAGAACCAAAGAAATAAAAAAGATATAAGCTCAATAGATCATGTATTAAGGGCTAACATAAGAGAGAAGGAAATAGAAAGGGCTAGAATAGAAAACCAGTTCCTTAAGGATAAGGTTTCTCAGGCAAAGGCCTTTGAAGAATCAATAAAAATGAGAAGCCAAACTCTTAAAGAAATCACTGAAAAACAAACAATAAGACACAAAAATCTTGGGCTAGGGGCTGATCCATCAATCAGCCTAATTCCATCCAACAAGCCTGCTTGGATGAGCCCTGTAAAATTCACTTAACCCATCAAATTAGCAAACCAAGAAAAAGAATCACAACATAAGAAAGAACACTTCTTCAAGAAAATAAAGGAATTTGATGAAACATCATACTATTCAGCTGATGACTCACAAACTTCATCTGAAAAGACAACTAAACCAAAAGAAACAACATTCAAAGGAGTAAAAACAGAAAAAGATAAAATGAAAAATTATGAAGACACAGTTGCGTCAACTTCATATCAACGCATGAATGATTGTGCGTCGATTTCTACTCGACGTAACCTCTCAGATGCCTCGACCTCTACTCGACGCTTGAATAAAGATACGTCGACATCCAATCAACGCAACTTTCTCCATGCGTCGATACCAGATCAACGCAATCTGAGGAATGCGCTGAATTTAAATCGACGCAACTATCAACATACGTCGAATAGATATCGACGCATAAAAACTCAGAGCAACATGAACACCTATATTCCAAAAATCTTCCATCTTAACCCCCATTCAGGACCCATTCATCCTGATCATGATTTCTATCCTAATCAACATTCTAACCAAAATTTCCATCCAAAACTTGGTAACCAAAATTCCCATCCTAATCAAACCTTCTATCCTAATCAACACTGGTATTCTAGTCAACACTTCTATCCCCATTTAAACTCAAACTCTCACAAAAGTAAGATACTTAAGTGTTACATATGCAACAAAAATGGCCACCTTGACAAAAAGTGCTGGTATAATCAATCAAATTGGTCTTAAAACTCAGTCCTAGGCTAACTTAGAAACCTTTAGGATTAAGAAGAGATAAAAAGAAATAAACACCTAGAACTTTTCAGGAAAATTAAAAGTCACGTCGACTTCTAATCGACGCACCGTCGATTACTCAGATCAATAGGTACAATCGACGCATGCGTCGACTACTATCGACGCATACGTCGATAAGAAACCCTTGCATCCCAGAATAAACTAAATCGACGCTCACGTTGAATTTCACTCGACGTAACGTCGACCTCATAAAAACGAGCGGCAAGACTAAAATATTTTCGGTCACATCCACTGAAGTACCGAATAAGCCTCGAATTGAGTCCCGTTTCGACGCTTCACCTGACTTAAATAGATTCTTCAGTTAGAAACCTTCACGACTCTGCATCCTTCATCCTTCTTGCTCCTCAGACCAACCAATTTCTTCCTCTCTCTTTCACTAAGCTAAAAATGGCTCCAAAGACCAACTCAGGCTTCGACATTGACCTTGAGTCCTTCCAAGCAGCCGCAGAAAACTACAAGAGCATCATTGCTCTCTTTACTGAAGCAGGACTGGACAAGCTCATCTCCATTAGGTGCAAGCTCCTGGAATCAGAGCTCACAGAGCTAATAACTCATGTTCAGATATCTGAACAAGGAGAAATCCAGGGAACACTATATGAGACACCAGTCTCAATCTCAGCAGAACATATTAGGGCCACCTTTGATCTTCCATCAGGTATATCCTACTATCATCTTTGTTTAAAAGAAATAAGGAAAGAAGATGAGCTTCTAAAAGAATGACTAAACAGGTCTTAACTATTCCCCTATTAGGTGATGAATCCGTTGAACTCACACCTGATGAAATCAAGCATTTACTCATCACTATGAATTTCTCAAAAGATAGGCCAATCCATCTGAAAAAGATAGACTTTTCTGATGAGTACAGATTGCTGGCAGATATAGTAGGGAAGATACTACTATGCAAGATATCAGCCCATGATGCAGTGCCCAAGCAGCAACTAAACATCATGGGGGCCCTTGTACTAAAGAAGAAAATAGACTGGGCCAGCTGTCTGCTCAAGATGATAGGCTCTAGATATTCTCACAAAGAGAATGCCTACATGAGGATTATGAGTCAAGTACTCTTCCACTCCTTCCCTGACCTCTGTAGGTCAAAAGGAATTCCTATCCCTCTTGGAAAGAGGATGTCCATTGCCCTCTTCTCCAAATGGACCAGGCAAATCCCCAAGCCTGGTTCCATTCCTGAAAGGACTTCCTCTCCTCCTAACTCTCCTCCTCCTCCTCCTCCTCCTCAAGAAGACAATCCTTCTCTACCACCATCATCCACTCAAATAATATCTACTACCCTCACAACTCCTACTCTACCTACCTCTTCTCAAACACCTGCTCAAACAGTAGTTTCTCCGTCTTTTCCTCCTCATATTTCCCCATCTTTTCTACCTCCATTATCACGCATACCTCATGTATCAACTCACTTTTCTCCTCCTCTATCACCTCTTCCTCCACCATCACCTTCTCACCTTTCACACCATGAATCATCTGCATCCCCTGAGGCTCTCATCACTCAGTGCATCAAATCAGCAGCTGAAAAATTCCAAGTGATGCTGGATAAGCATTGCTCCCAAATTCATTCATCCATCCTTCACATGCACACCCAAATAAATGGGGTCAGTGCCTCTGTGCAAGGCCTAAAGACCTCTCTCTCTTCCTCTAGAGTGACAAGGTCTTTCTTAACCTCCCTGGCCAAGAAGGTCAAGAAGGGGGAGAATCTAGATGAAGAGCAGCCAAAATCTGACAAAATCCTTGGGAATGAGATAGTACCTGAGCTACACCATGATGAACAAACAATAGAGGTACTCAACATAGCAAGAGATGCTGCAAATCAAATGACACTACTACAAGGGGAGGGAAGCAGAGCAAACAATGAGGCTGAAAAGGAAGATGGTGAGAAAGAGCTGAATACTACCATAAATCAAGATAGAAATGAACCAGATGATGTGATGACTCAGGAGTCAGTTGCAACTGGGGCTGGAGATGACAAAGATACTGAAGAAGTAGAAGGAGTAAAAGAAGTTCCATCCCATGGGGAGTTACCTGCTCAGGGGGAGCTACCTGCTCAGGGGGAGTGATGCGCGTCGGCAAGTGCACCGGTCGCTGTCAAGTAATAATTGTGGAGAATGAATTCCCCGGATGTCGGTCTCTTGAGGAATGCAGGATGGGTGATCGAATCGTGCAGTGAAAATTGTTACACAAGCGTTTCACAAACACAACAAGGGGTTTTTGGTTGGTTTTCCTAATTTTAACAACAATAAAAGAGATGCGGGTCGAGAACACCGCTTCGCAACGTGAGGTGGATGCAACGGCCGCGATGCCGTGCTTCGTGAGGCGAATGAGGTGGACTCAGGCGCGAGAGAGTGAGGGTCGCAAACACCTCTTCACAACCGTCGTTAGCTCTTGCCAACACGGAGCAAACACCTTGCGTGCGTGTGTGAATGAGTGCGCTTGAACGTGGTGAATCACAACCAACCCATGAATAAGAACACAGAAACATTCATTCTCATCAAGTAAATATCACAATATTCATTTAGTGAAAGCTTCACAGGGGTACAATCAAGGAAAGAGGGAAGGAGATAACCGGCGGTGAAGACTAGCGGCCGTTCACGGCCGGAATGGTAGGTTGTCGGGCTACCTCCGGACTCGGGCGGACAATGCTTCCGGCGTAGAGGGCTGTCACAATCTCCCTACGTGCTCCGTCGTCTTCGACTCAAGGTCTCTTCTTCTTCTCACCGGGCGGAAAGCGAAAATGATTGCTTGGAGGCTTGCGGATGATGGAGAACACTCACGGACGATGGAGGATGTCTAGGAATGGACCGAGGAAGCTTCCCCTTGCGTAGGAGATGAAGTAGGGGCGATCCAAGGGGGCGGTCGGTGGCGTGCGGAGCAGAAATCCCGCTCCCGGAATGATGATCCGCCCTAAAATCGCAACAGGTGTTTAAATAGGCGCTGGATTGAATACTGCGCACGATCATTGGCGCACGACCAGTGGTCGTGCGCACTGGAATTCTGCGATCGTGCGCACTGCCTGGACAGAACCTGCAAGAGACGAGATTATAAAATACAATGTTCGCACGACCAGTGGCGCACGACCGGTGGTCGTGCGCACTGGAGTTGATGGTCGTGCGCACTGCAGCAAACAGAACTCAGAAATTTAATGGTCAATGCGCACGAGCAGTGGCGCACGACCGATGGTCGTGCGCACTAGAGTCGATGGTCGTGCGCACTGCACCAGACAGAACTCGTGAAAAAGGGTTAAGTGCGCACGATTAGTGGCGCACGACCGGTGGTCGTGCGCACTAGAACAAGTGATCGTGCGCAGTGTTCCTGTGCAGAATTGCACCGGAAACACTTGCACGCCTCCTATTCCAGCACAAACACAGATCTAGCCACCGAAAGTGGCACTTAACAACATGTGAATACTACTAAAGATAATACACACGAAAACACACCAAAGTGGGCCTAAATGTGCACCTAGCATGGGTTATCAAATATAGACTATAATAAGGCTAAAGTGCGTGATATTGACAAAATAACGGCCCGGATGAGTCCATAAATGTATATATGATCAGGACTCATCACACCCCCAGACTTAACTGTTTGCGCGTCCCGAGCAAACGAATCCGGCGGAGCGCGAAAACGATAGTTAACATAGAGAATTACACAAGGGAGTACGGTGCGAAGTAACATACGCATGCGAGTAGAAATTCTAGTAGAAAGAGATTCTAACTATGCTAACTAATTTACGTAAGTATTAAAGCGTAAGTAGAGATTTAATTATACTCAGTTGGTGAATTATGACGAATTTGGCGATCATGCCCGGTATGAAAGCGACGAGACACTGAGGCGGGTGTTGCAAAAGATCGGGGCTTAGGAATAACTCCGCTGAAATCCATCAACGTCGTGAACCATACGCTCGCCCGGTCACACTCTCTCCACGGCGCTAGCAAACTCGCAAATCAAATCAGTAGGACTTATAGGATTAAAACGAGGCTTAGGTTACGGTATGATATTCAAAGTTAAACACGATGGCTGCGCAACCCAAGTGAGCTATCGGAACGCTGCACCCCACAAAACCAAACAACTATGCTCGTGTGACACACCCCCAGACTTATCATGAAAACCAGGTGTGCACACGGCCTACTTCACAAATTCCAACAGATTTTCTGTTTTTAGCTCAGGAGGATTTTTTTTTTTTCAAACTACTTTTTTTTCTTTTACATATTTTTCTTCTTTTATGTATCCTCCGGTTGGTTCAAAATCAGCGGATAAACTTTATTTTCCCTTCATAACACAATGGTTCCAAACACCACACAAGTTGAAAATTATGAGCACAGTTAAAACATTTTTGGTTGCGGGTGTAGGATAGGTTTCAGGCTTTGGTGGATGAAGAGGAGCTGAACAAAGGATTGGTAGGCACAAATTTGGCTCGCAAAGGTGAATGAAATGGACATGGAATAACAAAGCTCAAACTAGCCAAATGGTGGCCTACGTCATTTTTAACTCAACGAGTAGCTCTCACCCATGCTTCGAGAGTCGCTTGGGGCAAGTTCTTAGCCCACGAGAAAGATAAACCTTCCTCCCGACTCGAGCAACACACGACTAGCAATCGCACACACACAACACCAGGTTATCGTCAATTTCATACAAATTCACCATTTGAGTATACTAAATCTAAATTTACGCAGAAATACTAAATATAAATTAGATGCATAAAGAAAATCTAGTTCTACTCAAATTCTACCATAACATGCGACGTGACTAGTACACTACATGAGTCGACATCGCGCTCCAAATAATAATTCCTATGTTAACAAACTATTTCACATTCCAACCAAACTAATTTAAACGGAACAACACAAAAAGACAAGCACGCACTCAAGTGGGTGAAGTGGTGTGTAAGGAATGCAACAATGATAATGATAATGAAAAATAAAAAGCAACCTTCTAGTATGCAATGCAGCTCGTGCACAGTGGATAATAACAACCGCTCCCCCAGACTTAAGCTAAACACGATATCTAGAAATTTGAAGCTGAAAGAGGGGAGGAAGTGTTACCCAATGCTCAGAAATGAGCATACCAGACGATTGGCGTAAATAATCAAGAATAGTCCGCAGCATCCGCTCCATCGAACACAAAACCTGCAAGCACAAACTCAAAGCAACAAAAGCAGATACAAAAGCTGAACTAAAAGAAGTTAGATAAAAAGAAATACGAAAACAGGAAATCTGGGTTGTCTCCCAGTAGCGCTTTCATTTAACGTCCTTAAGCTGGACCAAATACCTGTATTAACAGTGTTTATAAAGAGTGCAGGAATTAAAAAGAAATTCTCACAAATAGTTCATCACAGTAAATAAAACACACATCAACTAAAAGCGCTCTTATGGTGCGCTTCTCCCGTAGCACGTAGGCGGGAGGTGAAGGCTTTAGGGCCAGCACTGGTATTACCCAATGCTCCCCTAACCTCCGCCACCTTGCCACGGAGAGCAGCAGCACGAGCGTCACGCAGAAGTTTTTCCTTTTTAAGTTTGGTGACAGTTGGAGACTGCCACCGCTGAGAGTTCTCAGATTTTTCTGCCTTAGATTCAGGTGGCGTCACTTCCGGCATCGTGGTGACTACCGGATCGGCCCACGAGATGGAGCGCTTACATAGTTTATTACATGATTCATCACACGGAGATAAATAAATATCATCCCTAACTATATTCAAGTCAACGTTTCCCGAACTGTCGTCTTCCTCCATCTCGGAGTCGAACTCTTTCCGGAAGTCGACCTCTTCTTCCTCATCCGATTGGAACTCTTCCATTCCTCCTTGACCTGTTTCTTGAACATGTACCTTTCCTGCACCGCTTAGAAATTCATCAGAAATAACGAGAGGGGGCGGAGTGAATATTTCAGTTGTGGCTTCAGGGCAAGTAGGTTGCTGCACCACATTGGTTAGGGAAATGCATCCCGTAGCAAAATCAAGGGTAGCACCGCTCTCTTTCAAGAACGGCACCCCCAAGATAGGAATGGACTGGTTTTCTTGCGGGCCTAGAACCTGAAAATCAGCTATTACAGTTGTCCCCTCAACCGTTACCTCCACATTATTTACTTCCCCCTCAGATTGGATAATCGTGCCATTAGCGAGAATCAGCGATTTCCTTTCCTCCGTGTTCATCTCCAGCTGTAACTTCGCAACATCTTGCAGTGCAATAACGTTGCGGGAGGAACCGGAATCGCATAAAGCCTTGGTTTCAACCTTATTGATGGAGCACGAGATTACCAGCTCACTCGGTTTGGCATCTACCGCATCTCCCAGACTTTTCCCTTGATCAATAGGGTTCTTTTCCGTGTTGCTGGGAAGGGTTCCCTGCGAACGCTCGGTTAGCGCTTTAGCCAATTGGCCCAATTGCGTCTCCAAGTTTCGCATAGATGCGGTTTGATTTACCATGTTTGAATTAGCTGCAAGCAGGAATTTCTCCATCATCTCTTCTAAATTACTTTTCTTTTGGGTGGGGGGTGCTTGGTTATAATCCGGGTGCGGCGGCCTCGGTTGGCTCCCGGAGGCGTAAGCATCATTTTGATGCTGCCCCGGTGACCATCGTTGGCCGGGCGTGTTGGGATTCCAAGAGAAGTTTGGATGACTTCTCGCTCCCGGATTATAGGCGTTATTGTAAGGCGCCCCCTTGGGCTGATTTCCTACATAGTTCACAGATTCATTTAAGGTCAAGTGTGCGAAATCACCTGCCATGTGGTTCCCCGAACATTCATAAGCATGATGGCCTCCGCCTCCACATCCTTCACAAGTAATGATAGCAGCAGGCGCAGATGGAGTGGGGAGTGAGTCGACCATGAAAAGACCTCGGCCACTTCTTGGAGCATTTCTCCCTGCAGTCCAGAATGTACTGTGGGAGGCAGTGTCGCGCAGAATTCGAAGGGCTTCTTCAGGAGTGTGGTTCATCAAGGTGCCACCCGCCGCAGCATCGATCATTGCCCTGTAGTTGGGCTCGATCGCGAAGTAGAACAATTCAACCACATTCCATGGTTGGAGCTCGTGGCCAGGGCAACGGCGAAGGAGATCGTTGAGGCGCTCCCATGCTTCAGCAAGGGTCTCTTGGTCAAGTTGGCGAAATGTGGCGATCTCCCGCCGCAAGCTTACAATCTTATCCACAGGGTGGAATTTAGCAAGGAACTTGGATGCGAGGGCATCCCAAGTTGCAGCAGTCCCGGGCGGAATGGAGTGGAGCCACACCTTTGCTTTGTCGCGGAGTGAAAAGGGAAACAGTCTAAGCTTAACCGTGTCGTCAGCAATCCCTGCGTAGCGGAAGGTTCCGCAAATATCAGAAAACTCCGCCAGATGCAGATGCGGATCTTCGCTGGCCAACCCCGAGAACTGAGTGTTGTTCCGGATGATGTTTAAGATCGCTGGCTTGATCTCAAACTGATTATTCATAATGTTTGGCCCGAACCCCGGATACACACTCCCAGCAGTTGGAGTGGTGTAGTCCCTCATCGTGCGGGGTCGAGGCCTGACTGCCTCCTGCTCAATCCCAGGCTGATGTTCCCCCACGCCGGGCATTCTCGGATCAACATCATTTGGGTCTACCTGATCACCCATGGCCGCTTGTACAGCCGCAGCGCGCCTTCGCGCGCGAGCAGTTCGTTCGATTTCTGGATCAAAAGGTGCGAGTTCACCTGCGACCTGCCTCTGCATGAACTGTCAAAAACAAAAAGAAAAACGGAGAAAATAAAAAACAACTGCTCGTATAACGAAAGTCACAACACAAGACGAAACACGCCTGCATTCCCCGGCAACGGCGCCAAAAACTTGATGCGCGTCGGCAAGTGCACCGGTCGCTGTCAAGTAATAATTGTGGAGAATGAATTCCCCGGATGTCGGTCTCTTGAGGAATGCAGGATGGGTGATCGAATCGTGCAGTGAAAATTGTTACACAAGCGTTTCACAAACACAACAAGGGGTTTTTGGTTGGTTTTCCTAATTTTAACAACAATAAAAGAGATGCGGGTCGAGAACACCGCTTCGCAACGTGAGGTGGATGCAACGGCCGCGATGCCGTGCTTCGTGAGGCGAATGAGGTGGACTCAGGCGCGAGAGAGTGAGGGTCGCAAACACCTCTTCACAACCGTCGTTAGCTCTTGCCAACACGGAGCAAACACCTTGCGTGCGTGTGTGAATGAGTGCGCTTGAACGTGGTGAATCACAACCAACCCATGAATAAGAACACAGAAACATTCATTCTCATCAAGTAAATATCACAATATTCATTTAGTGAAAGCTTCACAGGGGTACAATCAAGGAAAGAGGGAAGGAGATAACCGGCGGTGAAGACTAGCGGCCGTTCACGGCCGGAATGGTAGGTTGTCGGGCTACCTCCGGACTCGGGCGGACAATGCTTCCGGCGTAGAGGGCTGTCACAATCTCCCTACGTGCTCCGTCGTCTTCGACTCAAGGTCTCTTCTTCTTCTCACCGGGCGGAAAGCGAAAATGATTGCTTGGAGGCTTGCGGATGATGGAGAACACTCACGGACGATGGAGGATGTCTAGGAATGGACCGAGGAAGCTTCCCCTTGCGTAGGAGATGAAGTAGGGGCGATCCAAGGGGGCGGTCGGTGGCGTGCGGAGCAGAAATCCCGCTCCCGGAATGATGATCCGCCCTAAAATCGCAACAGGTGTTTAAATAGGCGCTGGATTGAATACTGCGCACGATCATTGGCGCACGACCAGTGGTCGTGCGCACTGGAATTCTGCGATCGTGCGCACTGCCTGGACAGAACCTGCAAGAGACGAGATTATAAAATACAATGTTCGCACGACCAGTGGCGCACGACCGGTGGTCGTGCGCACTGGAGTTGATGGTCGTGCGCACTGCAGCAAACAGAACTCAGAAATTTAATGGTCAATGCGCACGAGCAGTGGCGCACGACCGATGGTCGTGCGCACTAGAGTCGATGGTCGTGCGCACTGCACCAGACAGAACTCGTGAAAAAGGGTTAAGTGCGCACGATTAGTGGCGCACGACCGGTGGTCGTGCGCACTAGAACAAGTGATCGTGCGCAGTGTTCCTGTGCAGAATTGCACCGGAAACACTTGCACGCCTCCTATTCCAGCACAAACACAGATCTAGCCACCGAAAGTGGCACTTAACAACATGTGAATACTACTAAAGATAATACACACGAAAACACACCAAAGTGGGCCTAAATGTGCACCTAGCATGGGTTATCAAATATAGACTATAATAAGGCTAAAGTGCGTGATATTGACAAAATAACGGCCCGGATGAGTCCATAAATGTATATATGATCAGGACTCATCAGGGAGCTAAATGAACTTCCTACAAATGAGAAAGAAAAACCCTTCTCTCCTAAAACAGTAGTATTCCAGAGAAAGAGAAAGACTCCTCCTACCCCTCCTGAGTAATATTTGAAAACAATGCTGATATATTTTACCCAATAGTTGAATACTAATTGGTATGAACATGAAAATCTGTTTATATGATTCTGAAAAATTTGTTTATCTCTTCTTCTAAAAATTTCACTTTTGATTGAGTGACATATTTCTTATCTTTACAAATGCTGTGCTGGGTTAATTATATGATAGTACAATTTCCCTCTAAATAGGGTTAAGACAAATAGGGGGAGATTGTTGGGAAAATGATTTCTCTTAACAAATGCAGCGGGATCGTCCGGGGCAATCCAGCGCTAGGAACTTGCACATCTCGCCAGCCTCTCCGCGAGATCGACCTGACCCACCGGCTAGTGAGAGCCCGGCAGTGGGATCATTCGGGGCAATCCAGCGCTAGGAACTCTCACATCTATTAGCATGGCTAACTACTATCAGTATGCAATAGACAAATCAATAAAAGGTTTATAGCAGGAAATCTTTTAAGGATAAAATCATTTTAAGTCATCCCCACTCCTGGCACGGTCGAGGGGTACCCCTTCCACATCCTGGAGGTGGTATCCTCCCGACTTGAGCACTTCGCTTACAATATATGGCCCCTCCCAGTTAGGGTTAAGTTTGCCGACCGCAGCCCCTCTCCCCGCTGCATCGACCTTCTTTAAGACCAAATCTCCTTTTTGGAAGTGCTTCACCCGAATGTGTTTGTCAAAGTGTTGGGAAAATGATTTCTCTTAACCCCTAGAAATGAGTTAAAGAAGAATTCTAAGAATGAAAAATAAGGCTAAGTAAATATGCGTCGAATAGTATTCGACGCATCGTCGAAATGTAGTCGACATTTCCTTCAGATTGAGTCGAAGTAACTCTAGGAAGATTTTGATGTATGTGTTGTCGACGTTACTCTGATTTCTAGTCGACGCATCTAATGTAGTTGACGCACCTTTGTCGACGCACCATCCTTATTCTCCTCTCGACGTCCAGACAGGATGTATTCGACGCTTGCGTCGAATAGTAATCGACGCACGTCGATCTTTATGACAGAATTCAAAATCGCCAGATCTCTTTCCTTATCTTATAAGATCTGATCTATATGGAAACAATTTATGTCTTATAGCCGTTCTGAATCTTTCTTTTCCTCTATTAGATTCTTGGCTAATTTGTTAAAATTCATTATGGACATTATTTGAAATTAGAATGAATACTTTCCTTCTATGGATATAACTATTATGGGAATTTCTCTTTCTTTCTAATACTCTGCCTACTAATTGATTACTCTCCTTTAGTATTATTTGAATGAAACAGAGCTATAAATAAAGAGGAGGTCGGAAGAAGAAGTAGTAAAGTGATTCACCAATTTTACATTTGAAAAGAGGAAAAGCTCCCAAGTGAAAAAGAGAGAATTGAGAAATAGTCCTGCAGCAATATTCAAGCATTCTTCTACTCTCTGCTTCTGAAGTCACCCTGCTGCAAATTCTGATAGCTCTCACATAAGAGAGAAAAGCTACCAATCTTCTTCTCTCTATAGAAGAAAGATTTAATTCACTTCTTGTGCTCCCAATCTTCTTGCTAGGAAGAAGATTCATTCTTGTTCTTATTTCTTTCTTCTTTCTTATTTTTACTTAAACATTGTAAAAGAGTTTTTAGAATCTCTATTCAAAAAATTCAGTGTACTGGTTCTAAGAGTTTCCTTTTCAAAAGACTCAGTTGGTTCTAAGAGTCTCCTTGTCAAAATACTCAGGGTGGTTCTAAGAGTCTCCTTATCAAAAGACTCAGTGCAAGATAGTGAATTCCTACCAAGGGGGTAGAAGAGTGGACTACCCAAAGTTTGGGGAACCACTATATTTTCTTGTGTTGTGCTGCGATTTATTTTCTTGCATTTACTTTCTTTATTTGTTTAATTCTTGTTGGTGTGTGGGAAGCTATAATCTGTGATCATACACATATATATATATATTAACATTGCACAAAATATTTTTTAATCTCTATTCACCCCCCCCCCCCCCTCTAGAGAATTCTAGTGAGGTTAACTGTGCACTTTCACAAAGTATCGGGCCATCCGTCGTTTGATATCCTCCTGCCGTAGAGTTGGCACTTGGAGCACTTTTTAGAAAACTCTGCCACATATTTGCTGAGGGTGGGCCAAAAATAGCCCTGCCTTAGTACTCTCCCTTCTAGGGTCCTGCCTCCCGAATGACTGCCGCACTCCCCCAAGTGGATCTCTTCCAGGATCTTTGGGGTTTCCTCCTCCGAGACACAACGGGCTAGGAGCCCTGAGAGAGTCTTTCGATATAGCAACCCTGCATGCAAGGAGTATTATGCCGATTTATACCTCGGTCGCTGCTTGTCTACCTCTTCCTCGGGGAACTTCCCCGTTGTTAAGTAGGTGATGAAAGGATCCATCCACGACACCCGCTGGTCCACCTCCATCATCTCCCCCTCCTCGATGGAGGGTCGGAAAAGTTCCGACACTGTTCCCCCGGCCCGGGGACCAAACTTGGCTAGGAGGTCCGCCTAGATGCTCTCCCCTCTTGGAATGTGTTTGATGGAGAAGGTGTGAAACTGTCCCACTATCCCTTTGACCTTTTCCAGGTACCATTGGAGAGTTGGATCTTTGACCTCGAATTCCCCCCTGATCTGGCATGTCACCACCATGGAGTCCATCGAGACCTCCACGTCCTGCCAGGCGGAGGCCTGCTACCACGGCCTCGTACTCGGCTTGGTTATTAGTGAGGGGGAAATGGATGTTTATCGCTTTCTCTATCCTGGTTCCTTGGGGCCTCACCAACAACACCCCTCCCCTGAAGGAATGCTTTCCCGACGCACCATCGACCAACATCTTCCAAGCCACCGGGTGGGGTATTTCAGATTCCTCTAACTCGGTCACGTAGTCGGCCATGAAATCTGCCACCGCCTGTGCCTTTATGGATACCCTGGGCATGTAGGAGACATTGAACTCACTCAATTCTACCGCCCACTTTGCCAACCCTCCAGAGTGCTCTACCCCTTCCATGATGCCATGAAGGGGGTGGTCAGTCACCACTTTGATTGAGTGTGCCTGAAAGTAAGGTCTGAGCCGCCTAGCCAACATTACCAAGGCAAACGCTAACTTTTCGAGGATAGGATATCTGAGTTCGGCCTTCCTGAGTACCCTGCTGACATAGTAAATGGGGAGTTGTTTCTTCCCCTCCTCTCGAACCAACACTGAGCTAACCGCTTCCGACCCTACCCCCAAGTACAGGTATAGATCTTCCCCTTGTCTCGGCCCTTGTAATAATGGGGCCTGGGTTAGTTGTTCCTTTAGCGCTTGAAAAGCCTTTTCGCACTCGGGAGTCCATTTGAATTTTTGGTTACTCCTTAATACCTTGAAGAAGGAAGAACATTTTTCTCCTGCCTCCATCCCAACTGATGGGGTCTTCCTTGACCCCCATAGAAGTTACCCCCTCCCGGGGAGTAACCTCTTCCTTGACCTTGCATCCCCCCGCCCTGCCACCTCAATCCCCCCTCCGGAGCCCGGGGCTCTTCCCTTCTCCGCACCTCCTGCTGCTTGACCTCCGGCTCACTGAGCTTTGCTAGCCTCTTGGTGAGCTCTGGATTGGCCTCCTCACTTTTGACTTCCTCCGCCACCCTCTCCATCAACTCCTCGTAGGAGACGAGGGCCTTTCTCTTCAATCCCATCTTGAAGAAACTCTCCCTCAGCCCCAACGTGAAGGCGAGCTGGAGGGCAAACCCGGGCATCTCTTGGGTGAGCAATACCTCCTCCTGAAACCGATCCGCATAGTGAGCCAATGACTCCTTGGGCTCCTGCTTCACCTTGAAGAGGGACTCGACGTCCTTCTTCCTCTTCTTTGAAGTTGAACGCAGAACAGATTTCGTCAAACGCAGAACGGATTTTGTCGAACACAGAATGGAGTTCATTGAACACAGAAACTTGGAAAGAATCTGGCTCGCCCAGAAGACCACTGAAAGCGGTCCGCAAGGATCTGGCTTGCTCACCTTCCTACGAGCGGTCGGCGAGTGCCCGGCTCGCCTCCGCGCTCACGCGTGCTCAGAACGCCACCGCGCTCACACGCGCTCAGAACGCCTCCAAGCGCGTTCTAAGCACTTCCATGTTCGTTGCGCGCTCAGAACGCTTCTGAGCGCGCTCAAAACGCCTCCGCGCTCACGCGCGCTCAGAACGCCTCCAAACGCGCTCAAAGCACTTCTATGTTCGTTGCGCGCTCAGAACGCTTTTGAGCGCGCTCAGAACGCCTCCGCGCTCACGCGCGCTCAGAACGCCTCCAAGCGTGTTCAAAGCACTTCCATGTTCATTGCGCGCTCAGAACGCTTCTGAGCGCGCTCAGAACGCCTCCGCGCTCACGCATGCTCAGAACGCCTCCAAGCGCGTTCTAAGCACTCCCATGTTCGTTACGCGCTCAGAACGTTTCTGAGCACGCTCAGAACGCCCCCGCGCTCAGAACGCCTCCAAGCGCGTTCTAAGCACTCCCATGTTCGTTGCGCGCTCAGAACATTTCTGAGCGCGCTCAGAACGCCCCCGCGCTCACGCACGCTCAGAACGCCTCCAAGCGCGTTCAAAGTACTTCCATGTTCGTTGCGCGCTCAGAACGCTTCTGAGCGCGTTCAGAGCATTCTCACTTTTTGTCTTTCAGGATTCTCACTTTTTGTCTTTCTGACTGTCTCACTTTTTGTCTTTCAGGCTTCTCACTTTTTGTCTTTCAGGCTTCTCACTTTTTGTCTTTCAGGCTTCTCACTTTTTAGGAACGGCCAGTCGCCTTTTTCACCTCCAACGGAACTGCCCGAACTGCCCGAGCCGCCCAAACTGCCCGAAGGGCAAGGTGGTTATTTACGAAAAATGGCGATCTGTGTGCCCCAAATCGGAAAATATGATTCGTCCACCAAGCATTTATGGAAACTGCCAACGGCAAAATTACCAGACCGCCCCCGGCTAAAGCTATAAAAGGAGCCCCAGGGCTTCATTTGAAGGGACCTTGACTTCTGGACCCGGGAGAGCTCCTTGCAGACTTTTGCGGAATTCTCCTTCGGCGCTTGAAGATCTCCTTCGTGGACTTGAAGATCTTCATCATCCCGAAAGGCGACTAGCCTTCTTACTCTTGTTCTCCAGCATTCCCGGAAAGAAAAGGGGACTAGCCTTCTCACTCTTGTTCTCCAGCATTCCCAGAAAGAAAAGGCGACTAGCCTTCTCACTCTTGTTCTCCAGTATTCCCGGAAAGAAAAGGCGACTAGCCTTCTCACTCTTGTTCTCCAGCATTCCCAGAAAGAAAAGGCGACTAGCCTTCTCACTCTCATTCTCCATCTTTCCCAGAAGGTGAAGACGACTAGCCTTCTCACTTTCGTTCTCCAGCATTCACAGAAGGAAAAGGCGACTAGCCTTCTCACTTGTGTTCTCAGAAGGAAAAGGCGACTAGCTTTCTCACTTTGGTTCTCAGAAGGGAAAAGACTTAGTTTTTCCGAGAGGTGGCCTGTCACCCTCGGAGTTCTCTCTCTCTCTCTCCATCATTGTAACGAGCAGCGGCCTGTCGCGCTCGAGTTCTAGCGTTCAAATTGTAACCCCCCAGAAGATAGTGAAGTTTGGTCGGCACAGCTCCGACCGCGTGGTTTTTTACCCTTTCTGGGTTTTCCACGTTAAAAAGTCTCAGCGTACTCAACAAATCTCTAATTGACTGTTTGCGTGCTTAGTGCGCTCACGAGCTAAGGTGGTTCAAGTGGACCGGTCTACCAAGAGCCCTAAACGTTCTGCAACAGTTTGGCGCCGTCTGTGGGAAGAGTTCCCCCAAAGCTTGAAGAAGACTCTGAAGACAGTATCCGTTGCACAATGATACTCGTGACTAGAGATCATGGCAGGAAAAGCCATCCGCACAAGTGAAGAATCGATCCCCGGGGGGCATGCTGATTTGGCTCCCCTCCACTCGCTTATCAGCAAACCCGAAGGAGAGCTCTTCCGTACGAATGCCCAAGACCGTGTGGCCCATCCTGACAGAAGTCCAGAAACACAGTATCACCAGCCCAACGATACTCGTGACCTGGCATCATGGCAGGAAAAGACATCAGCGCCGCCGAAGGATCAATCACTGGGGGGCAGTCTCGCGCAAACTAAGTCGCGAGTAAATCTCGCGCGAGCAAAAGCCGCGAGCCAGTTTCGCGCAAACCAAGTCGCGAGTAAATCTCGCGCGAGCAAAAGCCGCCAGCCAGTCTCGCGCAAGCCAAGTCGCGAGTAAATCTCGCGCGAGTAAAAGCCGCGAGCCAGACTCGTGCAAAAAAGCCGCGAGCCAGACTCGTGCAAAAAGCCGCGAGCCAGACTCATGCAGAAAGCCGCGAGCCAGACTCATGCATCGTAGGGGCCTGCCCCCCCCCCCCCCCCCTTACGTTTACCCTCGGTTTGAATACAAACGCTATTCACCGGCCAAGCCGCGAGCCAGACTCGTGCAAAAAGCCGCGGGCCAGACCCGTGCACCTATTTTATAAAAGCCGCGAGCCAGACTCGTGCACCTATTTTATATAAAAGCCGCGAGCCAGACTCGTGCACCTATTTTATTATGTAAAAGCCGCAAGCACAGACTTGTGCAAACTAATTTTTTATTATTATGTGAAAGCCGCGAGCACAGACTCGTGCAAACTAATTTTTTGTTATGCAAAAGCAGCGAGCACAGACTCGTGCAAACTAATTTTTTATTATATAAAAGCCGCGGGCTCAGAACCGCGCAAGTTCATCTGTTATTTTGCAGAAATCATTCAACCTATACGGATATCAATGCTAAGCAGCAAGCCAGCAACAGTCTCAGAGAACCAACGCCCTTCGCCGGCCATCTTAAAGCGTCTTCCCTCAATCAATGCTTCGTCAGCAACTAGGGCAGCAGGACCATCAGAGGGCTATCATGACTCAGCGTACGACGAGAAACGCCTGTCCAGAACAAAGAAACAAAGTCAACCACACTTACCCCCGACGACAACTCCTACCCAAGGCACCACAAAGAGAGCAATGATCAAAGTCGCCGCAGAAAAATTAAAACCTCCGAACTCCTCCGCACCGAAACTCGGACTCTAAAGGTTTGGGGGGCTTATGTTATACCATCCATAAAGGCCTTGGGGTGCGTCTACAGAAAACTCCACTGAAGAGAGATGGGGTCAACGGTCAGCACGCAATCGCTCGAATCGAAGAAACCGAGCCCGCCATTTCCGCCGCCAACCGCCAGAAACAGAGCGTGCGAAGAGCAAACCGCAAGCGCGTGCGCTACCGCATGCATGGTAGCGCGCGGTAGCGCGCGGACAGCGCCCCCCGTCGTGGGGCAACGACCCCGCCGCACCCCCCTCGGGGTGCGGCTCGCGCGGAGCTGCACCCCCCTTGGGGGTGCGGCCTAGCCGCGCCCCCTCAGGGTGTGGCCAAGCCGCATCCCCCCGGGGTGCGACTCAGGCGCACCGCCCATAGGGTGCGGTCCGGCCCCCCTCCCCTCGCCTTTTTCCGCAGGGGGGGGCTCGCAAGGGGCCCTGCCATAGCCGCACCCCCTTGTCAGGTGCGTCGGATCCCAATTTCTATCTGGGGCACAACTCCCCGCTCCACCGTTCGCTCAGAACGCTTCTGCGCTCACGCGCGCTCAGAACGCTTCCGAGCGCGCTCAGAACGCCTCCGCGCTCACGCGCGCTCAGAACGCCACCGCGCTCAGAACGCCTCCAAGCACGTTCTAAGCACTTCCATGTTCGTTGCGCGCTCAGAACGCTTCTGAGCGCGCTCAGAACGCCTCCAAACGCGTTCAAAGCACTTCCATGTTCGTTGCGCACTCAGAACGCTTCTGAGCACGCTCAGAACGCCTCCGCACTCACGCGCGCTCAGAACACCTCCAAGCGCGTTCAAAGCACTTCCATGTTCGTTGCGCGCTCAGAACGCTTCTGAGCGCGCTCAGAACGCCTCCGCGCTCACGCACGCTCAGAACGCCTCCAAGTGCGTTCTAAGCACTCCCAAGTTCGTTACGCGCTCAGAACGTTTCTGAGCGCGCTCCGAACGCCCCCGCGCTCACGCGCGCTCAGAACGCCTCCAAGCGCGTTCTAAGCACTCCCATGTTCGTTGCGCGCTCAGAACATTTCTGAGCGCGCTCAGAACGCCCCCTCGCTCACGCATGCTCAGAACGCCTCCAAGCGCGTTCAAAGTACTTCCATGTTCGTTGCGCGCTCAGAACACTTCTGAGCGCGTTCAGAGCATTCTCACTTTTTGTCTTTCAGGCTTCACACTTTTTGTCTTTCCGACTGTCTCACTTTTTGTCTTTCAGGCGTCTCACTTTTTGTCAACCAGGCTTCTCACTTTTTGTCTTTCAGGCTTCTCACTTTTCAGGAACGGCCAGTCGCCTTTTTCACCTCCAACGGAACTGCTCGAACTGCCCGAGCTGCCCAAACTGCCCGAAGGGCAAGGTGGTCATTTATGAAAAATGGCGATCCGTGTGCCCCAAATCGGAAAATATGAATCGTCCACCAAGCATTTATGGAAACTGCCAACGGCAAAATTACCGGACCGCCCCCGGCTAAAGCTATAAAAGGAGCCCCAGGGCTTCATTTGAAGGGACCTTGACTTCTGGACCCGGGAGAGCTCCTTGCAGACTTTTGCGGAATTCTCCTTCGGCGCTTGAAGATCTCCTTCATGGACTTGAAGATCTTCATCATTCAGAAAGGCGACTAGCCTTCTCACTCTTGTTCTCCAGCATTCCCGGAAAGAAAAGGCGACTAGCCTTCTCACTCTTGTTCTCCAGCATTCCCAGAAAGAAAAGGCGACTAGCCTTCTCACTCTTGTTCTCCAGCATTCCCGGAAAGAAAAGGCGACTAGCCTTCTCACTCTTGTTCTCCAGCATTCCCAGAAAGAAAAGGCGACAAGCCTTCTCACTCTCGTTCTCCAGCATTCCCAGAAGGTGAAGACGACTAGCCTTCTCACTTTCGTTCTCCAGCATTCCCAGAAGGAAAAGGCGAATAGCCTTCTCACTTTTGTTCTCAGAAGGAAAAAGGCGACTAGCTTTCTCACTTTGGTTCTCAGAAGGGAAAAAGACTTAGTTTTTCTGAGAGGTGGCCTGTCACCCTCGGAGTTCTCTCTCTCTCTCTCCATCATTGTAACGAGCAGCGGCCTGTCGCGCTCGAGTTCTAGCATTCAAATTGTAACCCCCCAGAAGATAGTGAAGTTTGGTCGGCACAGCTCCGACCGCGTGGTTTTTTACCCTTTCCGGGTTTTCCACATTAAAAAGTCCCAGCGTACTCAACAAATCTCTAATTGACTGTTTGCGCGCTTAGTGCGCTCACGAGCTAAGGTGGTTCAAGTGGACCGGTCTACCAAGAGCCCTAAGCGTTCCGCAACAATAACTAATAATAATGATATGAATAATGGATGGGTTGCATATAAAAGTTCACATGAAGGGCTTTGTATGGTGATAATGAGGTTGCATCAATGGATCCACGTAAATGGCTCGGGATAATATTTCATGCATGATAATAAATAATAATAATTTTAATGGGATTATAATAATATGGCCGGGCGGCGTCTTCAAATAATAAAACTAGCCACGTGCATGGACTGCATGGATTTAATAGAATGTGGCGACTTGCATGCAAATATTAATATCCACGTGACGGACTTGACCATGCAAAGATGCGCATACGCGTGTATTTGGATCAAAACTTCACAGCGGGCTTTTTATTTTGGATGTGCAAAAATCACCCTCGGGCCTACAAAATAACAATAAAAATAATATTAGCATAATTTATAAGAAAACGTATTTAAAAAGCAAATTGACATATTAATAGGTGAAAATATATATTTTTATATATGAAAACAAATATTTTTACGTTAATAATTAACGCTAAATTATGCGTTATCAAATTCCCACAGACTAAGTATTTTGCTTGCCCCCAAGCAAACACATACGAGCTAGCAAAAATAAAATTAACTAATCAAAGAATTTGGCTATGCCGTACACGAGTACAATGCGAAATTAAAGGTAGAGAAACTATGAAAAACAAACTAAAAATTATACTTAATCATAGCAAATAAGTTTATAAATTCCACTAGCATAAAATAAATCATCCTATATTTTAGCAAAAGTAAAAACTGAGTAACATGATGAATGAAAAATGCATTGAGTTGCTACTAAAATCTTAGAGACATTTTATAATAATATCAAATTCAAGTCAAAAATCCATACTCCTATCTAAAAATTGACCTAATTTACTTCCTCACTACCGTACTAAAAATAAACCTAGGAAGCATGAATCAAAATGACTTTCATTAGGCGTAACATTTTTTGCTTGGGTTTAAAGGTGCGGAGATCAAAAAGATAGAAATGACGGGTTCAAGCACACTTAAACATAAGGGAGAGCTTTGCATTAAATAATGTTGCTAAAAATTATTTTTGATACCCCAAATAATTTTGAAATATAGGGTCAAAAATAGTTTTTTTTCATAATATTGTTCTCATAATTTTCAAATATTTTTTCAACATTTTTTGTTTGCTTTTTGTTATTTATTTCCTTCTTTTGTAGCCATCATGAAATAATTGGAACTTTAACCATCTTCGCAAAATATAGTACACACTAACAACATATAAAACTCAAAATAAATTTGTGTGCAACATAGGTAGGCTATTTGGCTTTGGTGAAAAAGAAGTGGAGCTACCAAAAGAAAGGGAAAATCCACAAGATGGCTAACAATGATTAAATTTTAAGGTTTAGAATACAAAGACTCAATCTATTCAATAAAATGCCTTGATCATATTCATGCTTCTAAATATATTTAACGCAAAGTGTTGAAAAACTCAAGAGAAGCAAATTTTAGATAGAAAATAAAGAGAATTAACCTTTCATGAACATGAAAATAACAAGCGTCTATATCTATTCACATCTACTACACTCAACACTAATCAACATTACAAGGATTTTTAGAAAAGAAAATAAGGGATGTTAGATTCTATAAAAGTGAAAAGCATAAAAAGATAGCTATGAAAAGTGCAAATATTCAAGAAAGTTTTTCAAAAATAACATGCAACTTTAATTAGAAATACTGCATGAGTCAACATATTACTCGTGAAACATAGGCAAAATGAAAATTAGAGAAATTTATTCTAACTAAGCAAGCATACAAATGATTAAAAATAAGAAAAGACAAAGTCATGGGGTACTAAAGACAAAACAAAAATTAACTCAAATTATTACATGTTTTTTCCATAAGTTTTATAATTCTTGTTTATAAAATTAAATGTCGTATTTTCTTTTGTTAATTATTGGACTTCCCGAGGTATATCTTGTGAAGGGCTCTCACCGGTCCTAGAAAATATAATGGGATGACATCCCAAATCCCCCTTTCCAAGAAATTAGATTTATTTTAATTTTCTAAATTTTTTTGGTTTTTTTAGAAAAAGTGCAAATATAAAAAAAGCTATTTAGAAATATTATTTTTTTTGTTTTTGTTTTGAGTTTGATTTTAAAATAAACATGAAAACCAATATTCCCCAAGACTAGAGGGAAACATTGTCCTCAATGTTTGAAAGACAAGAAAAAAAAACTAAATGAAGAGAGAAAGAGAAGAAATAGTAGATTTAAGCCGCCAATGCGATTATTCCTGCAGAACAAAAAAAAACTAAACATTAGGAAGTAGAAAAGAAACTTTGTCACGCTCCAACTCCTCACCAGGAAAATGTAATTTTAGACGATGGCCATTAACTTTGAATTCACCTTTTTCCGGGTGCGTTAGAAGCACCATCCCGTATGGTCAAACCTCTTTAACAACAAAGGGGCCGGACCACCGAGATTTAAGTTTTCCCGGAAAAAGATGCAAGCGAGAGTTATATAATAAAACAAGATCACCCGACTTAAAAATTTTGGGGTGTTTAAGCCAATGATCATGAAACAATTTTACTTTTTCCTTATAAAGAGAATTACTCTCGTATGCGTTAGCTCACCACTCATCTAACTCATTTAGTTGAAATTTTCTCAAATCAGCAGATAAAGTCCGATCAAGGTTTAAAAATTTAAGTGGCTAATAGGCACGATGCTCTAACTCAACCGGTAGATGACACGCTTTGTCATATACTAAGCGATATGGTGTACAACCAATCGCTGTCTTGAAAGCAGTGTGATAGGCCCAAAGAGCGTCATCTAACTTGATCGACCAATCCTTTATATTTGAAGAAACAATTTTTTCTAAAATTCTTTTTAATTCTCGATTGACCACCTCCACTTGACCATTAGCTTGGGGATGATAAGAGGTGGATAACTTTTGTGTAATACCATATCGTACAAGTAATTTCGTGAGTTGGGTGTTACAAAAATGGGATCCCCGATCGCTAATCAAAGCCAGTGGAGTGCCAAATCTAAAAACTGATTTTTTTAAAAATCCTATAACCAATTTAGCATCATTTTTTACAAAAGCTTGAGCCACCGCCCACCTAGAGACATAGTCGACAACAACTAAAATATAACGATGACCAAGTGAAGAAGGAAAAGGCCATACAAAATCTATGGCCCATAAATCAAATATTTCGCATTCTAAAAAGTAATTTTGAGGCATTTCATTTTTGGCAGAGATATTACCCGTTCGTTGGCAAGCATCGCAGGTATTACTTACAAAATAATGCACATCTTTGAAAAGAGATGGCCAAAAGAACCCAACACCAAGAACTTTATGTGTCGTTCTACTAGCTTGATAATGGCCCCCAGTCGGTCCTTCATGGCAGTGCTACAAATTTTGAAAACCTTCTTCTTTGGAAACACACCTCCTTACAACTTAGTTTGCACAAATCCGGAAGAGGAAGGGGTCTTCCCAAAAGTAGAATTTCAAATCAGAGAAGAATTTCTTCTTCTGTTGAGTTGAAAAAGGACTTTGGAATTACCTTTCCTACAAGAAATTAGCAATATTAGCGAACCAAGGGGTAGGGAGAGAATTTTCCTTAGCCAAAGAAAGAAGATGCTCTTCAGGAAATGTGTCATCAAGCTCATCATCAATAGCTCCCGAGTCTGGGCTATCTATTCTGGATAGATGATTAACAACAAAGTTCTCCATGCCCCTTTTATCCTTGATCTCCAAATTGAACTCTTGGAGGAGCAAAATCCACCTAATTAACCGTGGCTTGGCGTCGCACTTGGTGTGCAAATAGCGGAGTGCAGAGTGATCGGTAAAAACTACAACTTTAGATAAAGTCAAATAAGAGCGAAATTTATCGAATGCAAAAATTACTGCCAAAACTTGTTTCTCCGTAGTGGAGTAATTCGCTTGAGCAGGAATCAATGTTTTGCTCGCAAAATAAATTGGATGAAAATGTTTATTAACATGTTTCCCTAACACAACACCAACAACATAATTGTTGGCATCACACATAAGTTCAAATGGCAAGTTCCAAACAGGAGCAACTAAAATAGGAGAATTGATAAGTTTATTTTTAAGAATAGAAAAAGCAGAAAGACAATTAGAATCAAAATGAAATGGAACATCTTTTTCGAGTAGACGAGACAACGATTTAGTAATTTTAGAGAAATCTTTAAGAAAGCGTCTATAAAAAACCTGCTTGACCAAGAAAACATCTAATTGCTATAACCTTAGTTGGTGGAGGGAGTTTTTCTATGATTTCAATTTTTGCACGATCGACTTCGATTCCTTTACTTGAAATTTTATGACCGAGAACAAATCCCTCCTTGACCATAAAATGACATTTTTCCCAGTTTAGGACAAGATTAGTCTCTTCACATCTTTTTAAAATATTTTTTAAATTATTTAAATAAAAATCAAAGTTATCGCAAAAAACCAAAAAAATCATCCATGAAAACTTCCATAACATCGCCTACAAGTTTATCAAAAATAGCCAGTATACATCTTTGTAATATAGTCGGTGCGTTACATAATCCAAAAGTCATTCTACGATACGCAAACGTTCCAAATGGACATGTGAAAGTGGTTTTCTCCTGGTCCTCAGGAGCGATTGGTATTTGAAGGTAACCTGAGAGACCATCGAGAAAACAATAAATTTCATGTCTATAAAGACATTCTAAAATTTGATCCATAAACGGGGAAATGATATTTACGGGCAGCGTCATTTAATTTTCTAAAATCAATACACATTCTCCATCGGGTTACGGTACGAGTAGGAATTAATTTGTTATTATTATTCAAAACAACCGTGATTCCACCTTTCTTAGGTACAACCTGTACGGGACTAACCCACGAACTATCGGATATTGGATAAATAATTGCCGCATCGAGTAATTTAATAATTTCCGCCTTAACTACTTCTTTCATATTTAGGTTAAGTCGGCGCTGAGGTTGAATCGAATGACGTGAATTATCTTCCAAAAGAATTTTATGAGTGCAAAATTGTGGACTAATTCTGCGTATATCGGAAATTTGCTAAGCGATGGCGTGACGGTGTTCTTTTAAAACTTTAATTAATTTTTCATTTTCAAAATCTGAAAGAAAAGCAGAAACTATTACAGGTAATTAAGAATTTGATTCAAGAAAAATATATTTTAAATGTTCAGGAAGTTGCTTAAGTTCTAACTTAGGCAGGGATTCTTAAGAGGTAAATAAAATAGTTTTCTCTTTTCCAAGATTTTCAAAAAGTGTAGAATTTGGAATAACTTCATCAGTTGATAAAGTATTTAAAACTTCAAGAGAATCATCAGAGGGAGTTAGAAAATCCATGTTAGTTTGTTCTTCGGAAAACATTTCTAGAAAATAAACCTACTCGTCGTTTGAAAGAGAATTTTTCAAAGAAGAATTTATCAAAATAGTGACTTCCTCATTATCAACTCTAAGTATACATTTTTGTTACTTACGTCGATTATTGCTCGAGAGGTGTCTAGGAAAGGACGACCAAGGATAAGGGGAACATCGACGTCCTCCTCGATATTTAATATGACAAAATCAACTGGAAAAATAAATTTGTCCACCTTTACTAAAACGTCTTCGATAATACCCATAGGGCATTTGATAAAACGACCCGCAAGCTGAATACTTATCCGAGTCAGACTTGGCGTACCTAATCCTAGCCTTTTAAATAAAGAGTAAGGCATTAAATTAATGCTAGCTCCTAGGTCCGCCAAAGCATGTTTTACCATCAAATCACCGGTGAGGCACGGGATAGAGAAACTTCCCGGATCGTTTAATTTTCTTGGTAATTTGTCAAGTAAAATTGCCGAGCATTCGACATTTAATGTTACTCGAGAAAATTCTTCTAATATTTTCTTGTTTGAAAGCAAATCCTTTAGATATTTATCATATTTTGGCATTTGTGAGATGACCTCACAAAAAGACAAATTGATTTGGATTTGCTTAAGAACCTCTAAAAATTTATTATAATTAATACTTCAATTAAAATCTCTTAAATTTTAAATAAATTAAAATTGCATGAAAGATTAATCCAAAATTTCAAAAGAAATCATATTTCCAATTCTCAAAGAAAATAAAATTAGCTTTTTTTTTTAATTTCCGAGAGATCTATGGTATCTACGAGCCTCTCGACCGCTAGGACGCCAACCGGATAACGAAATTTATATACTAGCAATATAAACTCGCAACAAAATTTTAATCAGAATTAAATCGAAACAAAACTTCAAAAATTAGAGACAACAGATTATAACTAAATCTTCATCCCAATACTAACCATTCAAGCACTAAGTAGAAAATTAGTTATCCATAGAGGAGGAGGAGACAATAATAAAATGATAAGAAAACATTTTCATTAATTCAAAGACAATAATTTAAAAATAAAATGAGCCACAATAACACTAGAAATATTTTAAGAACTAGAAATACAAAACTCTAAAATAAAGCATAAATTACTTGATAAGAAAATTAAGAACTGTCAAACAAGAAGCCTCATACAAAATTTCTCTCTAGCTCTCACTATCTTCTTTCTTCCTATGCTTGGTGGTTGATATTATGCTAAGCTCCTTTGTACTTTCAATCCTTGCCCTTTATATAGGTAAAAATCCCATCTAGAATCATCCAAGGAAGTAAATGATGGTGGCTTTTGAAACTCCAAGAGGCATAAAGAATTTCAGCAACTTGCATGGAGAAATTAATAGGTGGGCTGCATTGATGTAATTAATTGGAGGAAGTGAACCGAAAGCTTCATGCAAGAAATGAAGCGACTGCGTTTTATGAAGAGGGAAAACCGAATGGTTGCATTGATGTAATTAAAATAGATTGCATTGATTTAATAATAATGATAATAATAATATGGTTGAATGGAGAGTAAATGAACCAGCTGTAACATCCCAATTCGTTCTAGACCCCTCGAGTGACATGTGTCACTTTGAGTTACTTGCACTAGGAGGTGGGGCCGGGACTTAAGAAACTTGTAACTGAACAACAATAAAAATTGACGGGAAAGACAAAGTAAAAAGTCGACGGGACTGTCCAAAGATCGATGGGAAAGACAGTAAAAATTGACGGGATGACTTGAAAATCGACGGGAAAGCTGTCTTAGAATCGACGGGAAAGTCTATCTAGAATCAATGGGAAAACTATCTTAAAGTCGACAGGATGAACAATGAAAATCGACGGGAAAGATGTCTTAGAATCGACAGGAAAGTCTACCTAGAATCGATGGGAAAATTGTCTTAAAGTCAATGGGAAAACTGTCTTAATGTCGACGGGAAGAACAATGAAAATTGACGGGAAAGCTGTCTTAGAATCGACGGGAAAGTCTATCTAGAATCGATGGGAAAACTGTCTTAAAGTCGATGGGAAGAACATTGAAAATTGATGGGACAGAAGATTTAAGTCGATGGGAAGAACAATGAAAATCGACGGGAAGAATATTGAAAATCGACAGGAAGAATGAAAATTGACGGGACAGGACTGAAAATTGACGGGACTGTCTTAGAATCGATGAGATAACCTATCTGAAAGTCGATGGGACAGAAGACTTAAAATCGACGAGAAGAATGAAAATACATGGGACAGAAGACTTAAAATCGATTTGAAGAATGAAAATCGATGGGACAGACCCAGAATTGACTGAACAATGTCAAAACCGACAGAACAGTACCAATTGCGAAATTCTATGCTAGAAGTGGAGTTAATGTCCAATAAGGAGCTGACACTTAACTTTGGAGTTCCAAGGCATGGCATGGGAAGTTGTTTTCATTAATGCTTATTAATGCAAATCAAATCCCACTGACTCTCCTCTCTTAAGCCATGAGCCCCATTCCTTCACCTAATAGGGCTGGTCAAATTATCTTCTTCTTCTTCTTCTTCCTCATCTTCTTCTACCCTCACACCTCAAGGAGCTCCAGCAACTTTCCTTTAAGGAGCAAAGCTTGGAGAAGAAGATTTGGAGCTTGGCCGACCACCACCATGCTTCCATGAAGAAAAGCTTGAACCATGGCCAAATTATGGTGACTTTCGACCCCTCTCCCTTGGTGCTGGATCTTTAGATCTAAAATAGGAGAGATATTGAGCTCAAAGGAGCTTGATTTGGCAAGATTAATGGAGTTTTATAGGAAGATACCACGCTAGAACTTATGTTCTAGGGCGTCGTTCGTCGAGAGAATGTCTTCAATCAACTCCTCTCTTCAATACGAAGTTGTAGGACTTGATTTTGTGAAGATCGGTGGTCTATTGAGGGTGTATTGGAGGAAAGAAGAATTGTAGAAAATAATATTTTCTGCTGGAGGAAGAAGATGAACTGTATCTTTAGATCTTCTTTAAGATCTGTGTAGATTAGTTATCTGCAGACCAAACTGGATCTGTTTTTATGTGGCAGCGGTGTTCAAGCCTCTTTTTAGGCATGTTCCAGCTAGATCCAGGCCTCGGGCTCAACATAAAAGTTGTAGCCCTCGGGAAGACCATTCCGAATTGTGGTTGCACGTTTTCTGGGGAGCCCTATATCTCTCTAGAACTAAAATCAAAATTACTGTTCCAATAATAAATATCATTTAAGTGCCAAACTTGATCTGTCCAGTTTTTCATTGCCTGCTTCAAGCCCGGAGTAGGAAAGATATGATTAGATCTGGACCAAGGACTCAACATAAAAGTTGTAGCCCTCGGAAAGGCCTTTTTAAAATGGAGTGGCACATTATTTTTGGTGGAGTGTTACTCCCAGAAATCCTATTTTGGTAAACAGTGATACACACGTAGCAATTATGATATTTTATGAATTTCCCACAAGTTATTTATCAGATGCTTACAAAATTTGGTGGATATGTGCCTAATGATATTGTGATCACTCTTGATCAGATTTATGAATTTTGGATATATATTTACGGTGATATTGTCAGTCTCTTCTAATAGATTTGTCTTGTCGGTTTGAAGAATACCTGTGTAATCGCTATCGCTGGAGCCTGGAGGAGAAGACTCTGAAGCCCAATGCAAAGAATACCTGTGTAATCGAGCCGTCACCCGCTGCTCCGCTCGTCCTCATCTCAGGGCATCGTGTAACTTGTGCCCTTATCGTTGGAGGAGAAGAGGAGATTGATGAAGGAGCTTGCTGAATATGAATGGGGGTGGGGGGAGGGGGTGGGGAATAGAAAACAAGCGGGCACTCGCACGGTTTCGCAAAAATAAAAGATTTGTCGTGGCTAATACTTAATATTAGCCATTACTGTAGTTTTTCGTAGCTAATACATAAGTATTAGCCACGTTTTTTGGCAGTCGTGGCTAAAACCTAACTATTAGCCACGATTTTGCATTCATGGCTAATACTAATGTATTAGCCATGATTTTTGAACCCTGCAAAATAAAGTGTAGCTAATACTCATCTTTCTAGTAGTGAGACTTAAATTTGGGGGAGATGTTCAAAATGACGTGTATGAGATATGATAGAAATTTCAGAGGATTTGGTTTTGAAATAATCTCTTGAATAAATATTATGTTATAAATTATTACGTGAATATGATTCCTTAGGGAATGGGCATATGATGATTGTAGTTGATATAAGCCTACTGTTGAGGTCCAGCCCCTAGAGGAAAGGAAAGTAGATCATGTTCAGAGCTGAGTAGAACTTCTTGGATGTGCATTTCGACTGAAGGTGATGTAGGAAATTATTATGATGAATGAAACATTATGATGAGCATCTGAATATAGAGTGTGGGGGATATGTATGGATTAATATTCATATCACTTGATAATCTATTGGATGGTTTAGATTGGTGATAACCTCTCAATAAGGTTGATATCTTTAATCGTGTTGAAATACGTTGTGATTTGTGCATGTGGATTGAATATTGGTGATATGTTTGGGCTTACTTATTTAGTAAAATATGAATATGATACCATTCACACAAGTAGTCCTACAGGATCTTGTAGAGTAATTTCCATGTTATACACACGCCACTGCATAAGAGTTATGATAAATCGGTATGGGTAGCACGGATGGCTTGGTGTGGATTATAAGATATGGTTATATCTTATGGTGAAATGTTAAGGACCCGGTTGTTGGGGGCCTTGGATGCTAATTAGCATCGGTTGAACTTGTATGAGGTGAAATGTAAGAAGGCTCCATTCGTGAGCCCTCGGGTGCTTGATAGCACGGGTTGTGCATGGGAATTACATGAATGTGCATGGGAATTGCATGAATGTGCATGGTTTATACCTGATTGTGTAATGATCCTGGTTGGAGGATTACTTGTAGTGGGTCTATGGGCTTGCTAGTCATCACACTGACAGAAGATGGCAGTTAGACTCTATACTGGTTGGGCTGGACTCTTTGGTGCTTACTTACCAAAGACCCCTTCCGTGTTATGAAGACTCAGCATGATGCGAGCAGTACGGATGGTTTCCGCTGTGTGTTCATAGCATCGAGGCGTACATAGGCCTAGTTCTGTTAGTGTGCATACCAGCCTAGTAGTGGAGAGGCCAGTTCCATTGTCTCCGTCTGGCCACGATGTGAGGTTCCTGAGAGGTTAGCTACCCTCGAAAAGTGGGAAGTACAGGTCTATGTCGACATAGAAAATCAGAATGCGTGAGTAAGCATGGGTGCATCATAACAATTGCATTGCACTTATCGTTTCATAATCATTGCATTACACCACATCAGATCCTCATCATATAAACTTGCATAGGTACCTTTGTATGATGGGTTACCTTTATGTTCAGATCCTTAACTTATAAGCTTGTATGAGCATCCTTATAAGTTAAGTTCAATACAGTTCTGTATTACTCTGCTTATTGTACTCTTATACCTGATTTTAGTACTTGCTTTTATATACTCTTTATATACGAACATGCTTATGAAACCATAGCAAGTACTCAGGTACTTATTCAACCGCCATATTATGAACAACTATACTTTACCTGCTTGGTTATAAATATATTGATTATATTGCAGGTCATTTTCCCTTCTTTTGCCCGGTGCCTAAGAGTCGTCGGGGGAAAGGATGTGAAGCCATTTAGTCCTTTTAGACTAATGGTTGTTGTTACCCTCTTTTAGGAGCACACATGGCAGCAGTAGCAGCTCACCGTGCTGGAGGATTATCAGGTCAGGGTGACAGTGCCTGATTCGGTGGCGTAGCCTTTACCGTCGCCTTCACCTGTCAGCGATGTGAGAGTTGAGAGATCTTGATGTAGCGTTACATCTTATTGTACTCGTATGTATATATATTCAGGAGCTCATGTGGCTTCCTATTTTATTATATATGTGATGTGGACTTATGCTTATGTGAATTTGGTCTTCTAAGTCTTTTATTAACAAGTTGGGAAATGATATTCGGGAATGGCTGGCAGGATAGGCGTCTTATGGAGGAGGCTAGCTTGTTTTCTAGCGCTTCTGCAAGGAGGCTGTCTTGGGCATAAGACTCCCCTCGATTGTATGAAATAGGAATATGAATAGCCATGTGTCCATGGGAGTTATGTGGCCTGTTGCATGATGTGAAGAGAGGAGTTCATGTGCATCTTTGGAATATGAATGGATGTATGGTATTTTAATAACATGAGTAATTGCATTTATTAATAAATTGAAAATGGGCTGGATCATAATAAAAAGTTGGCTACCTCATAGATGGGTTCACGCGAGTTAATTGGTATATGAAAGAGGAGAGGTTGATTTAATAAATATAATAACCGGATGCTATGAGATAAATATAAAACTGGGCTATATTAATATGGGATTTAATTAATATGGGAAACCTCTATAAAAATTTTGTGTGTCTTCTGGTTTGCTAATTTTCTGTGCTATCCCTATAGCTAGTTTACATTACTATTTTCTGCTTTGTATTTCAGCACAATTTTATTCTGCCCGAGATCTTGATTGAGCATAAATTCTTAGATTATTTTATTGTACTCACAGTTAGAATAGAAATAATTTTTAAATCTCTATTCACCCCCCTCTAGAGGATTCTCAGAGGAACATTGTGCACTTTCAATTGGTATTAGAGGGAGGTTGATCATTAAGAGGTTAACACCTTGATCAAAATGACCTCCCACTCTTATATCCTTTCTATAAACATATTTTATAAAGAAAATGAGTACTAAGGATTATGCTTCCACAAGACCCCCAGTGTGTAACTTGAATAAGTTCACACTCTGGAAGGCCAGGATAAGGCTTTACATGAATTCAATTGATGAAGACATATATAATGTTCTTATCACAGGTCCTCCTGCTCCAGTTAGACAAAAGCAAGGAGAAACCTCAACAACTGAGGCTATCCTAAGAAAGGAATGGACAGAGGCTGAGAAGAAGGTCAAGGCATGTGATGCAAAGGCTATGAATATTCTGGTGTCAACAATGTCAGATGACATTTTCCAGAAGGTTGCTGAATGCCAATCAGCAAAGGAGATCTGGGATTCACTCACCACATTGGTGGAAGGAAGTGTTGATGAAAGAAAGGACAAAAGGTCCCTTCTCATATCCAGTATGAGAACTTTCAAAAGAAAGCTGAAGAATCTGTTGCTAATATGTATGACAGATTCAGTCTTATCATTAATGAGCTCAGAGGCTTTGACAAGGAAATATCCTTGACTGAAATTAATGATAAGATTCTTATATCCTTCCCCAACTTATGGGATTCAAGGATCTGGGCAATCAGAGAATCCATATTCCACGGAGAGATCTCAACTGAAGCTTTGCTAGGAAAGCTTAAGTTATATGAGATGTTGCTGAAGAATAGGGTTGAATCAAAAGAAAGAGAAATGACGCAAGCTCCTACCCAAAGGAGCCTTGCTCTAAAAGCTACTGAAGGAGAGCCTTCTACTCCTGATGATGAAATGTTTAGTCTGTTAGCAAGAAGATTCAAGAAGTGGGTCAAGACTGAGGACTCAAGGAGAAAAGAAAGGGATTCAAGTCCCAGTTATGATAAAACTCCAAGGAAGGAGGTTATCTGCTATACCTGCAACAAACTAGGGCACATTGCCCCTGAATGCCCACAAGAGCAGAGGGAAAGAAGCAACAACAAAGAGGAGAAGAAGAAGAAGTCCTTCAGAGGAAAGGATAAGAAGAAATCCAAAGGCTTCATTGCTGAAACTTATAGTGATTCTAAAGCAGAAGTAAGCTCCTCATCATCTGAGAGTGATGATGAAGAAGATGCAGTAGCAGCCTGCATGATGGCTCTTGGAATGTCATCAGATGATTAAGATGAGCAGATGAAGAGGAAACATCAGCACCTGGTTTTCCAGCTACATACATTATTCCAGCACATGAGTATGAAGATCCCAATGTCACTGAGCAAGTGATAGCTCAGGCAGAAGAGCAAATCCTAGATCACTCGGCAAGATCCAAGATGACTCAAAAAATCATCCTCCAATTCAAGTAATAGGAAACTTGACAGCAGGAGTCAAAACAAGAAACCAACTCACAAATGAGACAAGGCTGCAGTGTTTCCAGTCACAATATGATCCAAAGAAATTTGAAGAAGCAGACAGTGACCCTCACTGGATATCTGCTATGCAAGAGGAACTGATCCAGTTTAAAAGGAACAAGGTCTGGACTTTGGTTGAGAGACCAAAGAATTAACCAGTGATTGGCACCAAGTGGGTGTTCAAAAATAAAATGGACTCAACTGGGGTCATAATTAGAAATAAGGCTAGACTTGTGGCCCAAGGGTACAGGCAAGAGGAAGGCATTGACTTCAACCAAACATTTTCCCCAGTAGCAAGACTGGAGGCAATCGGAATGTTCTTAGCATATGCTGCCCACATGAAGATTAAGGTATACCAGATGGATGTCAAGTGTGCATTTCTCAATAAGAAACTACAAGAAGAGGTGTATGTGGAGCAGCCACCAGGTTTTGTCAATCCAACATTTCTCTCTTTTGTATATAGATTAGATAAAGCACTATATGGTCTAAAGCAAGCTCTAAGAGCTTGGTATGAGACCTTATCCACCTTTCTCCTGGAACACAACTTTGAAAGAGGAAAGGTGGATAAAACACTTTTCACAAGAGCACATAAGAATCAGCTACTACTTGTGCAAATATATGTAGATGATATTATATTTGGATCCACGGATCAATCTTTATGCAAAAGGTTTGCTTACCTGATGAAGTCAAGATTTGACATCAGTAGCAAGGGGGAATTATCCTATTTCCTTGGTCTCCAGGTTAGAAAAAAATCCATATGCCATTTTCATATCCCAATCCAAATATACCAGAGAACTCATTAAAAGGTTTGGGATGGAGAATGCATCTGTTATCAAAACCCCCATGGCTACTAATGTTGTTCAAGATAGAGATGAGTAAGGTAAGTCATTTGATCAGAAGACTTACAGAGCAGCCATTGACTCTCTTCTCTACTTAACAGCTAGCAGACCTGATATAATGTTTGCTACCTGTATTTGTGTAAGATTTCAGGTCGACCCAAAGGAATCCCACATGAGTTCTGTCAAAAGAATTCTCAGATATCTGAAGGGTACTCCTGAGCTAGGCTTATGGTATCCAACTGAATCTGGATTTGAATTGGTTGGATATTCAGATGCAGACTATTCTGGATGCAGGCATGATAGAAAAAGCACTTCAGGAACATGTCAGTTTCTGGGTGCTAGAGTGATATCATGGTTTAGCAAGAAGCAAACCATAATCTCCACTTCTACAGTTGAAGCTGAGTATATAGCTGCAGGAAGCTGTTGTTCACAAATTTTGTGGATGCAAAATCAGTTGTTAGACTACAACTTTTCCCTTGCCAATTTCACAATCTATTGTGACAGCTCTAGTGCAATTTCAATTGCTTCCAATCATGTTCTCCATAGCAGAACTAAGCACATAGAGATAAGGCACCACTTTCTCAGAGACAATGTAGAGAAGGGTAAGATCAATCTTCAATACATATCTACTGACAATCAAAGGGCTGACATCTTCACTAAGCCCCTTTGATGAAAGTAAGCACAAGTTCTTCTCAATGCACTGGGGATGCTTGATGGAGCTTTGTAGATCCCCTCTTATTATATATAAAGATCTATATTCTGTAGAAAATTATTGCTGGGAAAAATAACAAGAATCTTAAAGAAAATCATAACTGTTTAATCAAAGCTGCATCGAATTAAAATCGACGTACCGTCGACTTCTATTCGACGTCAGCTTTGAGAGCTCTCTGGGATGGATCATTCGAATACCATTCAACGTAACGTCGAATACTTATCGACGCTTACGTCGACAGCATCATTGATGACTGTCTTTTGAAGCCACGTCGACATCTACTCGACACTTTGTTTACTTAATAGATCATGCGCATTAACAATGTTTGGCGTGCTGAATATCGCTCTTCTCGACGTTGCTTTGAATAAATCCCTAAGTTGCGACGATTCATCTACTCAAAGCAACTTTTGCGTTTAGTTCCATTGTGCTATTTGAATTCTCTCCTTCCTGCTCTCTTCCTTCTTCCCTTTCTTCGTCTCTTTTCTTTATTTCAGTGCAGGTTCTTGCAGCATTACAATGGCATCCGAGAATTGGAATATAGGGTTCTCGCCCCCTACTTATTTAGCGAGAATGCACTGGTCGATACGAAGGATTCTCCAGCCAAAGACGTCATCCCGGTCATTACAAAGAACTTGCTCATCTCGCCAGCCTCTCCGCGAGATCGACCTGACCCACCGGCTAGTGAGAGCCCGGCAGCGGGATCATCCGGGGCAATCCAGCGCTAGGAACTTGCACATCTCGCCAGCCTCTCCGAGAGATCGACCTGACCCACCGGCTAGTGAGAGCCCGGCAGCAGGATCATCCGGGGCAATCCAGCGCTAGGAACTTGCACATCTCACCAGCCTCTCCGCGAGATCGACCTGACCCACCGGCTAGTGAGAGCCCAGCAGCGGGATCATCCGGGGCAATCCAGCCTAGGAACTTGCACATCTCGCCAGCCTCTCCACGAGATCGACCTGACCCACCGGCTAGTGAGAGCTCGGCATCGGGATCGTCCGGGGCAATCCAGCGCTAGGAACTTGCACATCTCGCCAGCCTCTCTGCGAGATCGACCTGACCCACCGGCTAGTGAGAGCCCGGCAGCGGGATCATCCGGGGCAATCCAGCGCTAGGAACTTGCACATCTCGCCAGCCTCTCCGCGAGATCGACCTGACCCACCGGCTAGTAAGAGCCCGGCAGCGGGATCGTCCGGGGCAATCCAGCGCTAGGAACTTGCACATCTCGCCAGCCTCTCCGCGAAATCGACCTGACCCACCGGCTAGTGAGAGCCCGGCAGCGGGATCATCCGGGGCAATCCAGCGCTAGGAACTCTCACATCTATTAGCATGGCTAACTACTATCAGTATGCAATAGACAAATCAATAAAGGGTTTATAGCAGGAAATCTTTTAAGGATAAAATCGTTTTAAGTCATCCCCACTCCTGGCACAGTCGAGGGGTACCCCTTCCACATCCTGGAGGTGGTATCCTCCCGACTTGAGCACTTCGCTTACAATATATGGCCCCTTCCAGTTAGGGTTAAGTTTGCCGACCGCAGCCCCTCTCCCCTCTGCATCGACCTTCTTTAAGACCAAATCTTCTTTTTGGAAGTGCTTCACCCGAATGTGTTTGTCAAAGTATCGGGCCATCCATCGTTTGATCTCCTCCTGCCGAAGAGTGGCCAGGTCCCTGAGTTCTTCCACTAGATCCAAAGATAATCTTTGCCCCTCTTCATTGTCTGTTCGCCATTCCTCATCTCCTTCCCCCGCGCCGATCACCCTTGGTGACTTTACCTCGAATTCTACTGGGAGGACGGCCTCTGACTCGTGGGAGAGTTTGAAGGGAGTCTCTCCGGTAGCTGTGTTTGGGGTGGTCCTTAGGGCCCAGAGAACCGAAGGCAGTTGTTCCACCCAGCTGCCCCTAAGGTTCTCCACCCTCTTTTTCAATAGGTTCACAATGATTTTGTTTGCTGCCTCCACCTCTCCATTGCTCCTGGGGTGATGGACCGATGCGAAACGGAGGTCTATGCCGAGTTGGGTGCAAAAGCTAACGAATTCGTCGCTCGCGAACTGTGGCCCGTTGTCCGTGACTATGGCCAGAGGGAGCCCATGCCTGCAAATTATTTCCCCCCAAACAAAATTTCTCACTACCTGGGATGTTACCTTAGCGAGGGCCCTCGCTTCGATCCACTTAGAGAAATAATCCACCATCACCAGTAGGAACTTTCTTTGGCCGCTCTCCTGAGGGAAAGGCCCCACCAAATCCAAACCCCATATCGCAAAGGGCCAGGGGGATGTGATTGTCCGGAGCCTCTGAGCGGGAAGGAGCTGGAGGGGGGCGTAGAGTTGGCACTTGGAGCACTTTTTAGAAAACTCTGTCGCATCTTTGCTGAGGGTGGGCCAAAAATAGCCCTGCCTTAGTACTCTCCCTTCTAGGGTCCTGCCTCCCGAATGACTGTCGCACTCCCCCGAGTGGATCTCTTCCAGGACCTTTGGGGCTTCCTCCTCCGAGACACAATGGGCTAGGAGCCCTGAGAGTGTCTTTCGATATAGCGACCCTGCATGCAAGGAGTAATATGCCGATTTACACCTGAGCCGTCGCTTGTCTACCTCTTCCTTCGGGAACTTCCCCGTTGTTAAGTATGTGATGAAGGGATCCATCCACGACACCCGCTGGTCCACCTCCATCATCTCCCCCTCCTCGATGGAGGGTCGGAAAAGTTCTGACCCTGTTCCCCCGGCCCGGGGACCAAACTTGGCTAGGAGGTCCGCCTAGATGCTCTCCCCTCTTGGAATGTGTTTGATGGAGAAGGTGCGAAACTGTCCCACTACCCCTTTGACCTTTTCCAGGTACCGTTGGAGAGTTGGATCTTTGACCTCGAATTCCCCCCTGATCTGGCATGCCACCACCATGGAGTCCGTCGTGTAACACCCCAAAACTCTTAAGCAGAGCTGTGCTGCTGGGAGCTAGCGCCGGCGGTAATGCTACCACCTGGCGCTAGCCATCTCGACGGTTGCTAAGCGTCGAGACGGTAGTTAAGCATCGTCAGACGCTAAGGCGTCGAGACGGGAGCTAGCGCCGGCGGTAGTGCTACTGCCTAGCGCTAGCCCTCTCGACGGTTGCCAGGCGTCGAGACGGATGTTGAGCGTCGACAGACGCTACGTCGAGTCAGAAGCTAGCGCAGGCGCTATCGCTAGCGTCGGCGCTAGCGCGCGATACAGGTCCGTGATTTGAAATTGTGGCCGTCAAGTCCTTATGTTCTTGGATCCGAGGGCTGGGATTAATCCCGGGATTCCTTAAACCTTGACCAGAGGAAATATTTTCATTATTTCTAAAGCCTTATCCCTCTTCAAGCTTGAGAAAGCGGAAAGCCAAGGATGAAGAAGAAGTTGTCTTCCACCATTGACGGAGCTCTGAATCTCCGATTCGCGAGCCGTTTACAGATCCACGGAGAGCAGCCCGGTGCGGTCCTTTCCATCCGTACCAAAAATCAAGCTATGGTTCAGAAATGATGTCTAAGGGTAACGATCTCTTCTACCCTCATTTGGACGTGTCCTAGTCCTTCTCCGTGCATCGTTGAGGCCCCTACCCAAAAGGGTGAGGTCGTGGCCTCCGACGGGTAGATTCGTGCTATCCCCGTCAAATCATGCATACATGTAGAGCCAATGCGTGAAATGGATGTAGGCGCGCTGTGTGAAGCCCATCCGAGACGGTTCGTTCGGATTGGTGATGCTTTTGATATTGTGCGTGCCGGGGGAAAGCTCTGTGTTGTTATACTGCTTCGTAGGACTAGAGGGTGCTACTGCATGCGCAGCAACGCCTAGGGGTGTGCCCCGGGAAGCACCCAAAGTTAGAAACAGAAATGTAGTTTCTGTTCACTACCGTCGGCGTTAGCGTTATCGCCGGGTGGTAGCTCCCAGACTGAGTTCTGGTGATGTTATTGTGCCCACCTGTTGAGAGGACCTGAGGCCTGTGTGCCCGACCTGTGAGGGTGTCCTGGTGGATGACTTAGCGGCCCGTAGAGCCAGCTAATTGAGAATACCTGGGCTGAGGGAACGCCATACCCGCTCTTCGTGTTGTACAACGAGAGCTGTGAACAACGGGCATTTGGCGAACCTAAAACCGCACCATTGCAGCACCTGATTAGTGAGTCTCGTACAACATGTTGGGAAGCAATGGGAAAGAGTCTTCGGACTACGGGATGTTCACAATTAAAGTACGGGAGAGCCCTGGTATTCGGGCCACCGACTTTAGCCTCGAAGGGCAAAGCCATCAAGAGTGGATGGTGGTGGAAGGCGGAGTACACCAAAGAGTGCCTGAGAGCACGAGACGTGGAGGCCATTCCCACGTTTGTGATTGTTGCATATGTATGAACTGTTGTGGGCTTTGCTAGTCGCACTCTTATATATATATATATATATATGCTGCTGAGGTTGTTTTGCAGGGATGGTTAGGACTGCCACCCCCTCGAAGGGGTGGAGTCGTTATAATTAGTCAGCTCTAGCTGACCGTTGCCCTGTTTTGCCACCGTTTTTAGTGGGCTTGTTGTACAGGTGCTGGACTGAGCGGGAACATAGCGGGCTCATAGCGGGCTGAAGCCCTTGTGCTGCTGCGGCCCTTGAAGGCCTTTTGATGTTCTTTTGTTTTTCATGTATGGCCAGCCTGCGCGCCGATGTTGGTAAATTGTAAGGCTGTCGTGCCTCTTTTGTTGTGTAAAACCTTTTATTCCTATTAACAGAAGTGGACATACCCGGGTTCGGGTTTTGGTGGTTTATATATCTTGTCTCTCTCTTTTGCTTCCGCATAGAATGCTATGAGTTAGGTTCGTTATTTAGAGTTGAATGATATTCCTTATTGTGACGTTTCCGTTCGTTTTGTTGTATATGGCGTGGGGCCCCGGCCGGACCTTCTATCATATGCTTCTTAACGGATGGGGGTGTTACAAAATTGGTATCAGCTTCTAGGGTTCCGTGTCCTTCTAAGGAATTCGTGGACGAATTATTTTAAGGGGTGGTGAGCACGTGTGTGCGCTACCGCAGAGACGTAAAAAAACCCAAAAATGTCCACTTAGGAATGAAATGTAACAACAAACCAGCAATTTATGCATGATTTTGGAACCTGAGTGTTCCTTTTGTTGTTAGTTGCGACTGTGCTGTCGCCTAACTGTGTGTTGCACTCGTGTAGGGCACTCGAAGTACAGCGGGACCGTCGCATCCCCGTGACGTGGTTGAGAGTAGCGAGTCTGCTGAGGCTCCTACACCTCCGTCTGCTGAGATGGTTCGGCTAGTTACAGAAGCCGTTCTAGCTGCATTGAATGTCCAGCCTGGAAGGCAAGGTCAACCGCCGGTGCAGGAAGTGGCCCCAGAGCCACTAAGAGTGGAGCAGGTCCCTGTGAGGCGTGCTGCTGAGCAACAGCTGAAGCACTTCCTAGGATTTCGACCTCCCCCATTTACCGGGGTTGAATCCCCAGCTGAGGCCGAGGACTGGCTGTCGCATGTGGAGCGAATTCTGACAGCGACACAGTCGGATGAAGCGCAGAAAGTGACTTTCGCTACTTTCTTGTTGGAAAAGGAAGCCAGGCGGTGGTGGGATGAGCTAGAGAGGCGCCAGTTTGCGGGAAGGCGACTAGTTGATGTGCCGATGGAAGAGTTCTCGAGAATCTTCCTGGCAAGGAATGTGCCTCCGTCGCAGCAGATCGCGATGGAGAACCAGTTTCTGGCTCTGACGTAGGGTAATAGACTGGTTGATGACTACCTGTACGAGTTCACCCGCCTCGGGCGTTACGCTGGAACTTCTTTCGATGACGAGGGGAGAAGGGTGAATAGGTTCTACGGAGGCTTGCGTAGTGAGTTGCGGTACCTTCTGACAGGGCCGTTGACGCAGGGTTTCATGACCCTCATTGGTTCAGCCCGAGCGCTTGAGCAGGACATGCTCAGGGAGAAGGGCAAGGTGGCTGTGGTCGAGGCAGTGCCAGAGGGAAAGGCGCCGAGTGATGCGAAGTTGCAGAGGTTGAACTGCTGGAAGAAGGCTCGATTATCTGGGACAGCTCCCTCTGCTTCGGGCGCGTCGTCTGGACGTGGCCCTCTTATTTGTTTTACTTGTGGCAAGCCTGGCCATTTCTCTCGAGATTGCCGCAGTGGGCTTCCAAGGTCAGAGAAGAAGACTGGGCCATCTTATTCTGAGAAGGGGCTGAATATGCGGCAGCAGAGGTGGATGGAGTTCCTTGGGGACTACACCTTCGAGAACCACTACACTGCCGGGAAGGGTAATGTTGTCGCGGATGCACTCAGTTGCAGGGCTCCAGCGCAGGCCAACTAGATTCAGATGCATGATGAGCACCTGATACGTGACCTGGAGGCCATGGGTATTTCTTGCGTGGAGAAGTGGAGCAGTGCCGGTGCCTATTTGAGTTGGACTGAGGTGCAGTACGACCTCGCTGATAGAGTCCGCCAGGCTTTGGAACTCGATCCGAGTTTAAAGCGCTACGCGAAGGAGGCTGGTGGCGGGCCAGATGCCCAGTTTCAGGTGCGTGACGGGTTGCTGTGGAGAGGCGACCGGTTGTGCGTCCCCAATGAGGGTGAGCTGCGCGATGAGTTGATGTACGAGGCGCATCGTACCAGGTATTCAGTTCATCCGGGGAGCACGAAGATGTACAAGGACATGAAGGTCCTTTTCTGGTGGACGGGTATGAAGAGGGACATCGCTCACTACGTGGCCAAGTGCCACACTTGTGCGCTAGTGAATGCAGAATGTTAGAAGCCCGGTGGCTTTTTGAAGTCATTACCGGTTCCAGAGTGGAAATTCGATGATGTTTCCATGGATTTCGTGCATGGGCTGCCGAGATCGCAGCGCGGGAACGATGCCATCTGGGTAGTCGTAGACCGGCTGACGAAGGTGGCGCACTTTATCCCCAACCGGAGGGATGACTCAGTGGAGAAGTTGGCGAAGCTGTATGTTGATATAATAGTACGACTGCACGGTGTGCCCCGTAGCATCGTCAGTGATCGAGATGGACGCTTTACTTCGAGCGACTGGAGGCTAGTCAACTGTCTATTGGGTACGAAGCTGCTGTTTAGTACGGCCTTCCATCCTCAGACGGATGGCCAAACTGAGCGTACCAATAGGACGATGGAAGACATGCTCCAGATGTGCGTCCTGGATTTCGGCAAGGGGTGGGAAGATCACCTCTTTCTTGTTGAGTTCGCGTACAATAACAACTACCAGGCGAGTATTCAGATGGCGCCTTTCGAGGCCCTCTATGGCAGGAAGTGCCGCACTCCCTTAGCTTGGGCGGAAACGGGCGAGACGAAGCTCTTCAAGAAGAAAGACGTCGAAGAGGCGACTTCGACGGTACGTATGATTCGGGAGAGGCTTTTGGTTGCACAGGATAGGCAGGCGAAGTACTATAATGCGAAGCACCGCAACGTCCAGTTCGCCGTTGGCGATTGGGTCTACTTGAAGATCAGGCCGTTCAAGGGTGTGTCCAGGATTCGACGCTTGAAAAAGCTGAGTCCAAGATACCTTGGACCGTTTGAGATCACCGAGCGCGTCGGCGAGGCGGCTTATAGGCTTGCACTATCGGCGGAACTGAGCGGGCTACACGATGTATTCCACATCTCTGTGTTGCGGAAGGCAGTGCTAGAGCCTATGCATGTGGTCGCGGCGGATCAGGTGCCCGTGGATAGTGGGCTTAAAACGGCGGTCAGGCCCGTTAGCATCGAGGATGCTGAGGTGCGTCAGTTGCGGAACAGGGCGATCCATATGGTAAAGGTCCGTTGGGACAACTGCGGTCGCGAGGAACTCTCATGGGAGCGTGAGAAGACCATGATGGAGGAGTTCCCCGAGCTGTTTCGGTGACGTTTATCTCTCTTTTTTCACCTTTTTGTAAAGACCTTTTTGGATATATATATGCCTGTTTTTACAAATTTCGGGACGAAATTTTTATAAGGAGGGGAGAGTTGTAACACCCCAAAACTCTGAAGCAGAGCTGTGCTGCTGGGAGCTAGCGCCAGCGGAATGCTACCGCCTGGCGCTAGCCATCTCGACGGTTGCTAAGCGTCGAGATGGTAGTTAAGCGTCGTCAGACGCTAAGGCGTCGAGACGGGAGCTAGCGCCGACGGTAGTGCTACCGCCTGGCGCTAGCCCTCTCGACGGTTGCCAGGCATCGAGAAAGATGTTGAGTGTCGACAGACGCTACGTCGAGTCAGAAGTTAGCGCAGGCGCTAGCGCTAGCGCCGGTGCTAGCGCGCGATACAGGTTCATGATTTGAAATCGTGGCCGTCAAGTCCTTATGTTCTTGGATCCGAGGGCTGGGATTAATCCCGGGATTCCTTAAACCTTGACCAGAGGAGATATTTTCATTATTTCTAAAGCCTTATCCCTCTTCAAGCTTGAGAAAGAGGAAAGCCAAGGAGGAAGAAGAAGTTGTCTTCCACCATTAACGGAGCTCCGAAGCTCCGATTCGCGAGCCGTTTACAGATCCACGGAGAGCAGCCCGGTGCGGTCCTTTCCATCCGTACCAAAAATCAAGTTATGGTTCAGAAATGACGTCTAAGGGTAACGATCTCTTCTACCCTCATTTGGACGCGTCCTAGTCCTTTTCCGTGCATCGTTGAGGCCCCTACCCAAAAGGGTGAGGTCGTGGCCTCCGACGGGTCGATTCGTGCTATCCCCGTCAAATCTTGCATACATGTAGAGTCCATGCGTGAAATGGACGTAGGCGCGCTGTGTGAAGCCCATCCGAGATGGTTCGTCCGGATTGGTGATGCTTTTGATAATGTGCGTGTCAGGGGAAAGCTCTGTGTTGTTATACTGCTTCGTAGGACTAGAGTGTGTTAATGCATGGGCAGCAACGCCTGGGGGTGTGCCCCGGGAAGCACCCGAAGTTAGAAACAGAAATGGAGTTTCTGTTCACTACCGTCGGCGTTAGCGTTATCGTCGGGCGGTAGCTCCCAGACTGAGTTCTGGTGATGTTGTTGTGCCCACCTATTGAGAGGACCTGAGGCCTGTGTGCCCGACCTGTGAGGGTGTCCTGGTGGATGACTTAGCGGCCCGTAGAGCCGGCTAATTGAGAATACCTAGGCTGAGAGAACGCCATACCCGCTCTTCGTATTGTATAACGAGAGCTGTGAACAACGGGCATTTGGCGAACCTGAAACCGCACCATTACAGCACCTGATTAGTGAGTCTCGTACAGCATATCGGGAAGCAATGGGAAAGAGTCTTCGGACTACGGGATGTTCACAATTAAAGTATATGAGAGCCCTGGTATTCGGGCCACCGACTTTAGCCTCGAAGGGCAAAGCCATCAAGAGTGGATGGTGGTGGAAGACGGAGTACACCAAAGAGTGCCTGAGAGCACGAGACGTGGAGGCCATTCCCACGTTTGTGATTATTTCATATGTATGAACTGTATTGGGCTTTGCTAGTCGCACTCTTTTATATATATATATATATGCTGTTGAGGTTGTTTTGCAGGGATGGTTAGGACTGCCACCCCCTCGAAGGGGTGGGGTCGTTATAATTTGGTCAGCTCTAGCTGACCGTTGCCCTGTTTTGCCACCGTTTTTGGTGGGCTTGTTGTACAGGTGCTGGGCCGAGCGGGAACATAGCGGGCTCATAGCGGGCTGAAGCCCTTGTGCTGCTGCGGCCCTTGAAGGCCTTTTGATGTTCTTTTGTTTTTCATGTATGGCCGGCCTGCGCGCCGATGTTGGTAAATTGTAAGGCTGTCGTGCCTCTTTTGTTGTGTAAAACCTTTTATTCCTATTAATAGAAGTGGACATACCCGGGTTCGGGTTTTGGTGGTTTATATATCTTGTCTCTCTCTTTTGCTTTCGCATAGAATGCTCTGAGTTAGGTTCGTTATTTAGAGTTGAATGATATTCCTTATTGTGACGTTCCCGTTCGCTTTGTTGTATATGGCGTGGGGCCCCGACCGGACCTTCTGTCATATGCTTCTTAACGGATGGGGGTGTTACACGTCGAGACCTCCACGTCCTGCACCTCCAATTCTTGTGCCAGGCGGAGGCCTGCTACCACGGCCTCGTACTCGGCTTGGTTATTAGTGAGGGGGAAATGGATGTTTATCGCTTGCTCTATCCTGGTTCCTTGGGGAATCACCAACACCACCCCTCCTTCGAACGAATGCTTTCCCGACGCACCATCGACCAGCATCTTCCAAGCCACCGGGTGGGGTATTTCAGATTCCTCTAACTCGGTCACGTAGTCGGCCATGAAATCCGCCACCGCCTGTGCCTTTATGGATACCCTGGGCACGTAGGAGACATTGAACTCACTCAATTCTACCGCCCACTTTGCCAACCTCGCAGAGTGCTCTACCCCTTCCATGATGCCACGAAGGGGGTGGTCAGTCACCACTTTGATTGAGTGTGCCTGAAAGTAAGGTCTGAGCCGCCTAGCCGACACTACCAAGGCAAACACTAACTTTTCGAGGATAGGATATCTGAGTTCGGCCTTCCTGAGTACCCTGCTGACGTAGTAAATGGGGAGTTGTTTCTTCCCCTCCTCTCGAACCAACACTGAGCTAACCGCTTCCGACCCTACCCCCAAGTACAGGTATAGATCTTCCCCTTGTCTCGGCCCTTGTAATAATGGGGCCTGGGTCAGTTGTTCCTTTAGCGCTTGAAAAGTCTTTTCGCACTCGGGAGTCCATTCGAATTTTTGGTTACCCCTTAATACCTTAAAGAAGGAAGAACATTTTTCTCCTGCCTTGGAAAGGAACCTGCTCAGCCCGGCTAACTTCCCTGTCAGACGCTGGACCTCTTTCGCACTCCGTGGAGATCTCAACTCAAGGATCGCCTTTACCTTATCTGGATTAGGCTCCACTCCAAGAGGGGTGAGAAAATGACCTAAGAACATCCCTCGACTGGCCCGAAGACACACTTGAAGGGGTTAAGCCTCATTTTAAACTTTCTCAAGGTTTCAAAAGTCTCTTCGAGGTCACTGAGATGGGACTCGAGATTCTGGCTCTTGATCATTAGGTCATCCACATAGACCTCTATGTTCCTTCCCTTCTGCTCGCGAAACACCCTATCCATCATACACTGATATGTGGCCCCTGCGTTCTTCAAACCGAACGACATCATTTTGTAACAATAGCACCCATCCCCGGTGATGAAGGACACATCTTTAATGTCGGGAGGGTGCATGCGGATCTGGTGATAACCTGAAAAAGCATCTAAAAAAGACATCACAGAAAAACCGACGGCTGAGTCAACCAGCGCGTCGATTCTAGGCAAGGGATAACAGTCCTTGGGGCACGATTTATTAAGCAAAGAAAAATCCACACACATTCTCCACTTACCCTCCCCCTTTGTTACCATCACAACATTGGAGACCCAGCCTGGGACTGGATCTCCGATACAAAGCCAGCTTTGAGGAGCTTGTTCACCTCCAGCTTATCCGTCGTGGACCTCCTCTTCTGGCGGATGGGGCGAGCGCCGGGATCGAGGTTGAGGCGATGACATGCCACATCCGCGTCGATTCCCGACATCTCTGCAGCGCTCCATGCGAAGACGTCCACATTGTCCTGGACGCAAGCCAAGATCTTCGCCCGATCCTCCGGGCTGAGCTCCCCATTGATCTTGATCTTCTCGATCGCCCCGGCCTTAGTGGTGATCTCCACCCCCACCACTTCATCTACAGCCTCTAGCCTGGACTGCTCCCCCCAGGGGCTCTGCTCCTCTTCTTTCTCTCCCTCTTTCTTCCCCGCCCTGGGCCTTTCACCGACCCCTTCCTGGGCATGAACTTCTTCTCTCCTCCCTTCCTCTCCTACCTCCATTAGCTCCTACCCCCCAGGGGCCTCCTCTTCTCCCTGCTCTCCTTCTTCCTCCCCCGCCCTGGGTCCCTCACCGACCCCTTCCTGGGCACGAACAACTTCTTCCTCTACCTCTTCCGTCGCGACCACTTCTTCCATTACCTTATCCCACTCCTCCGCCTCCTCCATCCAAGAGATAGTATTGACGGCGGTCACATAGCACTGCCTCGCCACCTTGGGATCTCCCCTGACCCGGACCTGGATTCCCCCCGTGCTGAACTTGAGGCATTGATGGAAAGTGGATGGGACAAACCGGAACGCGCTGATAAGAGGTCGTCTGAAGATGGCGCTATAGCTACTGGGGGCATCCACAATCACAAAGCGGAAGTTCCGGGACTGCCCTCCCAGGGTCACATGAAGTCCTACTCCCCGTTATACTTCCTTCCTTTCTCCTGAGAATCCAAACAGCGGGCCATCCGAGGCCAACACCCTCCTGGGCTCTACCTGCATCCCGTCGAACGCCTTCTTGAAAATAACATTGACCGAGCTCCCATTGTCCACCAAGATTCGAGAGACGGTTAAGTTCTCTATGGCTGCCTGGATGACCAGCGCATCGCAGAATGGGTCTTCGTGACCGGGCAGGTCCTTCTGGGAGATGGTGATCTTCTCCGCTGGGGGTGGGGCTTGGGATGTCGAAGCTACACTCCGACGGTACATGTAATGGAGGCTCGCCTTCCGGGTTGCCTCGACCCCCACCCCCCATGGATCACTCCAATCCCTCCTCGGGTCCCTACGTCCGCCCGATCCTCGCACCTTTCATCCTCATCTCCCTGAGGTAGAATCTCCTCTATCCTTGCTCCCCCTTGCTGTGCTTGTGGTGCTGGGGCTCTCGCCCCTCTGACTTCCAAGAACTCAGGGCAGGTGGCCGTTGTGTGGCCTTCCTCCTGATGGAAGTCACAGTACGGCAGCGCCACCCCCCTTGCCTCATCCCCGACTCCTCAGTTCCTTCTTCTGGGGCCGGCTCCTCCGGCTCCCCCTCCTCTTCATCTTCCTGCTCTTCCTCTACCAATCTCCATCGCCTGATGGAGGGGGGGTGTGGAAATGGCCTCGGGCCCTGTCTCCACCCCAGCTGGTGAGGTCTTCCCTGCCCTCCTTGGAAATTACCTCCCCCATGGGGGAAACCCCTCCCTGGGCCTTGCATTCCTCCACCCTGCTGCCTCCACCCCAACTCCGGGGCCCTCGCTTCCTCTCTCCTCCTTGGCTCCTGCTGCCTCCCTTCCGGCTCCCTCAGCCATGCCAATCTCTTCGCGAACTCGGGGTTTGCTTCCTCCCCTTCTACCTCCTCTGCCGCTCTCTCCATCAGTTCTTCATAAGATTGAGGAGCCTTCTTCTTGAGGTCGATCTTGAAGAAGCCTTCCCTCAGCCCCAACGTAAAGGCGAGCTGGAGGGTATACCCCGGGACCTCTTGGACAAGGAGGACCTCTTCTCTGAACCGCTCCAGATAATGAGCCAACGTCTCTCCTGGCCTCTGCTTGTTGTCGAAGAGCAATTCTGGATCCTTCTTTCTTTTCTTCATGGCGGAGAAACGTAAGAGGAAACCTTTACGCAAGTTCTCGAATGTATAGATCGATCCTGAGGGAATCTGGTGGAACCAGTCCCTCTCCTTCTCCATCAGAGTAGTAGCAAAGAGTCGACACTTGAAGGCTTCCAACATGGGTCTGATCGAGACCATATCCTCGAACCACTGCAGGTGTTGGATGGGGTCATCATTGCCAGAATACAGCATCATGTTCGGCTCCCTGAATCCATCGGGGAGTGGTCCCGAGAGCACAATCTCGCAGAAAGGACTTCCCCCACTCACCCTCTGAACTTGCTCTACCCTTCTCGCGGGCTCCTCGGGTGACCCTACTCCTGCCGATCTCGCCAGAGGACAGCTCGACGGGACCTCCCTGGCCGAGCTCCCTCCCGCGAGAGTCTCCCTTGCCGGATTCTCGCCTCCCCCTGCAGGGCTGGGGAACAGCTCTCGCCCAGACAGATCTCGCCCTCCTCCCTGGGCCGCTACCTCTTTTCCCGCCCGATGAGCCGGCTCGCTCTCGCCGATTCCAGGTTGATGAGCCACCTGGGGCGCCGGGGTCGCGAAACCGCCGAGCGCAGTGGCGAGGGCGCTCTGAAAAGCTCCAAGAAGATCTCGCCTAAGATCCGCCAACATCTCCACTGTGGCCGGTGCTCCTGAGGGTGGAGAGCCTCCGGGGTTCGCGTCCCGCTCGTCCTCGCCGGTCATGCTTTCCCTGAGATTTTCTTGGGCTAGCCGCACTCCACGCTCACCGCACCAAAAATGTTGAAACCAATAAATGGTCTCGGTGGAGTTCGGGGCCCCCAACGGGTTGGGGGCGACTGGCACTTACTAATCTCGCGAGAGAACAGACCGGAGCCTCAGAGTTGGACACTGATCCTTAGGCTCAGCAAGGAGGACCCACCACACACCCGGAAGATCTTTAGAGCGCTTCCCCTCCCAAGCCAAAAGCTGAAGCCCGGGCACCTTGGAGAGATCAAGGAAGGCCTGAGGAGAGAGAAGATCCCAAAGGAATATATCCTCCCCAAAGGTGCCCTTTGGATCCTATTTATAGACTTTCTGATCTGGCCTGCAAATAGCAGGATTCTGCCTCTCGATTTTACTATACGCACCTCAAATTTGGTATGTTGATAGCCAATCTCCGCTGTTCGGAGGGGCTATTGGCAGGCCACAAGGGTAAAAGGGTAATTTCTCTCATGGGCCTAGGATCAAAGGGCCTGCGAGGACAATACTCGCGAGAGCTCTCGCTGGCCTCCTCGCGTACCTCGCTCGCCAGTCTGCGAGTCCCCCTTTTAGAGGGTGTATGTCGGGGTCCGACCTCGCCAACCTCCATGTCGCCGAGTATAGGTCATCTCGCAGGTGCTCTGCGAGCACTCATCTCGCCCTCCTACCAGCATGCCTTCGGCGAGCGCCCGTCTCGCCTTCCCCTCTTTGAGGGAACCTTGATCGTTTGGTCTTCTCCCGTTGATCTCCTGTCCTGGCGAATATCAGGGTTGTACAGTCACCTCTCCCCTCTCAGCCTCTACCCCCCTATCCCCCCTTCTCCTTCCTACTCCTGCTTCTGCTCCTTATCTCCTTCCTCTTCCTCCGCTCCCTCGCCTGATCGCCATGGCCTGCTGAGGCGGGGGAGGCACCAGCCTTGGACCTTGCCTCCATCCCAACTGATGGGGTCTTCCTTGAACCCCATAGAAGTTACCCCCTCCCGGGGAGTAACCTCTTCCTTGACCTTGCATCCCCCCGCCCTGCTACCTCAATCCCCCCTCCGGAGCCCGGGGCTCTTCCCTTCTCCGCACCTCCTGCTGCTTGACCTCCGGCTCACTGAGCTTTGCTAGCCTCTTGGTGAGCTCTGGATTGGCCTCCTCACTTTCGACTTCCTCTGCCACCCTCTCCATCAACTCCTCGTAGGAGACGAGGGCCTTTCTCTTCAATCCCATCTTGAAGAAACTCTCCCTCAGCCCCAACGTGAAGGCGAGCTGGAGGGCAAACCCGGGCATCTCTTGGGTGAGAAATACCTCCTCCTGAAACCGATCCGCATAGTGAGCCAATGACTCCTTGGGCTCCTGCTTCACCTTGAAGAGGGACTCGACATCCTTCTTCCTCTTCTTTGAAGTTGAAAACCGCAACAAGAAGCTTCTATGCAAGTCCTCAAATGCGTAGATTGATCCAACAGGGAGTTGATGGAACTAATCCCTGGCCTTCTCTTTCAGGGTGACGGCGAAGAGCCGACACTTAAAGGCATCCGACATCGTCCTGATAGAGACTGAGTCCTCGAATGTCTGCAGGTGCTGGACTGGGTTGTCCCTGTCGTGGTAGTAGACCCTGTCCCATTCCCTGAACCCTTCTGGGATGGGTGCGGAAAGCACCAACTAGTAAAAGGGGCTTCCTCCACCTAATATCATTTCCTGCTCCACTCGCCCCCCCCCCCCCCCCCCCCCCGAGCTCCCTCGCCAGGCTTGAGCTCACTGGGGCCATGCTCGTGAGAGCCACACTCGCCAGAGCCGCTCCTACGGGCGCCGCGCCCGCCAGGATTGCGCTCGCCTGCATCGCACTTGCATGTCTCGTGCTCGCTGGCACCGAACTTGCCGGACTGGCGTACTGCATTCGCCCCTCTAGGTCATACACTGACCCTCCGACCACCTCCTTTCCAGCCCGTCCTCCCGGGGCATCCTCACCAACCGCTGCTAGAGGATGGAACACCTGGGCCGCCGGGGTCGTGAACTCGCTTCACAACGCTGCGACTGCGAACCCGAGGGTGTCGAGGACTTCCCTCCTGAAGTCTGAGAACATCCTTGGCGTCACCACCGGGGGTAACCCGCAAAACTCCTCTCCATGCTCTTCATCTCCTGCCATGTCCCTTCCTTGGAATTTTCCTGGACTAGCCACACTCCACGCTCACCGCACCAAAATGTTGAAACCGATTTCTCGGTCTCTTGTGAAGCTTGGGCCCTCAACAAGTTGATGGGCAGCTAGCCCTTACTGGTCCCTCGGAAGGGTTAGAATGGAGACTCGGAATTAGACTAAGACCTTAGTCACAGTGAGCAGGTCTCACCACAAACCCGAAAGATCGTTGAGCACTTCCCCTCCCAAGCCAAAGCTGAGACTTGGGCACCTTGGAGAGCTAGAGAGCTAAACCAAAGTAACCTAGGGAGGAAGAAGCTCAGAGAACTGAGATTGGAATCCTCTCCCAAGGTGCCTTTTAAGGTCTATTTATAGTTTTTTTGTTCGTGGTCTGTTAATAGCGGAATTTTGCCTTTTAGTTTTACTAAACGCACCCCAATTTGGCATGCTAACAACCAAACTCTGCTGTTTGGAGGGGCTAACGGCAGACCACCAGGGGCAGAGGGGTAATTTCACCTCCTTAGCCTATGGGTAAGTGGCATGCGAGAAGGCTACTCGCGAGAGCTCCTGCGAGTCTCCTCGCGAGTATTGCTCGCGAAACCCCTCTTAGGTGAGCGCTCTGTAAAGGCCCCGCTCGCACCCCTTCTGGAGACATCCACCGAGGCCAGGTCTCGCATGCCTTCGTGCGAGCTCCCCTTAGCCTTGTGAAAATCTGCTGAACTGGTTGGAAGATTGAGTTCGTCGCCCTGAGAAGCAATTTCATCGAACTGGAGCGTGACGTTCGTCAAACGCAGAACGGATTTCGTCGAACGCAGAACGGATTTTGTCGAACGCAGAATGGAGTTCATTGAACACAGAAACTTGGAAAGAATCTGGCTCGCCCAGAAGACCACTGAAAGCGGTCCGCGAGGATCTGTCTTGCTCACCTTCCTACGAGCGGTCGGCAAGTGCCCGGCTCGCCCACCTTCCTTTGAGCGACCTTTGAGACTCTGGCTCGCCTTCCTTGTTACTTATACGTCGAACACAGAGCTGAATTCGTCGATCTCAAACTAGAGTTCGTTGAACTGAAGACAAAATCTGCTGAACTGGCTGGAAGATTGAGTTCGTCGCCCTGAGAAGCAATTTCGTTGAACTGGAGCATGACGTTCGTCGAACGCAGAACGGATTTCGTTGAACGCAGAACGGATTTCGTCGAACGCAGAACGGAGTTCGTCGAGCACAGAAACTTGGAAAGAATCCGGCTCACCCGCTTTCTCGCGAGCGGTCGGCGAGTGCCCGGCTCGCCCGCCTTCCTGCGAGTGACCCTTGAGACTCTGGCTCGCCTTCCTTGTTACTTCTTTCGCCTGTTGACTTCTCAATCTATGCCCATCTCCTGGCGAATATCGGGGTTGTACAGAAACGACTGCATTTTATGAAGAGGGAAAACTGAATGGCTGCATTGATGTAATTAATATAGATTGCATTGATTTAATAATAATGATAATAATAATAAGGTTGAATGGAGAGGAAATGAACCGGCTGCTTGTATGAAATAGGAATATGAATAGCCTGTGTGCTTGGGAGTTATGTGGCCGGTTGCATGATGTGAATAGAGTTCACGTGCATCATGGTGAAGTATATTAAATTAATAACCGGCTACAATAAAATGGAGTAATGAATTATGTGGGCTGCATCTTTGGAATATGAATGGATGCATGGTATTTTAATGAAATGAGTAATTGCAATTATTAATAAATTGAAAATGGGATGGATCATAATAAAAAGTTGGCTACCTCATAGATGGGTTCACGTGAGTTAATTGTTATATGAATGAGGAGAGTTTGATTTAATAAAATATAATAACCGTCTGCAATGAGATAAATATAAAATCGGGCTAGATTAATATGAAATTTACATGAGTGGCTCTGGGATAGCGAGGTTGACCGGCCACATAACTAATAATAACTAATAATAATGATATGAATAATGGATGGGTTGCATATAAAAGTTCACATGAAGGGCTTTGTATGGTGATAATGAGGTTGCATCAATGGATCCACGTAAATGGTTCGGGATAATATTTCATGCATGATAATAAATAATAATAATTTTAATGGGATTATAATAATAATATGGCCGGGCGGCGTCTTCAAATAATAAAACTAGCCGCGTGCATGGACTGCATGGATTTAATAGAAGGTGGCGACTTGCATGCAAATATTAATATCCACGTGACGGACTTGACCATGCAAAGATGCGCATACGCGTGTATTTGGATCAAAACTTCACAGCGGGCTTTTTATTTTGGATGTGCAAAAATCACCCTCGGGCCTGCAAAATAACAATAAAAATAATATTAACATAATTTATAAGAAAACGTATTTAAAAAGCAAATTGACATATTAATAGGTGAAAATATATGTTTTTATATATGAAAACTAATATTTTTACGTTAATAATTAACGCTAAATTATGCGTTATTAAATTCCCACAGACTAAGTATTTTTCTTGCCCCCAAGCAAACACATACGAGCTAGCAAAAATAAAATTAACTAATCAAACAATTTGGCTATGCCGTACACGAGTACAATGCGAAATTAAAGGTCGAGAAACTATGAAAAACAAACTGAAAATTATTACTTAATCATATCAAATAATTTTATAAATTCCACTAGCATAAAATAAATCATCCTATATTTTAGCAAAAGTAAAAAGTGAGTAACATGATGAATGAAAAATGCATTGAGTTGCTACTAAAATCTTAGAGACATTTTATAATAATATCAAATTCAAGTCAAAAATCCATACTCCTATCTAAAAATTGACCTATTTTACTTCCTCACTACCGTACTAAAAATAAACCTAGGAAGCATGAATCAAAATGACTTTCATTAGGTGTAACATTTTTTGCTTGGGTTTAAAGGTGCGGAGATCAAAAAGATAGAAATGACGGGTTCAAGCACACTTAAACATAAGGGAGAGCTTTGCATTAAATAATGTTGCTAAAAATTATTTTTGATACCCCAAATAATTTTGAAATATAGGATCAAAAATTGTTTTTTTTCATAATCTTGTTCTCATAATTTTCAAAAATTTTTTCAACATTTTTTGTTTGCTTTTTGTTATTTATTTCCTTCTTTTGTAGCCATCATGAAATAATTGAAACTTCAACCATCTTCGCAAAATATAGTACACACTAACAACATATAAAACTCAAAATAAATTTGTGTGCAATATAGGTAGGCTATTTGGCTTTGGTGAAAAAGAAGTGGAGCTACCAAAAGAAAGGGAAAATCCACAAGGTGGCTAACAATGATTAAATTTTTAAGGTTTAGAATACAAAGGCTCAATCTATTCAATAAAATGCCTTGATCATATTCATGCTTCTAAATATATTTAACGCAAAGTGTTGAAAAACTCAAGACAAGCAAAATTTAGATAGAAAATAAAGAGAATTAACCTTTCATGAACATGAAAATAACAAGCTTCTAGATCAGTTCACATCTACTACACTCAACACTAATCAACATTACAAAGATTTTTAGAAAAGAAAATAAGGGATGTTAGATTCTATAAAAGTGAAAACCATAAAAAGATAGCTATGAAAAGTGCAAATATTCAAGAAAGTTTTTCAAAAATAACATGCAACTTTAATTAGAAATACTGCATGAGTCAACATATTACTCGTGAAACATAGGCAAAATGAAAATTAGAGAAATTTATTCTAACTAAGCAAGCATACAAATGATTAAAAATAAGAAAAGACAAAGTCATGGGGTACTAAAGACAAAACAAAAATTAACTCAAATTATTACATGTTTTTTCCATAAGTTTTATAATTCTTGTTTATAAAATTAAATGTCGTATTTTCTTTTGTTAATTCTTGGACTTCCCGAGGTATATCTTGTGAAGGGCTCTCACCGGTCCTAGAAAATATAATGGGATGACATCCCAAATCCCCCTTTCCAAGAAATTAAATTTATTTTAATTTTCTAAATTTTTTTGGTTTTTTTAGAAAAAGTGCAAATATAAAAAAAGCTATTTAGAAATATGATTTTTTTTGTTTTTGTTTTGAGTTTAATTTAAAATAAACATGAAAACCAATATTCCCCAAGACTAGAGGGAAACATTGTCCTCAATGTTTGAAAGACAAGAAAAAAAACTAAATGAAGAGAGAAAGTGAAGAAATAGTAGATTTAAGCCGCCAATGCGATTATTCCTGCAGAACAAAAAAAACTAAACATTAGGAAGTAGAAAAGAAACTTTGTCACTCTCCAACTCCTCACCAGGAAAATGTAATTTTAGACGATGGCCATTAACTTTGAATTCACCTTTTTCCGGGTGCGTTAGAAGCACCATCCCGTATGGTCAAACCTCTTTAACAACAAAGGGGCCAGACCACCGAGATTTAAGTTTTCCCGAAAAAAGACGCAAGCGAGAGTTATATAATAAAACAAGATCACCCGACTTAAAAATTTTGGGGTGATTAAGCCAATGATCATGAAACAATTTTACTTTTTCCTTATAAAGAGAATGACTCTCGTATGCGTTAGCTCACCACTCATCTAACTCATTTAGTTGAAATTTTCTCAAATCAGCAGATAAAGTCCGATCAAGGTTTAAAAATTTAAGTGCCTAATAGGCACGATGCTCTAACTCAACCGGTAGATGACACGCTTTGTCATATACTAAGCGATATGGTGTACAACCAATCGCTGTCTTGAAAGCAGTGTGATAGGCCCAAAGAGCGTCATCTAACTTGATCGACCAATCCTTTATATTTGAAGAAACAATTTTTTCTAAAATTCTTTTAATTCTCGATTGACCACCTCCACTTGACCATTAGCTTGGGGATGATAAGATGTGGATAACTTTTGTGTAACACCATATCGTACAAGTAATTTCGTGAGTTGGGTGTTACAAAAATGGGATCCCCGATCGCTAATCAAAGCCCATGGAGTGCCAAATCTAAAAACTAATTTTTTTAAAAATCCTATAACCACTTTAGCATTATTTTTTGCAAAAGCTTGAGACACCGCCCACCTAGAGACATAGTCGACAACAACTAAAATATAACGATGACCAAGTGAAGAAGGAAAAGGCCCTACAAAATCTATGCCCCATAAATCAAATATTTCGCATTCTAAAAAGTAATTTTGAGGCATTTCATTTTTGGCAGAGATATTACCCGTTCGTTGGCAAGCGTCGCAGGTATTACTTACAAAATAATGCACATCTTTGAAAAGAGATGGCCAAAAGAACCCAACACCAAGAACTTTATGTGTCGTTCTGCTAGCTTGATAATGGCCCCTAGTCGGTCCTTCATGGCAGTGCTACAAATTAAATTTTGAAAACCTTCTTCTTTGGAAACACACCTTCTTACAACTTAGTTTGCACAAATCCGGAAGAGGAAGGGGTCTTCCCAAAAGTAGAATTTCAAATCAGAGAAGAATTTCTTCTTCCGCTGAGTTGAAAAAGGACTTTGGAATTACCTTTCCTACAAGAAATTAGCAATATTAGCGAACCAAGGGGTAGGGAGAGAATTTTCCTTAGCCAAAGAAAGAAGATGCTCTTCAGGAAATGTGTCATCAAGCTCATCATCAACAGCTCCCGAGTCTGGGCTATCTATTCTGGATAGATGATTAGCAACAAAGTTCTCCATGCCCCTTTTATCCTTGATCTCCAAATTGAACTCTTGGAGGAGTAAAATATACCTAATCAACCGTGGCTTGGCGTCGCACTTGGTGAGCAAATAGCGGAGTGCAGAGTGATCGGTAAAAACTACAACTTTAGATAAAGTCAAATAAGAGCGAAATTTATCGAAGGCAAAAATTACTGCCAAAACTTGTTTCTCCGTAGTGGAGTAATTCGCTTGAGCAGGATTCAATGTTTTGCTCGCAAAATAAATTGGATAAAAATGTTTATTAACACGTTTCCCTAACACAACACCAACAACATAATTGTTGGCATCACACATAAGTTCAAATGGCAAGTTCCAAACAGGAGCAACTAAAATAGGAGAATTGATAAGTTTATTTTTAAGAATAGAAAAAGCAAAAAGACAATTAGAATCAAAATGAAATGGAACATCTTTTTCGAGTAGACGAGACAACGATTTAGTAATTTTAGAGAAATCTTTAAGAAAGCGTCTACAAAAAACCTGCTTGACCAAGAAAACATCTAATTGCTATAACCTTAGTTGGTGGAGGGAGTTTTTCTATGATTTTAATTTTTGCACGATCGACTTCGATTCCTTTACTTGAAATTTTATGACCGAGAACAAATCCCTCCTTGACCATAAAATGACATTTTTCCCAGTTTAGGACAAGATTAGTCTCTTCACATCTTTTTAAAACATTTTTTAATTTTTTAAATAAAAATCAAAGTTATCGCAAAAAACCAAAAAAATCATCCATGAAAACTTCCATAACATCGCCTACAAGTTTATCAAAAATAGCCAGTATACATCTTTGTAATATAGTCGGTGCGTTACATAATCCAAAAGTCATTCTACGATACGCAAACGTTCCAAATGGACATGTGAAAGTGGTTTTCTCCAGGTCCTCAGGAGCGATTGGTATTTGAAGGTAACCTGAGAGACCATCGAGAAAACAATAAATTTCATGTCTATAAAGACATTCTAAAATTTGATCCATAAACGGGGAAATGATATTTATGGGCAGCGTCATTTAATTTTCTAAAATCAATACACATTCTCCATCGGGTTACGGTACGAGTAGGAATTAATTTGTTATTATTATTCAAAACAACCGTGATTCCACCTTTCTTAGGTACAACCTGTACGGAACTAACCCACGAACTATCGGATATTGGATAAATAATTGCCGCATCGAGTAATTTAATAATTTATGCCTTAACTACTTCTTTCATATTTGGGTTAAGTCGGCGCTGAGGTTGAATCGAATGACGTGAATTATCTTCCAAAAGAATTTTATGAGTGCAAAATTGTGGACTAATTCTGCGTATATCGGAAATTTGCTAAGCGATGGCGTGACGGTGTTCTTTTAAAACTTTAATTAATTTTTCATTTTCAAAATCTGAAAGAAAAGCAGAAACTATTATAGGTAATTAAGAATTTGATTTAAGAAAAATATATTTTAAATGTTCAGGAAGTTGCTTAAGTTCTAACTTAGGCAGGGATTCTTAAGAGGTAAATAAAATAGTTTTCTCTTTTCCAAGATTTTCAAAAAGTGTAGAATTTGGAATAACTTCATCAGTTGATAAAGTATTTAAAACTTCAAGAGTATCATCAGAGGGAGTTAGAAAATCCATGTTAGTTTGTTCTTCGGAAAACATTTCTAGAAAATAAACCTAGTCGTCGTTTGAAAGAGAATTTTTCAAAGAAGAATTTATCAAAATAGTGACTTCCTCATTATCAACTCTAAGTATACATTTTTTGTTACTTACGTGGATTATTGCTCGATAGGTGTCTAGGAAAGGACGACAAAGGATAAGGGGAACATCGGCGTCCTCCTCGATATTTAATATGACAAAATCAACTAGAAAAATAAATTTGTCCACCTTTACTAAAACGTCTTCGATAATACCCATAGGGCATTTGATAAAACGACCCGCAAGCTGAATACTTATCCGAGTCAGACTTGGCGTACCTAATCCTAGCCTTTTAAATAAAGAGTAAGGCATTAAATTAATGCTAGCTCCTAGGTCCGCCAAAGCATGTTTTACCATCAAATCACCGGTGAGGCACGGGTAGAGAAACTTCCCGGATCGTTTAATTTTCTTGGTAATTTGTGAAGTAAAATTGCCGAGCATTCGACATTTAATGTTACTCGAGAAAATTCTTCTAATTTTTTCTTATTTGAAAGCAAATCCTTTAGATATTTAACATATTTTGGCATTTGTGAGATGACCTCACAAAAAGACAAATTGATTTGGATTTGTTTAAGAACCTCTAAAAATTTATTATAATTAATACTTCAATTAAAATCTCTTAAATTTTAAATAAATTAAAATCGCATGAAAGATTAATCCAAAATTTCAAAAGAAATTATATTTCCAATTCTCAAAGAAAATAAAATTAGCTTTTTTTTATTTCCGAGAGATCTATGGTATCCACAAGTCTCTCGACCGCTAGGACGCCAACCGGATAACGAAATTTATATACTAGCAATATAAACTCGCAACAAAATTTTAATCAGAATTAAATCGAAACAAAACTTCAAAAATTAGAGACGACAGATTATAACTAAATCTTCATCCCAATACTAACAATTCAAGCACTAAGTAGAAAATTAGTTATCCATAGAGGAGGAGGAGACAATAATAAAATGATAAGAAAACATTTTCATTAATTCAAAGACAATAATTTAAAAATAAAATGAGCCACAATAACACTAGAAATATTTTAAGAACTAGAAATACAAAACTCTAAAATAAAGCATAAATTACTTGATAAGAAAATTAAGAACTGTCAAACAAGAAGCCTCATACAAAATTTCTCTCTAGCTCTCACTATCTTCTTTCTTCCTATGCTTGGTGGTTGATATTATGCTAAGCTCCTTTGTACTTTCAATCCTTGCCCTTTATATAGGTAAAAATCCCATCTAGAATCATCCAAGGAAGTAAATGATGGTGGCTTTTGAAACTCCAAGAGGCATAAAGAATTTCAGCAACTTGCATGGAGAAATTAATAGGTGGGCTGCATTGATGTAATTAATTGGAGGAAGTGAACTGACAGCTTCATGCAAGAAATGAAGCGACTGCATTTTATGAAGAGGGAACACCGAATGGTTGCATTGATGTAATTAAAATAGATTGCATTGATTTAATAATAATGATAATAATAATATGGTTTAATGGAGAGTAAATGAACCAGCTGTAACATCCCAATTCGTGCTAGACCCCTCGAGTGACATGTGTCACTTTGAGTTACTTGCACTAGGAGGTGGGGCCGGGACTTAAGAAACTTGTAACTGAACAATAATAAAAATCGACGGGAAAGACAAAGTAAAAAGTCGACGGGACTGTCCAAAGATCGATGGGAAAGACAGTAAAAATTGATGGGAAGACTTGAAAATTGACGGGAAAGCTGTCTTAGAATCGACGGGAAAGTCTATCTAGAATCAATGGGAAAACTATCTTAAAGTTGTCAGGATGAACAATGAAAATCGACGGGAAAGATGTCTTAGAATCGACAGGAAAGTCTACCTAGAATCGATGGGAAAATTGTCTTAAAGTCAATGGGAAAACTGTCTTAATGTCGACGGGAAGAACAATGAAAATTGACGGGAAAGCTGTCTTAGAATCGACGGGAAAGTCTATCTAGAATCGACGGGAAAACTGTCTTAAAGTCGATGGGAAGAACATTGAAAATTGATGGGACAGAAGATTTAAGTCGATGGGAAGAACAATGAAAATCGACGGGAAGAATATTGAAAATCGACGGGAAGAATGAAAATTGACGGGACAGGACTGAAAATTGACGGGACTGTCTTAGAATCATTGAGATAACCTATCTGAAAGTCGATGGGACAGAAGACTTAAAATCGACGAGAAGAATGAAAATCGATGGGACAGAAGACTTAAAATCGATTTGAAGAATGAAAATCGATGTGACAGACCCAGAATCGACTGAACAATGTCAAAACCGACAGAACAGTACCAATTGCGAAATTCTATGCTAGAAGTGGAGTTGATGTCCAATAAGGAGCTGGCACTTAACTTTGGAGTTCCAAGGCATGGCATGGGAAGTTGTTGTCATTAATGCTTATTAATGCAAATCAAATCCCACTGACTCTCCTCTCTTAAGCCATGAGCCCCATTCCTTCACTTAATAGGGCTGGTAAGATTATCTTCTTCTTCTTCCACATCTTCTTCTACCCTCACACCTCAAGGAGCTCCAACAACTTTCCTTTAAGGATCAAAGCTTGGAGAAGAAGATTTGGAGCTTGGCCGACCACCACCATGCTTCCATGAAGAAAAGCTTGAACCATGGCCAAATTATGGTGACTTTCGACCCCTCTCCCTTGGTGCTGGATCTTTAGATCTAAAATAGGAGAGATATTGAGCTCAAAAGAGCTTGATTTGGCAAGATTAATGGAGTTTCGTAGGAAGAGACCACGCTAGAACTTATGTTCTAGGGCGTCGTTCACCGAGAGAATGTCTTCAATCAACTCCTCTCTTCAATACGAAGTTGTAGGACTTGATTTTGTGAAGATCGGTGGTCTATTGTGGGTGTATTGGAGGGAAAGAAGAATTGTAGAATATTATATTTTCTGCTGGAGGAAGAAGATGAACAGTATCTTTAGATCTTCTTTAAGATCTGTGTAGATTAGTTATCTGCAGACCAAACTGGATCTGTTTTTATGTGGCAGCGGTGTTCAAGCCTCTTTTTAGGCATGTTCCAGCTATATCCAGGCCTCGGGCTCAACATAAAAGTTGTAGCCCTCGGGAAGACCATTCCGAATTGTGGTTGCACGTTTTCTGGGGAGCCCTATAGCTCTCTAGAACTAAAATCGAAATTACTGTTCCAATAATAAATATCATTTAAGTGTCAAACTTGATCTGTCCAGTTTTTCATTGCCGGCTTCAAGCCCGGAGTAGGAAAGATATGATTAGATCTGGACCGAGGACTCAACATAAAAGTTGTAGCCCTCGGAAAGGCCTTTTTAAAATGGAGTGGCACATTATTTTTGGTGGAGTGTTACTCCCAGAAATCCTATTTTGGTAAACAGTGATACACACGTAGCGATTATGATATTTTATGAATTTCCCACAAGTTATTTATCGGATGCTTACAAAATTTGGTGGATATGTGCCAAATGATATTGTGATCACTCCTGATCAGATTTATGAATTTTGGATATATATTTACGGTGATATTGTCAGTCTCTTCAAATAGATATATCTTGTCGGTTTGAAGAATACCTGTGTAATCGCTATCGCTAGAGCCTGGAGGAGAAGACTCTGAAGCCCAATGCAAAGAATACCTGTGTAATCGAGCCGTCACCCGCTGCTCCGCTCGTCCTCCTCTCAGGGCATCGTGTAACTTGTGCCCTTATCGCTGGAGGAGAAGAGGAGATTGATGAAGGAGCTTGCTGAATATGAAGGGGGGTGGGGGAGGGGGGAATAGAAAACAAGCTGGCTCTCGCACAGTTTCGCAAAAAATAAAAGATTTGTCGTGGCTAATACTTAATATTAGCCATTACTGTTGTTTTTCGTAGCTAATACCTAAGTATTAGCCACGTTTTTTTGCAGTCGTGGCTAAAACCTAACTATTAGCCACGATTTTGCATTCATGGCTAATACTAATGTATTAGCCATGATTTTTGAACCCTGCAAAAAAAAGTGTAGCTAATACTCATCTTTCTAGTAGTGAGACTTAAATTTGGGGGAGATGTTCAAAATGACGGGTAGGAGATATGATAGAAATTTCAGAGGATTTGGTTTTGAAATAATCTCTTGATTATATATTATGTTATAAATTATTACGTGAATATGATTCCTTAGGGAATGGGCATATGATGATTGTAGTTGATATAAGCCTACTGTTGAGGTCCAGCCCCTAGAGGAAAGGAAAGTAGATCATGTTCAGAGCTGAGTAGAACTTCTTGGATGTGCATTTCGACTGAATGTGATGTAGGAAATTATTATGATGAATGAAACATTACGATGAGCATCTAAATATAGAGTGCGGGGGATATGTATGGATTAATATTCATATCACTTGATAATCTATTGGATGGTTTAGATTGGTGATAACCTCTCAATAAGGTTGATAGCTTTAATCGTGTTGAAATACGTTGTGATTTGTGCATGTGGATTGAATATTGGTGATATGTTCGGGCTTACTTATTTAGTAAAATATGAATATGATACGGTTCACACAAGTAGTCCTACAGGATCTTGTAGAGTAATTTCCATGTTATACACACGCCACTGCATAAGAGTTATGATAAATCGGTATGGGTAGCACGAATGGCTTGGTGTGGATTATAAGATATGGTTATATCTTATGGTGAAATGTTAAGGACCCGGTTGTTGGGGGCCTTGGATGCTAATTAGCATCGGCTGAACTTGTATGAGGTGAAATGTAAGAAGGCTCCATTCGTGAGCCCTCGGGTGCTTGATAGCATGGGTTGTGCATGAGAATTACATGAATGTGCATGGGAATTGCATGAATGTGCATGGTTTATACCTGATTGTGTAATGATCCTGGTTAGAGGATTACTTGTAGTGGGTCTATGGGCTTGCTAGTCATCACACTGACAGAAGCTGGCAGTTAGACTCTATATTGGTTGGGCTGGACTCTTTGGTGCTTACTTCCCATAGACCCCTTCCGTGTTATGAAGACTCAGCATGATGCGAGCAGTACGGATGGTTTTCGCTGTGTGTTCTTAGCATCGAGGCATACATAGGCCTAGTTCTGTTAGTGTGCATACCAGCCTAGTAGTGGAGAGGCCCGTTCCATTGTCTCCGTCTGGCCACGATGTGAGGTTCCTGAGAGGTTAGCTATCCTCGAAAAGTGGAAGTACAGGTCTATGTCGACATAGAAAATCAGAATGCGTGAGTAAGCATGAGTGCATCATAACAATTGCATTGCACTTATCGTTTCAGAATCATTGCATTGCACCACATCAGGTCCTCATCATATAAACTTGCATGGGTACCTTTGTATGATGGGTTACCTTTATGTTCAGATCCTTAACCTATAAGCTTGTATGAGCATCCTTATAAGTTAAGTTCAATACAGTTCTGTATTACTCTGCTTATTGTACTCTTATACCTGATGTTAGTACTTGCTTTTATATACTCTTTATATACGAACATGCTTATGAAACCATAGCAAGTACTCAGGTACTTATTCAACCGCAATATTATGAACAACTATACTTTACCTGCTTGGTTATAAATATATTGATTATATTGCAGCTCATTTTCCCTTCTTTTGCCCGGTGCCTAAGAGTCATCGGGGGAGAGGATGTGAAGCCATTTAGTCCTTTTAGACTAATGGTTGTTGTTACCCTCTTTTAGGAGCACACATGGCAGCAGTAGCAGCTCACCGTGCTGGAGGATTATCAGGTCAGGGTGACAGTGCCTGATTCGGTGGCGTAGCCTTTACCGTCGCCTTCACCTGTCAGCGATGTGAGAGTTGAGAGATCTTGATGTAGCGTTATATCTTATTGTACTCGGATGTATATATATTCAGGAGCTCATGTGGCTTCCTATTCTATTATATATGTGTTGTGGACTTATGGTTATGTGAATTTGGTCTTCTGAGTCTTTTATTAACAAGTTGGAAAATGATATTCGGGAATGGCTGGCAGGATAGGCGTCTTATGGAGGAGGCTAGCTTGTTTGCTAGCGCTTCTGCAAGGCGGCTGTCTTGGGCATAAGACTCCCCTCGGCCGTGTTTTGTGTTCTGGGAGGGGTGTTTTACACTGTCTGATTGTATGAAATAGGAATATGAATAGCCATGTGTCCATGGGAGTTATGTGGCCTGTTGCATGATGTGAAGAGAGGAGTTCATGTGCATCTTTGGAATATGAATGGATGTATGGTATTTTAATGAAATGAGTAAATGCATTTATTAATAAATTGAAAATGGGCTGGATCATAATAAAAAGTTGGCTACCTCGTAGATGGGTTCACGCGAGTTAATTGTTATATGAAAGAGGAGAGGTTGATTTAGTAAAAATATAATAACCGGATGCTATGAGATAAATATAAAACTGGGCTATATTAATATGGGATTTACGTGAGTGCTCTTGGAATAACAAGGTCGTTGGGAAAACCCCTTTGATTTAACTTAATAAATTCACTAAAAGTGATTCTGTCTCTTAGGATTAAATTACCCTGTGTATAGTGAGGGTAATCTGGTCATTAGATGTGTTAGGATGTCACACTCAACCTAGGGTGTCAAGACCATATCAAGAGAAGGACAAATTTGGTGAAGTTAATATTTGCGTCGAATAGAAATCGACGCAACATCGAATGAATCTCGACGCTACTCTGACTAGAAGCCAAGTGGTTCACCCTTCTGTCGAAGTAACTCTAGTCGACGTTACGTCGAATATATATCGACGTAGAGGCCATGGACTTGTCGAAGTATCTTGAGAAGTCGACGCAGCTTCTACTTCAACTCAGAGCAGAAGGAGGTATCTGTCAAAGCCATTCAAAGTCAACGCAACGTCGACTTCATCTCAACGCAGATAATGAAGTTCAGAGCTAAGCCATCAACTCGACGGTTACGTCGATTGGGTATCGACGCAACATCTACTAGCAGAGTTCAATCAGAGCAATGATGAATTCAAAGCTGCCCCTAAAAGAACTCGAAGGTGCGTCGATAAGAGAGGAAGAGAACTCGACGCTACGTCGAATACAGTCTGAAATGGGAAACATTTCCAGCTGTCATTTTGGAACCTCTCTCATGGCCCACCTCTCTCAACACCATTCTCCAACGGCTCCTTAATTACCTCAAATGGAATGAAGAATTAACAGAGGACAGAGAAAAGCTTTCTTGGAAACAAGCTTTATGTTGGTGGACGGGTCGGAAATTAAAGAAGGAAAGAAAGAGTTTGTCCAAGACAAACATACCTTTTCAGGTCTTACCAGATGGGGAAATTAAATTCAAAATTAAAGAAAGACAATAAAAGGGCAGAGAAGAAGGAGACAAAGGTGCATTCATTACAATCGGCTCATATCTTCTCACTAGGGTTTTCTCTTCTTCTTCTTCCTCCCTCAGGAATCCTAACTGAGAATATATAGAGAAGATAAGAATAGCTGCTCATCATCACAATTACATAGCAGGCTGATCTTAATCAGAAGAGAAGTACAAAGGGTCTGAAAGCTGTTCTTCATCACTATTATATAACAGCCAGATCTCAATCAGCAGAATCACAAAGGATCTGACAATCATAGCTTCTGCAAATCATCACCATCATAAGCAGAAGTTCATCAAGAACAGATCCAGTGAAAATATACAAGAAGCTGTTCTTCATACATCCATCATAAGAATCCTGAAAACAGAATTCCAACAACCCTTCTCTTCTTACTTTCTCTTTCTAATTCCCTTCTCTAAAAGAGTTTTATTAATCCCTCTTCAAAGGATTCAGTGGTTCAAGATCTCCTTATCAAGAGATCTGGTGGTTTATGATCTCCTTGTCAAAAGATCAGTGGTTCTAAGAGTCTCCTTACCAAAAGACTCAGGCACAGTGGTGCATCCCTACTAGGTGGTAGAAGAGGGGAGTACCCACATTTTGGGAAACCTCTATAAATATTCTGTGTGTCTTCTGGTTTGCTAATTTTCTGTGCTATCCCTATAGCTAGTTTACATTACTATTTTCTTCTTTGTATTTCAGCACAATTTTATTCTGCCCGAGATCTTGATTGAGCATAAATTCTTAGATTATTTAATTGTACTCACAGTTAGAATAGAAATAATTTGTAAATCTCTATTCACCCCTCTCTAGAGGATTCTCAGAGGAACACTGTGCACTTTCAATTGGTATTAGAGGGAGGTTGATCATTAAGAGGTTAACACCTTGATCAAAACGACCTCCCACTCTTATATCCTTTCTATAAACATATTTTATAAAGAAAATGAGTACTAAGGATTATGCTTCCACAAGACCCCCAGTGTATAACTTGAATAAGTTCACACTCTGGAAGGCCAGGATAAGGCTTTACATGAATTCAATTGATGAAGACATATATAATGTTCTTATCACAGGTCCTCCTGCTCCAGTTAGACAAAAACAAGGAGAAACCTCAACAACTGAGGCTATCCTAAGAAAGGAATGGACAGAGGCTGAGAAGAAGGTCAAGGCATGTGATGCAAAGGCTATGAATATTCTGGTGTCAACAATGTCAGATGACATTTTCTAGAAGGTTGCTGAATGCCAATCAGCAAAGGAGATCTGGGATTCACTCACCATATTGGTGGAAGGAAGTGCTGATGAAAGAAAGGACAAAAAGTCCCTTCTCATATCCAGTATGAGAACTTTCAAAAGAAAGCTGAAGAATCTGTTGCTAATATGTATGACAGATTCAATCTTATCATTAATGAGCTCAGAGGCTTTGACAAGGAAATATCCTTGACTGAAATTAATGATAAGATTCTTATATCCTTCCACATCTTATAGGATTCAAGGATCTGGGCAATCAGAGAATCCATATTCCACGGAGAGATCTCAACTGAAGCTTTGCTAGGAAAGCTTAAGTTATATGAGATGTTGCTAAAGAATAAGGTTGAATCTAAAGAAAGAGAAATGACGCCAGCTCCTACCCAAAGGAGCCTTGCTCTAAAAGCTACTGAAGGAGAGCCTTCTACTCTTGATGATGAAATGTTCAGTCTGTAGTCCCAGTTATGATAAAACTCCAAGGAAGGAGGTTATCTGCTATACCTGCAACAAACTAGGGCACATTGCCCCTGAATGCCCACAAGAGCAGAGGGAAAGAAGCAACAACAAAGAGGAGAAGAAGAAGAAGTCCTTCAGAGGAAAGGACAAGAAGAAAGCCAAAGGCTTCATTGCTGAAACTTAGAGTGATTCTAAAGCAGAAGTAAGCTCCTCATCATCTGAGAGTGATGATGAAGAAGAGGCAGTAGCAGCCTGCATGATGGCTCTTGGAATGTCATCAGATGATGAAGATGAGCAGATGAAGAGGAAACAACAGCACCTGGTTTTCCAGCTAAATACATTATTCTAGCACATGAGGATGAAGATCCCAATGTCACTAAGCAAGTGATAGCTCAAGCAGAAGAGCAAATCCTAGATCACTCAGCAAGATCCAGGATGACTCAAAAAGATCATCCTTCAATTCAAGTAATAGGAAACTTGACAGCAGGAGTCAAAACAAGGAACCAACTCACAAATGAGACAAGGCTGCAGTGTTTCCTGTCACAATATGATCCAAAGAAGTTTGAAGAAGCAGACAATGACCCTCACTGGATATCTGCTATGCAAGAGGAACTGATCCAGTTTAAAAGGAACAAGGTCTGGACTTTGGTTGAGAGACCAAAGAATTACCCCGTGATTGGCACCAAGTGGGTGTTCAAAAATAAAATGGACTTAACTGGGGTCATAATCAGAAATAAGGCTAGACTTATGGCCCAAGGGTACAGGCAAGAGGAAGGCATTGACTTCAACCAGACATTTTCGCCAGTAGCAAGACTGTAGGCAATCGGAATGTTCCTAGCATATGCTGCCCACATGAAGATTAAGGTATACCAGATGGATGTCAAGTGTGCATTTCTCAATAAGAAACTACAAGAAGAGGTGTATGTGGAGCAGCCACCAGGTTTTGTCAATCCAACTTTTCTCTCTTTTGTATATAGGTTAGATAAAGCACTATATGGTCTAAAGCAAGCTCCAAGAGCTTGGTATGAGACCTTATCCACCTTTCTCCTGGAACACAACTTTGAAAGAGGAAAGGTGGATAAAACACTTTTCACAAGAGCACATAAGAATCAACTAATACTTGTGCAAATATATGTAGATGATATTATATTTGGATCCACAGATCAATCTTTATGCAAAAGGTTTGCTTACCTGATGCAGTCAAGATTTGAGATGAGTAGCATGGGGGAATTATCCGATTTCCTTGGTCTCCAGGTTAGAAAAAATCCAGATGGCATTTTCATATCCCAATCCAAATGTACCAGAGAACTCATTAAAAGGTTTGGGATGGGGAATGCATCTGTTATCAAAACCCCCATGGCTACTAATGTTGTTCAAGATAGAGATGAGTAAGGTAAGTCATTTGATCAGAAGACTTACAGAGCAGCCATTGGCTCTCTTCTCTACTTAACAGCAAGCAGACCTGATATAATGTTTCCTACCTGTATTTCTGTAAGATTTCAGGTCGACCCAAAGGAATCCCACATGAGTTCTGTCAAAAGAATTCTCGGATATCTGAAGGGTACTCCTGAGCTAGGCTTATGGTATCCAACTGAATCTGGATTTGAATTGGTTGGATATTCAGATGCAGACTATGCTGGATGAAGGCTTGATAGAAAAAGCACTTCAGGAACATGTCAGTTTCTGGGTGCTAGAGTGATATCATGGTTTAGCAAGAAGCAAACCATAATCTCCACTTCTACAGTTGAAGCTGAGTATATAGCTGCAGGAAGCTGCTATTCACAAATTTTGTGGATGCAAAATCAGTTGTTAGACTACAACTTTTCCCTTGCCAATTTCACAATCTATTGTGACTGCTCTAGTGCAATTTCAATTGCTTCCAATCATGTTCTCCATAGCAGAACTAAGCACATAGAGATAAGGCACCACTTTCTCAGAGACAATGTAGAGAAGGGTAAGATCAATCTTCAATACATATCTACTGACAATCAAAGGGCTGACATCTTCACTAAGCCCCTTTGATGAAAGTAAGCACAAGTTCTTCATCAATGCACTGGGGATGCTTGATGGAGCTTTGTAGATCCCCTCTTATTATATATAAAGATCTATTTTCTGTAGAAAATTATTGCTGGGAAAAATAACAAGAATCTTAAAGAAAATCATAACTGTTTAATAAAAGCTGCATCGAATTAAAATCAACGTACCGTCGACTTCTATTCGACGTCAGCTTCGAGAGCTCTCTGGGATGGATCATTCGAATACCATTCAACGTAACGTCGAATACTTATCGACACTTACGTCGACAGCATCATTGATGACTGTCTTTCGAAGCCACGTCGACATCTACTCGACACTCCGTTTACTTGATAGATCATGCGCATTAACAATGTTTGGCGTGCTGAATATCGCTCCTCTCGACGTTGCTTTGAATAAATCCCTAAGTTGCGACGATTCATCTACTCAAAGCAACTTTTGCGTTTAGTTCAATTGTGCTATTCGAATTCTCTCCTTCCTGATCTCTTCCTTCTTCCCTTTCTTCGTCTCTTTTCTTTGTTTCAGTGCAGGTTCTTGCAGCATTACAATGGCGTCCTCATCAAATCAGCAAGATATTATTGAGGCCATCAATCTTGCCCTCGAGATGGTGTTATCCAAGTTTGGCTCCCTCTATCTTGACTTCTCAATGGATTGCTATCGCAAACTCCGTCACCAGTACAAAATGTTGTAGGACCTTACAACTGAACTCATGATTTTTGATAAGGAAGTACGATCGGCAGCCGTGCCTGATGAACGCTTTATATATTTTTTCAATAATATAAAGCATGGGGAGACTTGTACCAGCAGGCAGCAACCTCTTCAAGATTCTGTCTACATGACAACAATCCCTCTCTCTCTCACCAATGAAGGAGAGCCGGTTGTATAATTCAAACTTCAGCTTTCAGATACAATAAATCACGGGGAGGCAATTCCTCCAAGAACCCCGCCCTTTGCTCAGGGGGAGCCATCAACTCAGGGGGAGGTCCCTTCAATGTCAGATGATCAGATGTACCTCAAGTCTCTACAAGAAGTTCATGAAGACATTGAACCATCCATCCTTGATCCTCTCTCATTCCGAGTGTCCTTTGAAGATTCATCCACAGCACCCTCTCCAGTCAAGATAGCTGATCAAGATTCTGTCTCACCTGATCCAGCACCAGCTCAACCAGTACCTCTAGTTCACCTTCCCTCTCCACCTTCTCCTATGACTAAACCACTTCTTCCAACACCAGTCTTCAGAGGGAGACCTCCATATAGAGTTGGAAGTAGAGGAAGAGGAAGAGTACCTATCTGGGAGATGTACACAACGGAAGAAAGGAAGGAATTCAAGAAAAATAAATCCTATCATAAGAAATATGAGAAGGTTGAAGTCCCAGTGAACACAATGAAAACCTACACCAATCCAGAGCAGGATAAAGCTTTAGAAGAGATTGCAGACAGAGAAAGATATGAATATCAGACAGCTCAAAGGGAGATTGAAAAGAAGAAAAAGAGATTTATTGATATTATGCAAAGAGGAAAACATGTGGTTGAACAAGAAGAACTAGCAAAAGCAATCCCCATAAAATCCTCCCTGTTTGATTCCACTGAATATATTACAAGGAATCCTAAAGCTAAGATGTTGGAGGAAATAGGCCCACTTCACAAAAGGGGCATTGGATGTGTTCCAGAGGATCCAGAGGAGCCTCTTCTGAAGAAAAAGAAAGGAAAACAACCTCCTGTGAAAAAGAAAAGATACTGTTCAAGTCTGCCTCAGACACTGGTAAACCCCAATCAACCTTTGTTGTACCAAATCTTAATGGGGACTCAGAGTCAGATGATCTAGAATTGGAAACCATAAACCTGTTGACATCAAAGGTTCTTGATCTGGGCTTCACCTTAAAAGATGTGTCTCCTGAAACAGAATGTGACCAAGCAAAGCTGTACAAAGGCCATGAGAAAATACAATGGAATCCAGAGAAGGCAACCACTGCAAATTTCAAGTATGTGGAAAGAAAATTCAGAAGGATCTATGAGGATTTATCCAATTTTCTGAAAGGAAGAAAGTAGATGTACTCTTAGGTAATCTCTGTTAAACTCTTGTTGCAATTAATCAAATACATTTCTGCTTACAAGTTCAATCTAGTCAATTATTCTATGCCTTATTATCTTGTCTGTATTATTCTTGAGTATATATAAGAAAAATGTGTAAAATCACTTTGAACAAACTGTAAAATTTGTTAAGATAAATAAGGGGAAATTGTTGGGAAAACCCACTTTGATTTAACTTAACAAATTCACTAAAACTGATTTTATCTCTTAAGATTGAATTACCCAGTGTATAGTGAGGGTAATCTGGTCATTATATGTCTTAGGGTGTCACACTCAACCTATGGTGTCAAGACCATATCAAGAGAAGCACAAATTTGGTGAAGTTAATATTTGCGTCGAATAGAAATCGACCCAACATCGAATGAATGTCGATGCTACTCTGACTAGAAGTTCAAGTGGTTCACCCTTCTGTCGAAGTAACTCAAGTCGACGTTACGTCGAATAGATATCGACATAGAGTCCATGGACTTGTCGAAGTATCTTGAGAAGTCGACGCAGCTTCTACTTCAACTCAGAGCGGAAGGAGGTATCTGTCAAAACCATTCAAAGTCAAAACAATGTCGACTTAATCACGACACAGATAATGAAGTTCAGAGCCAAGCCATCAACTCGACGGTTACGTTGATTGGGTATCGACGCAACGTCGACTAGCAGAGTTCAATAAGAGCAAGGATGAATTCGAAGCTACCCCTAAAAGAACTCGAAGGTGCGTCAATAAGAGAGGAAGAGAACTCGACGCTACGCCGAATACAATCAGAAACGGGAAACCTTTCCAGCTGTCATTTTGGACCCTCTCTCATGGCCCACCTCTCTCAAGACCATTCTCCAACAGCTCCTTAATTACCACAAATGGAATGAAGAATTAACAGAGGACAGAGAAAAGCTTTCTTGGAAACAAGCTTTATGTTGGTGGACGGGTCGGGAATTAAAGAAGGAAAGAAGGAGATTGTCCAAGACAAACATACCTTTTCAGGTCTTACCAGAAGGGGAAATTAAATTCAAAATTGAAGAAAGACAATAAAAGGGCAGAGAAGAAGGAGACGAAGGTGCATTCATTACAATCGGCTCATATCTTCTCACTAGGGTTTTCTCTTCTTCTTCCTCCCCCGGGAATCCTAACTAAGAATATATAGAGAAGATAAGAACAACTGCTCATCATCACAATTACATAGAAGGCTGATATTAATAAGAAGAGAAGTACAAATGGTCTGAAAGCTGTTCTTCATCACTATTACATAACAGCCAGAACTCAATCGGCAGAATCACAAAGGATCTGACAATCATAGCTTTTGCAAATCATCACCATCATAAGCAGAAGTTCATCAAGAGCAGATCCAGTGAAAAGATACAAGAAGCTGTTATACATACAACCATCATAAGAATTCTGAAAGCAGAATTCCAACCCTTCTCTTCTTACTTTCTCTTTCTAATTCCCTTCTATAAAAGAGTTGTGTTAATCCCTCTTCAAAGGATTTAGTGGTTTAAGATCCCCTTATCAAAAGATCTGGTGGTTCAAGATCTGCTTATCAAAAAATCTGGTGGTTCATGATCTCCTTGTCAAAAGATTAGTGGTTCTAAGAGTCTCCTTACCAAAAGACTGAGGCACAGTGGTGCATCCCTACCATGTGGTATAAGAGAGGAGTACCCACATTTTGTTGAACCTCTATAAAAATTATGTGTGTCTTCTAGTTTGCTAATTTTTAGTGTTGTCCCTATAGCTAGTTTACATTACTGTTTTCTGCTTTGTATTTCAGCACTATTTTATTCTGCCTGAGATGTTGATTAAGCATAAATCCTTAGATTATTTTATTGTACTCACAGTTAGAATAGGAATAATTATTAAATCTCGATTCACCCCCCTCTAGAGGATTCTCAGAGGAAGACCGTGCACTTTCAAAGGTTGACCGGCTGCATAACTAATAATAGTAATAATGATATGAATAATGGATGGGTTGCATATAAAAGTTCTCATGAAGGGATTTATATGGTGATAATGGGGTTGCATTAATGGATCCACGTAAATGGCTTGGTATAATATTTCATGCATGATGATAAATTATAATAATTTTTATGGGATTATAAAAACATGGCCGGGCGGCATCTTCAAATAATAAAACTGGCCGTGTGCATGGACTGCATGGATTTAATAAGGTAGCGACTTGCATGCAAATAATAATACCCACGTGATGAGCATGACTTTACAAAGATGCGCGTACGCATGTATTTGGATAAAAACTTCACATCGGCCTTTTTATTTTGGACGTGTAAAAATCACCCCCAGGCTTGCAAAATAACAATAAAAATAATATTAGCGTAATTTATAAGAAAAAGTATTTAAAAAATAAATTGACATATTAATAGGTGAAAATATATACTTTTATATATGAAAACTAATATTTTTACAATAATAATTAAAGCTAAATTATGGGTTATTAAACGAATTATTAGATATTTGATCGGAACATCTAAATTAGGTCTATGGTACCCGAATAATGATTCTTTTCTTTTAGATGGCTATTTTGATTCTGATTATGCGGGGCATTCATTAGATAGAAAAAACACTAGTGGCACATTTCATTTCTTAGTGTTGGATCGGTAGGAATAAGGGTCTTAAAACTTTTTCTTATATTATGAATATGTTGAAATAAAAAGTGATTAATAAGGTGAGAAATCAAACAAAATAATTGAAATAAAGTAGAGACATGCTTTATTAATATGAAATATGGTTTTGCAAAAGTTGATTTCTATAGCGCTAGAAATCTGTGGCGAATAATAATAAACTCTTTTTGTTTTCTATCCTGACTCACATCCCCACGAACCGGTGGCCCTAGTCTATCCTTCCCCGGATTCAGCCTCAAGCTGCTCTAGCCAATCCAACCCCGGATATATCCTTGAGCACCCCCTAGACCTAACTTATAGTCTCCAACACGAGGCAAATTTCAGCCCTAAGTCCTACCCAGACCTAGTCGCCAACACGAGGCGAATTCTCTAACGGTGTATAAGAAAAATGAAAAGATAATAATAAAAACTCCCTCTTGAAGAACTTCTAAAGTTGGAGATGATGATCCGCTATAGGATAAGCATTGTTGAAGAGGACGTCATTTGGATTCGGCGTGAAGAAGTCCTTTAGAAATTTGCAGAGCTTTGGTGGGAGATCAACTTTCGGCCAAATTAAGCTCTGGAATTCTAGCACTCAAGCTCTCTCTCTGATGTGTGTATGAAACGAGAGAAGAGGGGTCGTATTTATATCCTCAGCGCTAGTGCCCGCGCTATCGCTACCGCCGACGCTATCCTAGATTAGGACACATTCGGCGCGGGAGAATCTTCAATTCGTGGAAACATTTTTGTCTTGCCTTCTGTGCTCCGCGCTACCGCCTGCACTATCCGCTATTGTTGGATCTTACGGCGCCCTTAGAGGGGGGGTGAATAAGGGAATAAAATTCTTTTTATAATCTTTAAGATCATTACTAAGTTGTTTTTGATTAATAGGAAATAAGATGACAATTTAGTAATAACAATTTTGCAATAATGAAATTTTACGCCAATTGAGAGAAATCAAATAAACACAAATATAATCTTGATTGCATTATATAAAAAGGGTGTTTACAAAATTTAATTTCAATATCGCTAGAAATCAGAGGCATACAAAAGTGAATTTCTTTTCCTTTTCTATACCGACTTGTATCCCCACAAACCGGTTGGCTTTAGCCTATCCTTCCCCGGATAAAGCCTCATGCCGCTCTAGCCAACCCAAACTCGGATATGGCCTCGAGCACCCCTAGATCTAATCCCCTAGACCTAGTCTCCAACTCACGCGGCGAATTTCCCCTAAGCCACGCAAGGACCTAGTCGCCAAAAACAAGGCGATTTCACTACAAGATACAAATAAATAAGTGAAGTAAATAACAAGCAAACTCCCTCTTGAGATTTCTGGAGATGAGGATGAAGGATCGCTGAAGCATGAGCGAGGTCGAAGTGATCGTTCTTCGGATGCAGCGTGATGGCTTCCTTCTCCAAATTTTCTTCTTTGGCTTTTAGTGGGAGATGATGATTCGGCAGAGTAGCAGCACGAGAGTTTGGGCACAAGTAATGTCTCTGGATGTTCTCACCCAAAATGAGAGAGAATATATCGTTTTATAATTCTTGGAGCTAGCGCCTGCGGTAGCTGATAGCGCCTGCGGTAGCTGATAGCGCCTGCGGTAGCGGTCGTGTTGAGCGGTTGTGGAACCGTCGGCTGCGTGAATCTGTGCACGAACTTGAGATAGCGCCTGCGGTAGCGTTCATGTGGAGCGGTTGCGAAACCGTCCGCGGCGTGGCGATCTGCACGAGCTCAAGATAGCGTCAGGCGGTAGAGCTAGCACTGGCGATAGCGCTAAGGAATCGCTGAGACGAGGCTAACCGCTGAGACGGAAGCTGAGATGAAAACCGCTGAGACGGTACAAACTGAGCTAGCGCCTGGCGATAGCGCTAGCGCTGGCGTTAGTGCTGCTCCTTTCAAAAGTTTGATTCCATGCTGCCTTCTACCTGTGGAGTATTGCACCTATAGTTCCTGCACACTATAAACACACTACAAGCAATATCAAATACAATATGGGATTTGTTATTCTCAAACAAAGGGATGTGACACACATGTCCAACAATCTCCCCCTTTTGATAATAACAAATCCTCTAAGCAAGAAATCAACAATAGTGTTTATAGTATATGACAAGCATGATAGTAGTGCAACTATAGTATATAATAAGCATGATGAAATTGTGCATACTCCCCCTATCTTAATGCTCCCCCTACATAAATGTAGTTTATGTGTTACTCCCCCTAAATGATAGATTTCATGAATTAGTCTCCCCTTATTTATCTATATTTCTCCTATATAGATTTCTTCAATTAATCCCCCCTTTTGGTATTATCAAAAGAAGGTGGGGTGAGGGTAGTAAGGAGGCATTTTACAAGATAAAACATGATCGAGCTTTTGTAATATGGATAATGATAAAGGGTTTAAGCATAGCATATAGAAGAGATTTCAAATAAAAAGATAAGAGTTGTAAGCAAGCGGAAGATTATAATAAACATCTTTTTGTAAGCATGAAAAGCATAAGTAAAAATATGAGTTTTAGTTCAAAATTGAAAGATGTTTTAACCTTTTGAAATCTCAAAGTTTTTCATAAAGATACCAAGCATGAAATGAACATATCAAAGAGAGATTATACTACAATATTACTTAATTTTAAATTCAAGAAATACCAAAACATTGTAGAGATCATGCTAGGTTATCTAGTGCATTTTTTATATAAAGAGTAGTATAGATAAAGCATTAGAATCCAATACTCATGAGAAGAAGTGTTATGAAAGATAATGAAGTGCACATAAGTGTATTTTGGGCAATATTAATAATTTATTTAAATCACACAATACAAGACATATGTAGAGTAAAGTGCACAATAAAACACAAGTAAATTTACTTCACACACATTAATGCACACTATTTTATAAGAAGTGGTGTATTAATCAAGGGTTGCACAAGACACTTTACTATTCTATCCAAGGTGCTCAACCTCACAATGCTTATAAAGACTTATCAGGAGGTTCAAGTAGTTCTTGGTGGAGTTATAGTTGTCTATATATATAATTTTTTTGACATTTGTGAGACAACATTCTCCGAATACACTTGTTTTGCAAACCCAATTTTTAAACTTAACCACTTTTCAAAATTTCATAAGTGCAATTCAAATGTAGTGTATGCAATAAACTTATGCAAGTTTTAATTCATTGTACAAATACAAAACACAAGCAAGCATTTATAGATTTAAACACACATGTTGATTACCAAAATAAGTGAGTGAAAGGTATCATTATCAATTATAATACATTTACTCATACTTAGAGGCATGCTAAGCTTGGTTCTACACATATTTTTCAATATTTGATGCACTTAAATAGATATATCAAAGCATGATAATCAAAACAATGTTCATAGTAATGTCAAGGAATAAATTTCAACATTGTAAACCATTCTAGATAATAGAATTCATTCATGCTTGATATTAGCAATAAAGATCATACAGTTTTTTTATTGTTTTGAAAATTTTTAGTGAAATAAACACAGAAAAACACAAAAACATATTTTGTAATTTTTAATTTTTGAATTTTTGTAGTTGATTTTTCATAATGCAAATAAAACAAAAATAAAATAAACAGAAACACAAAAATAAATTTGTACACATAAACTAACATATTTTTGTTGATTTTTAGAAATTTTAAAAAACAGAAAAATCACAAACCCACGCTAGCGTTGGCGCTAGTGATAGCGCGACAAACAGTACACGATTTTTTAGGAATTTTAAATTTTTGATTTTTGATATTGATTAGGGGTCTTAAATGTAGTCTTATGCAGAAATTGTATAATATTCAGAGATGTTTTGATTGCTCAAATTTCATAAAACATTAGCGTTTTACATGTTATTCATCCTAAGATGTCTAAGACTCCTAATTCCATCCTTAACATTTGAAACCTTGCATCGGGAAGAGGTTTAGTAAATATATCAGCAAGTTGAGAGCCCGTGCCAATGAAACTAATCCTTACATTTTACTTTTTAATGCGATCCCTTATGAAATGATGACGCACATCTATATGTTTGGATCTAGAGTGGTGTACCGGATTTTTTGTGAGATCAATGGCACTTTTGCAGAAGTTTTGTAATTATCAGAGATGTCTTGATTGCTCAAATTGCATAAAACATTAGCGTTTTATATGTTTTTCATCCTAAGATGTCTAAGACTCCTAATTCCAACCTTAACATTTGAAACCTTGCATCGGGAAGAGGTTTAGTGAATATATCAGCAAGTTGAGAGTCCGTGCCGATGAAATTTATCCTTACATTTTCCTTTTTAATGTGATCCCTTATGAAATGATGACGCACATCTATATGTTTGGAGCTAGAGTGGTGTACCGGATTATTTGTAAGATCAATGGCACTCTTGTTGTCACATTTTAATTCAATAAGTTTTAGATGAAAACCAAAGTCCTCTAAAGTTTGGCTCATCCATAGAGCTTGTGCACAACAACTCCCTAATGCAATGTATTCGGCCTCCGTGGTGGAGAGTGCAACCGAATTTTGTTTCCTACTAGACCATGCAACTAATGAAGGTCCTAGAAAATGACAAGTACCACTAGTGCTTTTTCTATCAAGTGAACAACCGGCATAATCCGAATCGGAATAGCCATGCAATGTAAATGAATCATTATGTGGGTACCATAATCCTAATCTAGATGACCCAATGAGATATCTGAAAATTCATTTTACGGCTTTTAAATGAGATTCTTTTGGATTGGCTTGAAATCGAGCACATAAGCATACGACAAACATAATATCGGGTCTAGTTGCACTAAGATAAAGTAGGGATCCAATCATACCTCTATATAAGGTTTGATCAATTGAAATTCCCGATTCATCTTTTCCTAATTTAAGTGACGCACTCATTGGTGTAGAAGCATGTTTAAGGTTTTCAAATCCAAAACGTTTAAGCATATCATGGACATATTTTATTTGACAAACAAAGATACCATCAATTCTTTTGAGATATTTGAAAACCAAGGAAATAAGAAAGTTCTCCTACTAGACTCATTTCAAATTCATTCTTCATCACTAAAATAACTTCATTACACATCTCTTCATTAGTAGATCCAAAATTATATCATCAACATATATTTGTAAAATAATCATATCATCATTATTGTGCTTAATGAAGATAGTATTATCCACACTTCCCATAATATAACCGTGCTTTAATAAAAATGATGTAAGTCTTTCATACCATGCACGGGGCGCTTGTTTGAAACCATAAAGCGCTTTTTCTAGTTTATAAACATGATTTGGAAATTTTTCATTAATAAAATCGGGGGGTTGTTCAACATAAACTTCTTCTTTTACAAACCCGTTTAGAAACGCACTTTTCACATCCATTTGAAATAGTTTTATTCTTTTAAAGCTTGCAAATGCTAGAAAAATTCTTATAGACTCCAATCTAGCAACGGGTGCAAAAGATTCATCAAAATCTATCCCCTCGATTTGTGAATATCCTTGTGCTACTAAGTGTGCTTTATTTCTAGATATTCTAGACTCACCATCTAATTTATTTTTGAAAATCCATTTTACGCCTACAACCGGGTGATTAGATGGTATTTCTACTATTTTCCAAACATTATGTCGCTCAAATTGTTCTAACTCTTCATTCATAGCCAAAAACCAAAATTCATCGTTTAAAGCAGTAGAAATGTTTTTTGGTTCTATTTCAGAAACAAAACAAACATTTGAATAAGATTCATGAAGAGAAGAGCGAGTTCTTACCCCGATGGATGGTTCACCAATTATAAGTTCCCGTGGATGATCATTTGTGAATTTTAAGACGCTTGGAGGTACATATTCATCTTTCTTGGCCTCCTCTTTTTCTTCTTTGGAAGGTTCTTCATCGCCATGCTCCAAAGGAGGTAATAGATCATCCTCTTTGCCTGCAGAAAGTCTTTCTATACAAGGAACAGGCTCATCAAATTTCACATTAATTGACTCTTCAACTTTTCTAGTTCTTTTATTAAAAACTCTATAAGCTTTACTAGTTGAAGAGTATCCAAGAAATGTTCCTTCATCACATTTTTCATCAAACTTTCCCAAGCTATCTTTTGTATTAAAATAAAGCATTTACAACCAAAAACTTTGAAGTAAGATACATTAGGCTTCTTTTGAAAATAAAGTTCATATGGTGTGAGATTTAAAGATAGACGAAGCATGATTCTATTTATAACATAACATGATGTGTTTATGGCTTCGGCCCAAAAGGACTTAGGTAATTTATATTCACATAACATAGTGCGTGCTAGCTCTTAAAGTGTCCTATTCTTTCTTTCTACAACACCATTTTATTGTGGTGTGCGTGGTGCGGAGAACTCATGTTTTATGCCTAACATATCACAATAAGAAGTAAATTTTTCATTTTCAAATTCTCCTCCATGATCCGAGCGAATGCATTTAATTTTTAAATCACTTTCATTTTGAATAGGAGTACATAATTTTGAAAATTCACAAAACGCTTCGGATTTGGATGATAGAAATATTGTCCAACAATATCTAGAAAAATCATCTATTAAAACATATGTATATAATCTACCACCAAGACTTGCGGTGCTAACGGGACCAAAAAGATCCATATGAATTAATTGCAAAGGTCTTGTAGTAGAAATAACATTTTTACTTTTGAAAGAGGATCTAGTAATTTTACCTTTTTGACATGGTGAACAAAGTGAAGGTAAATTTCCATTTAAGCTAGGCAATCCTCTAATTAAATCTCTTTTGGCAAGTTTTACAATAAGCTTTGTGCTAGCATGTCCTAGCCTTCTATGACAAAGTTCAAGTTCATCATTTTTTGTAATAAAACATTTTAAAGATGATTTGAAAGATCATGAAATGAAACTATATAAACATTGTATATTCTTGGTGCAGTTAGTAAAATATTGTTTGTAATAGGATTAGATATTTTGCATAGATAAGTAGAAGATTCAAATAAAACATCTAATCCTTTATCACATAGTTGGCTAATTGAAATAAGATTATGTTTTAGTCCTTTTACATAAAGAACATTTGATATAGTGAAGGATTCGTTACCAACTGTACCAATTCCCATGATCCTTCCTTTTCTGTTGTCACCAAACGTCACGATCCCTCCCTTCTTCCTTTCTAGGCTAAGGAACTTTGCTTTATTGCCCGTCATGTGCTTGGAGCATCCTGAATCCAAGTACCACACGTCTTCATTGTTGTACAACCCCGATATTCGCCGAGTATACTCCCAAAGGCTCATTGGAGCATCATGGTAACATCGACCCATGCAGGAAGGGAGGTGGAGGCAAGGAGGACGAGCGGTGGAGGCGGAGTCCCCCCGCTCGCCCAGTTCATAGAGGAGGCGAGGAGGGGGAGGGGCGGTTCGCCCCCCCCCCTCTCGCCCAGCTAGGAGGCGAGCAGGGGGAGGGGGCGGTTCGCCCCCCCCCCCCCCCCCCCCCCCTTTCGCCCAGCTAGGAGGCGAGCAGGGGAAGGGCGGTTCGCCCCCCCCCCCCCACCCTTTCGCCCAGCTAGGAGGCGAGCAGGGGGAGGGGCGGTTCGCCCCCCACCCCCCCCCCCCTCTCGCCCAGCTTGGAGGCGAGGAGGGGGAGGGGCGGTTCGCCCCCCCCCCCCCCTCTCGCCCAGCTAGGAGGCGAGGAGGGGGAGGGGCGGTTCGCCCCCCCCCCCCCCCCCCCTCTCGCCCAGCTAGGAGGCGAGCAGGGGGAAGGGCGGTTCGCCCCCCCCCCCCCCCCCCTTTCGCCCAGCTAGGAGGCGAGCAGGGGGATGGGCTGTTCGCCCCCCCCCCCCCCCCCCCTCTCGCCCAGCTTGGAGGCGAGGAGGGGGAGGGGCGGTTCTCACCCCCCCCCCCCCTCTCGCCCAGCTAGGAGGCGAGGAGGGGGAGGGGCGGTTCGCCCCTCCCCCCCCCCCTCTCGCCCAGCTTGGAGGCGAGGAGGGGGAGGGGCAGTTCCCCCCCCCCCCCCTCTCGCCCAGCCTGGAGGCGAGGAGGGGGAAGGGCGGTTCGCCCCCCCCCCCCCCCCCTCTCGCCCAACTTGGAGGCGAGGAGGGGGAGGGGCGGTTCCCCCCCCCCCCCCCCCCCTCTCGCCCAGCCTGGAGGCGAGGAGGGGGAAGGGCGGTTCGCCCCCCCCCCCCCCCCCCCCCCCCCCCCCTCTCGCCCAGCTTTGAGGCTTCCCTTTCGCAGCCCAGTTTTGGCTATTCGCAGTCCAGTTTTGGAAATTCACAGTCCAGTGGTCTGCGTTTAGTGCTTCAGAACAACGGGATTTGGCTATTCGCAGTCCAGTTTTGGCTATTCGCAGTCCTGATCCGAAAATCCTATAAATAGGACCAAGGGGGCACCATTTGGAGGATCCGGTTTTTAGGCTAGCTCTCTCTCCCTCCCCAAATCTCTCCAGTGGGGTGAGGAGAGCTTCCAGTGGTGCCCAAGCTTAGTAGTGGCTTGGGAGGGGAAGTTCCTAAGGGGCTTCCGGGTATGTGGCGGGACCTCCCCACTAAGCCCTTGGTCCTAGTTCCAACACATTCAACCTAGAGCTCTCCCTTGGGAGGAGTAAGGATTGGTCGCCCCTCGGCTAGCTGAGGGCCCCGAACTCCACAGAGACTAAGTCTTGTTCGCAAGTCTCGGTTTCAACACATGGTGCGGTGAGCGTGGAGTGTACCGATTCAAGAAATCCTCAAGATGAGTTCCATGGACGGAGGTGGAAGATCAGACCCAAGTCACTCTCAGCCCCCGGTGGCTGGGGTGACGTTGGAGATGTTCGAAAATTTCAAGCAAGAGGTCTTACAGACCGTCCAGGTTGCTTTCGCCATGATAGTCAGAGGCAGGAGAGATGGTCCGGAGATCCCGCACCAACAGGTGGACGAGGGAACTCTCGGCCAGCAGTCCAGGAAGGAAGTACCGGTGGGGGGGGAGTGGGGAGGTGTCATACCCCCACTCGCCCATCCCCATGGGGGCGAGCTCAGGAGGGAGGCGCCCTCCCAGCTCGCCCCACCCCTGCAAGGGGGCGAGCTCAGGAGGGAGGCGCCCTCCCAGCTCGCCCCACCCCTGCAAGGGGCGAGCTCAGGAGGGAGGCGCCCTCCCAGCTCGCCCCACCCCTGCAAGGGGGCGAGCTCAGGAGGGAGGCGCCCTCCCAGCTCGCCCCACCCCTGCAAGGGGGCGAGCTCAGGAGGGGGCCGCCCTCCCAGCTCGCCCCGCCCATGTTGCAAGGGGGCGAGCTCAGGAGGGAGGCGCCCTTCCAGCTCACCCCACCCCTGCAAGGGGGCGAGCTCAGGAGGGGGCCGCCCTCCCAGCTCGCCCCGCCCATGTTCCAAGGGGGCGAGCTCAGGAGGGGGCCGCCCTCCCAGCTCGCCCCGCCCATGTTCCAAGGGGGCGAGCTCAGGAGGGGGCCGCCCTCCCAGCTCGCCCCGCCCATGTTCCAAGGGGGCGAGCTCAAGAGGGAGGCGCCCTCCCAGCTCGCCCCACCCCTGCAAGGGGGCGAGCTCAGCAGGGGGCAGCCCTCCCAGCTCGCCCCGCCCATGTTCAAAGGGGGCGAGCTCAGGAGAGGGCCGCCCTCCCAGCTCTCCCCGCCCATGTTCCAAGGGGGCGAGCTCAGGAGGGGGCCGCCCTCCCAGCTCGCCCCGCCCTTGTTCCAAGGGGGCGAGCTCAGGAGGGGGCCGCCCTCCCAGCTCGCCCCACCCCTGTTCCAAGGGGGCGAGCTCAGGAGGGGGCCGCCCTCCCAGCTCGCCCCACCCCTGTTCCAAGGGGGCGAGCTCAGGAGGGGGCCGCCCTCCCAGCTCGCCCCGCCTCTGTTCCAAGGGGGCGAGCTCAGGAGGGAGGAGCCCTCCCAGCTCGCCCCGGGCCTTCTAGCCCCGTCCCGAAAGGGGGCGAGCGGGGAGGCATCCGGCCCCCACTCGCCCCACCCCAAAAGAAATCGAGTGAAGGATGGTGGGCGAGACCACCCCTGTAGGCGGCCATCCAATAGCCCGGCGGGCGCAGCTGCCAACAAGCCGACTCCACGAGGGGGGGAAGGAGGAGAGCCACGAAAGCGGGAAGAAGAGGAAGAGGAGGGGGTAGGGTGGAGTTATCCTACTGTGATTTCCACCAGGAGGAAGGTCACGCGACATCCACCTGCCCCGAGTTTTTGGAAATAAGGGAGGCAATGGCTCCGATACAACAACGACACTGGCCGAAGGGGGTCGAGGAGGACGGACCCTAGGATGTTGGAGGCAAAGAAAGGATATCCCAGCTAAGTGGTGGCGACCAAAAACGCTTGTACCAGTAACTCCACGTAATGTAATGGTTTGTTTTCTTACTTAGGTTATTTTTCTCGCATGCAATGTTATGACTAACAAGGTGTGATATATGTTGGTGCTGGAATGCCCCAGATCGATTCCGCTCCCGGGCTCTCATCTAGACAAGTGGTTCAGGTTGATCTCTGGAGAGGCTGGCAAGGTGTGATATATGTTGGTGCTGGAATGCCCCAGATCGATTCCGCTCCCGGGCTCTCATCTAGACGGGGGGTTCAGGTTGATCTCTGGAGAGTCTGGCAAGGTGTGATATATGTTGGTGCTGGAATGCCCCAGATCGATTCCGCTCCCGGGCTCTCATCTAGACAGGGGGTTCAGGTTGATCTCTGGAGAGGCTGGCAAGGTGTGATATATGTTGGTGCTGGAATGCCCCAGATCGATTCCGCTCCCGGGCTCTCATCTAGACGGTGGTTCAGGTTGATCTCTAGAGAGGCTGGCAAGGTGTGATATATGTTGGTGCTGGAATGCCCCAGATCGATTCCGCTCCCGGGCTCTCATCTAGACGGGGGGTTCAGGTTGATCTCTGGAGAGGCTGGCAAGGTGTGATATATGTTGATGCTGGAATGCCCCAGATCGATTCCGCTCCCGGGCTCTCATCTAGACGGGGGGTTCAGGTTGATCTCTGGAGAGGCTGGCAAGGTGTGATATATGTTGGTGCTGGAATGCCCCAGATCGATTCCGCTCCCGGGCTCTCATCTAGACGGGGGGTTCAGGTTGATCTCTGGAGAGGCTGGCAAGGTGTGATATATGTTGGTGCTGGAATGCCCCAGATCGATTCCGCTCCCGGGCTCTCATCTAGATGGGGGCTTCTGGTTGATCTCTGGAGAGGCTGGCAAGGTGTGATATATGTTGGTGCTGGAATGCCCCAGATCGATTCTGCTCCCGGGCTCTCATCTAGACGGGGGGTTCAGGTTGATCTCTGGAGAGGCTGGCAAGGCGTTATATATGTTGGTGCTGGAATGCCCCAGATCGATTCCGCTCCCGGGCTCTCATCTAGATGGGGGGTTCAGGTTGATCTCTGGAGAGGCTGACAAGGTGTGATATATGTTGGTGCTGGAATGCCCCAGATCGATTCCGCTCCCGGGCTCTCATCTAGACGGGGGGTTCTGGTTGATCTCTGGAGAGGCTGGCAGGGTGATTCATGTTGGCTAAGGCCCCGAGCAGACCCGCTGACCAGGCTCCCATCAAGCTGGCAGGTCCGAGGATCGCTCGGTGGCAGGAAAGTCCCAAGTACTTAGTCCTGATGCTGGCCCGCTGACCAGGCTCCCATCAAGCTGGCAGGTCCGAGGATCGCTCGGTGGCAGGAAAGTCCCAAGTACTTAGTCCTGACGCTGGCCCGCTGACCAGGCTCCTATCAAGCTGGCAGGTCCGAGGATCGCTCGGGGGAAGGAGAGTCTCAAGGTACTTAGCCCCGACACTGGCCCGCTGACCAGGCTCCCATCAAGCTGGCAGGTCCGAGGATCGCTCAGTGGCAGGAAAGTCCCAAGTACTCAGTCCCGATGCTGGCCCGCTGACCAGGCTCCCATCAAGCTGGCAGGTCCGAGGATCGCTCGGTGGCAGGAAAGTCCCAAGTACTTAGTCCCCATGCTGACCCGCTGACCAGGCTCCCACCTAGCGGGCAGGGTCAGGAACCGCTCAGTGGCCTAAAATTCTCTTAAGTATTTTTTCCCCCGAGGCGGCTCCGCTAGCCGGGCTCTCACTAGCCGGCAGGGTAGGAAGGCCTCTCGGGGAGGCTATGTATTTTTCCCCCGAGGTGATCTCGCTAGTCGGGCTCTCACTAGCCGGCAGAGTTGGAAGACCTCTCGGGGAGGCTATGTATTTTTCCCCCGAGGTGATCTCGCTAGCCGGGCTCTCACGAGCCAGCAGAGTTGGAAGACCTCTGGGGGAGGCTATGTATTTTTCCCCCAAGGTGGTCCCGCTAGCCGGGCTCTCACTGGCCGTCAGGGTTGGAAGACCTCTCGAGGAGGCGCTGTGTTTTTTCCGAGATGGCACCGATGACCGGGTTCCCATCGGCACTCGTCGAATATGCAGGGTTGGACATTTCTTTCCAAGCGTGAGCCACGCTCGAAAAGAGCGAGGATTGTGTATAACCCCGATATTCGCCGAGTATACTCCCAAAGGCTCATTGGAGCATCATGGTAACATCGACCCATGCAGGAAGGGAGGTGGAGGCAAGGAGGACGAGCGGTGGAGGCGGAGACCCCCCGCTCGCCCAGTTCATAGAGGAGGCGAGGAGGGGGAGGGGCGGTTTGCCCCCCCCCCCCCCCCCCCCCCTCTCTCGCCCAGCTAGGAGGCGAGCAGGGGGAGGGGCGGTTCGCCCCCCCCCCCCCCCCCCTCTCGCCCAGCTAGGAGGCGAGCAGGGGAAAGGGCGGTTCGCCCCCCCCCCCCCCCTTTCGCCCAGCTAGGAGGCGAGCAGGGGGAGGGGCAGTTCGCCCCCCCCCCCCCCCCTCCCCCTCTCGCCCAGCTTGGAGGAGAGGAGGGGGAGGGGCGGTTCGCCCCCCCCCCCCCCCCCCCCCCTCTCGCCCAGCTAGGAGGCGAGGAGGAGGAGGGGCGGTTCGCCCCTCCCTCTCGCCCAGCTTGGAGGCGAGGAGGGGGAGGAGCGGTTCGCCCCCCCCCCCTCTCACCCAGCTAGGAGGCGAGCAGGGGGAAGGGCGGTTCGCCCCCCCCCCCCCCCCCCCCCCCCCCCCCCCCCCCCCCCCCTTTCGCCCAGCTAGGAGGCGAGCAGGGGGAGGGGCGGTTCGCCCCCCCCCCCCCCTCTCGCCCAGCGTGGAGGCGAGGAGGGGGAGGGGCGGTTCGCCCCCCCCCCCCCCCTCTCGCCCAGCGTGGAGGCGAGGAGGGGGAAGGGCGGTTCGCCCCCCCCCCCCCCCCCTCTCGCCCAGCTTGGAGGCGAGGAGGGGGAGGGGCGGTTTGCACCCCCCCCCCCCCCCCTCTCGCCCAGCTAGGAGGCGAGGAGGGGGAGGGGCGGTTCGCCCCCCCCCCCCCCCCCCTCTCGCCCAGCTTGGAGGCGAGGAGGGGGAGGGGCGGTTCGCCCCCCCCCCCCCCCCCCCTCGCCCAGCCTGGAGGCGAGGAGGGGGAAGGGCGGTTTCGCCCCCCCCCCCCCCCCCCCCCCCCCCTCTCGCCCAGCTTGGAGGCGAGGAGGGGGAGGGGCGGTTCGCCCCCCCCCCCCCCCCTCGCCCAGCCTGGAGGCGATTCGCCCCCCCCCCCCCCCTCTCGCCCAGCTTGGAGACGATGAGGGGGAGGGGCGGTTCGCCCCCCCCCCCCCCCCCCCCCCTCTCGCCCAGCCTGGAGGCGTGGAGGGGGAAGGGCGGTTCGCCCCCCCCCCCCCCCCCCCCTCTCGCCCAGCCTGGAGGCGAGGAGGGGGAAGGGCGGCTCGCCCCCCCCCCCCCCTCCTCTCGCCCAGCAAGGAGGCGAGCAGGGGGAGGGGCGGTTCGCCCCCCCCCCCCCCCCCCCCCCCCCCCCCCCTCTCGCCCAGCAAGGAGGCTTTCCTTTCGCAGCCCAGTTTTGGCTATTCGCAGTCCAGTTTTGGCTATTCACAGTCCAGTGGTCTGCGTTTAGTGCTTCAGAACAGCGGGATTTGGCTATTCGCAGTCCAGTTTTGGGTATTCGTAGTCCAGATCCGAAAATCCTATAAATAGGACCAAGGGGGCACCATTTGGAGGATCCGGTTTTTAGCCTAGCTCTCTCTCCCTCCCCAAATCTCTCTAGTGGGTTGAGGAGAGCTTCCAGTGGTGCCCAAGCTTAGTAGTGGCTTGGGAGGGGAAGTTCCTAAGGGGCTTCCGGGTATGAGGCGGGACCTCCCCACTAAGCCCTTGGTCCTAGTTCCAACACCTTCAACCTAGAGCTCTCCCTTGGGAGGAGTAAGGATTGGTCGCCCCTCGGCTAGCTGAGGGCCCCGAACTCCACAGAGACTAAGTCTTGTTCGCAAGTCTCGGTTTCAACAATTGTCCTTAGCCTGCCTGCACATCTAGAAAGAAGATGAGAGTAAAGATCCGGATACCCAAGTGGAACCACCCATAGAATAAGTGGAAGCCTTAGGTACCCAGATTTGCTTTAAAGTATTTCGTTTTATTTTCCTGCAGGAACTAGATGTGTGACCTAACCTATAACAGTTTGAACACGAAATAAACGGGGTTGAGGACCTTTTTTGGAATATTTTCTTGCTAGACCAAATTGGATTTACTGAATAAAAATCTTTTGCTAAAGAAAATTCAGGTTTCTGGTATGAGGTGCTTGCGCCGTCGTTAGTGGCTAACGCTGGGCGGTAGCCCTCTCCTCGATATCCGAGCCCAAATTTTCCAGATCCATGGCACTGGTACCCTAGAATCATTTCTAGTGATTTTTGGCCTATACCAAATTTTTTAATGGCCATGGTGAGATCATGAACTTGTGCTTTAAGTGAAGAATTTTCTTTCACAATCATGACACACTTATTTTCAAAACCTTTTTTGTTATTTTTGATTTGCAAAAGAGAGGCTTTTAATTTCCTTTCTAATTCCCCCTTCTCTTTTGTAAGAGTTTTGGCATGAAAGAGGGCTTTAGAAAGTGACTCTTCTATATCTTTTGCCAATTTAGTGGAGTGATCACATTCTTGGCAAGAAACCTTTCTCTTTTCTAAAATAATTACCTTTTTAGAAAGCTTTTGATTTTCTTTAATTAGAGATTCATTTTCACGATTTAATAAAATACTATCTTTCATATTTTTATCAAAAGCTTTGCAAGTTTCAAGAAATTCATTAAACAATTCATCATAAGTGGGAGGAGTTACCTCAGTGTCACTAGGAACACTGGTGTCATCGTCGTCGTTTCCACATCCCATGAGGCACATGTTTGCTTCCTCATCTTCGCTTGATGAAGACCCACTTGATTCTTCGGAGGAGGAGGAAGAGGATTCATCCCATGTCTTTGCCTTTAGCACCTTCCTCTTTTCTTTCCCTTTGTGTCGTTTCTCCTTTTTCTCCTTCAAGAATTTTGAGCATTGGCTCCGAATGTGCCCGGTCTTCCTACAATGAAAGCATTCTGGTGGAGGTCTTTCTTCTTCATCGTCGCTCTCCTTTTCCTTCTTTGAGGACGACCCTTTCCATCTTCCATCTTTTTGGATAAATTTCCGTAAAGTGTTTCGCCTTTCCGGATTTCGCATGAACTTTCGGAAGTTCTTCACCAAAAGACTTTCTTCATCTTCATCCTCATCCTCTTGGCACTCCTTCTTTGATTTTAATACCAACGCCTTCTTCTTTGGCTCCTTGTTGTACTAATCATGTTAGATTTTGAGTTCTACCTCATGGGTTTTGAGATTCCCAATGAGGCTCTCAACTTGGAGCGTCCTTAAGTTGTGCGACTCCGAAATAGCCGTCACCTTCGGGTTGAATTTTGGAGGAAGAGAACGAAGGATCTTACGGACCAAGTCGCCATTTGAGAAAGTCTTTCCAAGAGCTTTTGCGGCATTGACGATCTTGGTGAAGCGCATGTACATACCATCAACATCTTCGCTTTCATCCATTCGGAATTTTTCATATTCTGACTCCAGTTGGAAAAGCTTGGAATCTTTAACCTGCGATGTACCTTCATGAGTAACTTCCAAATGATTCCAAATTTCATATGCAGTGGTACATGCAGAAATTCTATTAAATTCATTTCTATCTAATGCACAAAATAGAGCATTCATGGCTTTTGCGTTATTTTTACATTTGAGTTTATCCCGATCATCCCATTTATCTTTGGATTTTTCTAAAATAACCTCTCCAACTACAAATGTAGGAGGAGTGTATTCTTCTTCTACCATGTTCCAAACCTCAATATCTAGGGTCATTAGAAAACAATGCATCCTATTTTTCCAATAATTATAATCTGACCCAGTAAATAGTGGAGGTCTACTAATTCCCTGACCCTCGGAAAAAGCGAGATCATAAGACGTCATTATTCCTGGTTTTTAAACCGTTTGGAATAACCTGGCTCAGATACCACTTGTTGGATCTTACGGCGCCCTTAGAGGGGGGGGGGGTGAATAAGGGAATAAAATTCTTTTTATAATTTTTAAGATAATTACTAAGTTGTTTTTGATTAATAGGAAATAAGATGACAATTTAGTAATAACAATTTTGCAATAATGAAATTTTACGCCAATTGAGAGAAATCAAATAAACACAAATATAATCACGATTGCATTATATAAAAAGGGTGTTTACAAAATTTGATCTCTATATCGCTAGAAATCGGAGGCGCACAAAAGTGAATTTCTTTTCCTTTTCTATACTAACTTGTATCCCCACAAACCGGTTGGCTTTAGCCTATCCTTCCCCGGATAAAGCCTCAAGCCGCTCTAGCCAACCCAAACTCGGATATGGCCTTGAGCACCCCCTAGATCTAATCCCCTAGACCTAGTCGCCAACTCACGCAACGAATTTCTCCTAAGCCGCGCAAGGACCTAGTCGCCAAAAACAAGGCGATTTCACTACAAGATACAAATAAAGAAGTGAAGTAAATAACAAGCAAACTCCCTCTTGAGATTTCTGGAGATGAGGATGAAGGATCGCTGAAGCACGAGCGAGGTCGAAGCGATCGTTCTTCGGATGCAGCATGATGGCTTCCTTCTCCAGATTTTCTTCTTTGGCTTTGAGTGGGAGATAATGTTTCGGCAGAGTAGCAGCACGAGAATTTGGGCACAAGTAATGTCTCTGGAAGTTCTCACCCAAAACGAGAGAGAATACATTGTTTTATAATTCTTGGAGCTAGCGCCTGCGGTAGCTGATAGCTCCTGCGGTAGCGATCGTGTTGAGCGGTTGCGGAACCGTCAGCTGCGTGGCTCTGTGCACAAACTTGAGATAGCGCCTGCGGTAGCTCCTAGCGCCTGCGGTAGCGTTCGTGTGGAGCGGTTGCGAAACCGTCCGCGGCGTGGCAATCTGCATGAGCTCAAGCTAGCGCCAGGCGGTAGCGCTAGCGCTGGCGATAGCGCTAAGGAACCACTGAGACGAGGCTAATCGCTGAGACGGAAGCTGAGATGAAAACCGCTGAGACGGTACCAACTGAGCTAGCGCCTGGCGATAGCGATAGCGCTGGCGTTAGTGCTGCTCCTTTCAAAAGTTTGATTCCATGCTGCATTCTACCTGTGGAGTATTGCACCTATAGTTCCTGCACACTATAAACGCACTACAAGCAATATCAAATACAATATGAGATTTGTTATTCTCAAACAAAGGGATGTGACACACATGTCCAACAGCTACCCCCTAGCGCTAGCGCCTTCTAAATGTACTCCCAAGATTGTGCTGATCATCGCTAGCGCCGGGCGTTAGGTGCTACCACCGGCACTAGTGGGCATGTTGGATTTGTTGGCTCAATTTTGGGGGCAACCTTCTTATGTTATCCTTAAGTCATATGGACTTTGTTTCCTGCACACTTAAACACACAAGATCAAATACACATAGGATTTGTTATTCTCAAACCTAGGAGATGCGGAAGATCATGTTCCAACAAACTCCCCCTTTTGATAATAACAAATCCATTAATGATAAATCAGAGGATTAATATATTATCATGATGAAGCCTAGTTGTGTGTGTTTGATGACTTAGGATAATTATCAATTTTAGTGCATATAATTGCTCCCCCTAAATACATGCTCCCCCTAAGTGAATGCTCCCCTAATATGTAAGCTATCATCTTAATTAATCATATGTGTGGTAGTTCTCCCCCTTTTGTTATTAGCAAAAGTGGGTAAAGGAAGCAAACACATAATAGTTTTGATAATAAGGTAAATGCATGATCGAGCTTTGAGAGAGAAGAAAATGATAAGGAGATTTTAGAATAATTTTCATAGAAATAAATCAGAGTTTTTAGCATAAAAGGAATAATATAACATTTACCATGCAAGTCTACCAAAGAAAATTTGAGTTGGAAAACTTGAGATAAGCATGAAAAGAATACAAGGTAAATGTAATGTTGCGAGACTTATATAAAAAATACAACAAACATCTCTTTGTAAGACATGATCATTCATAAAGTGAAAAAGATATTTTTGTAAATCATTGTTCTTTGAAAAGATTATCATGAAGTAACCAAGCTTGAAAGAGATGTATGAAAAAGAGATTTACTACAAAGTTATTCTAATTCATAAAGTCAAAACATACCAAACATTGTAGAGAGCATGCTAGGTTATCTAGTGCATTTAGATATAAAAAGTATTATAGAATTAGCATTAGAATCCAATACTCATGAGAAGAAGTGTTATGGAAGATAATGATGTGCACAAAAGTGTATTTTGAAAAGAATATGCAAATGTACAACTACCAAGGTGCACAATAAAACACAAATAAGTTTACTTTCACACACATTTTATTCACAAAGAAAAATGTACAACTACCAAGGTGTTTTGCACACACAATGCTCATTAAGACTTATCAGGGTGCAAAGTAGTGCTTGGGGGATCACACAATTTTCATTTTTCAGTTTTGTTTTTGATCTGGTGTACTTAATAATAAGTGGTGTACAAAAAAGAAAAGGTTTGCACAAGACACTTTACTAATCTTTCCAAGGTGATCAACCTCACAACGCTTATCAAGACTTATCAGGAGGTTCAAGTAGTTCTTCGTGGAGATAACTTTGTCAATTTATTTCATGTTTTTTTTGTACAAAGTTCTCCGATTACACTTGCTTTGCAAACCAATTAGATTTTGAAAGTACAACCACTTTTCTTAATATTTAATTTATTGTACAATTACAATAAACAAGCAAGCATCTTTAGATTAAAAACATAAGTAGACTTAGCCAAAAAGTGAGTGAATAAATATCATTTTCAACCATAAAACATTTACTCATACTTAAAGGCATGCTAAGCTAGCTTCTACACTACTTTTACAATATAATTGATGCATATATGAATAGATATGTCAAAGTATGAAAATAACAATGTTCAAAGTAGTTTGACAAGATAAATTGGATCATTGTAGAATTTCTAAAGATAGTTTAAAACATGCATCATTTTTACAATAAATTCAATACATTTTTTTGTTAGTTTTTGTGTTTTAAATATATTTTTATTTGATCTTTGCATTTAGAAATAGAATTTAAACCAATGAACAAAAAAAATTAGAAGAAATATTTTTGTAATTTTGGTTTTGTATATTTTTTTTATTTTAATTTTCAAAAATCAATTCAAAACATAACTACAAAACTATGTAGTACATATAATAGAGCATAATTTTAGGTATTTTATAAGATTTTAAAAATACATAAAAATAGACGGGTGCACTAGCGCCAGCGCTAGCTCTATCATGGGAAACAGTACATGATTTTTTTTGGATTTTGAAAATTTTAATTTTTGATATTGGTTAAGTGTCCAAAGATTAGTTTCATGCAGAAGTTTCAGAGGATGTGAATGTGTTTAGATATGAAAAAATTGCATAAAACTATTGCGTTTTAACCCGAAAGATCTAGGACACCTAATTCAAGTCGTAATAATCGAAATCTTGCATCGGGGAGAGGTTTAGTGAATATGTCAGCAAGTTGGGAGTCTGTACCAATGAAACTTACTTTTACATGCTCTTTCTTAATATGATCCCTAATGAAATGATGACGAACATCTATGTGTTTGGATCTAGAGTGGTGTACGAGATTATTTGTAAGGTCTATCGCACTTTTGTTGTCACATTTAAGATCAATGTTTTTGAGATGAAAACCAAAATCCTTTAGAGTTTGGCTCATCCATAACACTTGCGCACAACAACTACCAAGTGCGATGTATTCGGCCTCCATGGTGGAGAGTGCAACCGAAGATTATTTCGTACTAGACCATGCAACTAATGAGGGTCCTAAAAAGTGACATGTACCGTTAGTGCTTTTTCGATCTAGTGAACAACCGGCGTAATCGTTAAGTGTAAATGAATCATTATGTGGGTACCATAATCCTAATTTAGATGACCCTAATAAATAATGAAAAATACATTTTATCGCTTTTAAATGAGGTTCTTTTGGATTGACTTGAAAGCGAGCACATAGACATATGACAAACATTATATCTGGTCTAGATGCACTTAAGTAAAGAAGAGATCCTATCATCCCTCTATATAAAGTTTGATCAATGGAAATTCCAGATTCATCTTTTCCAAGTTTTAAAGAAGCACTCATGGGAGTAGAAGCTTGTTTTAGGTTTTCAAATCCGAATCGTTTAAGCATATCGTGGACATATTTTGTTTGGCAAATAAAGATACCGTCATTTCATTGTGAAATTTGAAAACCAATAAAATACGATAGTTTTCCTACAAGACTCATTTCAAATTCATTTTTCATTACTAAGACTACTTCATTACACAACTCTTCATTAATGGCTCCAAAAATTATATCATCAACATATATTTGTCAGATAATTAACTCATTATTATGCTTAATGAAGAGTGTGTTGTCGGCACTTCCCATAACATAACCGTGCTTTAACAAAAATTATGTAAGTCTATCATACCAGGCATGGGGCGCTTGCTTTAAACCATAAAGTGCTTTTTCTAATTTATAAACATGATTTGTAAATTTTTCATTTATAAAACCGGGGGGTTGTTCAACTTAAACTTCTTATTTTATAAACCCGTTTAAGAAAGCACTTTTAACATCCATTTGAAACCATTTTATCTTTTTAAAACTCACAAATGCCAAAAATATTCGTATAGATTCTAAGCGAGCAACAGGTGCAAAAATTTCTTCAAAATCTACCCCCTCGATTTGAGAAAAACCTTGAGCGACTAAGCGAGCTTTATTTCATGTAATCCTAGATTCACCATCTAATTTATTTTTAAAGATTCATTTTACACCATCAACAGGATGATTAGATGGGCGTTCTGCTAGGTTCCAAACTTTATTTCTTTCAAATTGATCTAACTCTTCATTCATAGCCAAAAACCAAAATTCATCATTTAAAGCGGTTGAAATGTTTTTAGGTTCAATTTCAGAAACGAAGCAAACATTTGAAAACGTTTCATGAAGTGAGGATCGAGTTCTTACCCCAATAGATGGTTCCCCAATGACTAGCTCCTTTGGATATTTTTTGAGAAGTTCAACACGCTTGGGGGGCACATATTCTTCTTCCTTGGCCTTCTCCTCTTCTTCTTTGGAAGGGTCCTCTTCATCGTGCTCCAAAGATGGCAAGGGTTCATCATTTGTACCTGTAGGAGATCTTTCTACATAAGGAATAAATTCATCAAATTTTACATTAATAGACTCTTCAACCTTACTTGTTATTTTGTTAGATATTCTATATGCTTTACTAGTTGAAGAGTATCCAAGAAATATTCCTTCATCACATTTTTCATCAAATTTTCCTAAAGAATCTTTTGTATTTAGAATAAAACATTTACAACAAAATACTTTAAAATATGATAAGTTAGGTTTCTTTTAATAATATAGTTCATATGGTGTGAGATTTAAAGATGGACGAAGCATGACTCTATTCATTACATAACATGATGTGCTTACAGCTTCGGCCCAAAAGAACTTAGGTAATTTATATTCAGAGAGCATAGTACATGCTAGTTCTTGGATTGTCCCATTCTTTCTTTCTACAACACCGTTTTGTTGAGGTGTGCGTGGAGCGGAGAACTCATGTTTAATACCTAACATTTCACAAAAGTATTTAAAATTTTTATTTTCAAATTCTCCTCCATGATCTGAGTGAATGCATTTTATTTTTAAATATAGTTCATTTTGAATACGAGTACATAATTTTGAGAATTCGCAAAATGCATCAGATTTGGAAGAGAGAAATAAAGACCAACAAAATCTAGAGAAATCATCTATTAGAACGAAAGTATATATTCTACCACCAAGACTTACGGTGCTAACGGGACCAAAGAGATCCATATAAATTAATTGCAATGGTTTTGAAGTAGAGATTTCATTTTTGCTTTTAAAAGGTGATTTTGTAAATTTTTCTTTTTGACATGGAGAACATACTGAAGAAAAGTTTCCATTCAATTTAGGCAATCCTCTAATCAATTCCTTTTTGGCTAGTTTTAAAATAAGCTTTGTACTAGCGTGACCAAAACGTCTATGCCATAGTTCTAACTCATCATTTTTAGTTATAAAACATTTTATAGATGATTTTGAAATATCATGAAAGGAAACTATATAAACATTGTGAATTCTAGGTGCAGATAGTAAAACATCTTTTGTGTTAGGATTAAATATTTTGCAAAGATTAGTGGATGATTCAAATAGTACATCTAATCCTTTATCACACAATTGGCTTATAGATATTAAGTTATGTATTAATCCTTTTACATAGAGAACATTTGAGATAAGAAAGGATTCGTTACCCACTGTACCTACTCCCATGATCCTTCCTTTACCGTTATCACCAAATGTTACGATCCCTCCTTTCTTCTTTTCTAGGCTAAGGAACTTTGCTTTGTTTCCCGTCATGTGCTTGGAGCAGCCTGAGTCCAAGTACCACACGTCCTCCGTTTCATTAGCCTTCCTGCAAATCTTGAAAGAAGATGAGAGTAAAGATCCGGATACTCAAGAGGTACCACCCATAGAGTAAGTGGATTTCTTAGGTACCCAGATTTTTTAACGATCGTTGTTTTATATTCCTGCAAGAGCTAAATGTGTGTCCAAACTTAAGAAAATTTGCACACGAAATAAAGAGGGTTGAGACCCTTTTCTAAATTTCTACATTGCTCTTACTGGATGATGTTTGAACTTTAGAAAAAGCAGGAGATTTTTTAACTGTTGAGCTACCACCGACGTTAGTGGCTAGCGCAGGGCGGTAGGGTTCACTTTGATTTCTGAGCCCAAACTTTCCAGAACCATAACATTGGTTTCCCAAAATCATATCCAGGGATTTTTGACCTATTCCAAATTTTTTTTATGGCCATATTGAGATCATGATTTTGTTTTGTAAGAGATGTATTTTCTTTTACAATCATAACACATTTAATTTCAAAGCCCTTTTTGTTATTTTTGATTTGTAAGAGAAAGGTTTTTAGTTTTCTCTCTAAGTCCTCCTTTTCTTTTGCAATAGTTTTGATTTGTGAGAGGGGATTAGAAAGGCAAACTTCCAGTTCTTTTGCCTTACATAAGAAGTGCCCACACTCTTGACATGAAACCTTTCTCTTTTCAAGGGAAATTAATTTTTTGTAAGCTTATGATTTTCTTTGATGATAAATTCATTTTCACGATTTAAAATAATATTATCTTTTATACTTTTATCATAGGATTTGAAAGTTTGAAAAAATTCATCATAGAGTTCTTTGAAGGTGGGAGGAGTTACCTCGGTGTCGCTAAGAACACCGGTGTCTTCATTGTTGCTTTTTGCCATTAAGCAAAGTTTGCTTCCTCCTCGCTGCTTGACTCAGATTCACTTGATTCTTCAGAGGAAGAATCATCCCAAGTGGCGTCTTTCAGTGCTTTCTTTTTCTCTTTCGCTTTGTCTTATTCTTTTTGCTCCTTTTGATACTTCGGGCACTGGCTCCAAATGTGCCCAGTCTTTCTGCAGTGGTAGCACTCCGGTGGTGGTCTTTCTCTTTCGTCTTCGCTACCTTTTTCTTTGTTTGATGAAGAGGAAGATCCTTTTCATCGAGCATCCCTTTGGAAGTATTTTCGGAAGGTGTTCCTCCTCTCTGGATTCCTAATGAACTTCCTGAAGTTCTTCACCAGGAGCTCTTCTTCATCTTCATCATCATCTTCGATGCTCTCCTTCTTTGATTTTAGTGCCAGCGCCTTTTTCTTTTGCTCTTTGTTGTATTCATCGTGTTGAATCTGGAGTTCTACCTCATGGGTTTTGAGATTCCCAATAAGGTTCTTGATCTAGAGCGTTCTTAGGTTGTGCGACTCTGAGATGGCCTTCACCTTTGGATTGAACCTTGGAGGTAGAGAGCGAAGAATTTTCCTGACCAAGTCCCCGCCTGAGTAGATCTTTCCAAGTGCTTTTGAAGCGTTGATGATCTTGGTGAAGCGAGTGTATATCGAGTTGATGTCCTCTTCGGTGTCCATCCTGAATTTTTCATATTCAGACTCCAGTTGGAATAGCTTTGCATCTTTTACCTGCGATGTACCTTCATGAGTAACTTCCAATTGATTCCAAATATCATAAGTAGTTACACATGCAGAAATTCTTTTAAACGCAGTTCTATTTAAAGCGCAATATAAAGCGTTCATTGCCTTAGCATTATTTTTGCACCTTAGTTTATCGTTATCATCCCATTTATCCTTAGGTTTAGTAACGTCGCCTCTCCAACTATAATTGTAGGAGGAGAGTACCGAACTTCTACTATGTTCCATACTTTCACATCCATGGTCATAAGAAAACACATCATTCGATTTTTCCAGTAGTTGAAATCTGACCCAAAAAAAAGAGGTGGTTGACTAACACCCTGACCATCCGGAAAAGCAAGATCATGAGACACCATTATTCCCGGTTGTTAATCCGGTTGGAATAAAACCTACCTCTGGTACCACTTGTTGGATCGGTAGGCGCCCTTAGAGGGGGGTGAATAACGATTTTAAAACTTTTTCTTATATTATGAATATCTTGAAATAATAAGTGATTAAGAAGGTGAGAAATCAAACAAAACAATTGAAATAAAGTAGAGACATGCTTTATTAATATGAAATATGGTTTTACAAAAGTTGATTTCTATAACGCTAGAAATCGGTGGCAAATAATAATAAACTCCTTTTGTTTTCTATCCCGACTCGCATCCCCACGAACCGATGGCCCTAGCCTATCCTTCACTGGATTCGGCCTCAAGCTGCTCTAGACAATCCAACCATGGATATAGCCTTGAGCACCCCTAGACCTAACCTAGAACTAGTCACCAACACGAGGTGAATTTCAGCCCTAAGTCCTACCCAGACCTAGTCGCCAACACGAGGCGAATTCTCTAATGGTTTACAAGGAAAATGAAAAATAATAATAATAACTCCCTCTTGAAGAACTTCTGAAGTTGGAGACGATGATCTGCTGTAGGATAAGCGTTGTTGAAGCAGACATCGTTTGGATTTAGCGTGAAGAAGTCCTCCTTCAGAAATTTGCAGAGCATTGGTGGGAGATCAACTTTTTGACAAATCAGGCTCTGGAATTCTAGCACTCAACCTCTCTCTCTGATGTGTTGGATCTTACGGCGCCCTTAGGGGGGGTGAATAAGGGAATAAAATTCTTTTTATAAATTTTAAGATAATAGGAAATAATGATAACAATTTTGTAATAACAATGTTGCAATAATGAAATTTTACGCCAAATGAGAGAAATCAAATAAACACAAATATAATCATGATTGCATTATATAAAAAAGGTGTTTACAAAATTTGATTTCAATATCGCTAGAAATCGGAGGCGTACAAAAGTGAATTTCTTTTCCTTTTCTATACCGACATGTATCCCCACAAACCGGTTGGCTTTAGCCTATCCTTCCCCGGATAAGGCCTCAAGCTGCTCTAGCCAATCCTTCCCCGGATATGGCCTCGAGCCCCCCTAGATCTAATCACCTAGAACTAGTCGCCAACACAAGGCGAATTTCCCCCTAAGTCCTACCCAGACTTAGTCGCCAACACAAGGCGAATTAACTACAATATACAAATAAAGCAGTGGAGTAAATAACAAGCAAACTCCCTCTTGAGATTTCTGGAGATGAGGATGAAGGATCGCTGAAGCACAAGTGAGGTCGAAGCGATCGTTCTTCGGATGTAGCGTGATGGCTTCCTTCTCCAGAATTTCTTCTTTGGCTTTGAGTGGGAGATGATGTTTTGGCAGAGTAGCAGCACGAGAGTTTGGGCACAAGTAATGTATCTGGAAGGTCTAACCAAAACGAGAGAGAGCCCAGCATTTTATAGAACTTGGAGCTAGTGCCTGCGGTAGTGGCTAGCGCCTGCGGTAGCATTCGTTTCGAGTGGTTGTGAAACCGTCGGCGGCGTGGCTCTGTGCACAAACCTGAGATAGCGCCAGGCAGTAGCGCTAGCGCTGGCGATAGCGAAAACTGTCGGTGGCGTGGCAGAACGAACTTTCGTCGGTCGGAGCTTCAAGTTTGTAGAACGGACATTTCGTCGAACGGAGCCAAATTCGTCGAACGAAATTTCGTCGAACGCAGCTTCAATTTCGTCGGATGGCTAGCGCCTGGCGGTAGCGTTAGCGCCGACGGTAGCACTGCTCCTTTCAAAAGTTTGATTCCATGCTCCCTTCTACCTGTGGAGTATTGCACCTATAGTTCCTGCACACTATAAACACACTACAAGCAATATCAAATACAATATGGGATTTGTTATTCTCAAACAAAGGGATGTGACACACATGTCCAACAATCTCCCCCTTTTGATAATAACAAATCCACCTAGCAAGAAATCAACAATAGTGTTTATAGTAAATGATAAGCAAGATGATAGTGCAACTATAGTATATGATAAACATAATAATGTGCATACTCCCCCTAACTTAATGCTCCCCCTACATAAATGCAATTTATGTGTTACTCCCCCTAAATGATAGATTTCATGAATTAGTCTCCCCTTATTTATCTATATTTCTCATATATAGATTTCTTCAATTAATCTCCCCCTTTTGGTATTATCAAAAAGAGGTGGGGTGAGGGTAGTAAGGAGGCATTTATATATCATGATCGAGCTTTTCGAAATATAAATAATGATAAAGAGTTTAAGCATAGCATAAATAAGAGATTTCAAATATAAAGATAAGAGTTGTAAGCAAGCAGAAGATTATAATAAACATCTTTTTGTAAGTATGAAAAGCATAAGTAGAAATATGAGTTTTAGTTCAAAATTGAAAGATGTTTTAACCTTTTAGAAATCTCAAAGTTTTTCATAAAGATACCAAGCATGAAATGTTCATATCAAAGTGAGATTATACTACAATGTTACTTAATTTTAAGTTCAAGAGATACCAAAACATTGTAGAGGTCATGCTAGGTTATCTAGTGCATTTTTATATAAAAAGTAGTATAGATAAAGCATTAGAATCCAATACTCATGAGAAGAAGTGTTATGAAAGATAATGATGTGCACATAAGTGTATTTTGGGCAATGTTAACAATTGATTTAAATCAACAAAATACAAGACATATGTAAAGAAAAGGGCACAATAAAACACAAGTAAATTACTTTCACACACTTTTAATGCAGATAATTTTTTAACGAAGTGGTGTAATAATCAAAGTTTGCACAAGACACTTTACTATTCTTTCCAAGGTGCTCAACCTCACAATGCTTATGAAGACTTATCAGGAGGTTCAAGTAGTGCTTGGTGGAGTTATGTTTGTCTACATATATAATTTTTTGTTCATATTTGTGAGACAACATTCTCCGAATACACTTGTTTTGCAAACCAAAATTCTTAACTTAACCACTTTTTTAAATTTCAATAAGTGTAATTCAAATGTAGTGTTGGCAATAAACTTATGCAAGTTTTAATTCATTGTACAAATACAATACACAAGCAAGCATTTTTAGATTTAGACACACATGTTGATTACCAAAATAAGTGAGTGAAATGTATCATTATCAATCATAAAACATTTACTCATACTTAGAGGCATGCTAAGCTTGGTTCTGCACATTTTCAATACAATTGATGCACTTTAAATAGATATATCAAAGCATGATAAGCAAAACAATGTTCATAGTAATTTGAAGGAGTAAGTTTTAACATTGTAAATAATTTTAAATAGAATTCATGCATGCTTGATATTGGCAATAAAGATCATACAGTTTTTTTGTTTTATCATTTTTAAATCATTTTTAAATTTTGAATTTTTGTAGTTGATTTTTCATAATATGAATAAAACACAAATATCAAAAAAACATATTTTTATATTTTTGAATTTTGAATTTTTATAGTTGATTTTTCATAATATGAATAAAACAGAAAACCATAAAACATATTTTTGTATTTTTGAATTTTGAACTTTTATAGTTGATTTTTCATAATTCAAATAAAACAAAAATAAAATAGACAGAAACACAAAAATGAATTTGCACAAATAAACTAACATATTTTTGTTGATTTTTAGAAATTGTAAAAAATAGAAAAAATCATACACCCACGCTAGCGCTGGAAATAGTACACGATTTTTCAAGAATTTTAAATTTTTTATTTTTGATATTGGTTAGTGGTCTTAAGAGTAGTCTTATGCAGAAGTTTTGTAATTATCAGAGATGTCTTGATTGCTCAAATTGCATAAAACATTAGCGTTTTATATGTTTTTCATCCTAAGATGTCTAAGACTCCTAATTCCAACCTTAACATTTGAAACCTTGCATCGGGAAGAGGTTTAATGAATATATCAGCAAGTTGAGAGTCCGTGCCGATGAAATTTATCCTTACATTTTCCTTTTAATGTGATCCCTTATGAAATGATGACGCACATCTATATGTTTGGATCTAGAGTGGTGTACCGGATTATTTGTAAGATCAATGGCACTCTTGTTGTCACATTTTAATTCAATAAGTTTTAGATGAAAACCAAAGTCCTCTAAAGTTTGGCTCATCCATAGAGCTTGTGCACAACAACTCCCTAATGCAATGTATTCGGCCTCCGTGGTGGAGAGTGCAACCGAATTTTGTTTCCTACTAGACCATGCAACTAATGAAGGTCCTAGAAAATGACAAGTACCACTAGTGCTTTTTCTATCAAGTGAACAACCGGCATAATCTGAATCGGAATAGCCATGCAATGTAAATGAATCATTATGCGGGTACCATAATCCTAATCTAGATGACCCAATGAGATATCTAAAAATTCGTTTTACCGATTTTAAATGAGATTCTTTTGGATTGGCTTGAAATCTAGCACATAAGCATACGGCAAACATAATATCGGGTCTAGTTGCACTAAGATAAAGTAGAAATCCTATCATACCTCTATATAAAGTTTGATCTATAGAAACTCCTGATTCATCTTTTCCTAATTTTAGTGATGCACTCATTGGTGTAGAAGCATGTTTAAGGTTTTCAAATCCAAAACGTTTTAGCATATCATGGACATATTTAGTTTGACATACAAAGATACCATCAATGCTTTGTGATATTTGAAAACCAAGGAAATAAGAAAGTTCTCCTACAAGACTCATTTCAAACTCATTTTTCATCACTAAAATAACTTCTTTACACATTTCTTCATTAGTAGATCCAAAAATAATATCATCAACATATATTTGTAAAATAATTATATCTTTATTATTGTGCTTAATGTAGAGAGTATTATCCGCACTTCCCATAATATAATCGTGCTTGAATAAAAATAATATAAGTCTTTCATACCATGCACGGGGCGCTTGTTTTAAACCATAAAGCGCTTTTTCTAGTTTATAAACATGATTTGGAAATTTTTCATTAATAAAACCGGGGGGTTGTTCAACATAAACTTCTTCTTTTACAAACCCGTTTAGAAAAGCACCTTTCACATCCATTTGAAATAGTTTTATTCTTTTAAAGCTTGCAAATGCTAGAAAAATTCTTATAGACTCCAATCTAGCAACGGGTGCAAAAGATTCATCAAAATCTATCCCCTCGATTTGAGAATATCCTTGTGCTACTAAGCGTGCTTTATTTCTAGATATTCTAGACTCACCATCTAATTTATTTTTAAAAATCCATTTTACACCTACAACCGGGTGATTAGATGGTCATTCTACTAATTTCCAAACATTATGTCGCTCAAATTATTCTAACTCTTCATTCATAGCCAAAAACCAAAATTCATCATTTAAAGCGGTTGTAACATTTTTGGTTCAATTTCGGAAACAAAGCAAATATTTGAATAAGATTCATGAAGAGAAGAGCGAGTTCTTACCCCGATGGATGGTTCACCAATTATAAGTTCCCGTGGATGATCCTTTGTGAATTTTAAGACGCTTGGAGGTACATATTCATCTTTCTTGGCCTCCTCTTCTTCTTCTTTGGAAGGTTCTTCATCACCATGCTCCAAAGGAGGTAATAGATCATCCTCTTTACCTGCAGAAAGTCTTTCTATACAAGGAACAAGCTCATCAAATTTCACATTAATTGACTCTTCAACTTTTCTAGTTCTTTTATTAAAAACTCTATAAGCTTTACTAGTTGAAGAGTATCCAAGAAATGTTCCTTCTTCACATTTTTCATCAAACTTTCCCAAGCTATCTTTTGTATTTAAGATAAAGCATTTACAACCAAAAACTTTGAAGTAAGACACATTAGGCTTCTTTTGAAAATAGAGTTCATATGGTGTGAGATTTAAAGATGGGCGAAGCATGATTCTATTTATAACATAACATGATGTGCTTACGGCTTCGGCCCAAAAGGACTTAGGTAATTTATATTCACATAACATAGTGCGTGCTAGCTCTTGAAGTGTCCTATTCTTTCTTTCTACAACACCATTTTGTTGTGGTGTGCGTGGTGCGGAGAACTCATGTTTTATGCCTAACATATCACAATAAGAAGTAAATTTTTCATTTTCAAATTCTCCTCCATGATCCGAGCGAATGCATTTAATTTTTAAATCACTTTCATTTTGAATACGAGTACATAATTTTGAAAATTCACAAAACACTTCGGATTTGGATGATAGAAATGTTGTCCAACAATATCTAGAAAAATCATCTATTAAAACATATGTATATAATCTTCCACCAAGACTTGCGGTGCTAACGGGACCAAAAAGATCCATATGAATTAATTGCAAAGGTCTTGTAGTAGAAATAACATTTTTACTTTTGAAAGAGGATCTAGTAATTTTACCTTTTTGACATGGTGAACAAAGTGAAGGTAAATTTCCATTTAATTTAGGCAATCCTCTAATTAAATCTCTTTTAACAAGTTTTACAATAAGCTTTGTGCTAGCATGTCCTAGCCTTCTATGCCAAAGATCAAGTTCATCATTTTTGGCAATAAAACATTTTAAAGATGATTTTGAAAGATCATGAAATGAAACAATATAAACATTGTGTATTCTTGGTGCTGTTAGTAAAATATTGTTTATAATAGGATTAGATATTTTGCATAGATTAGTAGAAGATTCAAATAAAACTTCTAATCTTTTATCACATAATTGGCTAATTGAAATAAGATTATGTTTTAGCCCTTTTACATAAAGAACATTTGATATAGTGAAGGATTCGTTACCAATTGAACCAATTCCCATGATTCTTCCTTTTCCGTTGTCGCCAAAAGTCACAATCCTTCCCTTCTTCCTTTCTAGGCTAAAGAACTTTGATTTATTGCCCGTCATGTGCTTGGAGCATCCTGAATCCAAGTACCACACGTCTTCATTGTCCTTAGCCTTCCTGCACATCTAGAAAGAAGATGAGAGTAAAGATCCGGATACCCAAGTGGAACCTCCCATAGAATAAGTGGAAGCCTTAGGTACCCAGATTTGCTTTAAAGTATTTTGTTTTATTTTCCTGCAAGAACTAGTTGTGTGACCCAACCTATAACAGTTTGCACACGAAATAAAGGGGGTTGAGACCCTTTTCTGGAAAATTTTCTTGCTGGAATAATTTTGATTTGCAGAAGGAAAGCATTTTGAAAAAGAAAGTTCAGGTTTCTGGTATGAGGTGCTAGCGCCGGCGTTAGTGGCTAGCGCCGGGCGGTAGCCCTCTCCTCGATATCTGAGCCCAAACTTTCCAGATCCATGGCACTGGTACCCTAGAATCATTTCCAGTGATTTTTGGCCTATACCAAATTTTTTAATGGCCATGGTGAGATCATGAACTTGTGATTTAAGTGAAGAATTTTCTTTCACAAGCATGACACACCTACTTTCAAAACCTTTTTTATTATTTTTGATTTGCAAAAGAGAGGCTTCCAATTTCCTTTCTAATTCCCCCTTCTCTTTTGTAAGAGTTTTGGCATGAGAGAGGGCTTTAGAAAGTGACTCTTCAATGTCTTTTGCCAATTTTGTGGAGTGATCACATTCTTGGCAAGAAACCTTTCTCTTTTCTAAAATAATTACCTTTTTGGAAAGCTTTTGATTTTCTTTAATAAGAGATTTATTTTCACGATTTAATAAAATACTATCCTTCATATTTTTATCAAAAGCTTTGCACGTTTCAAGAAATTCATTAAATAATTCATCATAAGTGGGAGGAATTACCTCAGTGTCACTAGGAACACTGGTGTCGTCGTCGTCGTTTTCATGTCCCATGAGGCACATGTTTGCTTCCTCATCTTCGCTTGATGAAGACCCGCTTGATTCTTCGGAGGAGGAGGAAGAGGAGTCATCCCACGTCTTTGCCTTTAGTAGCTTCCTCTTTTCTTTCCCTTTGTGCCGTTTCTCCTTTTTCTCCTTCAAGAATTTTGGGCATTGGCTCCTTATGTGCCCCGTCTTCCTACAATGAAAGCACTCCGGTGGAGGTCTTTCTTCTTCATCGTCGCTCTCCTTTTCCTTCTTTGAGGACGACCCTTTCCATCTTCCATCCTTTTGGATAAATTTCCGGAAAGTGTTTCGCCTTTCCGGATTTCGCATGAACTTTCGGAAGTTCTTTACCAAAAGACTCTCTTCATCTTCATCCTCATCCTCTTGGCACTCCTTCTTTGATTTTAATGCCAACGCCTTCTTCTTTGGCTCCTTGTTGTATTCATCAAATTGGATTTTGAGTTCTACCTCATGGATTTTGAGATTCCCAATGAGGCTCTCAACTTGGTGCGTTCTTAAGTTGTGCGATTCCGAAATAGCCGTCACCTTCTGGTTGAATTTTGGAGGAAGAGAACGAAGGATCTTACGGAGCAAGTTGCCATTTAAGAACGTCTTTCCAAGAGCTTTTGAGGCATTGACGATCTTGGTGAAGTGCGTGTACATACCATCAACATCTTCGCTTTCGTCCATTCAGAATTTTTCATATTCCGACTCCAGTTGGAAAAGTTTGGAATCTTTAACCTGCGATGTACCTTCATGAGTAACTTCCAAATGATTCCAAATTTCATATGCAGTAGTACAAGCAGAAATTCTATTAAATTCATTTCTATCTAACGCACAAAATAGAGCATTCATGGCTTTTGCGTTATTTTTACATTTGAGTTTATCGCGATCATCGCATTTATCTTTGGGTTTGTCTAAAGTTATCTCTCCAACTACAAATGTAGGAGGAGTGTATTCTTCTTCTACCATGTTCCAAACCTCAATATCTAGGGTCATTAGAAAACAACGCATCCTATTTTTCCAATAATTATAATCTGACCCAGTAAATAGAGGTGGTCTACTAATTCCCAGACCCTCAGAAAAAGCGAGATCATAAGACGCCATTATTCCTGGTTCTTAAACCGTTTGGAATAACCTACCTCTGATACCACTTGTTGGATCTAACGGCGCCCTTAGAGGGGGGGTGAATAAGGGAATAAAATTCTTTTTATAAATTTTAAGATAATAGGAAATAATGATAACAATTTTGTAATAACAATTTTGCAATAATGAAATTTTACGCCAAATGAGAGAAATCAAATAAACACAAATATAATCATGATTGCATTATATAAAAAAGGTGTTTACAAAATTTGATTTCAATATCGCTAGAAATCGGAGGCGTACAAAAGTGAATTTCTTTTCCTTTTCTATACCGACTTGTATCCCCACAAACCGGTTGGTTTAGCCTATCCTTCCCCGGATAAGGCCTCAGCAGCTCTAGCCAATCCTTCCCCGGATATGGCCTCGAGCCCCTTAGATCTAATCACCTAGAACTAGTCGCCAACACAAGGTGAATTTCCCCCTAAGTCCTACCCAGACCTAGTCGTCAACACAAGGCGAATTAACTACAAGATACAAATAAAGAAGTGAAGTAAATAACAAGCAAAGTCCCTCTTGAGATTTCTGGAGATGAGGATGAAGGATCGCTGAAGCACAAGCGAGGTTGAAGCGATCGTTCTTCGGATGTAGCGTGATGGCTTCCTTCTCCAGAATTTCTTCTTTGGCTTTGAGTGGGAGATGATGTTTTGGCAGAGTAGCAGCACGAGAGTTTGGGCACAAGTAATGTCTCTGGAAGGTCTAACCAAAACGAGAGAGAGCCCAGCATTTTATAGAACTTGGAGCTAGCGCCTGCGGTAGTGGCTAGCGCCTGCGGTAGCGTTCGTGTCGAGCGGTTGCGAAACCGTCGGCGGCGTGGCTCTGTGCATGAACTTGAGATAGCGCCAGGCGGTAGCGCTAGCGCTGACGGTAGCGAAAACTGTCGGTGGCGTGGCAGAACGAACTTTCGTCGGTCGGAGCTTCAAGTTCGTCGAACGGACATTTCGTCGAACAGAGCCAAATTCGTCGAACGAAATTTCGTCGAACGCAGCTTCAATTTCGTCGGACTGCTAGCGCCTGGCGGTAGCGTTAGCGCCGGCGGTAGCGCTGCTCCTTTCAAAAGTTTGATTCCATGCTCCCTTCTACCTGTGGAGTATTGCATCTATAGTTCCTACACACTATAAACACACTACAAGCAATATCAAATACAATATGGGATTTGTTATTCTCAAACAAAGGGATGTGACACACATGTCCAACATGATGTGTGTATGAAACGAGAGAAGAGGGGTCCTATTTTTATCCTCAACGCTAGCGTCTGTGTTATCGCTACCGCCGGCGCTATCCCAGATTAGGACATATTCAGCGCGGGAGAATCTTCAATCCGAGGAAACATTTTCGTCTTGCCTTTTGTTCTCCGGGGCTACCGCTTGCGCTATCCGCTACCGCCTGGCGCTATCGCCTTCTAAATGTACTCCCGGGATTGCGCTGATCATCGCTAGCACCGGGCGCTAGGTGCTACTGCCGGCGCTAGTGGGCATGTTGGATTTGTTGGCTCAATTTTGGAGGCAACCTTCTTAATCCTTGAGTCATATGGACTTTGTTTGATGCACACTTAAACACACAAGATCAAATACACATAGGATTTGTTATTCTTAGGAGATGCGAAAAACCATGTTCCAACATTTAGGCCCTTCACTAGTTGCATGGTCAAGTAGAAAACAAAACTGGGTTGCCCTCTCCACCACCGAAGCCGAATAAATCGCACTAGGAAGTTGTTGTGCATAAGCGTTATGGATGACTCAAACCTTAGAAGACTCGCTACAAGAAAACTGAGATTTAGTGACGAAATATTTTTGATGAAAATAATTTGGTCACTAATGATATGCTTATTGTGATGAAATTTATATTTCATCACTAAATAATTATGAGTGATTAATTTGTGACCATAAATAAAATTTAGTCACTACAAATATTAGAATTAGTGATGAAATAAAATCTAGTGACACAAAACTACTTATTAGTGGCCAAACAATATCCTGATCACTAAATAATTTAATTAGTGATCAAAATAACTTGTCACAAATAATCATAAAAGATCTACCGTTCAATTCCTACCAAATTGAAAGAACTTACATAAGTTCCCTCCTAAACTTTAATGAATTTATTAAGTAATATTTAGTGGCTGTAATTTTCCCTATTACAAATTTGTTTATCCAAATTTAGGGCTTCTCATATGGCCTAACCGCACTGGTGTCTCTCCCGTTCCTCTCTCGATCGTGTGTTGCGTTTATCGCTTCCAGTCACTCACCCCACCTTCGCCAGCCTTCAGTGCCGAGTAGCTTCGTAATCGGGATCTCAAACAAGTAGGGAATTGACCGCCTCAACTTCCTCCGCCTCTTTGACGAGCAGGTAATCGGTCATAGGACAACACCATCGATGAATACCTCTTCAACATTCGCCTCCTCAAGATCCTCCTCTCCTCGGATTTCCTGCTACATCACAAGTGGGAGGTGATGCCCAACCCCTTCCTCCTGCTGAACCCTAGTTTTGTGGCGCAAGGTTTTGATTTGTTGATTATTTTTCTCTTTTGGAGGAACTCTATAGTCCCCTATGCACACCAAGAGCCTGGCTGTTCTAAAGAGGCATGTGTATAATCACTCAAGCCAGACGACTATTTTTACTAGAGCCCATATGAAATTAAGTTCTTAATATTATGGAATATGATGTTTGTAGTTGATCCATAAAAAGTTAGTTCAAAGTGCCAAGGAAAACACAAGGCAACAAGCTTGCAATTTGGAAATATATGGCAGAATGCATGAGTTTTTTGTAGAACTGGATCTAGGGCACACTGCAAGTTCTCCATAAAAATAAAATTGTTTGGCTCTTTAGGCAAATATATCTTTTCAGAACAATATTCAGGTAGAATGAGGTGTTATTGGACTTTGTTTATATTTGGAAACCAATGAGTTTCCTGGATTATCTTAAAACCAATAAATCATGAATATCAGTTCCTGCCATCACTAGATCTTGATTGTGCAAACCTTTTACCATGGCTACTATGTCGATAGAATCTCAGTTCTGCTAGCTAGTCTGCTTAAGTTTTATGTGTTTATGTGTTGTTCCTAAATATTTTGTACAATTAATTAGCTAATTATAAAGTATATTGTATGATGCAGATAAAAATTGATTAGAAGACGCCTCTGCTTGATCCCAAATCCAAAGGCAAGGGCGCCAAAGTTGTAGTCGTTGTCATGATCAGGGCATCAAATAGAGCATCTCCCTGCATCATTTCCATCATGATAGGTTATTATTAGAGTTTCTTAGCTAATTACAATCATTATGGAAGCTTAAATGGCATTGGATATTATAGAACCTTGATTTTGATGATACCATTTAAATTCTCAATTTGGTTTAAAAGCATATTCCATAGATTAAGGCCATGATATTTGCATATATGAATTGAAATGTTGAATGCACACTGTACCATTTTTGCCCTTATTCCCATGTGTAGCTTTTAGGGCTTTGAGAAATTTGATTTATGACACAAACATCGAATGTTTCCTTGCCAGCTTCTGTTATTCAATAATTTGTATTTTTTTATTTTTAATTACTGAGGTTTTAGGGCTGTAGTATTTCACTTCTTTTTCTTTGATTTTCCTCACTACTGTTTTGTTAAACATTTAAAAAGTTGATGGGCTAGATTTGCACCCTTACTAATATACTCTATTTTATGCCTGTAGTTATACAAGAAACCCAAGAGAGAATGCGACATTAATTTGATATGCTTTAGATACATACATGTTTCTCTTGCTGGTACAACATGTAAGCTTCTCATATACTTTAATAGCATAATGGACAATGAATATCCTTAAATTTTAGTTGACTGAAAATATATTGATGTGATATATGAATTTTTGGATTTTATTTTGCATGTTATGTATTATGCATCTTTGTTATGTATTATGCATCTTTGAAGTTATATATGATGTTAAGCTGTGTCTGTATGTGTATATATAGGGTTAATTATTGGAACCTCCCCTGGGAGTTTGCATAATTACAGGTTGCACCCCTCTATCTTTCAAAATTACATTTATCTCCCCTCTAAGTTACCCCAATTTACAAAAATGCCCCTTCCATTAGAAAAATAGATGGAAAATGATAAAATAAGCCAAATTGTTTTATAATATTTCAATTTTATCCTTCTACAATTATTTTTGATTCATTACAAAGGGTAAAATGTAACACACCTCTTTCAATATTACAAAGGGTAGAATTAGAATATTATAAAATAATTTGGCATATTTTATCACTTTCCATCTATATTTCTAAAGGAAAAGGCCACCCCTTTCAATTTATAGTCATTACAAAGGGTAAAATTGAATATCATAACATAATTTGATAGATTTTAGCACTTTCCATCCATATTTGTAATGAAAGGGGCAATTTGTAAACTGGAGAGACTTAGATGGGATGTAATTGTAATTTCAAAAGATAGAGGGGGTGCAACCTGTAATTATGCAAACTCTTAGGGGAGGTCCCGGTATATACCTACGCACATACACACATAACCCAGGGGGATCACCCCATGTTCACAGCCAACCTTCCTTTAGAGTGCCAGATCATAGAACTCTCACGCTCATGGATTCCAAAATCTCTAGCAGGTTTCTTGCCATTTTACTTGTGAGCATGCTCTCGGCTCGGTGCAGGTCCATCCCTTATCACAAGTATTCTACTTTGCTGCTCTGCTGCTCTTGAATTGTAGTTTTTAGCACCTGGCATCACCCCTATAATCGCATCCACGTTTAGGCCAGAGGCACTCCTGGGGAAAGTGTTTTCGGCTTTCATCGGAGGAAAAAAAATTCATGATTCAGGTGTCAAATACTCGGTTGGCATATCTAGACTCCAGGAAGCATTCCCAGAATATGGCCTCCCGGTCACTACGTCTTGCTCCTTTCACCATAGTCACTCACGGTCATCGACTACACTCCAATGACGATTATCTTCAAGGCGCATACTACCATATAGGTCTAAAGATGAAAAGTAAGTATGAGCTTTTTTGAAGGTTATGTTTATAATGATTGCATTACAAAAATGGACTATTTTGATTACTATGCAAGTGGTAACAATGTTCAGGTGTAGTGCTCATCTCCATACCATGTCTAATCTGAAGTTTCTTTGTTTGTGCAGGAGCCTTCTTTTGATATTATAACAAGACCTTTTGGAAGGATATAAAGCATATATGGATTGTTGTTGTTTTTGTCGAGATGAAATTAAAGTGCAATTACACTTGCAAAATGGCTAGCTGCATATACAAGAAAGCTAAGTAGCAGATGAAATTTTACTAAGAGTAGGAACAGAAGATCCGGTCCACTAATTTCATTAGGAATTCAAGCTAACACTTCAAAAGAGTGGATGATATAATGCAGACAATTGACAAGCATTTCGTAATTGAAAGCATTCCATAAACTTGTGGCTTAACTTCAATCCATGCATATGCTGCTGGCTTGCAGTTGATGATCTGATTTTTTTCAACACTGGAGTGTTCTCTTCCCTCGACATATTGCACGTGCTGGTTATGAATGCAGATTGGGAAGGATTCAATACATCAATGCCGTTCTATCTCATTTCAAAAATTACTCCCAGTGTTGTTTCACTAAAATTTCCAGCAAATTATCAAAGAACATGCATCTCTTGAAGTCCATGAAGTCTGACCTCGACCACATATTCATGAGACTTAGGTATGCTTTATCAGTAAACCAAGGTTTCTTTGCTCAAATTCCTAGTCAATGAGCTTTTTTAAAACTCATCAGATATTGGTTGAGGCACTATAGGTTGAATTGACCCACACCCAAGCTTTGGTTTGTAATAATTTCCTTACCATATATTTATTTCTATTAAGTTTTATGTTGCTATAAGGAATTGTTTGCTGAACTTGAAACAACTTATAAATCAGAAGACTCCAAGCAATTGATTTAAATTCTGCTGCATGTTATTAATAAACTAGTGAATGAGAAGAAATCATTGATCTTTACCCTACAAAGCTCATATAATTTGTTCTTAAAATGCTAGACAAGTAATCTTGGGGCTGTCCCTTGAGCCTATTTATCATTTACAGATCCATAATGCTACTAATTTTTGAGATGTGTTTTATGCTTTATGTGATTGTTTCGTTCAAGCCCCCAGTCTTGTCTTTCACCCCAAAATTGATCTTAATTTATTTATCCAAGTTACAATCAATACTCCCAATTTTTAATCTTTCTGATTGCCAATTGGTTAACAAGTCATCAGCCTTTAATAATGGGTAGGTTTTTCTGCTTTCATTGCATGTATTTGTTTATTTGCTTCACATACTAGAGAAGACATGATAAAAGCCTTGGATGTAAGTTCAAATCCTCGTTGTTTTAGATTTAATCACAGCTATGTCACTGAGGAACTTTCCTATTCTTTATTTGATCAGGTCCTGAGCACGTTTGAATCGTTTGCAGTTTACTACTGATAGACTCCAGCTGATGAGAAACAAATTGTGCCACACATAAGTTTAATCCTCGCACCTGCTATCAACTTTTATTCAATTTTATGTTGTTTTCTTGCATTTGTCTTTTGTACTAGGTGTTTGATATTGTTATTGTTTTTGGGTATTGTAGTTCCTCCGGCGTACTACGCACATCTTGCTGCATTTTGTGCAAGATATTATATTTAAGGAGACTTGGATAATAACTCTGGTCCAAGTGGCCGAAAAAAGGAAGAGCCCAAGAATGAGGCACCGAAGAAGGAATATGGCAAGAAGGACAAACTCGAGAAGAAGAAAGAGATTAATTTTCATGAGGAGTTTGTTTATTATACATTTTCTTTCATGTATTGGGTTTAATAGAGATAAGAGCTCTATTGATTTGTATTGAGGGGTTTGGGCTATCTCCACCTTTTTTTAATATTGATAAAATATATTTTCATTGAGATTCTTTTACAAAATAGATATTCTATCTATTATTGTCTCTTATCATATCAATGTTTTTATTTCTATTTAATAGAAAATAAATGAATTTATTTAAAATCTATTTTGTGAACAACTATAAAAATATTAGTGACCATTAGTTTCGTCACTAAAAGTGAACATTTAGTGACTAAATATTCAATCACTATTGTATTGAACAATCAATGACTAAATTAAGTTGGTCACAAAAAGCCATTTTAGTGACAAACAATTTGGTCACTATGCGTTGAACAATTAGTGACTAAATTAACTTGGTCACAAAAAGTGAATTTTTAGTGACTAATAGTTTGGTCACTAACAATAATTAGTAACGAAGATTAGTTTCATCACTAAAAATATACATTTAGTGGCGAAAATTGAGTTGGTCACTAAATACATTTAGTGACGGTCCATTTGCAACCATCTTGTGACGAACTACATTTGGTCACTAAATGTCTTTAGTGACCAACCCGTAATATTTAGTGACCAAAATTTTCGTCACTAAAAGCACAACTTCTGTTACTAACACGCAGCGGTAGGTTTTTAATGTTGGTGGTAGTATAAAATGTTGAATTTGCTATTTATTTTCTTTGTCTTGTATTTATATCCATTTCTTGTCTTCACTAAAGACTGGAATAACGACAAAATTTGTTTTCAATCAAAATATGTAAAACCAATATAAATCAAACAAAAATATGTTTCTTTTTTATATCAAAAATCAACTACAAAATTGAAAAAAAAAAACTAAAAACACAAAAATATGTTTTCAATTATTTTTGATATTCTCTTTAATAAATTCAAAAATCCAAAAAAATTGATTGTTATTCCTTGAAATGTTTCATAGATGACTATGATTATCTTTTCAACATTAAAATACAATTTTAAATTCTAATTTTAAGTATCTTAAAACAATATTTTTGTGTCATACCTTGAACATTATCTTGTAATGTGAAAATGAAATTGATTATAGAAATACTATATAGATTTGCTTACCATGCCTCTAAGTATGAGTAAGGTTTTATATTTGATAATGGTTTACTCACTCACATCTTTGATAATCTACATATGACTTTAATCATATTCTTGCATGATTGTGTAGTGTACCAACTTAACATTGTTAGATGTGTGATTAGTTTACCTACACCACAATAAAAATTTCTTCATGCACCAATATTTGAAGAAGTGCGTTCTTTCAAAAAACTCCATGTTTGCAAAACAAGTGAATTCGGAAAACTTTGTCACCAAACCAAATTTCAAATGAATAAATGACAAAGATAACTCCACCAAGCACTACTCACCCTCCTGATAAGTCATAATGAGCATTTTGAGGTTGAGCACCTTGGAGAGAATTGTAAAGTGTCTTGTGCAAACTTCTTTATACACTACTTCTTGTACACCGGATCACAAATAAATCAAAGAAAACATAATATATGTGATCCCCAAGCACTACTTTGCACCCTGATAAGTCTTAATAAGCGATGTGTGCAGAGCACCTTGGTAGTTGTACTACTTTTCATGTGCAGTGAAAATAAATTTAACTTTGTGGGTGGAAGTAATTCTAAAAACACATTCTCAATAATGTTGTGATTATTTTATTATACATGTCATGTGTTTTGATTAAATCATTTGTATACTCTTATCAAAAGTACTATTTGCACACATCATTATCTCTTATAAAACTTCTACTCACGAGTATTGGACTGTAATGCATACCTACATTCTTTTTCTACAATCTTTAGTAGATGCACTAAATAACATTGCATGATCTCTACAACGTCTAAGTTTACTTGCTTTATGAATTTCAAACATTGTATCTTTCTATCTTGTCTTGATAAAATAGATCATGCTAACATTTAAAAATAACAAACTTAATTTCCGTTATGCCTTGTATGCTCAATCTTAATTATTTACTCTCTAACCAAGTGCTATTATGTTTTGATCTTGGACTTCAATTACTAAAACATCTATTTTGTACTAGACTAAAACTCATACTCATTTACTATGCTTAAAACTCATATAAAGATGTTCATTTACAAAATCTTGAAACATGCTTTCCACTATTCGTACTACTTATTTGCTCGATCATGAATACTTTTCTTACCTAACAAGTGGTTTATTGTTTACTAAACTATTGATACTTCACTCATTCAAATAAACTTTCTTCTACTCATTCACCATGTGGTGTCACTAAGTGGAAAATCATTGTTACTCTCATTCCATCTCTACATTAAAAAAAAATATTAACTCTTTAACGGTATATTTTCTCTCCACCCTCTTTTGATAATACCAAAAGAGGGAGAATAACTTTGAAAGAAATTCACACTTAAGGGGAGTTAAATACATATGATGCTTTAATGTAGGGGGAGCACTCATATAGGGGGAGCATTAATATATGGGGAGCAAATGCATTCTATCACGCTTATCTTTTTTCTATAAACACAACTCTTATATTTGAATAATTTCTTTCTAAGAGGATTTGTTATTATCAAAAGAGGGAGTTTGTTGGAATATGTGAAAGTGCACAGTTAAACTCAATAGAATTCTCTAGAGTGGGGGTGAATAGAGATTAAAAATATTTTGTGCAAAGTTGATATATATATATATATGTATGATCACATATTAGAGCTTCCCACACACCAACAAGAATTAAACAAATGAAGTAAATGCAAGAAAAGAAATCACAGCACAACACAAAAAAATATAGTGGTTCCCCAAACTTTAGGTAGTCCACTCTTCTACCCCCTTGGTAGGAATTCACTATCTTGCACTGAGTCTTTTGATAAGGAGACTCTTAGAACCACCCTGAGTCTTTTGACAAGGAGACTCTTAGAACCACCCTGAGTCTTTTGACAAGGAGACTCTTAGAACCAGTACACTGAATTTTTTGAAGAGAGATCCTAAAAACTCTTTTACAATATTTAAGTAAGAATAAGAAAGAAGAAATAAGAATAAGAATGAATCTTCTTCCTAGCAAGAAGATTGGAAGCACAAGAAGTGAATTAAATCTTTCTTCTATAGAGAGAAGAAGATTTGTAGCTTTTCTCTCTTTGTGAGAGCTATCAGAACTTGCAGCAGAATGACTTCAGAAGCAGGAGAAGAAGAAGTGCTTGAATATTGCTACAGAACAATTTCTCAATTTTCTCTCTATACTTGGGAGCTCTTCCTCTTTTTCAAATGTAAAATGGTGAATCACTTGTTCTCCTTTTTCTGCCGACCTCCTCTTTATTTATAGCTCTGTTAATTCAAAATAACACTATAGGAGGATAATCAATTATCAGTCAGAGAAATAGAAAGATGAAAATGTTTCCATAATATTTATTTCTGTAGAAGGAAAGAACTAATTCTGATTTCAAATAATGTCCAAATAAGTTTAATCAAATTAGCCAAGAATCAGATATAAGGAAAGAATGATTCAGAACGGCTATAAAATATTGACATTTATTCCATACAAATCAGATCTACTGAAAGAAGGAAAGAGATCTGGCGCATATTTAAATCTGTCATATAAATCGACGTGCGTCGATTACCACTCGACGTAAACGTCAAGTTCTTCTTGGCTGGTCGTCGAGAGGAGAATAAGGAAGGTGCGTCGACTTCTCCATATGCGTCGACTAGAAATCAGAGTAGCGTCGACAACACATACGTCGAAATCTTCCTAAAGTTACTTCGACTCAATCTGAAGGAAACGTCGACTACATTTCGACGTTGCGTCGAATACTATTCGACGCATATTTTCTTAACCTTGTTTTTCTTTCTTAGAATTCATATTCAACTTATTTCTAGGGGTTAAGAGAAATCATTTCCCAATAATCTCCCCCTATTTGTCTTAACCCTACTTAGAGAGAAATTGTATTAGCATAAAATCAATCCAGCACAGTATTTGTATAGAAAAGAAATATGTCACTCAATCAAAAGTGAAATTTAGAAGAAAAGATCATATAAACAAATTTTCAGAATCATATAAACAGATTTCATGTTCATACCAAGTAGTATTCAACTATAGGGTAAGATATATCAGCATAGTTTTCAAATATTACTCAGGAGGGGTAGGAGGGGTTTTTCTCTTTCTCTTGAATACTACTGTTTTAGGAGAGGAGGGTTTCTCTTTCTCATTTGTAGGAAGTGCACCTAGCTCCCCCTGAGCAGATTGCTCCCCCTGGGATGGAGCTTCCTTTAATCTTTCTACTTCTTCTATTTCTCTATCATCTCCAGCTCCAGTTGCATTTAGCTGTCCTTTTTCATTTCCATCTTTATTCATATCAGTATCCAGCTCCCCCTGATTTGTAGTTTCTTTATCTTTCTTCCCAACTGCTATATCTTCCTTTTCAGTTTCTTCTCTGCTTGCCTCCCCTTGTAATAGTACTACTTGACTTGCAGCCTCTCTTGCTATATGAAGTACCTCTATAGTTTGTTCATCATTGTGTAGCTCAGGTACTATCTCATTCCCAAGGATTTTGTCAGATTTTGAAGGAGGGGACTTGTGAGAGAGAGATTTAGGATTGGAGGGCTGCTCTTCATCTAGATTCTCCCCCTTCTTGACCTTCTTGGCAAGGGAGGTTAAGAAAGACCTTGTCACTCTAGATGAAGAGAGAAAGGTCTTTAGGCCTTGCACAGAGGCACTGACCCCATCTATTTGGGTGTGCATGTGAAGGATGGAGGAATGAATTTGGGAGCAATGCTCATCCAGCATCACTTGGAATTTTTTAGCTGCTGATTTGATGCACTGAGTGATGAGAGCCTCAGTGGATGAAGATGTTTCATGGTGTGAAAGGTGAGGAGATGATGGAGGAGGAAGATGTGACAGAGGAGGAGAGAAGTGAGTTGATTCATGAGGTAAGGGTGATAATGGAGGTAGAGAAGATGGGAAATTTGGAGGAGGAAGAGAAGGAGAAACTTCTGTTTGAGCAGGTGTTTGAGAAGAGGTAGGTAGAGTAGGAGTTGTGAGGGTAGTAGAGAGTATTTGAGTGGATGATGGTGGTAGAGAAGGGTTGTCTCTTTGAGGAGGAGGAGGAGGAGAAGAATGAGCAGGAGAGTTGGGAGGAGAGGGAGTTCTTTCAGGGATGGAACCAGGCTTGGGGATGTGCCTGGTCCATTTGGAGAAGAGGGCAATGGACATCCTCTTTCCAGGAGGGATAGGGATTCCTTTTGACCTGCATAGGTCATGGAAAGAATGGAAGAGAACCTGACTCATAACTCTCATATAAGCATTCTTCTTGTGAGAGTATTTGGAGGCTATCATCCTGAGAAGGCAGCTGGCCCAGTCCACCTTTTTCTTCAATACAAGGGCCCCCATGATGTTCAGTTGCTGTTTGGGCACTGCATCATGGGTTGAAGTCTTGCATAGTAGTATTTTCCCTACTATGTCTGCTAACAATCTATATTCTTCAGAGAAATCTGTTTTCTTCAGGTGGATTGGTCTGTCTTTTGAGAATTTCATGGTGGTGAGCACATGCTTGATTTCATCAGGTGTGAGGTCAATGGATTCATCACCTAGTAGGGGAATAATTAAGACTTATTTAGTCATTCTTTTGAAACTCATTTTCTTTCCCTATTTCATTTAAACAAGGATAATATTAGGATATACCTGATGGAAGATCAAAGGTGGCTCTAATATGTTCTGCTGAGATTGAGACAGGTGTCTCATAGATTGTTCCTTGAATTTCTCCTTGTTAAGATATTTGAACATTAGTTATCAGCTCTGTGAGTTCTGTTTCCAGGAGCTTACTTCTTGTGGAGATAAGTTTGTTCAGGCCAGCTTCAGTAAAGAGAGCAATAATGCTCTTGTAGTTTTCTGCGGCTGCTTGGAAGGACTCAAGGTCAATGTCGAAGCCTGAGTTGGTCTTTGGAGCCATTTTAGGTTAGTGAAAGAGAGAGGAAGAAATCGGCTGGTCTGAGGAGCAAGAAGGATGAAAGATGCAGAGTAGTGAATGCTTCTAACTGAAGAGACTATTTAAGTCAGGTGAAGCGTCGAAACTGGGCTCAAGTCGAGGCTTATTCGGTACTTCCGTGGATGTGACCGAAAATATTTTGGTATTGCCGCTCGTTTTCATGAAGTCGACGTTACGTCGAGTGGAATTCGACGTGAGCGTCGATATAGTCTGACTTGGGATGATAGGATTTCCTATCGACGTATGCGTCGAGTGGAGTCGGCGCATGCGTCAATTTTACTTATTGAGTTGAGTTATCGACGGTGCGTTGATTAGAGATCGACGTGACTTTTAATTTTCCTGAAGAATTCTAGATGTTTATCTCTACCTAGTTCTAAGTCAGCCTTGGACTAATTTTTACAGATAGTTTGATTGGTTGTACCAGCATTGTTTGGCAAGGTGTCCAGTTTTGTTACATATATGGCACTTGATTATCTTATTATTATGATAATTTGAGTTTAGAGAAGAATAAAAGGGTTGATCAGGATAGAAAGTTTTATTTTGGTTAGGATAGAAATTTTGGTTAAAATGGGAATTTTGGTTACCATGTTTAGGGTAGAAATCATGATAGAGGTGTTGATTAGGATAAAAATCATGATTGGAATGAATGGGTCCTGAATATGGGTTAGGATGAAAGGCTTTTGGAGGAAAGGTATTTAAGTTGCTCTGAACTTTTGTGCGTTGATATCTATTCGACGCATGTTGATAGTTGCGTCGATTTATATTCGGCGCATTCCTTAGATTGCGTTGATCTGGTATCGACGCATGGAGGAAGTTGCGTCGATTGAATGTCGACGTATCTTTATTCAAGCGTCGAGTAGAGGTCGAGGCATCTAAGAGGGTACGTCGAGTAGAAGTCGACGCATTATCATTTATGCGTCGATATGAAGTCGACGCGACTGTGTCTTCATAAATTTTCATTTTATCTTTTTCTGTTTTTACTCCTTTGTATGTTGTTTCTTTTGGTTTAGTGATCTCTTCAGATGAAGTTTGTGAGTCATCAGCTGAATAATATGATGTTTCATCAAATTCTTTTATTTCCTTGAAGAAGTGTTCTTTCTTATGTTGTGATTCTTTTTCTTGGTTTGCTGATTTGATGGGTTTAGTAAATTTTACAGGGCTCATCCATGCAGGCTTGTTGGATGGAATTTGGCTGATTGATGGATCAGCCCCTAGACCAAGATTTTTGTGTCTTATTGTTTGTTTTTCAGTGATTTCTTTAAGAGTTTGGCTTCTCATTTTTATTGATTCTTCAAAGGCCTTTGCCTGAGAAACCTTATCCTTAAGGAACTGATTTTCTATTCTAGCCCTTTCTATTTCCTTCTCTCTTATGCTAGCCCTTAATACATGATCTATTGAGCTTATATCCTTTTTATTTCTTTGGTTCTTGACCATATGAATTTGTTCTTTTAGGTCATTGATTTCTTGTTTAGCTTTTAATTGATCTAGACACATTCCCATAAAATCATTTCTGAATTTATCACTTTGAAAATCTATTTCATCAAAGATGCTTACCTCATCCTTATCCTCAGATTCCTCTATGAGAATAAGGCTATCTCCTTTTTCATCTTCAGAAGATATGCTTTCTTCTGATCCTGTCTCACTCCAAGATTTAGCACCATCATCATTCTTGGGGCCTTCAAAGGCCATCAAGCATAGGTCTTCTTTCCTAGATTCTTCATTGTCACTCTCAGAGGATGAACTGTCCTCAGAGTCTGTTTCACTCCAGGCTTCTACAATAAAGCCTCTTTCTTTCTTCTTCCCCTTTTTCTTGAGATCTTTTCTTTTCAGATCTTTCTTTGTTTCAGCATTCTCTGGACATTCTGGGGCAATATGTCCAGGTTTCCTGCAAGAATAGCAAATAATTTTTTTAGTGGGAGTTTTGTCATACCTTGGTTTTGACTCCCTACTTTTTGATCCATCTGTCTTGACCCATTTCTTAAATCTTCTGGCTAGGAAACTGAATAGTTCTTCTTCAGTGACATGAGTCCTTTCTTCTGTTGCCTTTAAAGCTATGTTCCTGTCTTTTGAGGAGATTATAGTGTTTTCTCTTCTTTTCTTCTCTTCTCTAGTTTTTAGTAGTTGCTCATAGGATTTGAGTTTTCCTAAGAGAGCATCTGTAGAGATTTCCTTTTGTCCTCTTGTGTCTCTTATTGCCCATATTCTTGAGTCCCATGAACTTGGGAGACTCATTAGCAATTTGTCATTAATCTCAGTGAGGGAGATCTCTCTATCCAAGTTTTTCAATTGGTTGATGATTAGACTGAATCTGTCATACATCTCAGAGATACTCTCTTCATTCTTCTTTTGGAAGTTCTCATATTGGGAGATCAATAGGGCCTTCTTATCTTTCTTTTCATCAGCACTTCCTTCCACCATTTTTGTAAGAGCATCCCAAATTTCTTTGGATGATTCACAGTCAACAACCCTTTGAAAGATGTCATCTGAGAGAGTTGAGACAAGTATGTTCATGGCCTTTAGATCATATGTTCTAGCCTTCTTCTCATCTTCTGTCCACTCAGATCTTGGAACAAGTGTTTGTGTGACATTGCCACTTGCATCCTTTCTATAGGGCTTTGGGGGACCTGTCACAGTAATATTAAACAAGTCAGCATCAATGGAGTTCATATAAATTCTGATTCTTGTTTTCCAAACTGCAAACTTTTCAAGATTGCACATTGGTGGTCTGGTGGAAGCATAATCTTTGATTTGTGCCATGCAAATAATTTTGTAGAAAAATATATATATAAAAACAAGAGGTAGGATCTTTTTGATCAAGGAGTTAACCCTTTTTAGATCAACCTGCCTCTGATACCAATTGAAAGTGCACAGTTAACCTCAATAGAATTCTCTAGAGGTGGGGGGGGGGGGGGGGGGGGGGTGAATAGAGATTAAAAATATTTTGTGCAAAGTTGATATATATATATATGTGTGTATGATCACAGATTAGAGCTTCCCACACACCAACAAGAATTAAACAAATGAAGTAAATGCAAGAAAAAAAATCACAGCACAACACAAGAAAATATAGTGATTCCCCAAACTTTGGGTAGTCCACTCTTCTACGCCCTTAGTAGGAATTCACTATCTTGCACTGAGTCTTTTGATAAGGAGACTCTTAGAACCACCCTGAGTCTTTTGACAAGGAGACTCTTAGAACCACCCTGAGTCTTTTGACAAGGAGACTCTTAGAACCAGCACACTGAATTTTTTGAAGAGAGATTCTGAAAACTCTTTTACAATATTTAAGTAAGAATAAGAAATAAGAAATAAGAATAAGAATGAATCTTCTTCCTAGCAAGAAGATTGGAAGCACAAGAAGTGAATTAAATCTTTCTTCTATAGAGAGAAGAAGATTTGTAGTTTTTCTCTCTTTGTGAGAGCTATCAGAACTTGCAGCAGAATGACTTCAGAAGCAGGAGAAGAAGAAGTGCTTGAATATTGCTGCAGAACAATTTCTCAATTTTCTCTCTATACTTGGGAGCTCTTCCTCTTTTTCAAATGTAAAATGGTGAATCACTTGTTCTCCTTTTTCTGCCGACCTCCTCTTTATTTATAGCTCTGTTAATTCAAAATAATACTATAGGAGGATAATCAATTATCAGTCAGAGAAATAGAAAGATGAAAATGTTTCCATA